>JARWLC010000010.1:62592080-63792080 GCA_033318265.1 Phyllotis vaccarum
ACCTCTTTTGATATCATAACTCTAAAGACAAGAATACATGCTGCATAAATCTGATAACAAAAGGTATACACTGTAATAAACATTATTCATCAAATTCTTCAATAATCATCAGTTAATTTTTTGATTTTTCAAATGCTTTGAGGGCACACTACTAAGTAATCCAACCCCTTTCTGATCTACACTCTGAGAAAGGAGTTGCCTAGTACTTGTACTTTGTACTCTGATTTCCCAGCGCCTGGCACTGCCAGCAGGAAGGCTACCAGATTTATTGCAACCTGTCCTTTATGTGCCATACTTAGAGCCATTGTTTTACATAATGACAGGTCTCATGTTTTTGTTTTTCCACAGTTTCATGTCTCTACTAATTTTATTCTCTTGGGGGAGCATACGATTATATATAGTCATCTGTTCTGTCTGCCACTTTGTGATGGTTTGCATCATGTCTGAAGGCCTCAGTTCGCTGGCAGAGGGACCAACACGATGCAAATCCAACATAACAGAAAACTATGTTAATCATAATAACTGACTACATAGGCTTAGAAAATAATCTCTTCATGGCATTTATTTAGCACTTTGTGATTTAACAGGCTGTCATGTGAATACGTCACTTAAAAAAAAGCATGCGGCATCCTGAGGAGCATCATATGTTTAATAGTGGGAATGAATGAGTAAGAAGAAAAAAGTGTGTGTTTACCCAGTTGAAACAACACCCTTTTGCTTTCTGTCTGGATAAATTCTGTTGGGTTGATTTATCAGTACATTTTTATCTTTTTGAGGTAGTTTAATATCTGTTCAATTATCATATTATTAACAAAAAATTTTCTTGGCATGTTTTCTGCTCCATCTTCCCTTTGTTCTCATGGATAAATTGGCTGATGCTGATTTCATTTGGTATGTGCAATACTAAAGGTTAAGTGGAGATTATACAAGTAAAATAAGCCATCAGGATAAGATTGGAAAAGTTCAAAGGAAATATAATGAAGGAAAGGTGTTCAGTAGAGACTAGGACATAGGATAGTAAAAGGAAGACATTTTAAAATCAAGAAGAGTTGTGATTTTATTTGACTCATCTTTTTTGAAAATTTTTATTCTTGTAATTTGGTAAATATGATGCCATTGTTATCTTAGCTCAGTGCACTGAAGACCTGGTCATGGGCAGTGAATTTATTCCCTTCCCCTTGTTTTCTACTAGTACTTACATTTTTACAAAATGTTTTACAAGTTTAAGTGTTTTTTTTTCTTTTTCTAAATAAAATAAAACTTTTGATTTTAATATTTCAATATCATTTTTGCTTATTTATTATTATTATAACATTTTCTTTTATCTTTATTGTAAGCTTCACTTTCTATAAAAACTTTTAATAAAAGACCCCATAATAAAGAGAAGTGAAAGATTAAAGCTGGAATTAGAATTGTGTATATTTTTCTCTCATTTTGAGAAAAAAAAAACGATCAAGGTAAACATTGTCATTCAGTGCTGGTGCTGTTTTTGAATAACTATATCTTTTAAAAATCTATCAAATGTGTTTATAAATTGATATTATGAGAAATATTAAAGGACATATGCATCAAATGTGGAATAAAAAGACCAGCCAAAGAAACCCACCCTGACCCTAAAACCTGAACCAGTAAGAGAAACCCACCTTGGCCCTCAAATCAGAGCCAGAAAAAGAGACTTATGTGGTTCTGGAACCCAAGCCAGAGAAAGAAACTTCGGCTCTGACATTGAAACCAAGGCCAGTGAAAGGAAGCCACTCTGGCCCTTTAACTAGACCCAGTGAAAGAAACATACCCTGACCCTGAAACAAAAGCCAATGAAAGAAACATACATTGACCCTGGAATTAGAGCCAATGAAGAAACACACCTTCCGTCTGAGACCTTAGCCAATAAAAATAAATCACCCTCACCCCGAAGCCAGAGCCAGTGAAAGAAACACACCCTAGCTCTGGAATAAGAGCCAGTGAAAAAAACACACCTTGGCCCTGAAACCATAATTACAGAAAACCATCCTGACCCTGAAACCAGAATTACAGAAAACCACCCTGACCCTGAAACCAGAGCTGGAGAAACACACTTTGGCTCTAGAACCAGATCCACTGAAAAAAACACATCCTGGCCGTAAAACTAGAGCCTAAGGCTAAAAAGGGCAATTGAAAGAAACAAACTTTGGCCCTGGAACTAGAGCCATTTCTGCCCTTGACAAACCGAACTTTCAACCAACCAATTACTGAGGACAAAATCTAGCCAATCTGAAATTGTCCAAGTCAAGAGGATCAAAATCTGACCAATTCTTTTCCGGAAGATTTTATCTCTGGAAAATCTGCACATCCAAGAAGCCTATATGAGCTCCTCCATCTGTTTATATGGCAGCTATTCCCCACCATGGCAGAGTCAGCCATTCGCCTGAATATTTCTTTCCCAATTCTCTTTCTTGAAAGAATTTTGGGTGAGTATTTTCTTTTGCTGGCATAGAGTAGAATCTTTGCTGATTAGCTCCCCGAGAGGAGCAGAGCTTAGCTGTAGTAGCTCTGTCTCTCAGAGAAGAGTAAGATTTGCACATTGGAAAAAGAGACCATGCCTCATCTAAACTCTGCTTCAGGTACAGCATGACTTTTCAACAAGTCAGAATACCGTTCTTCTCACAATTGTTGGTATTCAGGATACCTTCTATCTATAGCTGTAGGTACAGCCTATCTTTTCAACAAGTCAAGATATCTTCCCTTCCAGAGCTGTAACACTTGTAGCTATAGTATTACTTCTAACCAAGTCAGGATACCTTTCCTCTGGGCCTGTAGTAACACTTTCACACATAACTGGCCAATTAACTCCATGTGTATGACATTGGTCACTTTATTTTTATAACAATATTTAATCAACTTATCCACCATTTTTACTTAATTTTTAAAGTTCTTAATTATGTTTTTTATTCAAACTATGTATTGTAGACATTAAAATGCAAATAAGAATAAGTAATAAATTCTATGTGCAAGGATATTTGGACATTTTATCATCTTCAGTTATCGATTTTTTAAGGCATAGTTTTCCAGGACGTCTTAAAAGTTACTTTGTAGTTACTTGGGTCAATCTTAAGCTCAAGGTGATTTTTCTATTTCCCAAGTGCTATAACTATAGGATAACTATAGGTTTGAATTAGCACCCTAAGATTTTATTATCAGGAAATAAATATTTTTTAATTAATAATTTTTAATATAAAAGCTTTTACTTAAATTGCTGTAGTACTGTTTTAAATTTTAATTATATAATAAAACATATGCTTGAGACAGAGACTTTCTACAGAACTAGGAGGTCTTGGAACTAGATTTTTAGAAAAGGCTACTCTCCAACTCACAGAGATCCTCATGTCTTTGCCTCAAAACCTTGAGATTAAAAGTGTATGTCACCAATGAAGACTCAAAGTTTTATTAATCACTTTGGAAATTCTTATATAAAATACATTTTGATTAAATTCTTACTCTATTTCTTCCTCTTAAGTCATTTTCTATGTCTCCAGCACCCTGCCTACCAATTTTATGCTAATTCCTTTTTAGAAAATGTATTTAGTATACTTACTGCCTGGATATATGACCACCATTTGCACATGAGTAGCCTTTCAGTGGCCTCAGCCTTGAAGTTGTAAATTTTGAAATAGTTTCTTCTTCTCACAAGATATCAGTTGTCAAGAGTTTTTCTATTGTAGTACTATGGACCTGTCAGACACCTAAGCTTTGAACTGAACTGGTTTGATAATATAAAGGTTTTAAACACACAACCACAGCCTTTTGGTTCATGTATGTAACTGTGCTGTCATTTTAGTTAATAGTGCTTTGCTAAAAACAAAAACTAAAAAAAAACCCCAAATCCTCAATTTCTCAATTTTCTGTTTGCCCTTCTTTTTTTCATGATCTCTAAGTCTTCCTAAGAGAGATGTAACATAGATACCTCCTGTAGATCTGAGTAATTCCAGTATTTTGTTCCCTATATTTTAATCAGTGTTAGGTCTCTGTATTAATATCCATGGACTGCTCCAGAAGTTTCGGTCATGAGGGTTGAGAGATGCACTAATCAACCTTTTTCCTATTTGCATCTCTTTTATCTTCTTTACCTTTTTATTATTTTGACTAAGACTGTTTTCAAATATAGTAGCTTGCAGTATAGATAAAACACTTAAGGAAATCGTGCAGAGCTAGATTTGTTAAATTTCTTCAAGAATCAATTTTTTAGAATTAAATAAAAATATTTTTGATATTTGGCCATGATCACAATGTAATGCTCCTAGAGCTATTTCTTTCATGTATCAATATTGGATAATAAAAGACTATATCCAATAATTATAGAAAGTGTTAGCTATGAGATTTCCTCACACTTTTCAGAATGGAAAAAATGTAAGTTCTTAATCAGTTTAATTTTACATATCTATTATTTTCTTAAGTAACTGAAATCCTGATTGACTGAAGTCATATTTAAACTTATAAATTTGAGTCAAATACTTAAAATATAGTGTTGTAAGGTTGGTTCAGGGGTTGAGGGCCATCAATGCTCTTCCAGAGAATTTGTATTTACTTCCCTGTACTTGCATTGAGTTGTTCAAACGTGCCTATAACTCCAGGTATTGTGAATTTCTCAATCTTATCTGACCTCTTTACAAGTATCTGAATATTCATGGTATGTGGGTGGGTGAAATTCTTAGACCTTGGGTCAAGACAGATCAAAAAGCTTCTTGCTACAAATGGAATACAAAAGCTTTAAGAAGATTCTGAACATACAGAAACAAAGTCACAATGTGCTTCCAAGTCCCATAGTCTTATACCAGCAGTAGTACAGTGACTCCATGAAGCTGCCTGTGAGATATAGCTGGTCACAAGCTGTCAACTGCCATGAACTTAGCAGCTGGCCAGTTTCCTCAGTCTCTCTCATGGGCTTCAGTACAAAAAGCATCTCCAAATCATTTTTATTTTCTGGTTTAGGAGCATTGCTGTGGGCTCAAAAATATGCCATGCTACAATACTGCTTCCTAGAATCAAGAAGCTGAACATGGTTGATTGCTCAACTTGAAAAATCAAACAGGGTGGAGGCAGCAGCCAAGGGTTCTAGTCACATAATTTAGCCTCTTAAAAACTCTCCTTACTAAAAAATGATTTAAGATATACAATAAAAGAGATTCAAGTAGGAAAAAAATAAAACCTCTAAATAGGTTACAATTTGTATAAAAAAAATACATAGGCTTGTGCAGGAAGGAAAGATCTTTAAAAAGAGAAATAGAAATAAAAATATAAGAATCCAGGTAAAAATGTAAAATATGCAGAGTCTTGTAGTAGTGTGGTTTCTTGATCTCGGGCGGCCAGGGACCTGGACCCACAGACCTGCCACGCCAGACCCTTTAGCCGCCCAGCTGCTCAGACCCCCAGAAATGACTCAGATGCTTATATTAACTTTATGCTGTTTGGCCTATGACTCAGGCACATTACTAGCTTGTTCTTACATCTTAAATCAACCCATTTCTATTAATCTGTCTGCCATGTGGCCCATGGCTCAAGTGTGCTCCAGCTTCAGCTCGATCTGCCTCTGAATCTGCCCTTCCTTTCCTACCTATTCTGATTCCTCCTCCTACTTCTTCTATGGTGCCTGTCATGGCCCAAAACAGCTCCTTTATTTAAAGATTGAGATTCACAGCATACATAAATGCATTCCCACATCAGAGTCTGAACTGTATATATTATTGTGTTTTATTTTAGTTTTTAGCTGTTAATGAGATAATTGTAGAAAGACATTTAATTGTAAAGGATGCTAAAATAAACTGACATATATATTTTAAATATATTTTGACTGTGAAATTTGAGTCTAAAAGTACTTTGCTTTGGAAAGAGGTTCTGGTTTTGTTTCTATAGAAGATGAGAACCTATGGATTGTTTCCCAGGCTAATATAGTTTAATCGACCAAGAATCCCTGAGAGCAACTGGCTGAAATGATGCAGCCTCACAGACTACTAAAGCCAAGATTTAACCATAATTCTAAATTTTCTCAAGATCCCCATAAGATTACCAGTGCCCCCAATAAGCAGAAAGTAGTACATAAAGTTATGCCCAAATTCCAAAAATGTTGTTTATGCCTTTTTTATCATAAATGGTTAATGGTCATCGTCAATCTTTTTCTAAGGAAAAAAGGAAAGATATGCTATAGAAATGATAAAACATAAATTATTGAATATATTTTGACCTAAAAACAACTGTTAATCACAAAATATGTTTCATTGATATGGATTTTGGTTTATTGCCACAAAATTAAGATTAATTTTGTTATGCTGTATGTATATTTCTGCTCTTTTGACAGGAATGATATTTATGCAATTTCTTTAAAATTATAGTGTATAATTAAAAAATACAGACTAGTAGTTATTTAAGACTATGTTATTATAGTTTTTTTTAAAATATACAAAGATATATTTCAAGATATATTAGCTTGATAGTCTTCAAATATTTCAAAGCCTTACAGATTATCACACTTAAAATATTTTAAAAACTTAGACTTTTTTGGACAATGAGATGTAGATCCTGGCACCAATCTACTTCAAGAGAATAATGGACTTTGAAGAATTTTCATATGGAGTTTCCTTTCATTGTGGCAAAAGTTAGTGACTGAAGAAGAAGCGGTTCTTGCCTCAACTGCTTGACAGAACACTGGACATGCAGGATACATAGGAAGTGACCTCTGAACTTTTCCAGAACAAGCTGAGATGGTCCTTTAGATTGCTGCTTCACAGAGACAACTACCAAACATTCTATAGGATCCAGGGGAAAGTGACTGATAAAAACTCGCCAAAGTCAGTGGAATAGTCCTTCAAATTGCTTGCATCAGTAAAATGTCTGCCAGAAATTTTAGTCCTATAAATGCCCCTTCATTACCAAGGAACTTTAGGTGACTCTCAGGCATCCAAAATCTCTGTCATTTTTACAATTTTGGAAGTTGCTTACAATTCCCTTTCTTCCTTACGTAATATTATATTTCTCTGTAGTCTATAATAAAGTTAAAGACTAGATAGTTATAATTGTCATTTTTCTTAGTTAAAGTTAAAAGTAAATTATATATAAAACTTTGGCTCACTAAAATAGCATAGATGGTAAAATAATTTTAATTTTGCTAAATATAAATATTGTAAGTATAATTCTTGTTGATAACTATTCTATTTATTTTTACTATGTAAAAGTTGAAACCTTCCTTTTTGATTAAGCAGAAAATGGAAAGTGATGTGGGCTGTCTTTTTGTACTTGTGAATATACTTTATTTCCACTTATTAATAAAGAAGCTATTTTGGCCTACAGCAAGTCAGCTTAGAGGTAGGCAGGATGTCCAAAAAGAGATAAAAGCAAAGCAGGGGAGAGTTAAGGAGATGCTGCAAGATGCTACCAAGAAAGCATGATATAAAGGAATACGGGTAAAGCCAAAGAGCTCTGTGTCAATATACACATTAATAAAAATGAGTTGACTTAAGTTGTGAGAGATAGTTCATAATGAGTCTGAGTCATAGACCAAATGGTTTGTAATTAGTGTAAGCCTATAAATAATTAATTTATAATTGGCTGTGGGAGAGATTCCTCTGGACCTTGGGTCCAGATGGGTCAGAAACACTTTCTTCTACACATGACATTCTTACAGACAAGCAGGCACACTTACCATATAAGAAAAATGTTTCAAATTTTTGACATAATATACTTACAAGTGATTTTTCTCATACATTGATTCCAATAAACTAAGATAAGTTACTAAGAGGGCTTAGTTTTCATAGCATAAAGAATAGTAAGTCATTTACTAGATGAATTTACTATATGATATATTTGTTAAACCAAATTTATTTATATATAATGTACTACAATCTGGCTTAAGTATTGAACATAGGCCAGTGGATATGCCATTTTTATCTATTCAAATTTTATGAATTTTCATCTAAAATATAGAAAATATTACAGTTATTTTTCTATTGTAATGATTAAAATACCATGACCAATATTAAAATAAAGAAAACAGAGTTTATTTTAGGCTTATGGTTCCCACAAGATAAAAGTCTATGAAGGCAGAGAGGTACAGAACAAGTCTCAGTCCTAGTAGCTGGAACAGAAAGCTCTTATATCACATTGTCAACAACAAATACAATAAAGAAAGAAACTAGAAACTGACTAAGGCAATCCTCAGTGACATACTTATATCAACAAGGCTGTAGCCTTATTCAAATAGTGCTCCTAACAGAAAACCAAGCATTCAGATTCCTGAGCCTATAAGGAACATTCCTTATGCAAATCTCCATAATCATACTGAATTTTGTGGTAATGTATACCTAGGGAACTGCAGAAGCTTATGATCACTTAGAAATTATCACTTAGAAACTTAATATTGTAGGTTTGGGAAATTACCACAGAATAATATTTATGTTGAATCTTAGCAATTAAGGAATAATACTAAGATAAACAATTTTCTTGTTTATTAGTTTTCTTAAAGTAACAAATAATTGGCTTTCATATTTCTTGATAATTTTAATTACATTGCTATGTAGATTCTGTGCTAAGCATAAATTTGTATCTGTCAGTAAGGGATGTATCACCCTCTGAAAGACATGATGAAGCCAATTTGTTAATAGTTATTTTAAAACATTGGTTATTAAAAATAGAAATTCAAGTACAATTTTTAGTCCTCATCTCTATTATAGTAGCTCTAATGAGTGTGGAATAAGCATTCAATAGATTTGCTCACTAGATTTTCACACTTGTGAAAGGTAAGATACGTTAGAACTTGTAAGGGTGCAGAATAAAGCTACTTAAAAGTATCATAAGGATTGTAGAACTTTTAATTTTCTTCAGGCATGCATATCATCATATGCATGGTATTTGTGTATATTGGAAGGTAAATGGCTATTAAGCAAAAGCACCATAACCTAACTGCAATCTTCAAAATATAAGGTGATCATTACTGAAACAAACCTATAATATTTCCCAAACCTACAATATTAAGTTTCTAAGTGATAATTTCTAAGTGATCATAAGCTTCTGCAGTTCCCTAGGTATACATTACCACAGAAATAAATTATGTGACAGATATTTACCCATGAGAGAAGCAAGATAGGTTAAACAAACTGTTTAGTTAAAAGTCAGGAAGATAACAGAGGAATAGAAAAGGATCTTCAGACGTTTGAGTTGGAATTCCAGGTAGAATGGTGATGGTCTGAAAGGGAAACTCATGTTGTCTTTTCCCCTAATGTTAAAACATCATTTTTCTGTGACTTCCAAAATTAACAAACATTTCAACTGAGAGCACTGCCTTCTCTAAAGTTGGATTCACTCATTCTATTTCTTACAATTGTTAACTTTTTTGACTTATTAAAATATTCTCAACTGAATACGCTTTCCTGCAGCAGTAAAGGCAGGAAAAGATAAAAGGCTTGGGACATGTGAAGCTCTTACTGTTAATGACAGATACTGAACACTCTGCAATAGAAAAGTTGGGTAAAATGTTTATTCAAATTTTTCCCACTTTCAAAATTTGTCTAAATTGTGAACATTATTTACACAAAAGCTTACTAATATATTTTCTAATCGCATTTCTGGACACCTTAATAAAATGACAGTGGGGGAAAAAGTTGGCAATGATTGGGATGAATTAAACAAAATGAGTATTAGAGAGTTATCAGCAGACATACTGTTCCTAAAAACAGGAGGGTAAGGTATGACTGAGAAAATAATGAAACAAGAAGGTTTTCTACTTTTGTCTAATTTTGATCAAATCATTTGTGCAGATTTTCATAGAATAAGGGTAATACTCAAAAAAATGAAAAAAAAATCTAAAATACCTGTTCCAAGTAATGCATAGCAACATTTGATATCAAAAATGGAGAGGCAGAGTTTGGACTTTGACTAGCTGGTTTTTAATCTCACTTTGGTTCAATATTTCCTTAACTCTGCTTGTTTCTTTATTGTTTGAAATGATAATGTATATCTACCATATGTATGTGATTTGCTTTTTTATTTTAATGGGTAGTTACAGTTAAAATAATTCATTATATTTTAGAAGAAACTTTGAACTTTAGACTTTCAAATAATTTTGACACTGTTTTAAGCTATGGTACTCTTAAAACTGGATGGAATGCATTTTTTTTTTTTTTTTTGTATTATGGTATGGCTAAAGTCTTTGCATACCAGTGAATAGAATATGGTAATTTTAAAAATGGTTCCCCCAAAGAGTGGCATTATTAGGAGGTATGGCCTTGTTGGAGTTGCTGTGATCTTGTTGGAGGAAGTGTGTGACTGTGAAGGTGGGTTTGAGGTCTCATATATGCTCAAACCACTCCCAGTGAGTCAGTCTATTTCTTGTTGCCCAAATATCTCTATGTAGCAGCATCTTCTCTAGCCCCATGTCTGCCTATATGCCACCATACTTTCTTCCATAATGATAATGGACTAAACCTCTAAATTTGTACTCTGCCACCTCAATTAAATATTTTCTTATATAATAGTTGTCATAGATATTTTGTCATTTCATAGTAATAGAAACTTTAACTAAGACAAAGATCACTTTCCTGTTGACTTCTGTAAGTAGCTCTAGTGAACCAGGTAGTTTTGCATCAGGGTCTTTGAGGTTTGATCAATTTCTTTAACAATAAAATTGTATTATTGTATACATATAAATAGAATTTCTCTGTTAATATACATATAAACGCCTGGAATGTTATTTTTGGATGTTTCCTCAAAACTATAGGAGCATATGTTATATTCCTTGACCACAGGAAGTTTTGATCTGATATCAGCTATTTTTCAAATTCATGTCAGTTGACATAGTTTTCTACAAGTTCACGTGTTACTTTTAAAATAAGTTAATTCAACTCTTTTAGACAAAAAGAAACGTTATCTTTTGTGTGGTCATTCGGGATGAGACAGCAATACAAGAGGTCTCGGTGACAATGCATCAGGGACATATTTCCAGGATCTGACACACTGAGCAGAGAAAAAGATGAAAAAGTAGCCTTTTCCTGAAAATGTGATAAAAGCCGTCTCTCACCAGAAGAAAACTAATAGCCAAAGGAGGTAGATCCACCTATGAGACCTGCAGGTCAGCATTTATTCAAGTGTAGATCAGAGAATGAGCTTCCCCAGAAGAGGAAGCAGAGGATCTAAGTTAGAATGCACCACTACAAAGGAAGTGCTCTATTCAACAGAGCCTGACTTTCCGCATCAGTCATTTTAGGGGACTTTACACAGAGAGAAACTTCCTGGCCCACTGTCTACAAAAGGCAGGCATACCCCGGGTACCTGGGCAAACATACTATGAGGTCATTTTTACAGCCATCCTTTATAACTTGTAGCAAACGACTAATAGCAATGAGTCAAATGTCTTGCCTTGGAGAAAATTCCAATATTTACACATGGTTTCTTAAAAACTAACAAATGAAGACAAATTATAAAAACAAAGATCAAGGGAGATGTTTCTGGAAGATCACAATGATTTATTCAAACACACAAAAAATTTCTAACATAAAAGGTCACTTTGAACTTAAATGTGATTGTTAACACAAAGATATTCTGCACTGCTTTGATATGAAAGCAAAAATTCTGGAGGTAAAAATCTTAGGCAAACAAACTAAAAAACAGACAGCAGCAAAACTACAGGAGTGAGAAGAATATACTCTATATGTCAAACCATCCTGATATTAAGAAGCTATGTAGACAGAAAATAAAAACTCATAAACTTCTCATAATACTATAAATAAATTAATAAGCCTAAATGTAAAAATCTTATGTAACAACTAAGTGTGCCCAAATTGAAAGAGTTCTAACCATAAAATATTTCATAATTAAAGCATGTAAGCTGTGCGGTTTTTACGGGAATTGAATTGTATCACTCTATTCGTTAATCATGTCCAGTCTCTTGTAGCTACTGTCTTTCAACTCCCTTCATGTCAATGTCCCTTTCAAGGTGATAGTCTAAGACTAGTACTGTTACACACACACACACACACACACACACACACACACACACACACACACATGTATAAGCACTATTCAGTCTGCTTTTGTAGCTTGTATCTGTTTGGCTTAAGTGTTGACCTCTTTGAACTTTTTTTGTTAACCTCTTAAGAAGTTTATTTGATTAAATATTTCTTGTAAGAAAAAAACTTTGGGGCATTTTAGATTTTAAGTATATTTGGCATCAATTCGATACTATTTATTTATTTTTACTTTCATACTTCACTTTGGTTTTTATTAAGCTATTCTTTATCTCTGTATTTTTACTTCTTATTTTAATCATTTTATTTTCTTATTAAAGTGGCTTCAGTAACATTTTGTACTCTTTAGTATAAGACACGGTCACAGAATGGTGAATATGTCTTTTGTACCTTAACCTTTCTCTCCTGAAAAGATATAACTATGAAGCTCTAATTAATGAAGAAAATAGAGAAATACAAAATTTTCTATCCAAATGATTAGTACCATAATTTAATGTAAGCATTACCAATCAAAAACATATTTAACTATGTTTCATGTTGCTGTGGGACTATGCTCTTGCACTGTAAATATTTGCGACTGTAAATATTGGTTTAATAAAACACTGACTGGTTAGAAGCTAGGCAGACAGAAAGCATAGGTAGGGTGGACAGACAAGGAGAATGCTGGGAAAAGGAAAATCAAGGCAGATGCAGAGAAAAGGAGATGAGAAGCTACATTGATAGAAGGTACTAAGCCATGTGGCTACATATGGATAAGAATTATAAGTTAAAGGGTAAGTGTTAGCAAGTAATAAGGCTGAGGCATAGGCCAAAGAGGTTTATAATTAATACAATTCTATGTGTGATTTTTTGGGAGTAAATGTGGTGGGATTAAAGTGTCAGCCGATAAGGTCATAAGACACTTCCGGGACCCTGGAGGGGGTGTGGCCAACCTGGAGGGGGTGTGGCCAACCCCATTGAAAAGTGGCTGCTGGGACACAAGGAGCTCTCTTCCTGGTTCTAAGTTTTAGTACAGGGTTTATCCCTTAAGACGATAAAAACTACTGTCAACATTACTTAAGGTACCATATCGCAGTCATCTCAGATACAGGTTAGAATATCATAGACAGAAATCTTCAACCATTTCATAGACCCAGAGAATATGGCATTTAACATTTGAAATTCGGCCATGAGAGGCACAGCGACTCCTGGTGTCACTGCTCCTTTCCCGAGATGGTATGAGCATCGAGGATACTCCATTGGAGTTTGTCCTTTTGGCAGAGAATGGCCGGTTGAGTATGGAACTGTCCTTACCTTGATTATTGACAGTACACACATGGTGTCCAAGCTGGAGGAACAAGTTGATGGATGGAGACTGACGAAACCTGCCTGGACAGGATAAGACAGTCCCTCCAAAATTGCCCTGCTTGTGAGAAGACCTGTCAGATACCATAGGCCTGTTGCCAATATGATAGATGCTCCAATGGCACACAAAACCAGAGGTGATTGTCCAGGTAGCTGTGTTGCTGTTCTCTCCCAAATTTGGAAGCCACTACTTCCATGTACTTCTGACTTTCAAGTGATATATCTTCCTTCTCAGGTCTTGAAGGGGTTGAAGAATAGGTATTTACGGTTACTAACTCATAATTCCTATTGTACATAGTCTTAGTTTAGAACCTTTTTATTTAGACAAAAGGGGGAGATATGGCAGGATTAAAGTGTCAGCAGATAAGGTCATAAGACACTTCCGGGACCCTGGAGCGGGTGTGGCCAACCTGGAGGGGGTGTGGCCAACCCCATTGATAAGTGGCTGCTGGGACATGATGAGCTCTCTTCCTGGTTCCTGGCTGCTGGCTGCTGGACAGACAGAATTGGAATCCATCCTCCTTCCATCCTTCCAAGCGCGTCCATCGCTTGGAAACGCCAGTCCTTGTTCAGGTGCCACCATAAGCTGTTACTAATATTGTGAGTGTTAATTTATATTCTAATAAATATTAATTTTGGACTGGCGCCTTGAAAGTAAAACTCCGTCTACAAGTAAATGTCTGCAGGACAGATTGGATGGACAGAGAAACTTTTGACTACATTGTGTAATTCTAGCACCTTGAGAAGAGGAAGCAAGTAGATCAGGCTATCCTCAGTAATGCTGTGTGTTTACAGTCAATATGATTCACATGTCTCTCAACAGAGTAAAATAAAAAGAAATAAAACATAAAAATCATAATAGAAAGTGGAGTGTGGCAAAATAATGTTTAATGCAAAATAATTAGTTTTGAATTTATAAGCAGAAAATTAATGTAAACAGTAGGCATGTGAAAGAACTGTGTATGTAGTTATGAATGTACATGGGGCTTTTTATCCACTAAATATTAGCCAACAGTGAGTCCAGACAACAAAATGGCACAAGTTTTGACTACATTTATAACAATAGTTGGAGAATGGCAGTCACATTTTGTGCACAATCTGCTGTCAACCACATGATATTTTTCATGGCATATTAAGGGACAAACAATAACAGATACACACTCTGAAAATGTGGTCATTACTTTTGTGAGTTTCAGTAGCCACATATGGAAAACTTAATAGAGAAAGAAGAATTGTTTAATATGAAAATATATATATATAAGATCAGGTTATAATATAGTCATCTCTTAATGCTAAAATACGAGTCTATTGGGGGCATTCTTATTCAAGCCACTTAAACTAAATACACTTAAAATAAAATTTCACAAATATTGTTGAAAATTCAAATAGTCATGTTAAAGACACAAAGGAAAAGATAATATCCACATTATTCCATAAACAGTTTTGAAGAAGGCATGTTACAAATGCTGATGGTCTAGAAAAAAGACAAAATAAAATTTGTTTTTAGTGTTTAATTTTTTCTAGTCCTTTCTATTCTTTCATTTATAGTAGGAGACAACAATGGGTGCATTTCATTAAACTTTTGACACTGTAAGAAAGCCCAAATTAAATAGTTTTCTTATTTTACAGCAACAAAACACTGTCTCAGACACTGTCCTTTTTTTTTGCTTATTTTGTAGTTATTCTAATGTCAATTAACTACTAAATCTACATATATAATGTATATACACAGAAATAAAGATATATGTTCACACGTATTCTATAATTTTTAATTTGGATTTATAATTTCGTAAAAAGTTAGGGAAATGATTATTTAGAAAATACATGGCTTTTTGAAGTGGCAGAGTAGGGCAGTGTTAGAACCACCCTCCTGGGGAATATGGCTTGGTTGTTTTTATAAAGAAGTTGTTCTGTTTGCTTTTCCTTTCTACCATGCAAAAGAGAACAGTTCAGATTGGTTGATGGTTAACTCTAGTAAATGACTGGGTTATGGGACTGTATCTTGGTATAATGGGGTTCACTTTGACACACCATGTACAGTCACATTTTACCCACAATCAGTATGAAGGTTTATTTACTTACACTTAGAACTCCCTGGGTAACTTGCTTCCCTGAACTGTCATTTGTGTTCCTTGGATCTGATTTTATAACAAACGATGATTTTAAACAGGATGATCATGTTGCAGTGACACAGACAAGTTTACTTCTATGTCTTTCTTGTTGATTCCAGATTTGGTCAGTGGTAAGTCATAAATCTTCATCATACATATATAGGACTTTACATTTTCTGGATCTACTTTAATACAGTACTTAAAAAAATCTGTTTTAACTTAATACATAATAATTTGAATTAGAAGGATGCTTTCAACTTGATGGACTCTGAGTTATGCATTTTCTGAGTTTCATCATGTGCTGTGCTGTTCATATTGCTTTCTATACTACATACCTAATCTTGAAATGTCAGTTAACATTCCCACACTTTCTTTTCCCCTTCTCGGACCTTAACCTTTTACTCTTAATATTTATCATAACTTGACATACTTCTCATTATATTATTTTTTTGGTTTTTTTGACATTGTAATACAAAGAACACAAGGGGCAAACTTTGACACAATGGGATAGTTTATGTCCTCAACAAAACACATTGAGTAACTTAATGAATTATTTCACACACTACCTATTCATAATCTCATTAATATTTTATTATTTGGAGATATTAATTCTTAATTGTATTGCAAAAGAACTGGCATACATTTTGTTCCACCACCTCATTATGCAAATACATTTTGCAGAGGTTATATAACTTGGTCAAGGTCTTTTACCTGACAAATTTCAATAGCAGGAATCAGTCTGTATTTTATTTCCAAGGTTTTCAACACAAAATTCTCACCTCATTTAGGAAAAAAGGAAAAGTGAAGTTTTATTGTGCATGAATGTTCCTGTGTGTTCTAACAGTGTAAACACATAAGTACACTTTACTTTAGTAACTTTATACGGTGACCCCCAAAGAAATGAAGTTGTTATAACAGCCACTTTAAAAACAATAATAAGAAAAGAGTGCTGAGGTCTGAAGGAGTATACAGCAGGTGATGACTAGTGTTTTTGACAAATTATCAATCCGTCAGACATATATTCCTTTTATTAGGAGCCATACCTGGCAAAGTCATACAGTCACTGACTGTTAATGACCAGTTATTTTCTGTGTGTAGCTTTCTCTGGTGCCGTTGATATGCTTCCCTAATTAAAAAAAGATAAGGGGTTCCTTCCACAGCCCATTGGTAGTGTGTTTTACATCTCTGAGCACACTTATAGTTGTGAATTTGTTAGGAAAGTTCATTTTTGTTTAAGCTATATAATTCTGATGTATAGAAATAATACCAGAATATTTCTCTTTACTGACACAGGAAAGTAACAGTATTTTCAATCTCAAAAACAACTAATGTTAGATGTCAGAACAAATTAAAAAAAGACTATATTGCTCCTGCAGAAGATACACAAAGATTAATTCCCACGTGTTATCTATTGCTAAATCAAGGCCAGGCTGTTTTGAAACATACTCTCTTTGCAATAGTTGATGTCTGCATATACCCTGACCACTCAAGATTTAACCTGCTACTGTTATTGTGAATTACAATGTCATTCTCTTTCTAGAAAATAGTTACATGGATGGCCCTTTATATACACATCCCATCTCCATAAACTTTTGAGCCTGACAAAAGCTGTTCAACTTCATGTGTTATGAGAATGGATTGGACCCTGAATTTTCCAGATTTACTTAGGATGCAGGGATCAGTGGCAATGTAGAGGAGCAGACTATGCAGAATGTGAATAAAATATATGTGCGTTGAGTATTGATGATGAAGAAGCCTAAAGAGTGGGTGAGAGAAATGGGAGTGAGTAAAGGGTGAGAGAGTGAATGATGCAGAAAAAGTATGTATGTCTGAGTGAAGTGTGAAAATTAAAGCTGTGCTGTGTATAGGTACTATGCAAAGATATGTATGAGAGTGTGTAAAAACAGTGTAGAGTTAGATGGGGAGAAAGCTATATATATGAGGTGAATAGCTGTGGCTGTATGGAGATTTGCAATGGTGTGGAAGCAAGAAAAACAGATGTTAAGACATGAAAATAGATGTAACTCTGTATACAAATGTATAACCATATATATGTAAAGAATAGATGTTGTATATATATAGAATGGAACTGTGTGGAGATAGATAGCTATGTGGAAACAAAATGTCAAGACTATTTTAAAGATGAAAAGAGAAAGTTACCATCACAAGGAATGTGTTTATTTTAGCAGCCAGTTAAATGGAGACTTACAGATTCTTAATTACTCCCAGATAAAATGTTTCTAATCCCTTGCTATTTGGGGCATTCCTTTTATGACTCTGGAGTGGATCATGGGAGCTGGCCTTTCATGGTCCACAGTATAAACATTTATGATCTTATCTAGTTCAGTCACTATGTACACATCACGTGACTAAGTTCATGTTATAAATCTTAGTCTGAGATTTTTAAGCATTAGTCAGAAAAGATATAGACAATAAATAAATTTAAAGAAGAGTTATTAAGAATAAAGAAGTTAGACTAATTCATAAAAAATTATTTGGATATTTTGCATAGTATGAACTATAGCTTTAGTGTTTGTACAATAGATGCTGACTTATAGAAATATAGAATACAGGTGAGCACATCTTTGAGGTCCATGATTAAAATCTTCCACACAAAGGAATTATAAAAATATGATCAAGTATTAGGCTTTTAAATATACGTATACTTATTTCCTGATGCACAAAGCATCATTTGTACTTGACTATAATTAAAGGAAAGTACCATTATTTCTTTTTTTCCTTTAGGTCAATGTATATGTCACCCTATGCTTTTAAGAATTTCAGAATAAAAGTCACCTAGAATATAGTGAAACAAAAAAATCTTCAAAAAAGGAATAAAAATTAAAATGTAACAGCAAGTATTATTTCAGGCATTGCTTTCATCTAATAAATGTTATAATCTTATTTTTCTAGATATGTCAAGCTATATCTTCCATATCCATCTCTCCCTCAATTGTAGTGAACAAACATTACAAATATACCTTGAAAGATTTTTTTCTCTGAAGCAAAGCAGATGTTTTGACTCCAGCTTATTATACTTTTTATTTGGGTGATAACAATTCTGAAATATAAAATTAGATAAACTGAATAATAAGTTTATGAATGGTAATATGTTGTATATTTAATAAAAATATCAGAAGAGAGAGCCACCCTAAGAGCCAAGCCATGAAGGTCATGGACTGGTGACCCCCACCTTTAATCCCAGTACTTGGGAGGCAGAGATCCAGATCTCTGTGAGTTTAAGGCCAAACATAGCCAGGCTGTGGTGACACACACTTTAATCATAGCACTAGGAAAGTTGAACTAGGGAGAAAAAAGATAAGACTGGAGGAGGAAGAATTTCTTCCCTTTGCCTGCTTACTCTTTTCAGTTAAGTACTCAGATTCATTGAGTCTGAGGACTCAAGGAGACAGGACCTACCCTCTTTGGCCTGAGGAGTTGACTAGGTAAGAAATGGCTGTGGCTTGTTTCTCTGTCTCTCTGATATTTCTCTTTTTCCAAAATTCTGGCTCCTGGTTCCTATTAATAATACCAAGTAGAATATGTGCAATATCTTATGCCCAACATGGGGCACATACATCCACATAAAGCCAGAAAAAGCTTAAAAACTATTTTAGAACACAGAAACAGAGTCCAAAATAGCTTCCTAGTTGTGTTGTTCAAGTGTGCCCTGGTACAGAGACACTGTCCTGTAGGCTTGAGTTACAGTATGATGGGTTTTCAATGTTCAGCTTGAGCTCCAACATGGCTGGTTCCTGCAACCTCATAGGAGCCTTGCTACAAGCATGAGTTACATATGACTTATTTAAGGTTACTGCTCATACAGACAAAAAAAGAAGCAGAGACAAGCACAGTCCTTGGTAGCAACATTTTCTTAGGTGGGCTCTGTGGTAGTGTGGAACCTAAAATTATCCAGAATTAAAATAGTAAACTTGGCTCCCTCCAAGACCTCTGCCATGAAGCTATGCTCCTACAGAAAATGGATCTGGGTGGAGCCAGCCACCATAGTCAGCGTTTTCATCCTAGCCACAAAGTTTTAACCCTAGCCATGCGGTTTAACAGATTAAAGTTGTGATCAGGAAAAGATAGAAATATACAGCAAAGACAGATTCATATGAATAATAACAATAAATAATAATAAACTTCTAAACAGTTTACAGTTTGTTTAAAATACATGTAGTCTTGGGAAAGGAAAGATAAAGAATAGAGTAAGGCCTTAAAATAAAGTAAAAATAAAAAGCCACATAAAGATGGAATTAACAGAGAATCGTGGGTTTTTTGTGTTTCTTCTCCTCCTCATCCTTATTCTTCTTTTTGACTGTAGAGTAAGGAACAAGAGCTGCTAAAAGACGTTTGATTCTAAAAGCTGCTATTTACTTTAACCTATATATTTTGAAAATACCTTCTCTTTAAAATTTAAATCTAAAGATATGTTCCTCTGAAGAAGAGATTATGCTTTTGTTTCCACAG
This sequence comes from Phyllotis vaccarum, assembly GCA_033318265.1. Classification (NCBI taxonomy): domain Eukaryota; kingdom Metazoa; phylum Chordata; class Mammalia; order Rodentia; family Cricetidae; genus Phyllotis; species Phyllotis vaccarum. Next base: position 62,611,990 of record JARWLC010000010.1, read on the forward strand.
AAAATGAGAGGCTTTCTATTTATTCTAGGTTAAAGAAAATAAGGTTTGTTTGAAAAAGATCCTCTGAAAAATCTCCAATGGTAACAATGGCCCAAATGATCCAGCAGCATTTTAGAGCACCTCTGTCGCAGTTTTCTCTGAGTTCTACATTCAGAACAGTTTCAAGGATGAGATAATTTAGCCCCCACAGACTTCTATACTAAAGACTTTTCTATAATCTTACATTTTCCTTGGGTCTCCATAAGATTACAAGTGCCCACAATCATCAGGAAGCAGTTTAGAGAACTATGCCTTATATTGCCAAAAATGGATTATGGATATCTGTCTTTGTTTAAAATATTTGTTACAATTTGTTATGAATAATGGTCAGGAAAAGTAACTATACAAGGGAGATTAGATTTGGCCTTCTTGTTTTAAAAAGAGGAAAGGAGAAATGGGGGATAATGCTTTTGTACACTGCAAGGATTTGTTACTCATAGTGGTTTAATAAATACTAATTGGCCATAAGCTAAGCACAAAGAAAGTATAGCAGAGGATAGCAAAAAAAAAAAAAAAAAAAAAAAAAATTCTGGGAGGAGGGAAGGGAGGGCAGCAGACATCAGACAGAGAGTAAGCAAGATGGGAATGCTATGTGATGAAGGTATCAAGCCACATTGCTAAATATAGTTGTGAATTATGGGTTAACTTAAGTATAAGAGTTAGATAGTAAGATGCTTAAACTACTTGCTTAGAAGTACCTATCATATTAAGCCTCAAAGTCAATTATTTGGGAAGCATCTGCTAGGTATTTGAGAGTTTCTGGCCAGGACAGAAACTACCATCTCCACTTAAGTATACTATTTTAAGTTTCAACTGCTACATTGTGATATTATGAAGTCCATCACATCCAAGGTGAGTCCTTCACTTTTTAGTTACTATGCTAATAATTCTAACAAATATTATCTTATAAAATCAATATTGGAATTAATCTTGAATTGACATGATTAAAACAGGCAAATGTAATATAGTATATAATTGATGACTGTAAGAATATCTGTGCTTATAAAACAGACAGCACTGAAGAACATTAAAGAAATATTCTATGCTACAATTAGCATTAGTGTGTACGCAGCATGACTAAAAGTATTTCTAAGAGAAAAGTATTAACCTGATGATATAACTCAGAAGTAAATTGCTTGACTATCAGAAGATCTTTTATTGGAGCCTCCAGACTGGGAAAAAAGTAATATAATGAAGAAAATGGTCATTTACAAAACTTTGTATGCTCATGTATAGACTTGAGAAATTTCAGAAGTTATTATGAAAAACAGGTGTGAAATGTAATTGTTTCCCAGCATCATTTAGTATGAGAGGGTGTAATATACCTAAAATTGATGATTAGGTTTCAGAATGAAAAAACAACAAAATAACCTAAGATTAATATTTGACTCAACATTACCGCATAATGGTCAAATAACAGTGTTAAGAAGTATTAAGTATTAGAAAAATTTACAGTAATCTGAGGTGATCCCATTTCAATATTAAATTCAAGTTAAAGTTACATTTAACTGTTTTACAGTTCTGTGTTATTTTTAGACTTAATATGTTGTAAGTAGCTATTATTCACTCTTCCCTTGCAATTTGAATTTACTTTACTCTTATATATGGGATAGACTATTTTTTCGCTCTACAGATGGACTGAATACTGAAATAGTAAAAATATTAATGGTTAAATTGTAAAAGAAGGATTGTATTAATTTTCAGTGGTTTTTAAAAAACATCAGACACTCACTAGAACAATGTGTATTTTTTGGATTTTAACATATTGATTCTTCAATGCTGCCAGTACCTCTTGGAACATAATAATGAAGAGTGACTCTTTGAATTATTTAGCTATTATGATCACATATGCTGATCAACATTTCAATATTCATTTAAAATTAATTATGTCGTAGAGACATTGATAACTGAATTGAAATTCATAGACTTATTTCTAAAAAGGCATGTTGGCTTTCCTGCTCTATTTGTGGTCTCAGTTCAAAAATCAGGAGTTAAAGAGAGACAGAGGATAGAGAGACAGAGAGAGGGAGAGAGATTTTATATTTTAATTTGTTTTAGTATATATGAAAGATTATATGTGGCAAGAAATAAATCAAACATAGGTATTATACAATGAACTCTAAGGGTACAGGACACATAGTAATTGTTTCCTTTGTATTTCCAGTATTATATGAAATACTTACTGTATTATTTTTTTAAATTACTTCAGGAATAAACATTTAAATTTACAGCAGTCCCTTATATAAGTCCCACCACTTGTGTGTGTGTATTCTTGGTTTTGTCATTAATTGAAAATCCTCAATATGAATCTGATTAATTTATTTCTTTTAAGACAACTTATTTATCAGTGTTTTTCTTCTCCTATTTTCCAACATAACTTCAAAACAACAATTTTTAGATGCCCTCCAAGAAAGCATCAGTATTCTCTCATATGCCACTCTAAGTTGTATGATATCATACTAGTAGTAATAACGAGTTACTAAATGAAACATATATTGAATCTGAAATTTTTAGCAGGGTAAATATAAGGCTGTCTTCTTAAATGTGTAGCACTAAGGGTACAGCAATGTAGTCAAGCTGTGGAACCACACTCAGTCACACACACAGCCAATGTCTCACAACACTAAGAGATGGGAGGCCTATTGATTTTTCCTTAACAGCACTGCTGAAAGCCTGCATTGCATTCCCGGTTAAGATTAATACCATCTCTGATGATGCTTAGTACCTTCTTCAGTCAGAAATAGAATTAATTCTCTTCAATAATTACAAGGTAATGAAAATAAACTTGCACATGCCAGCATTCTAAAAGAGAGAGATGATTATGACACAGTGTACAATGAGATGTTCACAATCAATGCTGCTCTATAGACCTTATTCAACAAAATTTTAAATGTTTTTAAGCTTGTGTGATTGTTCTGTCATTTGTTTACCATATGCTTAATTTACTTATTCACCCACATTGTTGGCAGAGAATGCTTTGTTTATGAGATCGTGTTTTATATGGGGCTATTTTATTGCCAGTTAATAAATCCTTACTTTTAACAAATAAGTCTGAACCCTTAGCCTAGTACATACTATTACTAAAGGTGTTTGTTGAGTGAACTGTCAAAATAATGTGTTACTGTATGCTTTCAGCTTGACTAGATTTAGATGAGTGTGTCAACCTGACTCCTGAGACCTACACTAAACATGTGTTGAATCATTTTATTGACAAGAATGCAAAATCAAGATTTAGGAAGAAGGAAGACAGCTGAGAACTGGCATTCTCTAACTTCCTTATTCTGTAGGAAAGTGAGGAGATAAAGAATTCCAGCTGAGAATCTGAACTCCTATGTTACCCTTAGTCTTTACCATGCACAATACTTTCTACTTCTTTAAGCTATTAGACAAATAAGTCCTTTCTTGACCAAGTTACTGTCACTAAATATTTGGCCACACAACAAGGAGAATAGTAACTAATGGGCAGCAAATGTTGTGGCTAATTGTTGTACATGGATTCTTTTCCCTTTGAATCTGGAAACTACTCACTAACATAGGAACCAGATTTACAATAGAAAAGTATAGATTTGTGAAATAGTATAAGGAATGTGATAGAACCTTGAAAACTACTAGAAAACTTATATATGCATGTACATATGTTGTTGTTTTCTTAACATTTATTTATTTGCTTATTTTACATTCCATGTATCGTTTTGTCTCATTCCTCTCCTTCCAGAACCCCAAGCCTCCCCAACCCTCCCACACCCCATCAAGTCCTCTTCAATTTCTGTTTCAGAAAGGGCAGATCTCTCCTGATTATTAACAATAATCAAATTAGCACCCAGTATGAGGAAAGGGTCTCAAAAAGTCAGTAAAAGCATCAGAAATAGTCTCTGTTACCTTTGTTAAAAGTTTCACAAGAAGACCAAGCTACATGCCTGTAACATATATGCAGAGAGCCAGCGTCTGTGCCATATAGGCTGCCTGATTGTTACTTTGGGCTCTGTGAGCCCCATTAACCTAGGTTAGTTGATTCAGTGAGTTTTCTTGTTGTGTCTTTGACCGCACTATTTCCTCCAATATTATGTTTCTCTTTCTGTTATTACCAATGACCATAAAGATGTCCAGGGTCTGGTCTATCATTTGTGGTCATTTTAGTGCCTGAGGGTGATGTCAATAAATGGGCAATTCCTTTCTGAGTGACCTGTGTTGCCACCCAGGGTTATGGTGATGTCTGGGTTATCTCAAAGTTATTTTCAGTTGTATTTTCTTAATTGCTAAGAATAATGAACATGTTTTTGAAATGTTTGGCTTTTTGTCTTGATTTTTTTTTTTTCGTGAGGACTCTGTTCACGGGTCTTAGGACCATTTTTCAAATTCGTCATTTGTTTTTGTTATTTCTCATTGTGTTTCAGTTCTTTACATATTATAGATTCTTGATATTGATATGACAGCAAATGTATATCTGTGAAGACTCTCTTCTCTTTCGTAGGCTTGCTCTTTTCTGGTTGATTGTTTCCTTATCTGTCCTGAAGAATTTGAGTTTCATGAAGTCCTACTTCTCAACAGCCGGCCTTAGCTCTCGAGCAACTGAAGTCCTATTCAGAAAGTTCTTTACACTAATATCATAGAAAACACTGTCTATGTTTTTCTTCCTTCTGGCAAAAGAGAAACTCCCAGGAATCTCCAATAATGGCCTCAGCTAAGACTCCTAGCAATAGTGGATATGTAGCTTGAGATGGTCATCTCCTCTGACCAAATTGTTGCCTACCCCAGTTGTCATCAGAGAGACATCATTCAGCAACTGATAGAAATAGATGTACATGACATCCAAGCATATAGTATTCTTAATAGGCTACTAAACAGAATGTTTGAAATAGTCACTGACATTTTCTCATAGTAGGAGGATGTGAAGGTTTGCTTCTACTTGTGGATGACTTAGTGACTGCCTAATGTACTAGCTATGCTGGTAGTCTGTTATGCCCAAGAAACTGCAGGTACTCATGTTATCATTAATAGATATGATAAACAAGGCAATTATGTTATTTTTTTTATAAAAGTTAACAGCATTAATTAGTTACTTTTATAATATAATATCAAATTGAAGATCATGTTGGTGTTGCATATAAAATATCATTTATTTCTTTTATTACCAATGATATAATTTGATCTTGTTTGACTGTACAATAAAGAAATATCAGAGATTTATATATATATATATATATATATATATATATATATATATATATATATATAGTGTGTGTGTGTGTGTGTGTGTGTGTGTGTGTGTGTGTGTGTGTAAAATAGATGTGTTGCATATATATGACGGACAGAAATTGAGAGAGAGAAAGAGAGAATATCAACTTCATTGATAAGTTGATGTCTGTTCAAAGATTTGAAGAAGTTAAGGAGGTTATCATCTCTTGAAAAAAGAAAAATTTTATCTGGCTTTTGATATAGTATTTCACACATCAATATGGATGTTTGCTGCAGTAAGAAATTATTTTGGAAGGAAATATTAAAAGTAAATGAAAAGTCTATAAATTTCTGTCTCCCTGGAAATTCAACGAGCAGTGAATAATTATAAATGAGAAAAAAGTGTGTGCTTTATCATCAATGGAAGGTGGAATAGTTATGTCAGTAATAGTTGAAGTAAATGGTCCAGCCTCCAGTCCATCTTCAAAACACATTGCAAACATATACAAACCAGAATGTTATACAGTTGTAGCTTCAGAAGCACAAGCAAGCTTGATGCTGAGAAATGCCACAGTGAAATCCATAAAAATATTCATTTTCTCCATGATCACTTCACTTCTTAGTCAGTACTGCTCAGCTCAGGCTGTCCCCTCAGGGAGAGAAAAGAATGGGATGCATGTCTAATTCCAGCTTTTGTTGGAGCATTGCCAATGCACTGGTGTTTGTCGTCGTCATTCACATGGAGTGCCAAGAAGATATAAATTCTCTGTATGCCTAGAGCACGCTAAAACAAGGAGATCAAGGGTAGGTGAGCCTCCAGTATACACCAGGAAAATGCAAAGTCAGTACACGAGTAAGGAAAATAATCGAGAGTTCATCCAACATTCCAGCTTTTGGAGTGCTTCTCAGAGAGCTGATATCTGGCTCAGCTGATCTAGATACTGACCAGTAGCTAGTACATTTTGGAATTCTGAGTCCTCCTGAGAACAAAGATAACAAAAACAGCCAACTTACTACTGTCATACTAAAAAATCAGTTCTCCAAAAAGGCACCTTAGTGATCAAGAGATTATGATTCCATGAGAAAGAATCTGGGAAAATTCTCTGAGAAATACCCATAAGCATAGAGATCCTCATCCTTCTATAAGGGTTTCAAAGCTTCCCAGTGTACTACTGAAGTGTATTAGCAACAATTTTGTCATAATGAAATCCATACTATATGGATAGGGGAGGTGGCCAGCGTTCTTGTTTTTCATTTGTTACAGATTCTCGACACTTTCCTCAGATTCTCAAGTTGGAGGCTTGTGGATATGCATCCTACTTAAGTGACTTTACAGAAAAATGTCTAAAATCAAGGATAGAAACAAAACATTTACATGATGAATTATAAAAGCAGAAAACAATATTTAATCAATAAAACAAATTTTATTATTTTAAATCAACTCCCCAAGATTATCTGTATAATAATGTGTAATATTATGTAATACAGAAATTTTATTAAACTTGATTAAACTCAGTGACCTAAGAGATAATACAAATATGCATCTAAATGATATTTGAGTTTATGAAAATACAATTAAAATTGTACCAATTTTGTGTACATGATATCAAACAATGGTAAACATGAACACAATGGTAATATCAGAAAGGAGATAAATGCTATTTTGGTTTTCTTATGCTTCTGTAACAAAATACTATATATCTTATATGTACAAAAAATTCATATCATACAATGCTGAGGAATAACCCACTTTATCTTAATTTCTTCCTTTCATTTATGTAGTCACCTAAAAATAGGAGATAGGCAACTCTCTTCAGTCTCCATTTGAAAATCACTAATACCACCAGGAAAGATTTGAACATCACAGCCTATTTCTGCTAATTTTCACTTTCTAACACTATCAGATTAAAGACACTAGAATAACATATGGCTTTTAAAAAAACATGCATTAATAGCATAATGAAAATTTAAAGAATGAAACAGAGGTTCTGTGCTAAACAAGACAATGACAAAATTTCACTGGAAGAGACGCAATTAAGCCGACACATTAGTGGTACAAAGGACAGATTTTGTAATATCATTAACAGGTATAAAAACAAGCAAACAAAAACAAGGGTAGTTAATAAATTTAAGACCTTATAGAACATCACCAAGCTGGTCAATGACAGGAATTACATAAAGTAGGTACAAGAGACACAGAACAAATAGGAAGTAAAAATGATCAAATCTTCCTAACTAAGTAGACAGGCATTAAAAATTAATAGCTATTTAATATGACCTAAACTAAAACATGTTATAATCAGATATTAACATTCAGAGTAAAAGAATCTTAAAGTCTGTAAGAGAAAAGGCTACTTAGCATGTACGGGGAACCTATAAAGGATTATACTTATATTTAAAATACAAACCTCAAGATCCAGAAGGTATTGAAGTCATTAATTCAAACACCAACTTAAAAACAAAAAATAAACAATACCAAACAAAAATGAATTATTTCACTAAGATGTGCTTAACGTTAAGATAAAGGGAATAATGACTTGTTGACATAAGCAACAGTTTGAGACTCTGTCTCCTCTATCTCTGACTTACCTGATAGGCTAAATGGAGTCATTCAGGTTCTACAGAAAAAGCCTTGAAAAAGACAAATAAAGTAGAAAACACTTTGGTAACACTAAATTATAAAAACAAAACACATCAATATTATAATGATGGAATGTAAGTCATCTTCACATCATGTAAAAATAATTTAAAGGACAGCAACATACTATCATGTAAATTATAAAATTATGTTGTTAAACATATAAAATATATTTTCATAGAAGTAATATAATATAGTAAAGGACCTAAAAATTTAGAGTTACATAGTAGTCAACCTATGTTGTCACACTACAAAGGATATTCTAGGTAAAAATGTATGTTGTCCTGTGATAATATAGAAAATACATGCAAGAATATAGAATAAAAGAAGGTCAGTACACATAATGAGAATGAACATAGAGAGGAAAAGAACTTTTTTAAAATTTATTTATTTAAAATATGTCATTTTTGTCTATGTATCTCCTTACTCCCACAACCTTCCCTCCTCCCAAACACTCCCAGTCAGCCTTTAGCCTTCCTCCCCCCATCCATCCATGCCCTCCCCCAAAAGGGCAAGAAGTCCCAAGGTGGGTCAGCTCAGAGAGGCACATCCACTTCAGGCAAGTCTGATCCACTAATCCCAACGTCAATGCTGGGCCCAGTGTTCCTATGCAGAGAATGGGCTCCAAGGGGCCAGCCCATGGACAGGAACACAGTCTGATCCCATCCTTGAGGCTCCACACACTGCTCATGCAGTCAACAGTTACCTACCCTTGGAGGGCCCAGCTCCCTTTCCAGATGGATCTCCAGTGGCCACTCCTGATTCAATGAGCCCCCAGAGCTCCAGCTAGCCATCAAGGAAGGAACAGTCCTCACAATCCCATCCCCTTGCTCACATACATAACCCCTCCCCTGCTCCCAGCTGGACCAGGAGCTCTGCCTAGCACTCAGCCATGGATCTTTGCCTCCAAATTTTTACATGACAATGAAATAATTACTGAAAGGTCAGCAGTTAACTTTTTGATAAGTCTAATTAAGTACAAATAGATTGTATGTCCAATAAAGCACATAGAGTAAACTGAACGAACAAAACCACCAAAAGTCTTCTTGTGTGCTGCATATAACAGGCTATTTCTTTAAAAGAAAAAAAAATACACACAGAAAGTGAATAAGTGAAGAGACATTCCTTAAAAATGGTAGATAAAGGAAAATGATAGTTATGGGTGACAAAATGCCTAAATAAATGTTATCAAAACAATAGACAATGAGAAGTCAATACAGTAGACTAAATCAACAAATGTAATGTAAACCTAATAATAGAATTGAAAGAAACAGAGAAAAAAATTATAGAGGCGAGATGTTTCAGCATCTCTGTTTCAATACTGTCGTTAATAGACTGATGACTTGGACAACAGCACATACTGAGTGTTCTAGCTGACAGATGGTCCCACTGAACATTAGAATGTGCTTGTTTCTCAAGAGTGCATAGAGTAGTTCAATGCTAAATCACAAATTAGCCTCCAACATCAAAATAAATTTGAACAAGTTCTTAAATATTGCAATACAAAGATGCATTCTCTAGAGCTCAATATAATAAAAATAGGGTTTAATAGCAAAATAAAAATGGTAGAATTTACAAATACGTGGAAATATACATATACATTGTTAAATGTTATATAAATAAAAATGAAATTAAATATAGATCATTTCTTGAAAGAAATGAAATAATGCAGTGCAACAAAACTAAAGAGATGAAGCAAAGGGACTACTAGTGAATAGCAAAGTTTGCTGCCATTAAATATTCATCTGATGAAAATGAAAGCAAAAGAGTTGTATTCCTCAGGAGATGACAAATTGTTAGTTAATGTCAACTTGTTAGCCCTGAAAAAAAAAAACATTTCATAATATTACATAAACATATGTTTATATGCACATGTGTCTAGTAATAATGAAAAAAGATCAAGGCGTGGTATATGGGAACATTTGCAAGGACTACACGGAAAGGTGAAATTTGGCAATTATAATCTCAGAAAATAAAAAAATTCCTGACATAAACAACCTAATATTAACAATAAATTTTCTAAAATTATAATACTTGCCAGGAATAAATCATAAAGAAAAAGAAAATGTAAGCACACATAGTCAGATATGGCGATAAAACCACAATTAGCAAAAAACTTTTTCAAGAAAAAAATTTCAAAAAGCTACAACTCAATTTCTTAATTTTAAATAACCCAATTGAAATGAGAAAATGATTGAATAAATTTTCTCCACAGAAGATACATAAATTACCAATAAGCATATAAAAATATATTCACCATCGCTAATAACTAGAAAAGATTAATAAAAAGATAAATATAATGTGAAGTTTGTCATAATGATGCTATTTAGAACTTATGTCCATTGTACAAAGACTGAAATAAATTGGTAAAGATATTAAAACTGTTACTGTGAAGAGCTGAGTATTAGAGTAAATTTTTTAAAATCTATTAATTTAAGATTAATATTTATTGGAATATAAATTAATATTTACGACATAGGTAACAGGTTCTATAGATACTTGAGCTATTGGATGATTTACGTGATGGACAATAGACGTTGATCTAGTCTCTTAAGAAGTTAGGAACAAACGGGTTTGGCAGAATTAGTCCTGAAGCTGTCATGATATGTGGTCTTGGCTGTAGTCCTGGACTTTAAGCTGGAGAGTGAGGGGTGGAGCTCTGTATGAAGGAGTGACAGGCCAGTGAGGGAGGGAGTGTTAGTCTATACACGGGAGTATAGGTTTTTGTAGTGGAACATTTTGTTTGTTATTTTGTTTTTTGACAATGTTTAAAGTGTGGATGAACTTTTAGCTTTTTAAGCTGCTGGGCTAAGGGCCTAGCCCACCCAGGGAACGCCAGATATTAGAATATTTTTTTAACATATTAACTTAAGATTAATATTTATTGGAATATAAATTAATATTTATGATATAGGTAACAGCTTATATAGACACTTGAGTGATTGGATGATTTACATGATGGACCTTGATCTAGTCTCTTAAGAAATTCGGAACAAATGCGAGACCCAAGATCCCAGCAGCCCCATTTGAATGGGACTGGCCACTCCTCCTTCAAAAACTCAAGACCTTAAATAAGTGTCCAACATTAGGAGGAGGGAAGGGAGGGTGAGCAAGGGGATACATAGATAAAAATAACATAAAAATCCTCCTAATCCCTCTGTGGGTAATGGGCTCCAAGATGTCAGTTCATGCACAGGTTCATAGTCTGATCCTACTCCATGAGCCTCTGCATATTGCCCATGCCATTCAAGAGTCATCTACCTTTGGAAAGCCTACTTCCCCTTCCTGATGGTTCCCCAGTGGCTGTTTTTGATTCAGTGAACTTCCCAGAGCTCCAACATGCCATCACTGGACTCTTCCCCAATAATCCATATTCCTTAGCTCATGTAGACTCCCCTCCCCTCTCATCCCCTCCCCTCCCCTCCCCTCCCCTCCCCTCCCCTCCCCTCCCCTCCCCTCCCATCGGTCTCAGGTCTCTTTCCAGAGACCAGACACATTGGCTTCCTCTATCAAGATATCTATTTCTTTCTTCTCCCCCTTTGTTGCTCCTCTCAACCATTGCCTTCTCTCAGGATTTGTTCCCTCGTCTTCTTGGTCGTGACCCATTATCCCAATTGGCTAAGAAGATCTTCTCTATTTTCTCCTCCCAGGGCCTCCCTAGATGTCTCTCCTAAGTTCCTTCTGATCCCAAACTGTTCAGGGATTTGAGTGGTATTAGTTTTGTTGAGCTTTTATTTTTATTTTCAAAATTTACAAACTGTATTAACTACTTAGAAAGGCAAAGTTGGAGAATTACTTGAACCTAGATATTTAAGATCAGCTTGGCTGAAATTAAGCAAAAAAATATACCATATGGCATATTCATAATATTTATGTTCATATATTTTAATTTCTAGTTATTTAGCTTTATATTTAATGACTTATTAATTTAAGGATTTTAGAGAAACTTACTACTCAGGTGGAAATACCCTCTGCTCATAATTTTATTGTCAGATACCTCAAGTGGCTACAGATAGGCTTAACAAAAAAACAAACAGCAAATAACAAAAGTAAAACCTAACATAAAGCTAAACTTTAAACACATTGATAAGAACAATTTTTAAAACATTTCCAAATTTGCTCACCAGATAAAATACCAAATGAATTTGGGCTATCTTTTTGTAATGATTATGGAGACCACAGGATCTGCCCCAAATAGAGGTGATTATGTTAGTGGCCATAAGTCTTGTTAAATTATGTATAATGTCAACAGAAAGCACAGAAAAGTTTGCTAGCTAAAAAACAAGTATTTAAAGGGAAATTATTTCAACTAAAGCTTATCTGTTAGCAGAAGAAAAATAATAACCAGACTTTCCACATATTTTTTCTCTTTTTAGTATCATATCGATTTTGATATACTTGCCTATCGTAAGGTAATAACCATACTGTTGATTTAATTTTTTCAATGTTGTTTTTCTTTTCCTGGTTAAACCTCCTATACTAAATAAAATTTGGGTTGCATTAAGCCCAGTCTGCCTTATCAGTATATCCCCTAGGCCAATGTGTAAATGTATTTCTTCATGACTAGATATCTATTTTGGCAGGAATACACCAGAAGTGTTAATGTTTCTCAGTTCAGCATATTCTACAGGACATCATGTCGACTCATGGTGTTGCTGATGTTCATTTTGGTTGCTAAATGTGCTTGCCAGATTTTACACTCTAACACTGTCTTTTTTTTTTTTTCAACTAAGATGTAGTGTATCGACTTCTTCTAGACTGTATAAATGATAAATGAGTCTTAAAATTTTACCTATAGTGTAGTTGCCAATGTTGCTCCATATTTGAATGAATTGCTATTTTGGTAGATTCAAAAGAATTGTCTCATTCTATCACTTTCACTAGGATATTATGTTGAATTCTAATGTAGTTTACCCTCAAGGTATATCTGTTTTACATCCTTATCATAAATCCTTGTGGGATATGACAAAAGAATTAATGACATTTTAAAAAATCTTTACAAGAGGTCCAATATGTATCTGTATCCTCCACCTTACATCTATTGTGGAAAAAATTATCATGACATCAAAAAAATATGACAGAGGAGCAGAGGAGATGCCCCTCACAGTAGGGATGTCCTCTCTCTCTCTCTTTCTCTCTCTCTCTCTCTCTCTCTCTCTCTCTCTCTCTCTCTCTCTCTCTCTCTCTCTCTCTCTCTCTCTCCCTCCCTCCCTCCCTCCCTCCCTCTAATCTTGTAGAAAACTAGGCATCTGGGAGAGTGTGGGCTACACAGGTAGAGGCTGTTCAATGGTTACAGAGATACAGGAAAATGAGGCATATAGGCTCTCATATTACATAGTTAGATGATCACAGTCTGTAGACTGTATTATTGACTGTGTCCTTTGCCTTACAGAAGATTCTCAGGAGGTCCCTCTTATTGATTGTTGTTCTTTGTGTCTGTGCTACTGGTGTTATATTTAGGAAGTGGTCACCTGTACCAATGTGTTGGAGGGTATTTCCCACTTTTTTTCCTATCAAGTTCAGTATATCTGGGTTTATACGGAAGCTTTTGATCCACTTGGATTTGAGTTTTGTGCAGGGTGCTTCATTTGGACCTATTTGCATTCTTCCACAAACCACCATCCATTTATGCCAAAACCATTTGTTGAAGATACTATCTCATTGAATATTTTTGACCTCTTTGTCAAAAATCATAGGTCTGTAGGTTAATCTTGGGGTCTTCAATTCAATTTCTTGATCCACAAGTCTGTTTTTATGCCAGTACTATAGTGTTCATAGGACTGTAGGTCTATTGTATAGCTTGAAATCAGGGATGGTGATTTCTCCTGAAGTTCTTTTATTTAGCAGGATTGTTTTTGGCAATCCTGGATTTTCTATTATTCCATATGAGGTTGAGTATTGTTCTTTCAAGGTCTTTAAAAAAAAATGTGTTGAGATTTTGATGGGGATTGCATTGAATTTGTAGACTGCTTTTGGTAAAATTGCCATTTTTACTATGTTAATCCTACTTATGCAGAAGCATGGGAGATCTTTCTATTCTCTAATATCCTTTTCAGTTTTTTTCTTCAGTGACTTAAAGTTTTTGTCAAATAGGTCTGATACTTTGGTTAGAACCATATACCAAGATATTTAATGTTATATGCAGCTATTATAAAGGGTGATGTTTCCCTTATTTTTTTTCAACCCTTTTATCATTAGTGCATATGAAGGCTATTGATTTTTTTTTAAATTAGCCCTGTACCCTGCTACATTGCTAAAGGTGTTTATCAGCTTATAGAGTTCGCTGGTAGAATTTTGAGGATCACTTATGTATACAATCATATCATCTGCAAATAGAGATAGTTTAACTTCTTCCTTTCCAATTTGTATCTTCTTAATCTTCTTTTCTCTTATTGCTTTAGCTAAAACTTTGAGAACTATATTGAATAGATAAGGAGATTTGGGCCAGATTTTTCTCTAGGTATTGTTTAAATATGGTATTGTCATGAAATATCTTGTTATTCTATCTATGGTGATTGATAGTTTTGCTGGTAATAGTAGTTAGGGTTGGTAGCAATACTATTTTTTTTTTGTCTGTATAACAGGACCCTCTGACTTTCATTGTTTCCATTGAATAGTCGTGTGTTATTCTGAGGGGTCTATATTTATAGGTAATTTGGCCTTTTTCTTTTGCAGCTCTTAGTACTTTTTATTTGTTTTGCCAGTTTAGTGGCTTGATTACTATGTGGTGAGTAAACTTTTGAAGGGAGTATAGTCTATTTTGTGTTCTGTAAGCTTCTTGTATTCTTATAGGTATTTCCTTCTTTAGGTCGGGAAATTTTTCTTCTATGATCTTATTGAATATATTTTCTGTGCCTTTGCACAAATATTCTTCACCTTCTTTGATTCCAATTATTCTCAGGTTTGCTCTTTTCGAGGTGTCCCAGATTTCCTGGACATTTTGTGTTATGACTGTTTTGGTTTTAGAGGGTTTTTTGAGTGGGTATTTCCAGTATTGAATCTTTCAATCCAGAGATTCTCTCTTCCATCTCTTGCATTCTGTTGGTTATGCTGCATCTGTAGTTACAGTTTGTTTCTTCAGGTTTTCTATTTCCAGCTTTGCCTCAGTTTGTGCCTTCTTTATTGCTTCTATTTCATTTTTTAATTCCCAAAATGTTTCTCTCACCTGTTTGTTTTCTTTTTCTTGGTTTTCTTTACTTTCTTTCACGGATTTGTTCATTTCTTCCAATTTTTTGTTTGATTTTTTTTATTTCTTTAAAGGAGTTTTTTTAATATCCTCTTTTAAAGCTTCTATTATCTTCATGAAGCTGTATTTAAGGGTGTTTCCTTCTATAGTTGAGGTTTTGATGTTGAATAACCACCAGCTTCTTCTGGTGCTGTTTTTTGTTTTGTTTTGTTTTGTTTTTTGTGGGGTTTTTTTGTTTTTGTTTTTTTTTGTTTTTGTTTTTTGTTTTGGTATTGTCATATGTATTCTTGCAATGGTACCTGCCCTTTGTTTCCTTGGTTCACTCTTAGACAGCTCTTGGTCAGCTCTTAGTTGTGGGCTGAGGGTCTGTGTGTCTTCACTAATAACAGGGGCTTTTCTTAGTCAGCCTTAGTTGGCTGTATGCCAGGGAGCTGTGTGTCTCCAGTTTTCATAGGGGTCATTCTTAGTTGGGTTTTAGTTGGCTCTTAGTCAGCTGTGGACCAGGAGGCTTCAGAGTCTTCAGTTCTACTAGATATGTGGTGATACATATTGTGGTTTGGGATGTCCTTCCATGTGTTTTGCTGGAGATTTAACTTGGGGATGGTCTCCCATCTTTCTTTGGTTTAGAGCAGAGCTGGGTGTGGTTTGGGTGCCAGGGGCTATGTTCTTGAGCCAGGGTTTGGGGACCACAGTCTCCTCTTCTCCTGAGGGTCAGGGAGCTACTCACTTCTTAGTTAGCTGTGGGTCATGAAGGAGGCTTCGGGGTCTCCAGTTCTATAAAATCCTTTTTAAAGTTTGTGAATAATTCAGAGTTACATGTTAAAATCATATCTACAATTAGCCTACTATGTTTATGTTTGTGAATTTGTGTGTGTGTAGTATCTTGATAGCTTTGTGTGTAGTAGAAAGAGTGAGAGAGAAATGGGGAGAGCTCACAGTAGATAAGAAAATACTAATAATAAGTGTGTTTAGTGGAGGGTTATTAGAGAGCATTGGTACTATTCATATAAGTTTTAAAGATCAATGTTTTTCAAATAAAAATCCTGAAAAATAGTTATTGAATAGATATACATCAGAACAACAATGTCATCTCTCAGAAATATTACTGTCAAATAAAACTGGAACTTTTGTTCTTTAGGTTGACTTATATTTTGTTTTTGTATTGGACTCATCCTTTGCATATGCTCTGACTCTTACTACACCTATGAACCAGCTCTTCAACAGTGTCAGCATTGAAAGAATGTAAGTCCTGCTTATGCCAGGATGTTTTTTTCTGCAAAGAAAGATTTTAAAATGCCAATGGTGCTGGAAATATTGATAAACTAGGTCTTTTTTTCCTGTCAAGATTTAAGTTTGTACCATTTCTTTTTCCTTCATCCTTAACAGAATAATTTTTATGGGATGGTTAAATACACCATATATCATTACAAAATCATTTTATTTAACTTTCTACTAAAATATCAGGTTTGTTACTTAAATAATTCTGCTCAGAAATAGATGTCCACAAAAAAAAAAACAACCAAAAAACTATGTACCATAGTCTATCCATCACAAAGAGGGAAATTGCTTCTCTACCACATATGCAAGATTTATGTTAGATATATGTTTCTGAGAGAGGTGAGATGTACTTTTGAAGCTAAGAATTTCTTTGTTTGTATGGGAAGAACCAGCATTAACTTTGATGTTAGATAAAACAGAAATAAAAATTCTTTTCCAGTAAGAAAGGAAGACACACTGGCTATATTGAACAGAATTTGATGGTATATAATAAACTTATGTTGCTAATTTTGATCTTCAAGCTTTGTGTTCCAAGGGATAAGACTTCCTACACATATCCTATACACCTGCCTCTGTCTTAAAATTTCCCTGCTTATACTTAACTCTAATTTATCACCTCCTTATTCCAGCCTCTTACTTACCTCCATACTGCAGCTACAAAAGAGATGGGTGAGGATCTTTGCTTTTAAAAAATATTTAAGAGTAGGAAATGCATAAAATAGAGAAATATAGTGAATTCTTATACATTTCAGCTTTGCAACTTTTCAGGTTATGCCATTTCTACTTATACTATGTGAATAGGCAGAAAATATATTTTGAAGAGTCAATAATTGCTTTTATGAAGGATTATATATATGTGTGTGTACATTAAATTAAATATGCATATGCATACATATACATCTATATATGTGTATGTGGATATATAAATTTATTTCTTTAGGACCCTATAATGCCCAGGATGTAATGAATTTTTCTGTATGCTATAATTGTTCAGCTTTTGGCTATCCTACCTTTGTCTTAATTCTGGGAATAATGGAGTGTATCAACACACATGATTATGTGGTACAATTCACAATTACATGCTAAGTAGTCTATCAGTTTAGTTATATTCTCAGTCTAAGGTTACATTTTATTTAAAATTATGTCTCTGTTCAATAATCTGATGACATTTTCACTTATATTTTTACCTCTGAGAAGTAAATTGACTTTTATTACTTAGCTATATGAAGTCTTAAACTGAGGCTATTATAGAATGTTCCATAAGGAACTGTGCATGACTTAGCCCATTTATTGAAACTTCAGGAAGCCATTAGAAAAATACCTGGCGTAGTTGTAGATGGCAGTAATCCTAGTACTTAGGAACTGGAGACAAGAGGTCCAGGTGTTCAGAGGGAGATTGGGACCAGTGTTGATTATGGAAAATCTTGTAGGAAGTTAAGTAAACAGATAAACAATAGCATTGTGTGTCAGAAGTCATGCATAATGATGATGCACTCACTCTAGCATTCACAGCAATAGAGTCTGCCTGCCATTTATGATTTTCCCTTTCAGTATCTCATCAATATTTATTGATTTGTGCTTGTATATAATGCTATACTTTGATTTCTTATGATTAAATTTTATTTCCTGTGTTCTTCAACAGAATTTTCCTCCATATTTAGGCTTAATGTGGGCAGAAATATTGGTATTCTTGAGGCCAGTATTTGTACATAAAAGCTGTTTAATAAATATTAGTGAACAAACAAATGAATGGATATGAGAGTGGAGGTTAACTTTGGACAGATACCCGGCAGTTTTTTGTTATAACTTCTCAAAATATGCTGCAATAAATTCCTAAAAGATCTTTTTCATAAAACACAGACATCAAACTATCTACCACGCAGGTGTTGTTTTTCATGTATAATCATCTCATAAGGCACAATTCAGAATGATGTTATATATGTACCTCTGATAGACTTTTAAAGTTTAGTGATGAGAAAAATTAATATTAGAAAGTGATAATTGACCATTTAAAGGCAGATAATATTAAATCACACAAATCATGATGGTGGAGGTACAAAAGCAAGTTGAGGTTTTTCCCTTATGATATCTTTCTAATGGATAAATATCTTGACTTCCTTTTCTAGAAAAAATAAATTTTATGTATTACTTGAGATTTTTCCCACAGCTGAATATAAAATCAACTGCCAATAAAGAAAGTATTATTATGTTACATTTAGAAAATACTTCTAGTGATGGTTTCTGGAAACACACTTTATTGTCCTCTGTCAGTTGACATGTGTTGGTGAAAGTATTTACCACCATAATTTGGGAGCTATGTTTATTAATTGGCACTATGGCATGATATTTAAGAATAGTGACTCTGGAACCCAATAGCAAAATATCTCTCATTTATTAACTCATGTTGAGTAAGATACTCAATCTTTTTGTATCAAAAAACAGAAATATGGTGTCTTCCTGTGAGTGTTAAAAAGAGATATGCCACATAATATTTTTAGAGTCATACCCAGCTTTTCCTCAATGTATTCATACATTGTTGATGCACAAGACAGAATCAATGTGTGGAGAATAAATGGAGGGAGATATCACAATTGATATATGGATGTTTTCTACAGGACACTGACTAAATTATAGGGTATTTGAGATGTCTTGAAAGGTTGGTAAGAACAAGTATCCACATTTCCTCCCAATCTGGCTTCTTTTCATGTTTAGTGAAAGTATTGTGCCAAGATTTTGGGTGACCAGAGAAGTGGACGTTCCCTAAGCTGATAATATAATATCTCATTTCTTCAATATTTTAAGATGAATTATATATTGTATAGACTTTGGCTTTATGAGTGAAAGTTGACTCGTTTTGACTTTAAGGTTATTTAAGTAAGATAGTTCTTGTGACTAAAGAGTCAGAGTGTATGCATAGATACTAGCATTATACTCAACTCAGCTTATTTTCTATAACAGTTTAATTATAATATTTGTCACATTAAACTTTGATACCAGGGGTACCATGTAGCCAACTTTTCACTTTAATTTCTATAGTTTCCACTTAGTTTCATGTCTTTAATCTCTCTGTTTTTTTTGGACATATAAGAGAAAATGACTTATCCTTAAAGTCTATACATGTATGTTATGTATATGCATATATATGCACATAGTACATGCATTACATATAATTTGTCTGTTTGTATCACACATATATATGCAAATACATAAGGATACATATTTGAGAGACAGAAATGAGTAACGTAATGAGGAAGTAACAAAACAGTAGCGAAATGCGGAAGATTTTATGACAGCCACTACTACACAGGCAGTGAAATTAAATTTTGGTTTTTTTTTTTTGAGACCTTTTTCTGGCTGCCTTGGAAGTCACTCTGTACACAAGACTAGCATCCTTCTCAGAGTTCCATTTGCCTCTACCTTATGAGTGCTGGAATACATAGAGGGAGACACCATTGCCCAGCATAAAGTTAAATTTGATCAATACAGACGTGTGATGTTATATGTTGGGGGGAGGGGTCAATGCTTTTAAAGCTCATGAAAGAAAAAATGTTTGTGTAAAATGAATTTCATATTACATGTGAATGTGTGAGGCATGAGAAAATATCTTTGTGTTTCTTCATGGTTAAGATTATTTGTTCAAATTAGGAAGAGGAACTAAAATCCTGGATCTGAATTAAACAGAATCCTATGGACTCAATTACTGAACACATAACAGTTTATGTTGTAAGAGGTAAGTTTTAAATCTCAAAGTGGAATATATCTAGATCTAGGACAATATTTGGGGATTTAAACAGTGAAAGACGGATCCTATGGCTCCCAGAGAGCCAGACGCATTACAGAAAACAAAACAAACAGTGAAAAACAATAAACACAGGAAAAACAAAAGACAAAGCAGAAAAAAAACCCTTATTTTTCAACACATTGCTTTTTGCTAAAGTAAATCTGTGCTGAGAAGGTGATTTTTGTTTCTTTTAAAAATGGGAGTAGTGTTATATATAAACTCACCAATTCATAATTTTGGATTTGTGTTTACAGTTATAGTACTTAATCCCCCACATTATAATAATTTAAAATAAACTTGAAATATTCCTGTAATATTACAAACCACTCTAGTTATTTTACCTGGCTTTCTTGAATAAAGACTACTATATTATATCTAATTACTATGAATTTAATATGTCACAGTTATAAACCTTTTAATGATAACATGACTTTCATTCATTCTACAATTCCATGTATTTGGGACAAATGAAAGCAATGACCTAAGGTATCTAAAGAATATTTATTAGTTTTTTTTTTTTGCTTTGATTTAAAATTCACTAAGTGCCTTATCTAAATATTCTAGGCATTATGTTAAATCCTTGAATAAATATATAAATGAAATTTATCATTTTATATAAATAACATATTAGTCTAGGTTCTTTAAAAAATGTGCCAGAAATGCTATTGATACTACTAAGAAACAAATGGTAATTTATTACTCAAATAATAAAGAATTATGAAAGACCTGGCTTTTGGAATTCAGGATCTCTTTCTCATTATCTTTACTTTGAAATTTATTGATCCATCTGGTCTCTTTTTGTCTTGCTACAGATGAGTTAACCTGACATGTTGACTGAAGTGGCCTGGTGCAAAGAATTACAGGAAAAAAAATCCATTTATAATTCACAGAAAGCTTTGATTTTAGAACAAACTTAAAAATCAATTTGATGATTTTTACTATGTTTATTTCTATGATATTTTATGGATTAGAATTAGACAGTAAGATTATGATTTCGTATGCATAAGAATGATCATCTTGATAACTCAAAAGACTTGATTGGCTCCACTTATTTCCTCACATAAAACTTTAATCAAACCTGAGGTACAGTGAGAGAATGGGAACACCGATAACCATTGTAGACCAAAAGATTTCCCCAAAGCTCCATAGCCTTCTTGTATGATTACATTGTAAACATGTCATCTTTGTGTAAATGCTACTAAGATGTGTGAAAGAATATTTTTTTATTATTTTATTTTGGATATAAGTTTCCAATGGGCTCTTTCAATGTCCCATTCTTCACAGTTCTCAATCAAAAAGTATGACCAGTTAAAAAGGCAATTACCCCAATGACATAAATATATATGCATTTCCAGGTATGTAAAAAATTACTCTAACTGCAAATAGAAGAATTTTGTCTTAATCAGAAGATTATAGATTGTGATCAACTTCGCTGTTATTATTTTGGCCAAGAGTTACCACAATGCTGCAAATTTTTCAAGAAATATCACGTAACCTTTGCAGATTGCCAAAGTGATATCTTTACAAAAAGTTTGTTTTGTGGTATTAAGAAGATATAGTTTCTTATGGTGGAGCAATTAAATTATTAATTAGGAAAGTATTGAGGAAAGTGTGAAGACACAGGATAGAGATTGCAAAACAAGACTCCAAGCTAGGTAAGTACAAACAAATTTGAAAACAAATACCACAAATTTGAAGAGCCTACATTCATCCCTATAACGAAAATCTTACAAATATTTTCTACATATCAATGCCAGATCTATTAAACATTTAGCTTGAAGTTTGAAGGAGCAGGTTTTCAGATCACCAGAATTCAAAGAGTTAGTAAGCAAGTATAGACTGTGTGTGTGTCATATCTTGAGTGAAAAGATGATTCTGCTCTTATCAGATCAATTGCCTAAACTATAATGGTGGCATTTTTATGACCCTGTTTGATAAGACCAGAGAGTCCTCATTTTCAAAATAGTTAAGTTTTTATATCATCTCAAAAATTCACTCTCACATTGATTAAACGGATTCTTAATATTTTTATAATACAGAATCTCACTTGTATTGGTTAAAAGATAGAGCTCAAAACTGCAATATACCTGAAACTTCAGAATATAAATTAATTTAAAATTAGGTTCTTTTTAAAATGAAAGTATTAAGAGAAAGTTGCAATAGGTTGAAATGAGCCATAAATAAATAGAGTGGGCTTATATCCTGATAAAAGTCAAGTAGCTGTACAACTATAGATACACTAAAGGAAAAAATATTCTTTAAAATTGGGGGTGGCTTGAACATTAAATTATTTGTCTCATAAGCATAAGAAGAGTAGCTATAATTCATTTTCAACACAAAAGCAAGCTTTGAGAAAATCCCATTCTGCAACAGCAGGCAGAGCCAAATCTTTGAAGCTCATTAATCTACCAGTCTATTTGACTAATTTCATGAGCTCCAAGACCAGTGAAATTCCCTATTTCAAATAAAGCAGCTTGAAGACTAATTGTGAAAGACATGAATCAGACCTGTGTCCCCAACACACTGGTACACACATGAGCACATTTTAACATTTGCATAGACACCTCTGCATCCCAAACAAACAAAGACAGTAAATGAGACAAAGTGTTCAAAAGCACAAGCATATGTGGTCATGTTATTGTATGGAGTTAGGATTTCCACAACTCTAAGTGGAGAAACAGGTAGGTTTGCTTGATTGCTAATATTGAACTGGAATAAAACAAAAATTAACTTTAACTGGGAAGCAATATAAATATATGTATATGATAGACTTTTTCTAAAATAAAATCAGATATGTAAAAGCTATATTTCATTCTTACTAGCCTTTCTAGATGCTTACTGCAAGATTTCAAATGCATATTAAACATTCTTTTTTATAGTGATCAACTTATTTCATGGCTTCAGTAGTAATTTATGCTTATTAATAGCAGATAGTCAATTTCAAAGTTCTATCTTCAAATATAAATATAACTAAAATATCACATTTAAAGTAGATTTTATATAAGCATTATAATCAGAAATTTATAGGAAATAGCATGGATTTTTACCAAATATATTGTGTAATGAAATAAAACTTCCCCATACTTTTACTAAAATTAGTACCCAGATTAAAGCTGGGTATACAAGTACACTGATAGAGAAAGGCTCTATAAATTTATGATATTTGGAAGAGAAAATTATATCTAAATTTATAATTAATACTGATACAATCTCTTTAAATCTCTCTTGGACTGGCTTCCGGGACTCATAAAGCATTTAAGTGCTACTGACTTTCCTTCTGAAACTCTTCAGCAAATCTATTGAGGAAGAGTGCCTGTAAGGCATTGTTTTAATCCTACCTTTATTAATTAGTAGACCAATTTAAAATACTTGTTCTGTAACAAAGAATAGTCTTTCTATGTTTTTCCCCTTTTTAAGTCAGCAGTCAAGAGAGTAAGAAACTATATTTGCTTTCTAGCCTGTGGTGTCTGGTAGGGACATGTGGTAGTCTAAATGAGAATGGCCTGAATAAGACTGATTATATCTGAATTATTGGTCTCTAGTTGATGACTCTAAGAAGGATGAGGAAGTGTTTCACTGGGAATGCACTTTGAGGTTTTAAAAGAATCAAGTTTTGAGTTAACTTTCTCTGTCTGGAAGTTTTTGGCCACTTCAACTCCTTTACCTTTGCTCTGTCATCATGGATTTTAACCCTCTAAAACTGGAATCCAAATCTGAATTGGAATCCCAATTTTATGAGTTGGTTTTATCATGAATTTTGTCACATTAGTAGAAAAATAACTAAGATGCCATTGCCTCCAAATTATAGGGTATCTCACTTTAAGTGCTTTGTATATGTGTATGTAAGTTTCTACAAGAGTAGTTCTCCATGTGACTTCCTCAAGAAATCATTAGCGTTAGTTACTATCTCTATATTCCCTCCTCTACTATGAACAATTTGCCACCACTCATAATTATTTCCGGCCACGAAGACCCCCTGAAAACATTATGGAATATTTATTTTGCTCATGATTATCTTTTAGAACTTGATGTCAAGACAAAATTTCTGAAGACAACAAAAAATAAATTATAGACCATGGAGAATTCAATGTGATATTGACCTCAAGCTTTTACTCCTACTGGCTAGCCTTCACGGTGCTGAAAGAGACACTGCTTTATACCAGAGGGGAGAAAAAAAAATTCAACAATCCATGAACTAGAAATTCATGAGTTATAATAATGGCTGTACTAGCAAAAGAGGTTCACAGGTATAATAGTAGAATGAACATTATGTAAATAAGAAAACATTTTCTAATGAAATTTAAGTCCCACTCTGCAAAATAAAACTTATACCATTTGGTGCCATAAATCTGTGACTACTAGAACCTACTAGTATTATTCTGCAAAATGGACACAATAATCAAACAAATCTTATAACTATATTGGTATACATATGTCTTATTATATTTCTCAACCCACATCAGAAAAGCTTCTTTTTACTGTAGATGGTGATTAATACAGAGCAGTAACTGGTCAATATGAAGATAATAAGATGTTACAGAATATTTCCACCTAAATGGGACATCTATATAATCTCCCCAACCACAGGCCCTGAGATTTTCACAGAAGAGGTGAGTAGAGATTGTAAGTGCCAGAATGATAAATGACTAAAGTAAAATGCTGCTTTCCCCACATATATAATAGCTGCAAATATGACTTCACAGAAATCCCCAATATGTGGTGGGAGATGAGCATGAAGTACCTCATTCCTAATGGAGGAGTTATTGGAAAATGGTTGCTACAGAGAGATGTGGAGTAAGATTTTTGTTGTTGTTGTTTTGCTTTTTGTTTTTTTGCTTTTCCAGGGTGTAAAACCTGGTGGGTAGAATTTCCTTCCAGGGCTGTCCTGATACCTGAGTATTTAGGCAATACAAATATTCTTCAGGGGTTTTGTAAAGCTTGAAGTTGGGTGGGAGAGAAGTGGCAGGACAACTGTGAGAAATTAAGTTAATGTATTATAAACAGGATTAATATAAGCATTAAAAACTCTCATAAAACTGATAAAACTGTGTGCCACACATTACAATGTTAAAAACTTTGATTTTTAACTTGTTTATTGCCATTGAGCTGTTTTGGTTTTTTATTTTTTTTGTCTGGATGCAATTTTTAAATTATTGTTCTATTTGCTAACTTTTCCTTCCAGTTATCTTTTATATTGCTTTTATAAACAGTTCTGACTAAACAACTTGGGAAGGAAGTGGTGTAATTTTATTTTACAGGTTATAGTCCATCATGGAAGGACACCAAGCACTCGAGACAGGTGCTTAAGGCTGAAACTATACAGCAGTGTTTTTTTGCAGGCATTCTCCAAGGCTCAAGCTTGACTACCTTGTTTATAAAACACAGGCCCATATGACTTGGCATGGTATTGTGCACAGTGGGCAGAGCTCTCCTGAATCAGTTAGAGTTCATGAAAATGCTCCACAGACGTGCTCACAGGCCATTCTGATGGGAATAAAACTGGGTGTAGGAACCTCCTCCAAGTTATGTAAAGTTGACAATCAAGATTATTTATCTCAGTTACCTTCTTTAATAAAGATTTAGTTCACATGTTGTTTTGTTTTTTGTCTGGTCAGTTTGACTGGCCAGTGGATACTCCAATCGACTGCTGGGTATCTTTGTGTCACTGAATGAGAATAGAGTTTACATCTCTGTACTCAGTAAAGTCAGTTCCCCTTCTAAGTACAGGGAGCAGGTGTGCAGTCCATTCATGGCGAAGCAGAAGAAAGGCTATAGACATAAGATTGCACCACTTTATTCTTCATTGTTTGAGCTGAAACATTGATTGGTCTTGAATAATCAGAGATCCTGTTCCACAAGCCGTCAGCCTTGGACTGAAATCTGTACCTTCAGCTCCACTGGCTTCGAGATGTCCCATTACATAGAAGTACACCTCTGAAGTATCTTGGCCTCGAGGTATCAGATGGCACATTTCCATGAGAAGATGAGACAAAATCATTTTCGCTCTCCTAGCTTTGTTTCCATAAAACA
Source organism: Phyllotis vaccarum (assembly GCA_033318265.1). Classification (NCBI taxonomy): domain Eukaryota; kingdom Metazoa; phylum Chordata; class Mammalia; order Rodentia; family Cricetidae; genus Phyllotis; species Phyllotis vaccarum. The sequence goes on from JARWLC010000010.1 coordinate 62,638,117, forward strand.
TCCTGCCTTGTACAAGATTAATATTATAGTACTAAAAATAGGATTGAATAAAAATGCGTTATTCTTAAATTTTTGTAAAATTTCCTGTTTTCACAAGTTTCTTTGATAGCTAACACAATCCTCCTAACATTTTCGGTTTTCTCTCTGAGTTACCATGATGCAGAGGAAAAATCAGAGCCTTCTAGAACTCATTATCATACTACAGTACCCTCCAGCTATCTTTCCCCCAGGAAGTCAAAAATCTTTAGGGATACACTAGACTGATTACCCTTAGAAACAATCTTTTGTTCTTTAATACATCATTTCATACTAACATTCTATTCTAAATATTCTGTTTAAGAATGATGCATCCAAGATTCTGACACTAATAAAATATACCATCACTGCTCAAAAATAAGCTCCTACTGGTTTAGAGAAGGTAACCCCAAAAGTGGCTTAAAGAGAGTTCCTTGATTCTCTTTCTTTTTATCTTTTCTGTTTTGGAGGATTATGACCACTTTTGAGTTGTTCAAATACAGATGTTATTATTTTTAGTATGTTTGTTGTTAAAAATTACATTATTTCCTTTTTCTCTTACTTTCTCCAGCCCCTCCCATGTGTACTTACATGGCTCTCATTCAAATTTATTCTTTTCTTTTGTTGTCTTTTTTATATGAAGTGTAATATTACATTATTATGATAACCATTTGGTATTGGATAACAAACTGATGTTCCTTGGGAAAGACTATCTAGCTGTCATTGTATGTTAGTTGTTTATAGTTCTTTGACTATTTATTGATGCTTCAAGAGATTTATTTTTTTCCTTCCAGATTAGCATGTCCCTCATCGTATTTAGGCAGCTATGCTTTTAAGACATGTTGTTAAAGCATAGCTTCTCTGATACTTCTAAGAGAAACACTCACAGCAAACTTCCTATTTCCTATCTCTACAAACTTTCTACTATGTTTTCTTCAATATTCTTTATCATTAAGTGCAATAGTTCTGTTTTAGTTGGCACTGGACTCCACGTTCTGCACTTTGATCATTTGTGATTTTCCTAATGATATAAATTTTGACTAAATATGAGAGGTAGTGACATGATAAAGTTTAACCCCAGAAACAAGATGGTTTCAAAAATACTAGGTGTTACAAAATGTGAAAATGTGCTAATTAAAATCTCTTCTGCTTTGTCTAAGAATTAACTACCCTACATCCACTTCGTTTTGTGTCTATAGAACAGGACTGATCATCCCTTTCCTTTACATTTGCCTCTATAAACCCAGGCTCTATTCTCTCCTTGAACTGTTCTTACTAATGAATATTCTCCTTATAGCAATAGCTTAAATAAAACCATTCCATTAATTTATAATTCCATCTTTATTTCTAAAACCTGTGCTAAGAACATTCTGGTAAAAAGGCAACAGAGAACAAAACCTGAGGCTTAAAGAAAAATGAAAAAAAAAAGAACAGAGAAAGTTGCAAAATGATTTCTTCTACTCAGATTGTGGCCAATTTATACACTTTTTTAAGTGAGAAAGGTTCTGTACTTATCTCTCCATGAAACAAAGTGGTGTTAGAAGAAAAAAATCACATGTATTAATACCCAACAGCTTGACGCAGGAAGCTATATAGACTATTGGGAAATTACCCTGAATTTGTCTGGAGAATATACAACAAAGGCCAAGAAAATGCATTTTATATTATAATTTTATATTTTATATGACAAAAAAGCACAAATACCAGTTACAAAATTTTGAATGATTTACTAGTATAAATCATAAACATAAACTTGATGTGAAAGTATATTTCATATTTCCTATAAACTATCTACTGAGGAGTCATATATTTTCAGGTTATTTTTTAAATACTTCAGTAACATAAAGAACACAAAGAAGGAAAAAACAAAATGAGTCTATATGACCAATAATTAAATAAGTTTAGTAGAATCATTAAAAGTAGACTGAAATAATAGAATCAAACATAAATAATAGAATCAAACATAATTTGTAATATAGGGTAAAATGCTGACTCTGAAAATTCTTTTCCAAAAAATAATGAACACAAATTTTATATAAATTTTACACTCAAGGTTAGTGTGGAAACAGTTATACTTTCTAATCCTCAGTGTAATGATTTCTACAGTTCAGGCAGCTGTGGTACAAAAATAACACTTTAGTGCAGTAGAAAGGTTAAATATTTTGATAAAGACTATAGACATAGAAACACATAATACTATATTGATATATGTTTATTTTCTTACCAGATTTTTATTTTGTTATTTTTTTATTGGGAAATATTGAAATATTATAAATTAAATAGCATATGGGTACATTAGCAAAAGATATCAATTATAAAGACAGAATGAGTTGATCTTTGGCTTCTGGAATTCATTTGTGATTTGGAATTTTGAGATAAAGAGGTTACTGTAACAATTTTTTTGAAGTTACACAATTTTCATAAAAATATAAGATATTTTCAACTGAAGTCTCTATTCTCTACTAATTAGTTTCATGTAAACTAGATTTTCATGAATGATACTAGAGTTTGACTTTAATATTCTGAGAAAACTACTCTGTTCATATTAAAGTCATCATAACACTGAACATAAGTAAGGTGATAAGTCAATTTGTTTCTATTCCATACTTTAATATTATTTATTAACTTTAAATAATAGTTAGCTTCAATTTAGAAATACACGTAAATGCCTAAAAGTTAAGGCATGCTTTCATTATTTATATGTTATTATCTAGCTTAATGAGTAAATACATTGCCTTTAAAGCATTAGCTACAGTCACTGAACAGACAAATTAATATATTAGTTGCTTTCTGAAAAAAAAGTTAGTTTCCTACCTTCTCTTACTTTAAAGTCATATTTATTACTGAAGGCTTTAGTGATTGTTATATTCTCTATACTGCTTCTATTGAAATGCACATGCCTTTAGGGTTAAAACTGAAGTAAGGTAGGTTGATTTTTCCTTTTGTATCACAATGCCAAGAGGAAATGAATTTTAGTCTAGAGAATAAAAATGAGAGTAATGAGTCTGGACTCATGTCAATAACTATAACAAGCACACTGGGTATTGGAAAACAATATATTGAGTGTTAATTCTCTAAGTCGAAACACAGCTCTTCTACTTGACTTCATGACAAATCTATGATTTCCTTTTGTTAGGCCAGACAGAACAAAAATGACACCTCAGAAATTATACTGAAAGTGACTAGGTGGTCACTAACCCCAGGAAGAGCCATTTTACATCAAGCCAACTATTTATCACTTATACCAACTGAAGTCTCTAAATGCTAATTTGATTCTAGGAAAAGTCTTCAACAAATGCGTTACAATGAAGCAGAGTAGGCTAAACATTTTTTTCACATCATTTACCAGTGATTGTTGTAAATGTACTTCCACCTTAATTAATAAAAGATGACTTCAGAATGAATAAATCAATGAGAATTTCCTTCCAGCACTTAGCCTAATGATGAATAAATGAAGACAAGAGAATTCTATCTCCACATAAAGACATTTATTTTCTTAAAGGTGAGCTAAAATGGCTTTTAAAAAAACCCAAAGTGTTCTTTACTAAAAAGAAAAGAAAATCTTCATTTTGCTACATTTGACATTACAGTTAAGGAAAATTTGTAGGAAAAAAAAGTCTCTTTAAAGACCCCTTTTTGTGTAAGCAATTCTGATGAACTGATAAAGTAGGAGACAATAATATTTTTCCTCCTTAGGTTTTTTTTTTTTTAAGTTAAAAATAAATGCAGTTAATACAACTGCAATAAAAGAGCCATTCAAGTATAGCAGTCAATGCTAACAAAAGGAGAGATAGCAGTAATCATACAAAGGAAGTTTTAAAATAGAGAAAGAAATAGAAAATGCAATTTACTATTTTGTTAACAGGAGACTTTTATATACTTGTGAAGGAAATTGTCTTTGGATATTTTGGTAGATTTGTATTTTCTCATCTAGAGGACAAATATTACTTTAAGTTAACTTTCTAAAGAAGAGGAATGTTTGTACCTTATTAGTGATTAACTGAGAAGGAAATGAGGAAACTTGGGATAGTTAAGTCAAATTCTCCTCTCTTCCCAATAATCCTTCTGTATTCAGGAAAGTCAGACGTGTACCAAATGGTGAACCTTCTTTGATAAGGCACAGAGGGTAAAAATGCCTTCAAAGATTTTGTCACTTAGAATTTCATTGGCAATAGTTTGAACTTTTAAAACTTCTGATTTTTGACAATAAATAATGAGAAATAATGATGTTGAACAATTTTTTAAAGAGCCACAGCTATGATGGGCTTTCACATGTTAAATCCTAAATGTAGTTAGTAGGAGCTATCAAATCACAATCAGAAAAAAAAGACTCTAGTAAAGAGATTGTAAAGAGCTAGCTAGCTTTCTGCTTCAGGAAAGAACACAGAAAAGATTTTGCTGATGAGGTTAATGAAGCTTTATTGGACCTTGAATCTGTTGATACTGATCTTGGAATCCCAAATCATTGTATTGGTGCTAAATAAGTTTCTGTTACTTATAAGCAACCCAGTTTATTTCATTTTGTGAAAACCACCCAAATGGACTAAACAATCTAAACATGTTATACTTTATACTTTCACTATAGCAGAATGTATTATAACATTTATAAGGCAATTAGCTGAGAAAAAAGCAAACTTCTCAACATTTTCCAGGGGCAGAAATAAGAGAAAAGTAAGTCTATTGACATGACAGGAATTTATATTACACTTATCTGAGACAAAATTTATAATAGAAACAAGGGGGAGATGTGTTGTCTTAAGAACTGCCTATAAAAAACTATGATTCAATGTAGGATCAAATATCAGAAAGAAAATCACAAGAATTATTAAAGTCAAAGCAACTGAACCCCAGAGTCACATCAAAATTTCTAACATCATATTCCAAAGGGTAAAAAAAAAAAATTGCTATAAATCAGAATACAGTAAGGGGTTTTCCATAGGAATGGATTGAAAACCCTTTGAAAGGTAAATTAGCTACTTCATCTTTGTATATTTCAGTGACAATTCCTCACATAAATCATCCCTATGGATCATTGTATTTAGAAAGGAAAAGCAAATTTCTGAAGTTGGATAAGCTTCTTAGTTGGTTAAATACACATATATCTTCTAAGTAGTCTGTTTAGTTGTGACAATACAACCTTGTCTTATAATGGTTCCTTATATGTTCAGAACTGCTGCTTTAGACAATGGATTGGTGAACTGTAAGGAGAGGCATATTTTCACAAAGGCAGATTAAACTTTGCAGATGCTAACATCTCAGAAAGCAATTCTCTTACTGTTTATTTAAAAATAAAATAGAAGAGAATTTGGAGCCCTAAACCTATGATAAGCCAAGGGTGAACTTGGGATAATAAATACAATTATTGCTCATCAACGCTAATAAAAGGCAATTGCTGTAATAAACTCAGCCATATATAGCCTATATCAGGAATTAACCGTGAGTTTTGGGTCACACAAAATAGGCTTTTAGTTGATTAAAAGTTAAAAACCTCATTGGGCAGAGTCATAGCTATGTAGTTTTTTTTATTCTCTCTGGTGTGCCAAAGTTGGCATCCCAAAATATATTTATTTACCTTTCCTAAAGCATCATTATCCTTACTCTTTATCTCAGCTCTAGAGACGGTTTCCTAGCTTTAGACCCCTCAGTCAATGACTGTGGTGTTTTGACTATCTAATTATCCCATAAAACCACATAGTAGAAACTGTTTTGTAGGAATTATCAATGTATATTGATAACAAGAAATCATGAGTACTCATCATCAATTAATACGTCTGCAAAATTACTCCTACACCAAAAGCTCATGTAATATTATAGAGGAAGAATGAAACAATGAAAGAATCAGGACAGCATCATAGGAACAGGATTTTCTTAACAATACTGGGATGCTATACCCTTGATTCTCAATAATAGCTTACCAAGAAAAGACCTACAGTAGCTTACAAAGTATGTATAGAAAGTATCACAAGCCCCCCCTCCTCCTAGATGAAGAGGTGCAATAAATGTCTGCTGAGAGAGAGTGAGGCTAACTTTTTTACAGGAAAGAGCTCCCTTATAGGTTATAGGATACTAAATGGTCAGCAATAAACACATAACATATTATCTTGATAAGTTTCTTGGCCCATTGAAAACTATGTGGTATGTACAACAAAATTACAATGCAGATTTATGAAGAAATAATCTAATAGCTTCTGTTTCCAAATATCTACTAGTAACTAGTCCAACAATAGTGTGAAGTAGAGATTTATTAGAGTTTAGAATATGTTTGATTTCTAATCATGGTGTAACATGTATAGTATTGCATTGTAATGCTATGTTAGGGCAAGTAATAGCAGATAAAATAGATATCCAGTAGTTAGTTCTGTAATGGCAAAACTATAATTATTATTGAATAAAAATTCCTTACTGAATACTCTTAGATCATTTATGTTTCACTTTTGGTTTATAATATAGCTCAGAATTAGTTTAAGAAAAAGCTGATATTCAGTCAAATGCTAGACTCATTTTGCAAAAGATTTATGTAACTTCAATGTGACATTTCTTTTCCAGAAAATATTCCTTAAAATGTAAGTGCAGATGAAGAACTTGAAGTATTTAGAAAAGGGCATATTTTTACATTGTGGGGTTTTTTTTTGTTTTATTTTATTTTTTTTACAATCTGTAATTCTTGAACTAGATTAGTAATTCTATACTAGATACCTTTAAATAATAGGAAACAATAAGCTATAGAATTTTGAATTTTTCTGGTATAATATAATAATGAAATGAAGTAGCAATGACATATTTTAACTTTATATTAAATAAATGATCTTCAAATTTTATGTTGCCTTATTGCCCCTTAATATTTAAATGTTTTAGCTCCCTATAAAAATTATAGAAATAATGTAGCCTATATACACATTTTTCTTTGTTCAGAGATTGCAATGAACACAGCTTAGAGGACATAAATTCTCAACTTGCTAACCAAAAATTTAGTTTATAAACATAAATTTATGAAATCATAATTTTGGTTACTTTCTTATCTTCTCTACAAAGTAAATTGTATTTTTATATTTTTCTATTTTTCCTTGTCTTCTTCGTTTTTGGTTTTTGTTTTTAGACTTTTGGGTTTTGTATTATATAAGTACTGTAAAGCAGTTTTTTGTTCTTGTTGTTTGATTTTGTTGAAGTAACACAAGTGAATGTTAATTTAAAAAAATAAGAATTACTCCCAGTAAACAACAAACTGTATGATAATACAGTGTATCAGAATATGTCTTTCTACAAAGTTGGGGTTTTTTAGTTTGGTTTTGTTTGCTTGTTTGTTTGTTCATTTGTTTTTACAGATTTTTTTTCCTCACCGTACTTATTTTTATTTTAGAAAGCTTAATAATTGTCTTCGGGGGAAAAAAAGTGATAATATGCTATCATGTTCTGCTTGTTTGGGATGCTTGAGAGAATGATTTTGTTCACTTACCCAATATGTTTACAGAATTTTTTTTACCACATATCCAAGAGTTTTTCCTTATTTCCTAACCACCAGATAATTCATAACTGTAGGTGACAGACCCCAGCTAAAATAATTTCCCCCATTGTCCTTTTATACTCAAGTTAGTTACATGTTGACTGATCTCAAGCTTTATTTTTGAGAACAGCTTATTGGATTTGATGAAGAGAAAACAGAGAATCTCTTTTGCAGCCCACACACCTTTCAAAGAGGTTGGGCAACATGTGTTTAAATAGTAAGGGTAAACCTCACTGGTAGAGTACTTCCTAGCTGGTATGAGGACCTAGTTTCAATTCACTGTTCTGTCTGATACCTCATATAAAGGGGAAAAAGATAACACGGCAGAAGATAAATATAAAGAATTGTTATGGGGCATTCTATCTGGGTACCCTTGTGGGAGGGTAGAAGGTATGGAGTCAAACAACACAGACCCCACCAGAATCAGATGAAAGCAAATAGTAGACTTGCAAAATCATTTATTGCAGACACAGTGCAAACATATATAACCCCTCCCAGTTTTCCATTGGCAGCCAAAGACTCCTCTAGCTGTGTCATCTCTCTCTTTCATTGGCCTCTATCATCTAGATGATCCTGTGTGCACCAATCACCAGGTGCAGGGACAGAATCCAAGATGGCTCAGCAGTAAGTGGCTAGTAAGCGTGTCTATGTACATTACCTCGAAGAGAGCCACCAAGGCTCCCTCATGCTAAGTTGCTGCATTCACCCTATAAAGAATTATTGTATGTTCAAGTATCTTTGTTGTGTATCACTCAAGAACTATTTTTTTTTTTAAATTTGGGCCTCAACTCATTGTTTCATTGCTTTATGGATGAGGACTGTAAAGTGTGGAATCTTGTCTTTATTAATTCATGAATTTCTCTTACAAAAAGAAAACATAAACAGCTCACAAAATATTCAAAATATATAGTTTCTTTTATTTTATTCACTGTAAATTTTATACATTGTCTCACGAGAGCTGAATGGCCTCACACCACATTCTCCTTAGAATTCTTTGAAAATTTCGAATGTTCAGAGATAAATAAAACATTTGCACATGGAAAAGGGCAAAAAGGCTCTGGTGGGGCTACAGAATCAGGATGTTTTAGCACTCTTTAGCACAACAATTCTTCTACAGATTCATCTTAGAGTAATGTATTTACCTCAAGATCCCCATGAGTATTCTTTGTGTTATTTAATTTCCCCAAAATACAAGAAGCATTAAACAATTTAATTTTGTATTGAGATTATACTCTAGAAAAATATTTGGCTAATGAATATGAAAAAATAGATTTATGAACTGATGACAGTAATAGAGATTTGGGAAGAAGCATGTTGAAATATACATTTCCTGGTTATAAATCCTTATTTTTTAAGCACTATGCATTTGTTAAAAGCTGTAGCAGAGTCAGAAACATACCCTGTTTGTTGAAACTTTGTGATTGGAAGGTTATGATATTGTTATGTCTACTATTGTATCTAATGGTAACTAAAGTTTTTACAAACTCATGGCCTAATATAATATATGGCTGAATAAGACTATTTTATAGTGTTTGGATGTTTCCAAAAAAAGTTAAATTGCAGTGAAAAATGTGTGTCTCAACACTCTTATGAAAATTTGCCTGTGTATTTATGTAATGTTATGGAAGGTTATTGGTCAATAAAATATCAACTAGTAATATGTCTTAAAATCTTTTCAAACAGATACTTTAATGATCCACAAATTGGATAATTACCTCAGTGTTGGTGCTATAATATAAGGAATCCCAGTTTAAACAAATGTTTTTCTAGTATGATGATTAGACAAATTCCTCTATCAGATTGCCGTGTTGGTGTTGGTAAGTGTGTTGAATACACTCTTACTTAATGTTTATTGTGGGAAGGAATAGCTCACTGTGGTCTCTATTGTACCTGGAAAGGTATTCCAGAGGTTTTTTGTTGTTGTTGTTGTTTTTTTTTTTTTGAAAAATGTAATCAATAGGTTGTACACATATATTATTAACTACATATATATGTTAAAATAATCATTAAGGAAGAGGAGGCCCTAAATTTGAAAGCTAAGGGTTTAGAGGTATTGTTGAAGGGAGACAAATGTGGAGAAGATAATGTAAGTATTTTAGTTTTAAACATGAAAGCTGAATGAGCTTTGAAGAACAAAGTGTAAGATGGTTTCCGTAGTCTCTGCTCCACAGACTACTTCCAGGTTTCTGCCTTGAGTTCTCGCCCCAGCTTTCCCTAATGTAGGTCTATAATGTTTTTAAGTCAAATAAACCCTTTCCTTCCTAAGTGCTGCAGATTCAGATTACACAATTGGCAGTGACCTTTAAAGGACAGCAGCAGCCATTATTCCTAGCAGAAAGCCCGTCATGTTTACTTTATAGCAAAGATGAAAGCATTCATCGAAAACACCTTGAAATGGCCTGAGTCATTCTGCAGGGGCAAACTGCCCTCTTTGACAACCTCTTTGTACTCAGAGGATAAATAAAAGGAAATGGAATAAAATGTCATTCAATTTCCCATGTCCACCCTGGTTTAAGACTTTTAAACGCTAGGACTTGCTTTTGTTCATTGAGATGATTTACATAGTCCATCTATTTTGTGAATGAGTAAATTTAGTCACACGATTGTCTCAGCTTAATTCTGAGTTATTATTTGAAAATGCAACCAATAGAGTTCCTACACTAACAAGTATTATAATTTTTCCATTTATGGTTTGATATTCTAATTACATCATTTCTCACTCTCCTTTCCTCCCTCCAAATTCTACTGTATTATCTCTTTGTTCTCTTTCATTTTGGTGCCCTGTCTTCTCGTTTTTATTAATTATTGTTATACACACAAACACACATACACTAATACCTATTTCAAAATACATAGATATAATTATTTAAAATGGATTATAGAAATAAAAACATGCACATGAGGCAAGTGATTAAACTTTTTAAGGTGAAACTGGCAAAAATATATTTATGAAACATTGTGATAAGCCACTACAATTACTGTAGAGATTTGATCACTTTTTTAGTTGTGGTGAATACAAACAATGACTTCTACCATGAACACAGATAACTGTGACGAGATCATTTCATATCCATACCACAGCAAGGCTGAATGACTGAGACACAGAACTTAATCATAGACTACACTTATTTTTCAGTTTATCTCATAATTATCTTAAGTTTTATAAGGGGTTATGCTTATAGATGAAAAATCTGGGAAAAAAGCAATTCTAAAACAATATATTTAATTTAAAATATCAGTTTAAATTTTACTTTACTTTAAAGTCACATAAAAAGATATTCCTTTTAGGCTCAGTTTTCTAATTATAATACAAAAAGAGTAAAAACTAGCTTTTAGATTTGTACCAATGATAACATTTGACTATGTACAACTGGATTTAGTATAGTAATGTTCAATACAAAAATCATTTTGCTATTATATCTTTAAATATCTTTCCCAATATATATTATTTAAAGCTTAAAGTAAATTTTTATTCTGAGTACTCTTATTTAAGTATGAAACTTTATTTAAATTATGGGTACATGTAATTCTTTAAGCCATTATGATTTTTAATTTTCTATTATTATATCTTGTGCATATTAGCATAAAACATAGCTTTTCCTCATCTTTTCTTTCACCTTTTGGTCATGTTGTGAATGGAACGTAGGCCCTTGCACATAATAGGCAGCTATTCTCATCTCTCCTCTTCTATTCTTTAGTATAAGATCTATTTCTATTAGCATCTGCTTTTTATATTTTATTTTTACTTAGTACATAAAGCACAACTAAATCTTCCTTTTGAATTATTTTATCTATAAACATTAGAAAAATATACTGGAGTTGGCGAAATAAGTAAATATACAATCTTTCATTTCATATATGTTTGACAAACATATCACTGATGTTTGTTTTTTGAGGATCTTTAAGTTGCTGAGATCTGAATGTCATGGTTCATTTTTTCTCAGTGTGATAAGGATTTCATTCAAAGAGCAGGCTATAGAGAACAAATTTCTCAAGCTTTTGCATGTGGAAACATTTTAATTTTATGTATTCAGCCTAGTCTTTCCTAAAAGGTTTCTTTTGAAGCACATGATATTAAATAGAATTTACTAGCATTAAAGTTTAATTGGGAATGCATTTATTATACTATACATTGTGTTCTTTATTTTCCACACATTTAAATTCCCTAAAATAAAAGAAATATTTTCATACTTGTAGGATAAAGTAGTTATGTGACATAGTGGATTGACAATAAGGCTTTCTCATTTCATCTCTCAGGAGCTGAAGGTCACATTTACTTATATTGACTTACAAATAGGAAGTTTAGTGGATCCAGAATTCACTTATGTATCAAACAAATTGCCAATCATAGAGATCTAAACTCAAGAGTCACACAATGCAAGGGTAAAATGCCACCAATATAAAATCATACAAGTTCTTATAAAAGATTTCTGTATGAGGCATGAAGAGCTCTAACTATATTCTTATTACCTTTTTTTAATGTTCTAGATTGATAAGGCTTAGTAATCCCTTTTCCATTTATTTTTTCCTTTTTAAATATTGAAAAAAATCTATTAAATGAGAAAAACCAAGTAATTTGTACAAGGTGAAGGTCACAGAATAATTTACTATAGAACCCAGAGAGGGAGCCATGATATATGCTGATTCTCTGAGTCAAAATTTTAAAAATCACTATGATTCTCTGGCATTATCAGCTTTGTTGATTTCTCTAGTCTCTTACTTCGTTGTTCAAAGTAATGGTAGCCAATATTTTTATGATTTTGATTTATTATGATTTTTAAGCTAGCACTAAAATACATACAGGTTATGCAAACATAGTATCTCAATATTTACAATGTGTGTAAAGTGATACACGATTGCCAACACTTTAATAGAATATAGCCTTATAAGGTTTAAACACTACATTATTCCATTTTGTTGTGATGAAATAAAATATATTTAAAACAAAACATTTTAAAGAAATTGAATTAATTCAGTGAAGTTTTGGAAACTAAACACCAAAATGAGATGTTCACAGGTTTTGTGTTATATTGTATATTTAATAAAATCAGCCTGAAATATCAGAGAAGAAAATAACTACAGTCTAGCCCGTGATGGTCAGAGTGGTGACCCATACCTTTAATTCTATATCTCAGGAGATAGAGATCTTTCTGGATCTCTGTGATTTCAAAGCCTAACAGCCAAGCAGTAGTATCTTACACCTTTAATCCTAACTCTAGAATTATGGTACAGAGTTGAACCAGGAAGTGAAACAACTGGGCAAGGAAGATATTTAAGGAGAAACAGGCAGAGATTCAGATATTCTGTAGAAGTGACCTTCCAGGCTGAGAAACCTTGAAGACAGTATTTATCCTGTTCAGCCTAAGAAGTTGGCTGGGTAAGAATTGACTGCGATCTGTTTTTTCTTCTGATATTCCAGCTTTTCCCCTATATCTAGTGCCATGTTTTTACTATATGTAACTAGAGTTCCTGCAATACCTAGATCCTTAGAATCTAATGACAACATTATTAGTGATGACATCATGGTGACAGTTAATTTTACAAAATGATTTACTCCAGGGAATATTGCCTCTCATTATCTCGGGATCCTAAATAAAAACACATAACGTAATATCTTCCTAACAGCAACAAAAAAAGTCTGTTCTTGTAGACCAAATCCTAATACCTGGTTCTCTAGGGAGCCCAGACAAAATCCAAGGCAAAGCAAATACAATAAAACTAGAATTTTTATGCTTTCTTTTGAATGCCAAAAACTCCCATCCCTTGTTTCTTCACTTACTGTCCTTTGTGATTTTGAGGATGGTAAGTTATCCTTAAGCAATCAGGTTTAAAGAGTAATCTGTGCAATAGAGCTGTTCAATTGTGTAGGGAATTGGGATAATTACTGTTAACATCTTATTTTAGCAAGATTTTTTCCCCTAAAATAGTATATTGGAAGCGAGAAAAGATGAATGGTAAATTAGATTAGGATACTGGTAAATCTTTAAGGTCAGTATAATAATACCAAAAATTTATACAAATTAGTACATCTAATAGCATTTCTTACTTCTAACTCATATAGTCCGTATTACATACTTTTTATTTGGGAATATATGCTTTATAATGCTTTTATTATTCTCTTTAGTGAGATTTCATCTGACTAATTAAGCAAACAGATCAGTATAATTTCTTTTTACTTTACCCACTCCTTTAAAACTTTACCCATATTTCTAATTTTAATTTGCTTCAAATAAAGAATAAACATCTCAAAGCATCTAAGGTCATAACTTTAATAGTTTTGATACATATAAAATAAAATATATATTGGTTCCACTGAGAAGTTACTGTCCAACATTAATTTAAATATTAGTCATTCATGAGAGGTTGATTGTGCAACAGGTTACTCTGGGCCTCTTTCAGAGGCCCTTGATGAAAGCAGAAAAAAATATATAAAAATAAATACAAGCTGAGAGGTCATGATATATTCATTGTAAAGTAGACAGAAGGGTTAATAGAAAATAGATGGATAAGTGATTGATAGATACATAGATATCTGATAGTTATATTGCTAGACAAGTATCCTTTATAAAAAAGTCAGTATTGTCATTTCTTCCCTAATGTGACTTTGCTTCTTCTACATGAGTAAGAATTTAAAGCAGTTTATTTCCATAAAAGCTTAAATTATGTATAAGAAAGAAGCTAGTAACATGCTTGGTGAATTTGTCATGAAACAGGATAATATTGAAATCCATGTTATATTTAAAATTTTCTTTTAAAATAATTTCCCCAACCTAAATCCCAACATTATATTTATGTCTAAAAACCTTCAATACATTAGAAATATTACATAAAACACAGTACATTTCTTTCTGTTGCGAATATAATAAAAGCCCCTAAGGTTAGCATGCAGTTTATTGTTCTCCGATTCTTCTACGTACAAAAAAGAGAGGATGGGGAACCCTCTCCACTCCTGAAATTTATTTTATCAAAATCAGATTTGGTAGTTGTCTGAGCTGTTGCCATCCACCAAAGAGATTTATTTTCACTGAAATGAAAATAAGAAGATTATCCGATATAGACAAAACATCCGTTTGCAGTTTCTCCATAGATTCATAGTCAACATTGTCTCTGCTTTCCAGTTCTTTCTTTACTACTACCTTTGGATTCTGGGAATGCAGATAATTTTTAAATTATGTATGCCTTGGATATATTTTTTCTTTCATTATTCTAAGGCCATGTCACATATATTACTTTTATGTTCAGTAAAATACATTTAATTTCTAGTATGAAGGATGTTCTTTAAATTTTAAGATACTTGTTACATAAAACTATTTTGTATGAAAATACATATTTCCAAGTAATGATACCAAAATCTATAGAATGGAAAATTAACTGTTTGGATACTAATTTTTAAATATTCAAATTAATACATTTTCTGATGTTATTTTACTTGTTCTTAGAAATACTACTTAAAATAACATTGTGTGATGTGGGAATGCATTTGTGTGTGCTGTATTAAATAAAGGAGCTGTATTGGGTCATGGCGGGCACCATAGAGGAAGTGGGAGGAGAGGTCAGTTTAGATGGGAGAAGCAGGGCGGAGTCAGAGGCAGATCGAGCCAGCCGCCCAAGGAGCAACATGTAAGGAACACGGGTGAGCCACACGGCCACGTGGCCATCAGATTAATAGAAATGGGTTGATTTAAGATGTAAGAGCTAGCTAGCAATGTGCCTGAGCCATAGGCCAAACAGCATGAAGTTAATAGAAGTGTCTGAGTCGTTTCTGGGGGCCTGGGCGGCGGTGGGTTCCTAAGCAGTCTCAGGCGGGCAGGTCTGTGGGTCTCGGACCTCTGGCGCACAGGACCCGGAAGCCACTACAACAATTGTGTTTGGATGCTATGAAATGTTTTTTTAACTAGTTGGAACATATGAATTAATTGCTCTTTGTAACCTTGTCAAAATAAAGGGATCACAGAACAGAAATACCATTACCAAATCTATGTACTTGATAAAAGCATAAAAGCCTCATTAGTTTTCATATAGAGATTCTATTTTGGTTCTTTTAACTTTGAAATATACATAATTGCTTGTGTATAATTAAACCATTCATTAAAATTCTTTTAATTATTTTTGTTTCAATAAAAATGACAAATGCATACCTTGAGTCTGTTTAGTGCTTTAATACCTCCTCATGAGTTAGATTATACAGTGAAGACTATATTCATAAAATATTTTATGCACCATTGACTTTTGGCTTGTAAAAGCTCCTCTCATATTATGAATTTCTGAACAAAAATTAAATAATTCTGATGAGCAATCTTTCCTAGAAAAAAAAATCTTCCCTTGTTATACATCTTACCATGCACTGTGCTTAATTTTATATCAACAATTCACTGATAGTGAGTTATATAGTGAAACAAATGCATTTCTATCTTTTCTTTCAAACATCTTAGGACTTTTCAGACATAAAAACTAGAAAGTGTAAAATATACGTTTATATTTACGTTTGCATAAACCCCCAAAATTAAAAGCATGCAAGAATGTCAGAATGAAGATACAGAGTGAGATTTCTTAGTATTGACATTTTTGCCAATTCTGAAACACTTTTTACGTATGAAAGATTGTTTTCATTCTTGTATAAGTTTGTATGGAAATTTCAACTTCTAGTGCTCAGCAATTCCTCTCTTCCAGTACCTTTGTCCTTGACTCTGTATTTTCCGTTCTGTCTCATGTCTCTCTGTCTCTTATTTCTTTCTTTCTCAAACCGTATAACATAGACACAAAGGGTTAGGCTTCTAATATATTCTTCAAATACACGATGCTAATTATTCTTGATGAGAAAACAGAAATTTTAACACATGGTCCTTTCAGGGGTCAAGCTGAATATAAAACCTAGAAAATAAAATCCTTGTGCTTGTGGACTGAGTTGTATACTTCCAAAGTTCAAAGGTCCCACCAAAGGTGGTTACATATATAAAGAGGATAGTAAGGAACTTATATCAAAATTCTAAAAGAATTTCAGTCTGATAGACCACAGGTGCCACCTCTAAAGCCAGCTGGAGGTACTCATTTGATACCTTGCCAATCATGACCTGCTCAGATCCTTTCAGAGCACTGAACCTTGGTGTGTGATTCCTCCAGAAACTGCCATTTTACACATCCCTCATCATAAAAGACCTTTAACATTATGTAGATTCAATTTTTGAAGTTACAACTTTATTAATTATATATCCAAGAATACTAAAAACAGGCATCATATTCTTTGGTTTCAGATTATAATAGTTTTCAAAATATAGCATTCTTCACAATGCTCCTAATTACAACTTTAAGCCCACAATACAATCAGTCATTAATCAAATGTCATATTCTCAGATAACACTAAAATTGGAGGAAATCCTAAAAGATTGCTCTAACTCTCTGCTTCTCTTATATTTAATCACAGCTCTGGTTGTAGAACTATGATTTCCTCTCCATATTTATTCATGATTTCTCTAATAGAAAATTTTAAAGTATTCAATGAATGAAACCAGTGTTAAATCACACCAATTATTCCCAATAACTGAATCTTCCAACAAGACTTCTGCTTTTCTTATTATTACAAACACAATTGATGTAGCCATAGACTTTCTTATTCTCTCTCCCTCCCTCTCTCTCTCCTTCTTTCTCTCTTTTACCATGTGTGTGTGTGTGTGTTTGCATGCATGTGCATGCGCGTGTGTGTCTTTGTGTGCGCGCGTGCACGTGTGTGTATACAGTGCTTATAAACATATACTGGCCCGAAATCAATATGTGTTTTTCTCACTCACTCTCAGTAATGTAGCTTTTACCTCTCTTTTATTAAAAATAATTTTTATGCAATATATTCTGATCACACTTTATGTTTGTCCAACTCCTCTGAGATTTCTCTTACCTTCTCCCCCTTCAGAATCTATACCCTTTCTGCCTTTCTTTAGGAAAACAAACAGGTATCTAAAAAATTAATAATAACATAAGATAAAAATAAAGCAAACCTGAATAGGATAAAAGAAAAGAAAAAGAAGCAAAAGCAGGCAAAGTTCTGTGTGGAGACACAGACACATGTCCAACCACACAGGAATCCCTTTCCATTTCATTATTAATACAAAATCTCTCTTCAAACCTGAAATTCACAGATAGTGCTGGGTTGGCTGAACTGTCCTTCCATCTCAACTCGAACATTATAGATACAGTCTACTGCATCTGTCCTTGTTTGGGGACCGTGGGTCTAATCTCCTGCTCTCTCCATAGGCTGTCAGTTACAGCTTCTCATACCATGGTAATCTTACAGTTTGTTGGTTTTCATATCAGTCTCTTTCACTAAGCAGTATACACTTATATTTTTTTAGTTATCAGCTAATGGTTTCTAATATTATAGTCACTATATAATAAGTAAATAATCAAATCTTGTATAGATGTGCTGTTTCTTTCCCTATTCATCTGATGTATATAAACATCATCCCACAGTTTTCACCAGTTTGCATTGTTGAACCACAATTTATTATCACAAATGTCAAATGAGATTTTAGTTGTAAATGTGGTAACAAAGTATGAATTTTCTAGAAATCTTCATAAAAGAGAATTTCAAATCAATGTGGGAACTCACATATTTCTTTTTTATATCAACATAGTGTCTTTACTTCTATCTACATAATGTATAAAGTTACCAGATGTTCTTCAACTAAGATTTCCTAAGAAAATGGTGAAGTGTTTCCCAAATTCTCAGAATGTACCATTAACTTTCTTTTATTTAGCAAAAATACACTGACGCTTAAGTTTCATACAGGATGGTTATTAGTTTATCTGGGAATTATACGACCAAACACAAGATAAAATTCAGTCCTTTATTGACATGATATACTCGCTTTGACCTACCATGTCTTCCTCAACATGCAGAGTACTGATGAGTTCTCAGGGGCACATCTAATTTATATATATGCATATATTATTGTTGGCAAATTTAGTGTTTTCTATTCATTCGTGGCCATATGCTATAATTTTCTACATTATCTCTATGTATATTTTATTACCATGAAAAACCGAAAGTAATAAGAATCCAAGAGAAGAGAGTTGCAAAATTATAGCAACATCTCAATAAACTTATCTCAAATAAATAATTCAAGAATAATTTTGTTTGTATACCTGCATTCCTGTTTGTTTTATCTTAATTTCTGATAGCAGAGCATTTTAGACTAAATATATAATGAATATTAACTTGAAATAAAACATATAAGCTACTCACACAGAGATAATTTTTAGAGTTAGGGCTATTATAGCACATTAAAGTTAAAATTGCACATAATCCCAATAATTCAACATTTTAGGAACTACATAAAATGGCTATTATTAAAAATGAAATGTTTAAATGCTATTTTAGGCACATTCAATAGATGGTTTAGGAGGAACTTTAAAATAGAGGTATAATTTTTATCCATTGAAATGCATAACTGATCTTAAATGTATAGTTTGATTTTTGACAAATACATACATTTGAGTAATTCACATGCCCATCAAGATGTGGAAGTCCTCATTTTATATGCCTGTATAATTATTCATTGTACTTCTATCTTTCTGCATGAAATTGGCTTGTTCTAAATCATCATATGCATGCAGTCATGCTATAGGCACTGTTATATGTATTGCTGCTTTTCCTTACCACCAATCTTGAAGACCCCTTCCTATTATCAGTGTATTCATTTTTCAACTCATTTTGCTTTTTAAAGAATATTTAAAGAATATTCCAAATATGCCAGACTGACCTACCTTTTGGCTCCTTGCTCTCCTTGGGGAATGAATGGGGGTGGGGTGGTGGGAGACTGAGGGAGGACTGGGAGGCTGAGGGAGGATTGGGAGGCTGAGGGAGGACTGGGAGGCTGAGGGAGGACTGGGAGGGACTTCTTGGAGAAAAGGGAGAGCGAGCATTCGTATATATGAAAAAAAAAACTTTTAAAAATAAAAATGCCTAACTAAAAAAAGAATATACCATCATGGAATTTATGACAACTGTCTACCTAGTCTCAGGCTGAATATTCTTTGATAATTTTTCATCTTAGAGCTATTTCTGGTTCAGTTTCAATGACTCGTCTTAAATCACTTGCAACTAGGCTTTGAGAGAAGAATCACTGAAAAACAAACTCTCGATATGACTGTCGTCTTCTGACATCAGCATAAGCATCAACATGATAGGGCTCTTATTTCTCTAGTATAAAATTCAATATCTTGATCATGCATTAATTAATTCATGTTTGGTCATATGAAAAAGAGCAAAGTAAGCAAAATGCACCTCTAATTGATAAGACATTATCAATAAAGTACTTTAAGCACTGATTTTTTTTTCTGAATTTGGCCCTCAGTTACTGGGATTGCCTTAGTTTCTTTTCCAGTTGTAATGAAATTATAGGACAAAATCCATTTGAGGGGAAATAGGTTCATTTTCACAGGTGAATCAATGCTCAAGGTAAGCTTCCTAATGACATAAATTTAAACTGTAAATTTTGGATCAATTAATCCATGGTATAAAGTTTCAAAAAACAGAAAGATGAACAAATGCTATTCAGCTTTCTTCCTCAACATCTGTAGTTTTGGATCACACCCAACCAAAGTTGCCACTCACAGTTAGAGACTTCCAATAAAAATTAATGCAATTGACATACTTGCTGTAGGTAAAGCCAAAAAAATCCATTCCAAAATTATTCTAAATTGTGTCAGGAAAACAATGTTTATCATGAGTAATAAAATATACAAACTTTAAAATGTAAGTATAGAATGCTTGGATATCATAGCAACATATTAAAATCATCCTTATTAAGTCAAACACCTTTATCTAGATCTTGATTTAATGTTGAAAGGTGTGGTGATGTATAGTATATTTAATTTTAAAAATGACCTCTAATATCAGAGACAGAAACAAGCCACAGCCATTTCTTACCTAGACAACTCCTCAGGCTGAAAAGGTAGATCCTGTCTCCACAAATCTTCTGTCCCGATGCCCCTGAGTCCTCAGATAAAAGGAATGCAGGGCAAGGGAGGAACTTCTGCCTTCTCCAAGTCATCTTTCAATTCCTGCTTCAACTTTCTTAGAGCTAGTGTTAAAGGAATGTGCTCTTGCTCTGTCTGCTCTTGAATGCAGACATCTAGAAGCTCTCTGCCACTAGAGCAATGGGATTAAATGTGTGGGTCACCACTCCCTGATCTGTATTTCTTGGCTGATATTTCAAACTGTTTTTATTAAATATACAATATATCACCACAGAAAGGACTTTACCAAAGGAAGAAAACCTCATATATTTTAAGACTGAACAGACCACCAGTTCTCCCTTTTAAATATCACATCCTTTCCAAACCAAGGAGTTAAAATATATGAAATCCCTTTGGTACTCACTTTCTAAGTCAAGCTTCACAATGCAATAGAAACTAGGCATCTGGTTAGTTTAGCAGTGACTTTGGACTGGCCATGTCAATGCAATGATCAATTCTACTTTTGAACAACATTGTTTTTGTTTGTTTGCTTTGGTTTGGTTTGGTTTTTAGCTTTGTAATGGATGTATAAGTCTGTCAAAAATAGGCAACAATTTACTTATCTTACTTATCCCAAAAATGTCATTTTTAAAGCAGGAATTAATGCAGTTTCTAGTGTTTATGTAAATATCACGTGTATGGCATCAATTTAGCCGAATGAAAGTGAATAAATATAAACCATTTTCTCCTGATTTAGTTAAATATTTCACTGACAGAGAGTCATAGAAATGCAAAGAGTTTATTGCAGAAGATGGAGATCTCTACTAGATAAAAAGAAAAGTCTACGACACATATATATATTTAACACAATGTTTTTGAATAATCAAAGCGGTTACAACTAGAAAAAATTGAACATTCTTTCCTTTAAAAACCTCACTATTTGTTAATTTCTAAAATGGTATTTTTGTAAGTATGTTCTTATGAAACTACAAAATTCAGAATGAGATTCACATTTTGACTACAATATCTTACTGTGCATACTCTACATAAAATGTATTCTGGTTCCACAGATACAGGGGACTACCAGTTTAAAGACCAAATAGCAGCATGATAATATAACTTTTTTTTTTTAACAGCTTGGGATCTTAGAAGACTTAATGCAAAAAAAAAAAAAAAAAAAAGAAAGAAAGAAAGAAAGAAAGGAAGGAAAAGAACACAACAAAAAACTATTGCAAGTGACATTATAATAAATGGTTTCTCAGCGTAACTTTTACTTTAAAATCCCAGAGATGGGTATCTTGATAGAGGAAGCCACTTTGGGGCTGGAAAGAGGTGCTAAAGAAACCGTCAAGAACCCATAGGATGGCCCGGGCTAGGACTATACAACCAATAGTGGAGGGGATGTCTAAACGGGACTTCCCCTATAATCAAATGAATAACCAACCTAAGTATCATAATTGAACCTTCATCCAGCAGTGGATAGAGGCAGAAGCAGAGATCCATAGCTAAGCACCGAGACAAGCTCCAGGTCCAGCTTGAGAGAGAGTGTATACAGGAAAATGGATCAGGATTAGGCAGAGGAGTCCCATGGCTGTTTGGAGCTTTGGGGAGTTCACTGAATCAAAAACATCCACTGGGGAATCTTTAGAAAAAGGAACTAAACCCTCCACAGTAGATGACTGCCGAATGGCACGGGCAATATGTAGAACCTCATGGAGTAGGATCAGACTGTATTCCTGTGCATGAACTGGCATCCTGGAGCCCATTCCCTACCAAGGAAGCCTAACCCAGACCTAATACTGGGATGAGGGAATCAGATCTACCCCAAATGGATACACCAGACTAAACTGACTCACCTCGGGACTCCTTTCTCTCCTTGGGTATGGATGGGGGTGATGGGGCTGGGGGAGGCTAAGGGAGGACTGGGGAGGACTGGGGAGGACTGGGGAGGACTGGGAAGAGGAAAGGGAGGGCAAGCAGGTGCGTACATGGAAAAAATACTCTTTAAAATAAAAAATATAAAGAAAGGAAAAAAAAATCCCAGCAGTGGAACTAAAGGATTCAGTGCCCAAACAGAATTTTCTTCATGAAACATTTTATATAATCCCCATAATCCCAAATGTTTATTTATATTTATTAAAATTCTCAATGGAAATTCTGAACTCATTAGTTTCTACTATTTATCCCTTTTTGATGAACGCTATAATTTAAATTACATTTACTTTGAAATGCTTAAGTAATGTAATAATAGATCACAAAACAAATTTCTCATAGTACACCTCTTCAGAATCTGCATATCTCTCAGCATGAAACCAGTGTCTCAAGAGTCTAGTAATTATATATGGCATTGTACAAAATGTGATAGAAACCTGTTATTCATTTTTCTTCATTCATTTGTTCCTTTGTTCATTCATTTTAATAAGCAATTTGTATGATGTTTCAATAATGAGTACATAAAGATGTATTTCTTGACATCAAATATATCTGTTTTTTCTTCAGTTTCAATAATATTGAAATAAATATCCCGCTTTTGTAAACTGTATACAATTGCTTAAATTTGATGTATATAAGATTCTATCAGATTTTAACTTCAGCTGTCTTTATAACCATGAAAAAAGTAATTCCTTACACACACACACACACACACACACACACACACACACACACACACACACACACACACACACACACACACATTGTCTGTTTACAAATTAATCAGAGACTTACCATAATGACATCCTTAACCATAATGTCATTTGGAGTTGTAGCCATAATTTTAAATGAATTAAAGATTACCTGGGCCACTGAGTAGAAGTATTTGTGTTGGCTGGACCAGATTACTATGTACTTCTGAGGAGACTAATGATTGCAGGCTTTCAGAATGTTAAGTAGCATTTTAATGTTCTCCCACCAAAGTATCTGTAAAATTCACCAGCCATTTAGGTTGTACAAAAGAATTGCCCAATAACCACTGAACCTAAAATGACACTCACAGCACTGCCTTTGAAATGGTTAACAGAAAAGCCTATTTGGGTTCAACAATGGCCTTTGACGAGAGAAAAACTTCAGGCTTTGCAACAGTTGGTACAGGAGCAGTTACAGGCTCAGCATATCAAAGAATCAACCAGTCCATGGAACTCTCTTGTTTTTGTTGTCAAGAAAAAATCTGGAAAATGTAGGATGGTGACAGATCTAAGAGCAATTAGTAAAGTTATTCAACCTATGGGCTCTTTACAATCTGGTATTCCTCTGCCTTATCTGCTACCTAAGGGATGGCCTAATGCAGTTATTGATTTGAAAGACTGTTTTTTTTTTGTTTGTTTGTTTGTTTGTTTGTTTGTTTGTTTTTTTACCATACCTTTCCAAGAACAAAACAAAGAAAAATTTGCTTTCACAGTGCCTACTTGTAGCAATGGGGGTTTCTTGTTCCTGGGCAGCCAGAGGCCCAGACCCACAGACCTGTGCGCCAGACACATTGCCACCTGCCTCTCCTGCTCAGGCCCCCAGAAATGATTCAGGTGCTTATACTAACTTTATGCTGTTTGGCCTATGGCTCAGGCACATTGCTAGCTAGCTGTTACATCTTAAATCAACCCATTTCTATTAATCTATCTGCCATGTGGCCCATGGCTCACCTGTGTTCCTTACATGTTGCTCCTTAAGTGGCTTGCTCGATCTACCTGACTCCGCCCTGCTTCTCCTATGCTTTGATTTCTCCTGCTACTTTTCTATAGTGCCTGTCATGGCCCAAAACAACTCCTTTATTTCGAGATTGATATACACAGCATACAGAAAGGCATTCTCACATCACCTACTCTTAATAATTCAGGACCAGTTAAGAGGTACCAATGGAAAGTCCTTCCCTAAGGAATGTTGAATAGTCCCACCATATGCCAACATTTTGTACAACAACCACTAGAAATACTGTGCAAGCACTGCCCACAATCTATCATTTACCATTATATGGATGATATTTTGTTGGCAGACCCAAACCCAAAAACATTAGAAACATTGTTTGAAGAACTAAAGAAAATATTGCCTGATTGGGGACTACAAATTGCTCCAGAAAAAATACAGAGGGGAGATTCTATCAATTATTTAAGATATAAAATAGGTTTACAAAAAATTAGGCCAAAAAAGGTAAAATTAAATAGAGATAAATTGAAGACTCTTGAAGATTTTAAAGTTACTAGGAGATATGCTCATATATGGCCCATGATTGGTATAAAAAATGAGCTAGTTACTTTGTTCAAGACTTTAGACAGTGACAAGGATTTAAATAGTCCAAGAGAATTATCTAATGAGGCCGAGAAAGAATTAGAGTTGGTGGAAAAGAAACTTCAAGAAGCACATGTAGATCTTGTGGATCCAGACCTAGATTGCATACTTGTTATTTTACCCTCTAGACAATCTCCAACAGGAATCTTAATGCAAAGATAAAGCATTATATTAGAATGGATATTTCTGCCGCATAGGCCAAGCAAGAAAATGAAGACATATATTGAAAAAATTTCTGATCTGATTTTTAAAGGTAAATTATGACTTTGCCAATTGACTGGAAAGGACCCTGAAAAAATTGTTGTGCATTTAACTAATGAAGAAATTGATTGATTATGGGAAGACAGTGAACCTTAGCAAAAGGCTTTTCGTGACTTTTTAGGAGAGATTAATAATAAATATCCTCGAAAAGAGCGAATTCAATTCATAAAGGAAACTAATTGGATCTTTCTTCATGTGGTACAGGATAAACCCATTTCTGAGGCCCCTACATTTTCTACTGATGCAAACAATTTGGAAAGGCTGGCTACAAGTCTGAAAACTTAACTAAGGTGGCTCAGAGCCCTTATAACTCTGTTCAGAAGTCAGAACTATATGCAATTATTATGGTGTTGTTGGATTTCACAGAGCCTCTCAACATAATTACTGAATCTCAATATGCAGAAAGAGTTGTTTTACATATTGAAACTTCTGACTTCATTCCTGATGATACAGACTTGACCTTACTGTTCATACAACTACAGGATATCATCAGAGATAGGATACATCCTATGTACATAACATATATCAGGGCTCACACGGGTCTCCCAGGTCCTCTAGCACATGGTAATGATGAAATAGATCAGTTGATGATAGGAAATGTGCTAGAGGCCACAGAATTTCATGAGAAACATCATGTTAACAGCAAAGGACTAAAGAAGAGTTTTTCCATCACTTGGCATCAAGCAAATGAAATAGTAAGAAATTGTAACACTTGCTCTTTCTATAACCAACTGTCTTTACCTGCAGGAAGTAATCCTAAGGGTACACAGAGAAATGAGATCTGGCAAATGGATGTGTTTCACTTCCCAGAATTCTGAAAGATAAAATATATACATCATACTATCAATACTTATTCTGGAATGTAATGGGCGACTGCCCTGATTCTGAAAATGCTGATGCTCTACTTACCTTTTGGAAGCCATGGCCATAATGGGAATTCCTACTCAGATTAAAACTGACAATGCTCCAGCTTATGTTTCCTAAAAAATGAAGCTGAATTTTGGATAGTATAAATAAAGAATATTACAGGGATACCACACAATCCTACAGGACAGACAGTTGTGGAGAGATCTCACCGCACGTTGAAAGAGATGCTTTATAAACAGAAAAAAGAAATGAGAAAACCCAGGGAGAGGTTGCACAGTGCCTTATTGACTTTAAATTTTCTTAATGTTGATGAAAAGGGAATATCAGCTGCTGAGAGACATTGGGTAACAGAGAAATCTTCCGAGATAAATCATCTCATCTACTTCAAAGATGTGTTGACATCAGAGTGGAAGCTGGGATATGTGCTTCAATAGGGTAGGAGTTTTGCTTTATTTTCAACAGGGAAAGAAAAGATATGGGTACTGACAAAACTAATAAAAGTCTGCTTTGAAATGGAGTCCCTTCCTGAGGAGGAGAAGTAATTGCTCATCCCTGATATGACAAAGGGATACATGGTAAGGAAAACACATTTAACAAACCTGGGGCAGGTTCTCAAATTTGTCTTTACTGGAAAATGGATACAACTGTTTTTAAGACATTAACTAGACATTGAATAATTACTCACCTACACTCGAGGAGAGATCGGTGATGAAGGAATGTAAAGGACAGACTCTGAGACCAACTGATACACATTTGCACTACTGGGTAATCTCTCAATTCTTACTGCTTTGCATCTTGTATCTATATCTCAAAAAAAATAAAACAAAACAAAAAAAAACAAAAAATGTAGTCCTGATTTGACTATTAATAGGACTAGATTTAGATTGGGAGCAAGTGGCTTTCTCCCTCTCTAAACATATTGATAAGGAAAATGTAAAGAATTCTGTCTCATATCAGAAAAGCCACCTTGTGTGAGACAAAAGACAGAATGTTTAGGGACCAATATTATTGTGACTTCATCTTAAACCTTGTTTCTCTCTTTATCCGTACCTTTCAAATATCCTGTTTGCGTACAATCTCCTGAAGTCATAGAAGAAATGAATATCTTTTTTGAGTATCAACAATGCTTAAGTTTTCCATTGTAAATAACATTTCCTCCAATCAGCTATCTACAAAGAATCTAAAACCGAGATGAGACCCCCACTGCAACAACTCCTACTAGTAAAACAAGAATAAAAGGAAGAGTATGAGAGAGAGAGTAAGAGACAGATAAACATACAGACAGAGGCAAAAATAAAAAAAATCAAGAACCTGGTATGCACCAATCAATGATTGTTTTCAGAAAATATTTTATTCAAAAATGGCTGCAAGATAGCGCTCTATGATTATCCTTCAGATCACACTTCTAATTAGAATTACAGATGGAGTTAACCACTATTCTGAGAATGGTTATAGATGTATATAGTCAGTCCATTAAGATCTAACCATTGTTTTGGCTTTTACAGGATCCCAAAGAGGTGCCATCGCCCTTAAGTCAGCAGGAAGCAACCTTATGAAAAACCGTAGTTTTGTGTTCTGAAGGTTGTGGGTAATTATTATTCTAATAGAATAGTTATAAGTTAAAATTGGGTAAAGGACAGAACTATAATATAGAATCAAAGATCTCTTTTAAAAAAGAGAAAGGGGATAGATAGGATAGATAAAGGTAGATTGTTCTATCACCTATACACAATTCTAGCTGAGTATATGGGCTAAGCTAAAGACAGTTTGCACTGGCATAGATATTTATATATTGATACAAATGTGAAATCATATTATATGTTTAATTCAGATAATTTGTACATTGGTACAACTTTTAATCTGAAATTGCTTTATATAACCAAAGCAACTTGTACATCGATATAAATCTGAATCTGTAACTATTATGTAAAATTGAATCTGTAATTGATATATTTTATATACGCTTCTACCTCTGTTTAAAATATTTGCACATTATTGTCATGTACACTATGCAATTACTACCTTCATTTAACTATACTAGATATAATGTATGATAGCACTAGATATGATATATGCACAAGATGTCTTATATACCTCTGTTTAGATGATATATATGTATATACATGTCTAAAATTCTATGGCCACTTTACATGGTATATATACCCCTGGCTAATGTTTGATAGTCATACTAAAAGACATTGTTCAAAGATTATACACCCCTTAGATAGGTATTCTAATTTTTAGTACAGGGTTTTTTTCCTTAAGACGATAAAAACTGCAGTCAACATTACTTAATGTACCATATTACAGTCATCTCAGATACAGGTTAGAATATCATAGATAGACAAGAATCTTCAACCATTTCATAGACCCAGAGTATATGGCATTTAACATTTGAAATTCGGCCACAAGAGACATGACGACTCCTGGTGTCAGTGTTCCTTTCCCGAGATGGTGTTGAGCATTGAGGATACTCCTTTGGAGTTTGTCCTTTTGGCTGAGAATGGCCAGTTGGGTAAGGAACTGCCCTTACCTTGATTGATGACAGTACACACATGATGTCCAAGTTGATAGATGGTGACTGACGAAACCTGCCTGGACAGGATAAGACAGTCCCTCCAAAATTTCCCTGCTTGTGAAAAGATCTGTCAGATATCATAGGCCTGTAGCCAGTATGATAGATGCTCCAACGGTGCACAAAGCCAGAGGTGATTGTCCAGGTAGCTGTGTTGCTGTCCTCTCCCAAATTTTGGAAACCACTACTTCCATGTACTTTTGACTTTCAAGTGATATATCTTCCTTCTCAGGTCTTGAGGGGGTTGAAGAATAGGTATTTAATGTTACTACCTCATAGTAATTCCTACTGTACATAGTCTTAGTTTAGAACCTTCTTAGTTAGACAAAAGAGGGAGATGTGGTGGGATTCAGGTGTCAACTGATAAGATCCAAGAGTGCTTACCCAGGGTCCCGGGCCAACTCCATTGTTAAGGGGCTGCTGGGACCCTGGAAAGCCTGTTTTGCCTGGTTCCTGGCTGCTGGAGAGAACGGTTTGGAATATATTGTCCATTGTTCCAGACTCCAGTCCATGTTCAGGCTCCACTATAAGCTGTTACCTATATCGTGAGTGTTGGTTTATATTTTAATAAATATTAATCTTGGACTGGTGCTTGTAAGTAAAACTCCACCTACAATACCTGGTTTTGCATAATCAAATAATACATGTCAGTGGATAGAAAAATGTAAATCAACAACCATTCCTAAAATCTTTCCTTCCACCTCACGTTTTTGTTTTAAACTGCCTATCCAGACCAAACTCAAAAGTCATATATATTTATTTATTAGAATTATATTTTTTTAAATTTAAATACATTTACATATTTTTTCAAGTGGTTCTCAAGGTTAGAGATTTTCCTGGAACATCTAAAACACAAAAGCACTAATAGTATGTGCATTCAACCACTTGGTATTCCATCAACTTATTATCATAAATAAATATAGCAACATTAATTTTTGTAGTTAATTGTATGTAATTCAGCAAATAATCTTTAATATCTACATCTTTGTCCATGTTAACTTACTTACATGTGCCTTAATTGTGTAATGCATCAAATTTATAGCCATTTTTTAATTTCAAAGTTATGTGTTAAAGATTTAAATATTAATAAATCACAAAAATTGCATAATTCCTAAACTTTATCTTTCATAAACTAGTGGTACTCATGTATAATGAGATCTGAGAGGTCACAATATTTTTAGTCTTTTACATGAATGGAGTTTGGGAAAAACAACGGTGTCAGTGAAATGAGTAAGAGATCAGAGTTCATGTTTAAGATTTCAGCATGAGACAAAATAGTTTTGTTTTGTAGATATTTTTGCTTCATTTTGTCTTGTTGGAGCATTTTTTTTCTTACTGGCCTTTTCCGTCAACATTATGGTTTTGTATTTTTGTGGTTTTATGAGTTTTGTGCATTTTTTGTATATATGCGCATATTTCTAGTCATTTTGCTATTTTTATATTATGGTGTATTTGTTTATTTTCCTGTGTATTTTCATTTTCCTATGTGTAGTTGAATAAAAGATAAGGTGAAGAAGATATGGGAGGAGATAGGACAGAATAGACCATGATCAGAAGGTATTGCTCAAAACCCAACCTTCCCTCATCTTTAGTTTGAAACAGGACCTCATTCAGTTAGCTTGAATTCAACTCTTTGAGGTAAAACCATTTAATTTTCTTCAAAAATTCAAGTGAAATTCATTACAGTGTCCTCTCAAACACATATAGAAATAACCTTTGGCAGAATAAAGCTGGCACATAAAGTTCGCCCTCACATGCACCAATGAGAATTACTGCCATACAAACCTAAAATTCTGTCCTAATTTTGACTATATAGTTTTATTCTTGTCTTTTGTTCATTACATAATTCGTCAGTCTTTTGTATAGCATAGTATTATTTGTTATTTTTATTGATACTATTTTCACAGTATTAATTTATTCTGAATAGTACATGACAATATATAACTGTGTAAATTTAATTTACTCATTTTATAGTAGTTAAATACCTTTTTTGTTATCTACTTGGGGCCTTTACCCTAGTGGTACTCAAAGTGAAGCTAAAACTCCCATTTGATTAATATATAGTATCCTTTGCTGCTAATGTTGACATGATGTGTAAAAAACATTCCATAGCATTTATCAGATTACAATCCCCACGACATGTGACTGAGCTCCCAATGAGACTGTTGTGCATAATCCTAAATGCCACTGAAGCATCAAAGTTACTTAAGACTGAAGTGTAGAATATATCTTAAGTTGTAAATTAAATGTAATTTAGGAAGTTTATTACCAAAAATAATGGAAATTTAATCAGTTATAATAAAAATTTTATAAGACATACAGACCACAATATACAACAATTCCTATAAATAATGAAAAATATTAAAAGCACATCAGACACAGATCTAGAAGCTTGTTTAGACCAAGGAAGCTAGATCAAACAATCCAAAATTGAGAAAAATAGGTGTCAATTTAAGGAATACATAAGTGAGTATAGAGCAGACATGTAAGGTTGGAGGAAGAGATTAATTTATCATTTATAGAAGATATTTGTAGCAGAAGTCCCACTTTAATATTCGAAGTAAGTTCTACCTGTGACAGAAGGATCGTGTACTTTTTGCTCCCCCCTCTCCTGACTTCCAGAGGGAATCATTTTGAGAAATTTCCAGATGCTCAAAATAATATCTGCAACCACAGAAGGATGTGGACTGCTCTGTGGTATGGGAATTCTGAAATTAACTTTGTGTTAACAAAAAATTGGCTTAGCCTACTCTTTAGGGGCTAGAAAGAAAAATTGAAAAGAGCCATCAAAATAGATGTATTATAATACTTAATTTTCACTATAATCATATGATGGAGATTAGATTGATTAGTTATGATGGACTATGTTATGCAACCATACTCCACTTCAAATCATCACAGACAAACAGTGAATATGAATGCTCACAGACCCACCAGATGTCTGACACACTCTCCAGGGCAAGTATTCTCTATGCTATGGCTCAGTGATTCCAGATGTTTCCATCCTTCAGAGTCTCCATCTTGACACGTTTCTGTTATCTCAGCAAAACAGCAGGTAGAGAGAATTCTAGAGAGTTTCTCAGTGGCAATCAAATTTTCTGGCATAGATGTAACACATGCTGCTTTCTGTCACAGATGATTGGCCCCAGATAGTCAAATGACCTCCTAACTTGGAACAACCAATAATGACAATACTTCTGTGAACAATAAAATAAAAATTGAGGTGAGGGACTGCTTGAAATCATCATTAAACTTTGTGAAGTGTTGTATCTCTTTGTAAAAGAAAGTTTATCAGAAACAATAAGAAAAACTGGAAGAATGGATAGAATTTTATAGAATATAGAATATTATAATTTTAAAAATTTAAATAACACGAGATGCTAATATTATCATGGCTTTAAAGAGAAATAAGTTAGTATAAATTAATGATGGAATTTTATTTATTTGTAGAACTTTTAAAAGAATTGTTGATATAACATAGAATCTTTAACCATGTCTTTTTTTCCAAAATGAACCCCGTAAGATAATACTTAGAACATTCTAGTATTCTAGTATTCTAGTCATGTATGGGCTACTGAGACATTAAATATAAAGTTGGTAGGTATATTTTATAGATGAAAATCTGTTTTGTTTCCTTATGTATTTAATGAGAGATCTGTGTGAGTAGTAAGGAAAAAGAATGCTAAAGTTAATATTAACGAGGTATTTACACATACCCCAAATTCTATTTATAATTTTGTTTGAATCTTTTGATTTTGATTGAACAGATTTACTGACATATTTTTCTACAAAAAGGTTTTTCAGCTTTATTACATAGTTTATCTTTAATGGGAATTAATTCTTATAAGTTATTTTCTAAATATAAATTCCAAAAGAATAAGTTAGCAATAGTAGAGGTATGTTTTAAGAAAATAATTGCTATCTCAGGAATATAAGTTTTGTAGTTTTTTTATTCTGTTTTACATCTCTATTATAAGTAATTATAAATCCTAAGCCCTCCCAAGTTACTTATCATTAGGAAATTTTAGAAGAAATTCTTACTAAAAATAAGAATCATTGATTTACCTTTATGAGAAGAGGTAAATTAAAAGAAATTAGGCCTCTAAGTCTCCACTCAATATTTCTTTTCATACACAAGGAAATTTCTTGGAGAAACGCCATATCTGCCTTCTGCTCTTTGACTCAATGATGACTCAAATCTTTATCAGTGTTTGTTCATGAATATGTATGTCACAATGCTATGGTGATTATTTGTGTTTTAAAAAAGTGACATCAGCTGTAAACCTAACATAAGACACAGTGCCACCTATATTACTAACCAGCACTCAAATTATTAGAAGCCATTTTGAAAATGAGAATTATAACATATAACAAAGCTTCTTAAAAATAAAGATACTGACATTGTTATATAATTTACATGGTAATTATTTCAAAACACAGAGTTCTAAGATATTTAATGTATAACTCCTAACTTTAAAATATTTTTTCAACAGAATTTTGCTGTATGTCTTGGTAGCCCAGGCTACACTGAAATTCTCTGCTATTAGTGGTCTCAGCTTCCAAAATACTTGAATTACATGTATGTGCTTACATGTTATATTCTCAAAAGTTATTTCAATGTGATATGAACCAGGATATACTTTTCAGACTAATAAGATTTGAGGTTGTGCAGTGTTTTGACACTTATAAGTTATGATACAATTATTTAGAATAAAAGCATTCTCTTTAATTTTCTTACAATAAAACACTACCCACATATTACAGTGCCAAACTTGCTTACACAATTTCTCCTATAAAAATGAATAAAGTAATTTATAAGGAACAACTTGGTGGGTATAAACTTTGACAAAGTATCAGGCAAACATTTCTAGTACACTTAAATATTTAATTCTAAATGGCATAAAGAGAAGTGACTCTAGGTTTTTCTAAGACAAACTTTAAGGCTGCACATTCTATTTTGGGAATAGCTTTAGGGCAATTTCACAGTGGTCCTTCTCCATGAATAATTTATTTTCCATGTTTTGAATATATTTGTTTTGCATACGTTTATTTAATGTTTGTTTCTTATATATAGGCTACTGTTTAAATAGTATACACATATTTATATATTTTCATATTTATATCTGTATATGTGTGTATGTGTATATACATTTATATGTTTTGTTGGTCCCTAGAATATACGCAGGAAATGTGCATTATGTTCTACCACAAATCTGAATGAAGTTTTTAGGTATTTTCTAACTAATTTTTGCATCATGGCCCATTTTTTATTTCAAGAATTGTAATTGGTGTATTAATAAGCGCTGGACTGAAATCACAGATGGGGCACACTTTAAATATGTGTTCTCTCTGTTCAGAAGGAAGCAGGCTCCCTTGGGTATCAACAAAACATAGCATATAAATGTGGTCAAATTAAGAACTTACCCTTGTATTAAAGCTGTGTAAGACAATTCAGTATGAGGAATACAGTCCCAAGAGCCATCTAGATCAATAGATAGTTCCTTCTTCCTTGGATAAAGACTCCATAAGTAGACCAAGATATACAACTGTCACATACATGTAGAGGGTCTAAGTTAGTACTATGTAGAACTAACAGTCATAGTTGGTTGTTAAGAAACCACAAATTTCTATTAGCCAGGCTTCATAGGTTTATTTAAATTATTCCATTAACAATAAAATCTCTGAATTCATATATTGGGTTAAAAATCTGATAGGTCCAAAAAGCTACAGAGGTGTGATCAACATACTTTTGCTCTCCATACATCCATGATCAAAAAGATCTGTGTAAATTAACCTAAGTCCCTCCTTATCTCTTCATGTGTATTTCTAACTTGGTCCTCCAAAATCTCTATGGAAAATTCCCATCATCCAGTGATTGACTCCACCCTCTGATACAAGTATAATTTTATTAGAAGTCTTAGCCTGTTGCAGTGTAAACAGATATCTCACAACATTTCCCCCTTTTGTCTAAATAAAAAGAAAGATTTTAACCTTAACACATTAAAATTATATACAATAAGAATAATAATCAGGAACAGTCTAAATAAAAATGAAAGGTTTAATTCTAATAAGGTAAAACTATAAAAAATAAGAACAATTATCAAGTAAAATTTAATTTTGCAATATTTAGCCTATTTATACTTTGCAAATACAATTTTGTAGAAATTATCTATCTTATTTTGATGAATCAGTTTTTAAAGTAAATTGGTGTTGTGAGGAACAGAATTGTTTTATTGTCATGAAAAGCTTTGTTATTAAAATATCTTAAATGTTATATTTGTATACTCCAAGGTGTTTGCCGACCATCTATTACTTAAAATATCTCTGTTTGCCTGTGATATTTCATTTGTGAAATAACTTTATCTTGAGAAAATAAATCATCATATCATAAATTATCACTTTTAAGCTATGCCATTTCATTTGGTTTATAAAAGTTAGGAATAAATTTATTTTTTAGCATTGGTTTCTACCTATTTTTTAAAAATTCTTTTTCTTTTACATCTCTTCCACTTACTTTTATTGATATTCTTGTTTTATCTCTTCTGCTAATGTGGTTTGGTTTCTTAGGGAAGTGCTAAATTCTTATTTATATATATTTAATTGAAAGTTTTATACTGACATCACTTATTCAGATGTAATATAACTGTATATATAAAGTTTTATGCATTTTTTTGTTTTATTTATTCTTTTATTGCTTATTCCCTTATGCTTGACTTCTTAAGTAGACAAAAAAGCCATTTCCATTTGTTATTATAATGTACCTTATACTTTCCCAGCAGGGTCTCCTATTATTCTAACATATCTTTAAAATCCGGTCACTGGTAGCATTCACTAGCTTCACTTTCTTTTCTAGTTATTATCTATCTGATGCAAATTCTGCCATTCTTTTTAATCTAACTTTTTTTGTTTTAAAATTTTTATTGTATAAACTTATAATTTATAGTCTACAAATTTACAATTCATTGTATAAGTTTGCAATTTTAAAATTTCAGAAATTTGAATCATAGTTCTTCTGTATAAACTGTTGATTCAGACTTTAGACAAATATATGGCAATAGTATGTTATATGTTTTCATTTCATTTTATAGTTAGTTCATTTGATTCATGTATATAGATTTCTTTTTTATATTTCTCAATATTTAATTTTCTGATTTTATATATACATATGCTTTTGTTATTTAGTTTTTTGAGACATGCTTTCCTTGTGTAGTCCTAGCTGTCCTTGAACTCTCTCTGTAGGTCAGGCTGGCATTGAACTCACAGAGATCCACCTGCCTCTACCTTTCAAGTTCTGGGATTAAAAGTGTGTGCTACCATAGCCTTGCTGATATCTCTATCTTTATATCTGTCTGTCTATAAATCTATCTAATTTTTAAAGTTTGTTGTGAATGCTGTTATATATTTATTTTGAGTATTTATCTAGAAGTGAATATTTCCTAGGAATAGAATAATGATATATGGACTACACATTCAATTGTTAAAACTGAAAACTACTACTCAAAAATTTTATAAATGTTAATTATTCTTCTGATTCATTTATTACAAAATGTGATTTTACTTTGTATACAAATCCCTATATCTCTTTTATTATTATTATTTTCTTGTTTATGCAATTTTCTGTTCTACCATAGCACAAACGTTTGTAATTTGTATTTAGAAATAGAGATACTTTTATTACTTATGTAATTGCTACTTTTTGTTCACAAATTTTTTTTTCCTCTTGGTTATTTTATGTAACTTTGGTGTTGTCATACACCTTGTCTTTTTGAATCAATCTATTATTCTCTTTTATAATTATGATATGATTCCAAATTATTCATTTAATATTTTTTTAGTGGAAAAGTGAAGGCAAAGTATGCTTATTTCAAATAACTCAGATCAGATAATTTCCTAGTGATGAAAATGTGAAAAAATTCAAAAATTTAAATACAAAAATTTTAAGAATAGCAAATGAAATACATTGTAAACTTGATAATAAGTAGGGAAGAAGTAATTGTTCAGAAAGAATCAATTCTAATTTTGAAATATTCAAACTAAAATGATGTATAAGATATATTTAAATCCCAGAGTAGGATGGAAATGGTACATAAATGATAAATGATAATAAAACATTTGAAGAAACTTGTTTAGCAACAAAACATATTGAGTAAAAATAAATCCTAAATATAATGCCATTCCAAACTTTGTAAATCTTGGAAAATGCTAATAACACCATGTAGTCAACAAAGCTATTGAGCACATATATCTAAAGTAGTACTAAAAAAATATTCTGTGAGATTCTGTGAGTTAGTTTTAATATTTTGTGAATAAAATTTTCAAAGAACAACTAAGAAGTAATTTGTTCTTTAACATCACAGACTCAGAAATGTTTGCAATAGTCCATGATATCACTGATCCTAGAACTATAATGAGGTGTCATAAAGGTGGACAGTGTGGCAGAGCCTTTTAACTGCTGTTAGTTAACTAGGTTCTCTGGGGGGGAAAGTGAAGGTTAATTGATTACACATAAAATATTCATGTTATTCAGGATGAAAATTTTTGATGAGTGATGATGAATATTATAAAAGATTCTATCAACAAAAGAGTAAATAGGATTGTTAAATATCAGAGCAAGTGTTAGCTTTTGTTTCTTTCTAGTCAGAGGTAGCAGGGCCTATATTCTCAATATCAATTTAAATTTCTGTGGCCCACATTCTCTAAGACATCAGGTGTTAGCACTCAGTCTAAATGTTGGACAGAAAAATAGTCACTTTGTTCTGGAAACATTACAAATGATACAGTAGAAAAGGACAACGAACCAACAAACAGCAAAATATACAACAAACCTGACTCCTGTATGTCAGATAGCTCACATTTGGGTGATTGGTATAATTTAAATATCTCTGCTACTCACTGCCAGTCTGTCTATGGATGCATAAAGTATGCATATGAAAACACATGTAAATGAACAGTTTATTGCTATTTAAGTGTTCCTGAACTTTTGGACCTGCATTCTCTTTAAGATCCTTAATTTTAGGAAGTTCTTTTAAGTTTTTGACTACATAAAATAGTCAAATAGGAATAGTCTTTTTTTTTTTAATTTTGAAAATTCAAAACTTTTTTTTCTGGCACAGGTATGCATATGTTTGAAGTGAATTTTAAAATATTTATTTTATATCATAAATATGTAATATTTCAAGTTTAAATCCAACTACATTTCTGGAGAGTTATGAAATCATCTGCACATATTTAGTTTGCATAATTTTCTTGTACTTTTTTAATTACCAGAGTAATAATAAAAATATTTAAAATTACAATAACAAACTTCCTTTAAACTATTATAAAGTAAGAACCTAGCTATTTTATTTCTTGTGCTCTAATGTGTCAAATGAAGTTGTTTCAGAGAGGAGCCTATAAGAAGACCTCTGCTCTTTCAAAACAAAATTCTCTAACGCATTCTCTAACAACCTCATTAAAATGATTGCAACAGAAATGTTTTGACTTTCTTTTACTTGTATGTAAAATTTCCTCTTTATCTAAACTATGGACTTATACATCACTATTACAAGGGCTGATTTTGTTTGTCCATATCAGGCTACAGTATTAGTCATTTCTGACTACACATCTTCCTGTCTTTTTTCAAATGCTAGTTTTTCTCTATCACAATTATAAAATACCAGCATTGCCTTTCTCCAGGAATGCTTCCTTGGTAAATTAAAATAAGCACTCAAGTACCTATTGTTTTGCATATCATGTAATAAAAACAGGCTGTTTTGTTGTTGTTGTTACATCCTGACCCTACTTTCATCTCCTACCTGTCCTCCCATAGCTGCTCCCTTACCCCTTCTCCTGCTCCCCATCCAAGCCTCCTCCTCCTTTCCCTTTAGAAAAGGGCAGGCCTCTCGTGGATATTAATCAGCCATAGCATGTCAAGTTGCAGTGAGACTAGGCACCTCCTCTCCTAATAAGGCTGGACTAGACAATCCACTAAGAGAAAAAGGTACCAAAAGCAGGCAACGGGAATCAGACAACTCCTGCTTCCTCTCCTAGGAGTCCCACAGAAAGACCAAGCTACACAGCAGTAACATATATTAGGGGCTTAGGTCAGTTCTACGGAGGCTTCCTATTGTTGGTTCAGACTCCGTGAACCCTTGTGAGCTCAGGTTAGTTGTTTCTGTGGATTTTCTTGTGTCCTTGACCCCTCTGGCTACTACAATCATTCCTCCTTCTCTTCCACAGAATTTCCTGAGCTCTACCTGATGTTTGCCTGAGAGTGTTTCTGTCACCAGATTAAACCTTCCTAATGACATCTGAGCTAGGCAGCAATCTATGAGTATAGCAGAATATTATTAGGAATCAATTCTTTGACTTTTATTATTTATTTTTTCAGCTTTGTTTGTTTTTATCGTAAGTCTCTGAGCTATGCAACCTCTGAGTCCTGTTAGAAGTGAGCTACCTCTCAGGGTTGATTCTCAAGATGTCACGATGAACTTTTCCTTGGTTGGTCACTCCATTTTTTTTTTTTTTTTTTTTGCCACCTTTATCTCAGAATCTTGCAGGCAGAGCAGATGGTAGATCAAGGATTTTGTAGATGGGTTTGTGTCCCAATCCCTTTACTGGAAGTCTTGCTTGGTTATACAAGATCTATTGCTTCTGTTTTTTTGTAGAGAATTCTGACTAATTAAAAGCAGATATTTAATATTTTATTGCTATTCAACTTTCTGTCAGTATGACAGAATACTTGAAAGAAACATAATAATAATAATAATAATAAAATAATAATAATAATAATAAAAAGACAACTTTAATCCTGGATTGAAGGCATCATGGTAAAGAGCCCATGGTAGAAATGAACTTCTCATATGATGATGGTTGAGAGATGTGGAGAAACAGAGAAGATAGAAAACTTAGCAATCTATGAATTTGCATGTTTTTTGTTTTTTTTTTTTTGTAGTTTGATGAATGAAAGAAAAGTGACATGCACATTTTGATGTCATTCTGAATGGGCAGAGGATACACATTAGCTTATGGTAGAATGTGGAAGCTGCCTGGTCCCACGAAACTGCTCTTTTTCCATTTGTGAGTTCTCTTAGCAAGGTATATAAAACTTTTATTTATTTCTAAACAACAGAGTAAGTTCTAAATGTCATTTACAGTTCAAGACAGCTAGTCGGCAGATGCTAAGCACCAGGACACTACTCAACCAAACAGGAAGTTTGAATAGGAAACTAGAAAAGAATTTAGCTAACTGCAAATATACAACTGGGGTTTATTTTCCATCACCACTGCATGTACCTGATGTGTGTTTTTCTACTTCTCTTTTAGGAGACAGACAAAAAGAGACAGGAGATTTTTCAAAACTAATGAAAACTTGTCATGGGACTATGCTCTTGTACACCGTAAATATTTTATCTAAATATTGGTTTAATAAAATGCTGATTGCTCAGCATCTAGGTGGACAGGAAGTATATGTGGAGCAACAGGACAAGGAGAATTCTGGGAAGAGGAAGAGCAGAGTAGATGCCAGATGGATGCAGAGGAGGAAGATGAGAACGCTGCACTGAGAACAAGGTACCAGGCCACGTGGCTAAACATGGATACATGGATAAGCATCACGGGTTAGTTTAAGGGTAAATTATGAGCCATAGGCCAAATAGTTTATAGTTAATATAAGATTTTGTGTTATTATTTGGGACTATATGGTTGAGGGACTTTCTTTTATTAAGGAAACACGGCAGATTAGGCCGTGGATTAACATCCACTGCTCTTTTGTATCGAAGAGGAATGTGGAATACCTTCACAGAGTTGAGGTGGAAAGCCATATACCCTCCTTCAGAGAAATGGTTCACGGCCTCAGGCCAAATTCAAGCCATACTTGTGGGACCATTTAGAGCATAGTAATGAGTGGAGGATCTGATGAGCGTGAAGGGGCAGAGCACTTACGTCAGCACCTCCAGCTGTATGATGCTGCAGCAGGTCAAGAGCCCACTCCAGACAATGGGCGACCCTTTTAGGTTCCAACAAGACACCTGAGACCGGTCTCTGGTGACCAACACGAGTGGGGCCAACAGTTAGAAAGTTTCTCAGTGCTACCCTTGTGAACTACTGGGTGGATTGGAGATCTGTAGATATCTTTTCTATTTATAATGAGACTAGAAAAAGACATGTCTACCTAGAAAATGTGTGTGTGTGGGGGGGTGTGGTGCACGTGTGATCGCACCTTGGTTTGTTTTTGAAGAAAGAGTTTCTTAACATCATTTGGAAAATGCATTTGCTGAACAAAGTTGAATTGGTGCATCAATTACTTACTCTTAGGCAAGCAAATGAGGGGGACTTCTAAATGAAAGACAATGTTATTATATTGAAATATTTATAGAACATATCACCTAAGAAGAGAGAGAGATAGTAATTGCAAGGTTTTATGAATAGTTCACAAATTAAGTATGCTTCGTTGTGGTGGGATTCAGGTGTCAGCCGATAAGGTTGGCAGACACTTACACAGGGTCCTGAGCTCCTGAAGGGGAAGTGGTCAACCCTGGCCCAGATTCGAGGGCAGCTGGCTCGGGGTTGCTGGCTCTGGGGTTGCTGGCTCGGTCTAGTGATTAATATATTCAGCGCTCTCACCACCCAGCACCGTGGCCGTGTTCCCGGTCAGAAAACCAAAAAACAGAAAAAAAAAAAAAAAAAAAAAAAAGAAAAAGAAAACAAACAAACAAACAAAAAAAACAACAAAAAAACAAAAACGCGACCCCAAGATCCCAGCAGCCCCTTTTGAATGGACCTTGGATAAACGTCTTTGGACCTTATTAGCTGAACTAGATCCTACCACCCTTTGTAGGCTTACTAAAATCACATATGTTGGGGGTAAAAAAAGAATTTCACATTTCAGGTTTTTTTGTATTTGTTAAAGTATCAGAAGTCAAAATCTATATTTCATATGAGGACCAAGTAAGCTTTCATGCCTCCTGTTGCTAAATATAGAAACTCTTTCTGTGTCTATTGGAGTAGTTTACCTCAGGGGTCAGCCCTACCCGTCCAAAACAAAACTCTATCAATAATATCAATAGTATTTTATTAGGTTTTCATTCCTATGGAAAACCAAATATACATCAAATACTCCTGGGTCTCAAGCCCTGAAAATAAGCTATCATCTTTAAATGCTTACAAATAACAAGGAAAGGCATGTTTAAGGCAGATAACAATCCAGAAGAGAAGAGCAATACTTGTGCTTTCATTGAAGAATAGTTGAGTAATTTCACTACATGTAATTCCAATGTTATACTGGTATACGCAATTATACTTGTTGTAATCATGGCTGGGCACAGTTCCATGCATATTCTGACGTATCTATGGACATAGCTCCGAGTTAATCTATAAATTCTATCCATTTTTATCTTTTGTGTAATAAAAACTGTGTGGTTACATAAGTAAAAAATAGGATACATTTGTAAATTCTTACTCAGCTATTAGAAAGATCCAATGAGTAAAGTAACTATAATCAACAATACGAGAAACATTGTTTCATAAAGTTAAGTAACAAACCCTAAAGAATCCCATAAGAAGAATACTTCATAAACTTTGATAGACCATGTTTGGTACAGTACTTTGCCATTCAATTTAGAAACTATGTTTTGGCACATGCTTAAACATCTTAGAAACCTTGACCCTTAACATTCATGCAGGGTCTAGAAAGATGGCACATCAGTTAAAAACGTTGGCTACTCTTCCAGACCTGGGTTCAATTTTCAGAACACTTTTGGAAGCTCACCAAGATCTAATTCTACTTTTAGGAAACCTGGTATTACCTCTGGCCTGTGAAATCATTACATGCATATGATGCACACAAATGCACTCAAGCACACACATACATAAAAATCAATGGATAAATAATGAAAATTGCAAACCCTAAGCTTTCAAATAATCAATCTTCTTTTCTATATCAAAACATTTAGTAACATTTATTTATGCCCTTACTAGTATAAATGTTACCAATATTCTACCAAATAATGTTCTATGAGATATTTAGATGACCATCTTCAACCTGTATTTCAACAAAAGGGAAGAAAATTTACGTAGTTTGAGGGAAAAAATTAGTACTAATGCTTACTTCATATGAAAGCTCAACTCTCTAATACTGTTTTAGTATAAAGTGGGAAAGCATTCCTCAGTAGCCAAGTTAATAGGT
The DNA here is from genome assembly GCA_033318265.1 of Phyllotis vaccarum. NCBI lineage: Eukaryota > Metazoa > Chordata > Mammalia > Rodentia > Cricetidae > Phyllotis > Phyllotis vaccarum. Next base: position 62,680,729 of record JARWLC010000010.1, read on the forward strand.
TGTTCATGTCTGAAGAATTTTGTATATACTGTAGAAAATGTAGCACACATAGCAAGCACTATGACTGGAGACATGACAGAAGTGTGGTCGATTTTGTTAGCATTTACTTCTATCTAATTTATGTAGAGGTCACATAGTTAACTGAAATGGAAATATGGAAGAGATCACCTAAAAATTCTTAATAACTGCACAAATTTCTGTGCATTTTGCCCAGGATATAGTATTATTGCTAGTTTACTATCAGTACTGCATGCAATTGAAATTACTTTTGCTAAATTTATCCATTATAATCGACTTTGCCATACAATCTATGAGTCCCATGTAGTGACTGTATCTACTTCAAAATATGTCAGCTTCAATGATTAATTCAGAGACCAGGGAGATGACCACAAGATGGCTTGAAAATTAAAAGAACACATGGTAAGCGTCACCTGGATTGTCTGTGTGCCCATACTTGCTGCTCTCCTATAGCAGAGGTGCTAAGATATTATTTCAGCCATGGACTAAGAATGAACTCTAAGATGCAGTGTCTATTAGCCCTTTGAGTATTTCTAGTTACTCTCCACAGAGCCATCTCTCCTACAGACTTATTTTAAGAACCACTGCTGTGTATACTTGCCATTTTACAGTGACATCTTTGTGGGGTTTTTTTATTTTTTTGAAGTAAACAGCTACTTCTTAATATTGCCAGATTTCCTGGTGTTAGTTACTACAGTACAGTAGCAGAAGCCAAATAAGAAATTCTATCATTTTCTTAGAGGGAAACTTCCATGCTGCCCATCATTTATTCTTGATATTTTTTTTCTACTGAGAATTATACTTGTCAGTTTTCCTTTTACATTGCTTCATGAACTAAATTTATTCTGCAGCTAGATGTGCCTCCAAGTGTTTTGACTTCTCTTCTGATCTTTAGGTTTATTAGAGCCAATACAACTATAGTAATAATTATAATTATAGCCAATCCTTAATCTCTGTACTAAGGTTTTTAATTGACCACTGCACATAATTTCAATTCTTTCAGAGATCTATCATCTTCAGCCAGTCTCCCAGATTATCCCAAGGAACTACCAGGGAGACTTTCCATCCCACTCCATTTAACCATACCAGTCTTTATGGCTTGGGTAAACATCATAACTATGTAGCCTATATCTTTTCAGATGTGATTTAGGCATGCTTTCTAGCACACTTCCTTCCCTGAGTGCAAAGATCCTCACTGCAAGCTTCAGTAGCCTGTTTGGAACTCCAACTCAGACATGTATCTTTCCTTCTACACACCTCACATCATCCTCATCTAAAACTTCCAGTATTTCCCTGTGACTTTGTCAGGATAAGTTTTAACTTTTGGATGAATGCACCTTAACAATATTAAAAGAAAACCCTATTGCCAATTTATTTTGTGAAAGTTGAAACGCTCTCTGTTCTTTACCATAGAAACTAAAGGTTAGTATCCTTGGAAACCACCAAAATAAACTCTAAATTTTGTATTGTGACTTTGTTGGAAATCCAAACCCTCATATAGCAGAAGCTTAAGAGCACTCAGGAAGAGCTACTCAGTTGCATATCAGGAAAGCCATTATACCTTCCTTACATTCCATCCATCAATCTTATTCAGTGTAATAGTTCAGCATCTTCCAAAGAAACACAGCCCTAGCTCATCATTCATAAAAGAAATAGTTGGACTGCTACTGTGGCAACACTTGGCACGCTTCATTTATTACTAGTCACAAGGGTCTTTTAGCCAGGCATAAGGTAAAATGTTCAGCAGTGGTCACTTAGAATAGAGATCAAATGCTGGTATCCAAAAAAAGACAAAAATGTCTATCATATTCTGTAAACAGTTGAAAGGTAATTATTGAAAAGCTAATTACCATGCATGATGGTACAAACCCAATATCTCCATATTTAGGAGGCTGAGACAAGAGAATTGCTGTGATTTTGAAGATAATATGTATCACCACGTGAGGCTATTAATTTCTTACATATTACTTTTAGATTATAGTATAATTTCATTATTTTTCCTCTTGCGTACAAAATAATATATCCCTTCTAGAGTGAGGCTATTTAAAAAGCAAAAATTTAATAAAGCAATAAAACAAGTCAAAACAAAAACACAACACTCCCTCTAGCACCTCTGTCTAGCACCCCCCCCCCCCCCCCCGCCAAGGAAAACAGCTAAAAGGGTGAATTGCTGCTCAAATCCCAGACTTCTTTTACCTTCCTTCTTCATTATCCTTAGCCTACATCTTTTGTCTCTATGATTGTAAGGTGGTAGGTTCACTCTAGGCACTGACTGACTCTTTTACCATAAAGGAGAAAGGAACAGGGTAAACAGCATGGTAAGTGATAAGAGAATTCCTTTTATCAGGGAAATAATAGCCATTCAAGAAGCCTTACTTGTGAAATCAGGACTTGCACCTCACTATTTGGAAGGAAATCACATGGCCCACAATGCATGTCTGCAACTGAAGTGCTTTACCTACATACATTGTTATCCAAAACATGTGACAGATTCCTTTATTAGCTAAGAACCAAGTGTGAGCAGCAGTGTTTGCCAGAGAACACATTTAAAGTTGTAAGTGGCTAACTGCTGTCACTTAATAATCTTCATGTTTTGAAAATGAAGATTGCAGAGGTAATTTCTACTTTTAGCATTATGTACAGTATTCCATGCTATGTTTGGTTATTTATATTTGTATAATGAAGACTTCTTAAACCAATCTTTTTGTCTTAAACTACCTTCAGTTTGTCAACAAACTACAGAGAATCGACATAATATGGTACCTCTAAATGTATAGGCATATTTCCAATATGAAAAAATAGATGATTTTTGCAGCTATTACAAATCATATACAAGTTTTAGAGTAGAGGCTGTTAAATGTCCTTTAAATTTTTCCCTTATCACTTAGCAGATAGCAATAATAGACATGTTCTTTTTACAAATGACAGGACCATGCTCCAAAATAAGACAACCTCTCCCTAAACCAGAAAACTCTACTGAATAAGAAATAAAACAGAATGTCAACAAGATAAGGTTTATGTCTAAGGCCAACAGGACTGCATAACCGGAGGCTAAAAAGTTTCTCAAAGAGGTCATTTTTAGGTGTATATCTGAGAATTAAAATGTTTTCCCAAAGACAACTTCACAAGATGGCATTGAAGGCTGAAATAGAAATCTCTGTTCATGTACAGATGCAAAATAGCTTAGGGCAGCTACAGTTTGTGGATGGAGTTTCTATCAAGCTGTCAATCTAGTATATGAGAAAGAAGCAAGCAGAGTCTCATATCCAGTTTCGCCAAGTTGTCTTTTAGCCTGGTCAATCATCTGCTATATTCTCAAATTAATTAAAGGGCAATGGCTATAAGTATCCTTGTTTCTACACTGGTGAATCCCACGAGCTGAAAAGTTTAAAAAACCTCTAGACACAAACTTGCCAATGTAGACAATTATTATTAATGATTCTTTGCCTCTTGTCCAAAGAACTGAAAATAAAAGCTCACACAAATTTGCAACTGAATTAATGTAATTTTATTGGAGTAAAACAATACATATTATTTATATATATATATAATGCATATATGAGTATGTATGTATATATAAACTGACAAAACAGACAGAATGCCACACGAGTCTGAGTACTCAAGGGCCCCAAGAATACAACTGGGGAACTTTTATGTAGGGCCTAAAGGAAGAAAGGGCTGATTACTAAGAGGCATGGTTAGCATGACGTTCTGATTTGATTCATATGTTAGATCATATAATCATTTTTGAACCATGTATGTTTTTCCCATATTAAATATTATTTTAATAATAGATGTCCCAACCTGTGCATGAGCATAAAAACTCTATCAAAAACTAGAAGACAGTTTATTCTTACTTTGAATGCTTCAAACACCATTTAATTCCAGACCAAGCCTGTTCTTCACATGATTACTTTATGAATACACTCAAATAGAAGTTGCCTATATGCAGTTGTTACTGGGGTTATGGAAACTTATGCTGGTTATAAACTTATAAAGGTATACATAGAACCAGATGCACGTAGGGGGTCAAAAATGGGGTGAAAACATTAAATTGCCAAATACATTATTAAGAAAGTCTATAATCCCAACCCTAATGTAGGTTCCAAGCTAAACTGTGACTTCGGCTTCTCACCTTAGAGCCTTTGTGATCGCCGCTCCATGCATAGGCACTTTCTAAGTTGCCTGGACATTCTCTTCTGTTTCTTTTTAAACTTCAATTCTCTGAATTCTACACTTTGGAAAAGACTAATTCTTGGAACTCTCATAAGGTAATTTAAGAACTGTAATTTTTGAGTGTCTAGAGAAATAGCTTAGTAATTCATAGGGTTTATAATGCTTTTTTTTTTTTTTTTTCACAGAGTTCTGTAAAAATCCCAATCCCATGTAAGCACCTCCCAACCGTCAGAAATACCAGCTCCAGAGGATTCACAGCTCCGTTTTGGCATCTACTTGTAACTTCTTTCACTCACATGCACAACTCCTGCATATACATTAATGTACAGATAGTTTTATATATATATATATATATATATATATATATATATATATATATATATAGCTTTAAAATAAAGAATAAAGCATTAAACTAGGCAAGATTTCCTTATCATTGAACCAAGAGAACAAAGAAAATGAAGTGGAGACCAGACAACTAATTTTACTAACAAAACAACATCTTTATTGTGATGGATGGAACTTTCCATTCTGTGTTCAGGAATCAGCTAGGACCTCAAAATTATTTTTGTGTCATTATCCTAAAGTATCTTTAACTCTTATTTTTGAACAGAAAAATTTTCTTACTCCAAATGTATTTTTCTAATAATAATTCTATTTAAATAATCTAGTCATAAAATAATAAGTAAATACATTTCAATTTTGTTAGTGATATAGAATCAACATTAATACTGTGTTTTCATATGAAACAATACTAAAATTTGGAACAGCACAGAAAAGAAAAATCACAGACTCTGGTAATCAGGATTTAATCTTCCAAATTAAAACTATAGAAAACTTCCATTTCATAGCTGTTTATATAGTCATAGTCTAAAAAAAAAATACAACCTACATAAATACAATTTTATGTGAATTAACAGAGGTTTAGATTTTATTCAAAATAATTGAGAAGAGAATAATTGAATATAAATATGCATGTGCACACACACAAAAGGGAATGATAAACGTGTCAACTTTTTAAATAATAAGTAGAGTATTCCAGACCCATTTTTCTCATGAACAAAGATGCTTCCCACAAAGTACTTTAGTAGTCACTATGTATAGATTTGGTCAAAGATTAAATAAATTTTATTGTCACTTTTCTGACAGAATTGCTATGTGATCCACTGACAAGTTGTGATGAAAACATGACTGGAATTGAATAGTGTACATGCATTAAATTCACCATTTGTTTATTTTGCCAAGAAGCATTGGACACATTATTTTTGAGTCTGTGATATTAACATCTTTTCCCACTCTTCTCTCTTACCCTACACTCTCTCTGCCCAACCTCTGCTTCTTAGCCTTTGCTTATTCAGGCAATCCTGAACTCCAGCACTTCCCTATTTCTACCAAAATTCAAAAGCTATTATTGCCTTCACTCTTTAAACTTTAGACATTTTATCTTGTGCCTCTTTTACAAAAAGTCATCAGTCTATATCAAGGTCTTAATCTAGAGCTGCAGTTTTCCTCAGCAGCAATTAGAAACTCCAGCACTATTAACTCTGTCTTCCCATGTGGCCAAGACTGGCAAAGGCTGAGCTCACGATGGCCCTCTAGAAAGGTTACTTGGTCCCCAGTTCACAGAGGTTCTTCCAGCTTTGACTTCATTGTGCTTGGACTGAGGTTGTTTGTCTCATTTATGTTAACAGCATGGCTCCTGGAGGCTTATGAGTTTGTGACCCCTATTATATAACTTTCTCTCTCAACTGTCAGCTAAGCCCAATTAACATGTTTATTGTTAAGACAATATCTCCCACTGGTACATATTAATGAGAAATACTTGAAAGCCTTCAAACTTCAACCTTTCAAAATCTTTTTAAAGATTATAAAATAAATTGCTTAAATAGAATGTGTGTTCATACAGTTGTTTCTGAGTAATTTTTTTTTTTGATATTAAATAAAAAGCCTCATAAACTTCAACTAGTAATCCCTGTTTTAGGGTTTAGCTGTGTCTTGTTCTTTGGAATTCTGAATTCTAAGACAATCCTTTTGTATATTACTCTTTGCCATTTCAACACAGTTTCTCTTCTTTCCATCCCCTTCTCTTCCTGTCTTTTAAACCAGTTTTTTTTTTTTTTTTTTTTTTTTTTTTAATCTTTGGAAACTAACTAAGGTTTATCTTAGTTTAGAAAGAAAGCTTTATTGCCTCTGAACTTTACAGAAAGTCACAAAATTGCATTCACATGTACACTAGAAACACAAAAGCATTATTTATGCTATTTTGTTTTCCTGTGTAAGGATATGCATTTATTTGCTATTAAAAGCAAGACGATCCCCACAATATGAAGTACAACTAATAATAGCTCTTCCTCATAATCAGTAGTCGTCAGTGATTAAACCTGGCTGTTCTGCTGAGAGCAAGGCTGAGCTGATGGACTGGCAGAGACTGGAGAAATTATTTTATTTCCTAGCAATCCTTTCTACCATGATTATGTGGAACCTCAGATATACCACTTCCTAGCAATGACTACAATGCCACAGTCATCTTTTATCCATCCTACAAATTTATTGAAAACTTGTACTGAACAATATAATGTACTTCCTAATTCTTTGTATCATGGTGTGCATATGTGTTCATATAGATATGTGTAGATATGTGGGTGAGGCATTTACACACTACAGTGCACGAGTGGAAGTCAGTGGACATCTTTACTGAGCAGTTTTTTCTGAACCTTCTTTTGGTTTGGGGTCTCTTGTTTCTAATGCTTCTTGTGTGTGTAAGATTTGTGATTTGTATACCTTTTCTCTCTAACTCTTCTCACTATTAAGAGGCACACTCCAAAATTACAGTTTTGCTCCAGCATCTTGTGTTTTGTTGATATGTGCACCATATATCACTCTCTCTTACATACACACAATAATAGAGCAGTTTCTGTGGACCTGTCACTCCTGCACAGAGCTTCCTCTTAATTGTGGTCCTTATATTCAGGATGCACCATTTGAGAAAGATGATTTTCACTTTCTGTGTATGCATCAACTGCAAATAGCTTCTTGATTAGGGATGAGATTTTGTGTCCATTCCCCCCACCCCCCAGTGCTTAGATTTTGTCCATACAGGTCTTTTATATGATTTTTCCATTTCATTGATCATATAAGAATGATCAGTCCTATCATATATATAAGATGCTATTCTTTGAATTCATCTACTTCTACCTATAGGTTTTAAATTTCTTCTGCCTTTTCTTTTACAATAATTCTAAGGTTGCTGAGCCTGGAAGGTAGTTTTTATTTTATATTTTTTAATGAAGATATCCCATTAACGTTGAGTGATCATTTCTTTTTTTGCATTCTCTGAAAGAAGTGTCTCTTATGAAGCATGAATAATGGCCTGGTCAAAAGGTATAGAGTTATGTCATCAGAAGCAATTTTACTGCTATTTAGCAGAATAATAGTATATATTCTCCCTAGTGCCTATGATGTGTCTAGACTTAGAATCTTGGCCTTTCTTAATGGAATCAGGTATTGGGTCTATAACATGGAGTGGGCCTTAAATCCAATGAAAACGTTGTTGGTTACTCCTGTAACACTAATACTATGACTGCACCAATGTCTTGGGTACAGAGTGCTTTATAGGCAACAAATTTCTGGTTTCTTTTATTCTTCAGAATAGTGCAAAGTATTTATCACCATGGACACTAGTCAGTAGGGGTGATGCTTCTTCTTGGTCACCATCTTGACAACATAAGTAAGTGACATCTTTAACAATAGAGTAGAATATATCAAGAACCTTGGCAATACCTGTGACATTTGCTGGTGGCGGTGGGGTTAAGGGACCCCTTGACCAATGGCTCAACAAGAGTAATTCATTCTTTGCAATGGAGGTATATCTTTGTGACATGAGATGTCTAATTGGGAAATTGTTGCCCCAATTATATAGCAGGTTCATTTAAATTATTTTCATACATATATTTATTTTAGGTTGTTTTCATTATAGCAGGTTTTTATATGATTTATTAAAAGGCACATATTGTTAGCTGTCTCTTCCTGTCCTCTCATTTCTATACTCATTTAATCCTCCTGTTCTCTTTTCCCCATTTATAACACTTTATTCTCTTTCTCCTTCCTTGGGAGATCACCTCCATCCCTACCCTATACTAGTCACCTAGCCTCTGTCTTTGTTCAGATTGAAATGCACATAGCTCCTGAGCTAACGACAATAAATAAGAGTACACACATATTTGTATTTTGGGGTCATAATCACTCAGGGTAAATATATCTAGCTCTATTCATTTATCTGAAAGTACCATAAATTCAATTTTCTCAACAGCTGGATAATATTCCACTGTTTAAATGTATGACGTTTTCAAAGTTGATGAAAAGCTAGGTCATATCCAGGTTTTAGGTATCAGGAAAGGAGCAGTAAGAACATAGATGAACAACAATAATTCTACAGATGGGCATCAAACAAGAGATGTTGGGCTGGAACAATGTTTCATTCTTTGAGTCATCAATCTTCAAACCTACACTTCTTCTGCCATTACATAATTAGACTGGAATGGCAGACCCTGAGATTAAAAGAGAGTATGCTTTGTCAACATTTGAATATTGGGCTTATAAAATTTTTACTATGAATACCATACTGTTTCCAGGATTCTGACTTTACAAAAACAGTGACATTAGACATAGAGAAGTAACTTGATGTGGACATGAAAAACAAAAATAAGATTTACCACCATCCTAGAAGAAAGCTTAATAACTCAAAGATTATAGTTCACTGAGTTGTCCTGAGGTATTCATGGACTGTTCTTGGGTATAAATAAATTGTTATGTGATTGGGAGTGTTTACTCATCATCTTCCGAAGAACTCTAGTGCAGTTCAGGTAGGATGGCCTACAACCGAATGTGATTAATTGTTCCAGCTTCAAGTACCTACACTCATATGCATACACATGAGCCTATTCATCACATACATACACTTACACAATATTAAAAATTAAAAGAAAATTAAAAATAATTCTCAATACATTGTAATTTCATTAAGGGTAGGATTTTTAATTTTGCTTTTAAATATGTTCTCAACATTTATTTAATATTTGTGTAAAAACAATTCATAAATTTTCTCCAGTGTCTAGGATCAAATCCAGAGCTTCATGGATGATGAACAATGACATACATTTCTATTGACTAAATTAAGCCAATACATATAATTAAGAATTCCAATAATTATAAAAACAAGAAAAATTATATTTGCAGGTGTCTGAGTAAATAGCAAGAATAGGTTTACTACTTTTATTATATATTTGATATGTTTAGTTTTAAGTAAAATATAATGAAGGTGAATATGTGAAAAAAGCAAGAAAAAATATACCTAATATACTCACTTCATCATATAAGAAGTTATGAACAGTGTAATAATTACCTTTTTCCCTTTAAAAAAGTTGCATATATGCACATCTCTATTTTCTAAAAGCCTTTATTTACTAGTTAAAAACACAACAATTTAAGGTGAGAAAGAATACATTCAGATGTACAACCATAAAAACTTAACTAAAAACACTACTCCTAAAAATCTTATATTTTAGTAAGGTATGTGTGAACATGTCAGGCTTTATAAGCTAATGTTATACAGCAACAAAATCAATTTGAGATTTCATACAAAGAACAATCACATCAGAGAGCGTGAAGACAATTGTGCTTCTTTACTGAGTGAGTTCTGACTGGGGCATTAGGACTCTGCTACACAGAACATTGTGGTGATCTCTGTATTGAAAGTAAGAGGAAAAAAGACTTATCAGAGAAATAGGTGATAGAGAAAATATAGATGGCTGTGGTGTTAGAAGAATTGAGACATTTGGGGACAATAAGAACAATAACTTATAAAATCTAATTGACCCAAATCATCCAGTGATAAAATTTTCTTCAGTACCACAGACTGTCTAGTCACTAAGGACACTGAAGACATTACCAAGGCAGTGTTTCCCAAGGTTCTCATGAAAACAATTACTTTAGCTATCTGAATGGACTCTGGAAAGCAATTCAATCTCAAAAGTTTTATTCTTAGTTATTACTCCTATCACTTCCCACTCAAATTCCTGTTAGTTAACGTGTTTTACTGTCTTGGACTTTCTACTTTCTTCACCTTAAAAACTGTAAACTGCTTTCTTATCTAGACATTCCCAAGTTTTATTGTAGCATCTGTTCTTATCAAACAATGAAGTAAATATATAAACATACATATACATACAAATATACATATATATATATGTATATATATATATATACTTCATATACATTTACTTTATACATACATACAAATTTTTGGATAATGAATACATTTATAATTAGTGAAGTACTGAATTTGCTAACCTGATTTTATGGAAGCAAATATGAACAAAGTTGATGATAAAATATCATATTTTATAGCTTTATCTAGATTTTAGAGAAATCAAGAATATGATTCCTGTGGCTATAAAAAATATACAACTCCTTAATTTTTCTGTCATTCAGAATTCCTAATACCTGTATTAAGCTACCAAGTAATTTGAATTCTCTTGGCTCCATTTTCACAGCCATATGTTTCTGACAGCAGTGTTTATTCAGGACTTGGATTTCATTTTGTTTATTCATATTTTTGTGTCAAAAATTTAATTAAAATACTTAAAAGTCAAATGGTTTTATGAGGATAAAATACTTTAAAATTTATTTTTAAATTTCTAATATTTGCTTTATGGTGTTACATATAATTTATCGTAGTTTTAATTATTTTGTATTAGCTATGGATCTTGAGTGGAACTTCTTGAGTAGGTATGGCTAGTTTGTAGTCTGGGGAAGATTCTTTGAGTTTCTGTGTGATGGATTCTATGCACTACAGTCTATTGACAGGGCAGTGTATACTTCCTGTGGATGCTCTGCATGGTCCTTCCTCCTCCTCCTGACCTCTTTAACAACTCTACTCTTTGAAAAAAAAGAATAGTTAAAAGAGCTGGCCCTCCTTTGGACCTTTAGAACCAGAAGTTATCATCATTGTGTCTATAGTCACTGATGTCAAAGAAGTGTGAGTAATTGAATGACAGTATTTCAAGACCAGAAGGATTTGCCTTCCACAGACTAAATGCTAGCTCTCAAGTCCTTTTCCTGAACAAATATATTTTTTCTCAACAAGCAAGTAAAAGCTTCTAAAATGACATTTCTATGTAATAAGTTATATTTTTAGGTCCATTCATCTTTGTCAAAAGTAGAATGACAGTATAGCTTGAGCATTTCACAAAATATGAATATGGTATTTACAGTGGTGTAAGACTTGATAAATACAGAAGATTAAATTTTGAACAGTGATATTCTACTAGTTTAGAAACCATATTTTATTGTTTCTGACTGAATCTATAAGAAAGTGTTGTAGCCAACTGCAAATATACAGACTGGATGTTTGCTTTTTTACATATAACTATTAATAGTTATTGTATGTCAGGTTTACTTTTTGATGGAATATGAGTTCCTTATTAGTTTTGCAAACTAATGAATATAATTTAAGTTTTAATTTCATATCTACTTTCCTAATCATGTTATGATTTTAGTCGGAAGAGTGCAATTCACTTACAAAATAATATAGTTTATTGGTACTACTCTTTGTTCTTCTTCAGAACTTAAAGATAAGTGCCTAGTTCTGAAGAAACTTGGTGCTTAGGGCTCAGGACTCAAATGACATGAACTAATTTTGGCTTAAAGTATGATGACTAAGATTGATTATATCTGGCAAAAACTAGAGTGAAGAAAAGAAGAGCCCACCTGTGGGAAATTTTTTTGCTTGGATTGAAATGGGTGAATCTACCTCTAGTCTGATCTTTGAGGTAGGGAGACATACATTTTTGATGATTATGTTGAGGCAGGGAGACACGTTTAATGTGGGCCATACCTTGTGATGGAATTCCATCAAGGACTTAGTCCATATAAGGGAATAGAAGAAAGTTTTTTCTCTAAGCTGGTTTGCCCTTGCCTTGCTAGCACATCTATTTTTTCAATTGTACTTGAGCCTATTCTATTCTATTTCTTTCTAACAGGAGAGAGAGAGAGAGAGAGAGAGAGAGAGAGAGAGAGAGAGAGAGAGAGAGAGAGAGAGAGAGGGGGGGGGGGTTCTTCCACAAATACATACAGAGATATGTGGACTTTCTTCATGGGGTGTTATGGATTTCAATGTTTTCAGTTATGCCTAGTTGTACTAGTTAATTTATTGTTGCTGTGACCAAATATTTGACAAAGAAATTTAAGGGATAAAGGATTTAGTATTTATTTTAGCTAATTTTTCAAAAATATAATCAACAATGGTCGGAAAATCATTGATCACGAGGTTGCTGGTTACTTTGAATCTGCAGTTAGGAAGCAGAGATTAAATAGAAATTTAGAGCAGGATATAAAATTTCAAATTCATCCTAGTAATATTTTAGCTCCTAAGGCTTTTACAAACGTCCTTAATGATGCCAGCAATTGAAGACCCTATGTTGATCTGCTTGAGATATATTATATTCCACTATAATACCATTCCACCAAAAGTTCAAATGTGGGTCTCAGCTTTGTATATGACCATTTAAGGGTAAATTATAAAAGGCTTTGTTGTTTAAATAAAATTCTAAGTCTCTCTCTCTCTCTCTCTCTCTCTCTCTCTCTCTCTCTGTGTGTGTGTGTGTGTGTGTGTGTGTGTGTGTGTGTGTGTGTGTGTGTGTGTTAAGTGGGATAATCCTATAAGACCTGGACCTGATCAAAAAATAACAACAAAGTTTGTGTGACTTGTGGGATATTCATGCACTCATATGACAAATGAGTGTCCAAAGACAAGAGGCCACAGAATAACATATATCTTGGTAAAAGATGTCTTGGTCTCAAGAAGTTTGTAAAACATTTATATTATTTAGGCTATACAGTACATAGTAGTTTGCTGTAGTAATCTCTGGTTAGTATGGTAGGTTGGTCCTTAGAAGGTACTCTGGTAACATATTCACTACGCAGACTCCAATAAGTACCAGAACCCTGTTTTAGCGCATATGACTTCTATTTCTTGTTCTTAAAATGTCATTAAATTTATTGTCTCACTGCTTGAGAAAACTTCTCTTTCCTTTTAGATTGTCTTGTCCATCCAAATTAAGTAACCCTCACATGATTAGCACTCAGTATTTATTTGAGCAATAGTTACTCTGTATTTAATAAGCAGCATCCTTATTACTCTGCTTTATTTGATGCTTTTAACTCAGGGCATTCATAAAAATTACTGTAATCAGGTATTCTTCAAATACCTGTGCAGGGCTCTGAAAGTATATGAGGACATTTTTCTACTGTGTTTCCTAATAACTACCACCAATAGAAAGTGGCTGTTTGGCAATAGGATTTTTTAAATTTCAGAGAATTTACCATAATATAACTTGGTCTTAAACAATCATGCCAAAGAAATTATCTAAGTCATTATACTGATGTCATGTTGGCTCACTGAAGCATACCTTAAGAGATTATTAGCATGAAGTAAAAACAGAAAATTCAAGCACTATAAAAATTTCTAAGTTTAAAATAAATTATTACTGAAAAATTAATTTAAAATTTTCCTCCGAGTTTGTTGTCTAAAGCACTATTTCCAAGTGATACCACCACTCATATTTGAATTTTTCCTATAATATATTCTCTGCCTTCTCTCTTTTATATGCTAGTTTAAATGTATTGATTCACTTTAATCCTAAGATTGTGTATACTTACCCAATAAATAAATAGGAGCAGAGTTCTGTGTGACATACAGTAAGCTGGTGTGATATAACCAAACCTGACTGCCAATAACAATAACATGTATGCATTTCAGAGGTTATAGAATGGAAAGGATATTAAATCAAATTTATGTACTGAATTTTATAATTTATTCAATACTATAAATCATATGTTAATATTTTAAGGAAAGTTAATTGGTACTATAAATACATGATTTATGCTGCATAAAGAAATAAAAAGAAAATGCAAATTATTAAGTATTTTCATTCAACACATGTATACTCCTTTACAATGTCTTTTGAAAACTAGATACATTGCCATATTTTTGCCTATTTAAGAAATAGTGTAATAAACTGTCTTCAAAATTAGTAGTAGATTTCCATTACAATTTTAAAAAGATACAATGGTATCCTTATTTACTTTAGACTATCATAATTTTGGTAACTCCACATTTCCTTTAAACCAAACTTCATTGACTTTTTTATTGTATATTACTTGGGATAGAGCAAATTTTAGTTTGTTACCTGGAGAAATGTAAGACATACTAAGAGAATTAACTGCTTGAGACTTTAGATGGAGTTATTTGAAATTATATATTATCCAGTCTTCACATCACTTCATTATCTTTAACACAGGTCTTCAGAATGATCTTTGAACATAGAGTGAAATTCATAGTAATTATTATTAATAGTTTTACATGAAGGGCTTAAACGGTATGAAATTTTATTTTGATTGGCTATTACTATTGAAGAATATTTAAAACAACCTCATATATTTGTTTTTGCTTTCTGTTTATTTCAACTATGTAAGTGAACTTTTGAGACTTTCATTTTTAAAGGATATCAGTAAGTTCCACAGCACTGTTTCCTGATATAATTAATAATAATAAAAACAGTAGTTAAAGAATATTTTGATCCATTCCTTGTTTCTCTGTTCTTCTCCATGTCTTGTCTTTTTGATGTTTCTATGCCAGATCAGTTGTTTTTCTTGAATCATCAGTAAGAAGAAAGCAAGATGAGGTCATGGTCTCATGCCTTAGACAATGAAAGCAGTCCAAGAGATTGAAAGAAGGAGTGGTGGATGCTCCACATATGAATGGAAATCAGAGATGAGAAGAAGAGTGTATGAGTTTGCCAGTCACATCAAGTCCTGATATAGTGAAGGTTGTTTGCATATACAGATGTGGAAACAGCTCTTCTGGGACATTTAAGGCATGTGGATTTACTAGAGAATCTTTAATTGATTAGAAACTGATGTGCAGTGTTATAATCCCATCAGACAAAAGAAATCTGCTGCGTATTTCTTCAGAACCTTGGTTTTCATGACTTTAAAGATCTTGTTTCAGGGAAAGACAGAGATCAGAAATAATGAAAAGGTAGAAATTTACTTTCTTTCTAATGGGGGTGAGAATTTATTGACTGCACATTCCACAATGTGTGTGTGTGTGTGTGTGTGTGTGTGTGTGTGTGTGTGTACGTGTGTATGTGTGTCTGTCTGTCTGTCTGTCTGTCTGTCTGTGTTTCAGAGTTCATTCAGGTATAGAGAGCTTTGTGTGAGATGTGATCTGGTAAGAAATATTAGCTCTTAAACTGTGAAGGTGATTTCTCAGTGATTCCAACGTCAGGTGTCAGATTTTAACTAATTAGAGCACATCCACAAAAAATCGAGTGTTCTCTATCCTGACTAATTTAGGATAATAAAATACGAAAACCAGAGTATAACTTAAAAGATTTTTTGAACTGTGTTTCCTTTCCCCACATCCATGCCAATATATGTCATCATTTTTATTTTCAACTTAGTCATTCTAACTTCCATGACAAAAACCGGTCAGAGGGATTTATTACTATCAAGAAAGATCTCTCTGGGTTATTAGATGAATAATTAAAATAAGAAGAAAGGAATAAATATATCCAAGAAGTTATAGGAAGCACAGAATGTGAAGACAGATATTCAAAAGCGATCTGAGAAAACTACAAAGTCAACATAATGAAGAAAAGAAAGAACTGTGCACACTATCATACATATTTTGAACAATAGAAATTGCTGGAGATTTTTTTCCATTCCATATTACATATTTTAATAATTATTTAAAATAATAAAATAGAATAGTACTTCTATAAATACAGTATTTTGTTCATCAGATTAGAAATTAGGACATGCTGGGTGACTTGAACATATGAGAACTATAAGCCTACTCTCACAGGGACACAATTCCTCCAACAAGATCACACCTATCCCAACATGGCCACACCTACTAATACTCCAGTTCATATGAGCCAGGTATTCAAACACATTACTCAGTGGGGGACATACATATTCTAACCACCACAAATGCTGTAATAATTTTATGCATTGATTATGATGATTATACTATAGTCATGTAAGAAAGTGTTTCTGTTTGTGAGCAATACAAATATTTGGACCATACAAGATTCCAGCTAGGTATATTAATCTCCAAATGATTCAAAACGTAATGTTCTTTGTTATGTAAATTTTCAAGCTTTTAAAATTATTTGAAATATTAATATATAAGAAACAATATATTTTACTTTACTGATGTGGGATGTCTTTCTGTATGCTGTGAATATGCTTTGTTTTTGTTTAATAAAGTAACTCTTTTGGCCTAGGGCAAGACATTCCATAGACAATCCAAGCATAGATAAAGGGAAGAAGGGTGGAATCAGAGAGAGAAGCTTCAAGGAAATATGAAGTAAAGAAACACAGGTAATCAATGAGCCATGTGGCAATACACAGATAAAGGGAAATAAGTTGAGTCGAAAGAGTCAGCAAGTAATGACATGAACAATAAGCCAAATAGCCTGTAGTTAATATAAACCTTTGTGTGATTATTTGGGGCTAAGTGGCTATAGAATTGCAGATCTGGACCTCTGGCCTGACAGACCAGAAACTTTTGGCTACACATTACTATTGGATTCATTTATTCTTAAAAATGCTATGATTTTCATGAATTTACTTTGGTGTTCTATCAAGAAAATGATGTAAGTCTCATTTGTATTGGAAGAAAAAGTGCTCAAAGATGAAGTAAGAAGAGGGAAACTATGTGAAATCAATGGTTAAACTCAATTTCCATTTTTTAGTCTTCTTATTTGTGAGTGAAGCTTTGATAATACAGATGATACCTACAAGTCAACTGATCAGAAAGAGATATTACACGGTAAGAAACAAGCAATGTGACTTTCAAGAAAATTTTATTTCTTTCCTATATCAGCAATGGCCTTTGCTGTCAAAAAGCAAAATTGTAGAAAATCATAAATTGTTTACCAGAAATTAACTTATATTGAATATTTAAGATGTTTTTATTTTCTGTGATTTCTGTTGAAAGCCTTAATTTTGTGCTTGTGATTAAAATATATAAAATTGTAATTAATGAGATTTTTATATTTCATGAGAGAAATTATATGAGATACTTAATTTTAAATATTTACCCTTTAATCATAAAGTAAGGTTTCAAGTATAACTTAAGTTTATACTAAATTCATTAATGAAATATTTACTTCTGAGTATTTATACACTATTTATTTGATAGTATTTTTATAAATATATTTCCATAAAAGCACATTCTCTAAGCAACCAGATTTAATTAATATTTTCTCTCTCAAATTATTTTTTTTACCAATTTATCTAGGTAGTTATTAATTTATTAGTATCTGCTGAAGTAAATATTTTTAAACTGAAGACATAATCATAAATGATATTCTTTCTGATAAAAAATACAAATTGTATTATCTGTAACAAGTGAAGTAGAATAGTGTAGATGAAGTTGTTATAAATTACCATTCTTGGTTTTCAAATGGAAATAAGTTATTTCAAGGGACAATATTCATTTAGCGTATGTGTGTTTTAATTTGTTTTCTTTCTCTCTTTCTATGTAACTTTAATTTTGTACATTGAATTCTGAAAATATCTTTTTAAAATTTTTACTGATCCAAACTTTTTAAGTATAAATAGAATCATATCTAATAGTTTCAATACTACTTCATTTGTGTCTCTTTTAGGATCAAATAGCTTCCTGTTGAACTGAAAACAAAATGATTTTGAGATTTTCATAAATTACTACCGAAGAGTCTGATCTTCATGTTTTAGGAGACAAAGAAGAAACTCTCATTTACTGAGCTTTTCTACTTATCACTACTCTTTCTTCCTATTAATTAACATTGCTCGGCAGAGATTGATTCTGGTAAAATGCTCATGACTTTTTCAAGATTTTCTTACAAAATAATATTGAACAATTTGGTGAAACACTGATTTTAAGAACTATTAATGGGAAAAAGAAATTTAATTCCTACCATAAAACAAGTTAAAATGTCTGATTTTATAAGGGGTTATTCGTTGCTAATTGAATTTGTATTTTCGCAGTGGATGCTATGATTGATACTTCTTTTCTTTAAATATAGAGTAAATACTGTAGATAATGAGAAAAAAATATTTTAAAATGTGACATTGAATATGACAGTCACTACCAGAGAAAAAGAAAGACCCAGCCCTGAAGGTATAAAGTTAATTATTATCATCAGTCCTCATACTTTTTTTTTCAATGCTTTAGAAGTCTGCATGGCTTTTATTAAACATCTAGAAAATCTGGCAGAATGTTTAATCACCAGGAGTAAATTTTCCATTAATCAGATTTGGATTGCAACTATTACAATTAAATAATTGTAGGCAAATTGAGGATTTAATTACTACCTCCAGAGAGAGCTTTCTTTTTACTTTCTCCAGCTAGCCCCAAATGGAGATGGCATAAGACTTACTAGAGGAAATCCTATAAAACTCATTTAATTTGCTTTCATCCATTGTAAGACTCCATTCCCATTAAGAATTACTTTGTTGATAGGAAAACCATGTAGCAAATGTGATATTTACTGTGTTTTAACTGTTGATTCTATCTGGGCTTCAACAAAAATATTGTTATCAGTTATTACATTTATTTTTATGGTTCTCCTGTAGTCTAAGCTCCATGGTTGAGTTAGAATGTTAAAAGAATAAAATGGTCAGGGAACTATTACAAATCTTATTAATTCTGTAATGCACCTGAAAGCTTACCAAAGGTTTTTGTTCCCTAAAGCTACTGCTTTGAGTGAATCAGAAGGGATTACTTTGTGACTGCTGAAAAGGGACACCTCTTTCTCTGTGTTGTTATTATGAAATAATATAAGTGGACCCAAATCACGCATTCTGCAAGTTTGTTTATTTCAGTTGAGAAGTTTTGAGATGCATACATACTTGCATATATGTACATATAAATCTGCATGTAAAAATACTGAGAAATAAAATAAATCAATGAGCAGAAATTATAAGTAAGCTCTTAAAGGAAAATTCATATAGAATACATATTTTAAATTGACTTGAATGTACAATAAACTTTTTCATCATATACTTATGACATTTATGATGTGGTACTAATGATAAAATATTCAGGCAAGCAAGGATAGTCTTTAATTCCATATAATAGTGCATTTATGTACTCATGACTGATGAGCACAACTTAACTAGTTATCACTGTAAGCATAGCAATGCCTAAAATAATTGTTTATGAAAACTCCACATGATATTTTAGAACTAAATCCAGGATTACTATTAATTGAATTGCAAATTATGTAGGAATGACAGTGCTTATTCACATAAATATTGTCCTACATATCTCTGTTAATACTGCAAAATTAAAATTCTTCTATTTCTTTGATATTAAATTTACATAAATTGTGTTTATGCATTTTATAAAGGCCATTGTCCATGGCCAAACAAACTTGTTGCCAAATTAAGTTCTGTTTATTGAAAGAATATAAGCTGTTTTCCACAAAACTAATATGATTTACACTTATGGTATTAATAATTTATTTGCATATTTTAGTCATATTTATTAATGACATGTTATGTTTAATTATGTTTTTACTTGTTTCATTGATTTTTTTGTTATTAGTATAATTACATACTTTTTCCATTTTCTTTCGTCCATTTAAACTGTCCTATATGTCCTTCCTTGCTCTGTATGTCTCTCTATGGTGATTATAGCACTTACTGGAGAAGAAAATAAACAAAATAATTTATCTAAGTCATGGACAAGTACCACACATCAATATTAGTGTGAAATAATTTGTAGTTGAGACAATAATATATAAGGGGGCAAAAGGAACATGTCTCCACTCTTAGTGGGAGTGCAAACTTTTACAATCCATTTGGAAATCTATGTATCAGTATCTCAGATAATTGGGAATCGATCTACCTTAAGACCTTGCTATACCACTCCTGGGCATATACTAAATGCTCTATTATACCAAAAATCACTTGATCAACTATGTCCATAACAGCTTTATTCATAATATCCAGAATCTGAAAACAATCTATGTCCAAGTCATTCAACTGAAGAATGGATACACTTACCCAATGGAGAATTACTCAGTGAGGAAAAATGCATTATGAATTTTGCAGGCAAATGAATGGTACTTGAAAAATCTGTCTGACTGAAGCAACGCATACTCAGAAAGAAAAACATGGTTACATTTATAAGTGGTTATTAGCTGTAAATGAAAGAATAGCCACGCAACATTCTACAAGTTCAGAGAGGCTAGATAACAAGAAGGGCTCAAGGGAGGAACATATAAATCTCTGTGGGAAGGGGAAATTGAATAGACATTGTGCCTGTAGAAGTGAGTCAGAGGTGACATAGACAAGAAGGATCAAGTATCTGGAGTACTGATGAGGGAGTCCTGGGATAGACAACTGGAATTGGGGTTATCTCAAGGAAGAGCTGGAAACCTATCACAATGGAAATTCACAGAAAATTACAAAACTAACTCTATCAAAGAATCCTAGCAATGGGGAATAAGGACATGAACCTGCCATCTCCTGGAAACAGGAAATAATTCCAATGTAGGAAGTGGGATATAGATAGATAGAAAGATAGATAGATAGATAGATAGATAGATAGATAGATAGATAGATAGATAGATAGATGATAGATGGATGGATGGATGGATGGATGGATGGATGGATATATAAAACCACATAATCTCAGCCTACAATTTGTCAAACCTACAAGGTGTGCTAAGTTATAGGTAGCACAGAAGTTGTGGAAGTAACC
Organism: Phyllotis vaccarum; assembly: GCA_033318265.1. Classification (NCBI taxonomy): domain Eukaryota; kingdom Metazoa; phylum Chordata; class Mammalia; order Rodentia; family Cricetidae; genus Phyllotis; species Phyllotis vaccarum. The sequence continues at coordinate 62,701,742 of JARWLC010000010.1, forward strand.
AATGACTATTGCAGCCTAAAACTCATGGCATGAGGAGGGACCTCACCCATGACAATGCTTGGAGGGCCAGAAACCAGAGGCTAACTAAGAGACCTAAATAGGACTGACCCCCCAAAAAAGCAGTCAATGAAATGATATATAATGATATTCTGATTTTCTCATAGATTGGTTTCTTGCCCAATTGTCATCACAGAGGCTTCACAAAGCAACTGATAAAAACAGATGCAGAGACCCACAGTCAAACACTAGGCTGTTGTTAAGAGGACGTAGGATTGTAGGAACAAGAAAGGTCAAGGAAACCATCAGAAAACACACATAATCAACTAATCTGGGCTCATAAAAGCCCACAGAGACTAAATGACAACCAGCCCTTTTCATGTATGTTACTGTTATGTAAGTTGGTCTTGTGGAACTCCAAACAACAGTGGGACCAGGGGCTGTCTCTGGCTCTTCTGCCACCTTATCCTCATAATGCCTTGTTCAGCATTCAGCTTGATATGTCATGTTTGGTTGATATCCATGGGAGGCCTGCTGTCTTCTGAATAGAAACTGAGGGGAATAGGTGGGGGTGCATGGCAGGGAGATGGAGAAGTAGGGACTTTGGGGGTGAGTAAGGAGGAAAAACAACAGCTGAGTTGTAATAGGTGAATAAATAATTAAATAAAATATACATTTAAAAATATTCACACACAAAGAATTTATTTTAGACATGAATAAATACCACATCATAATGTTAGTGTGAAAGAATATATATTGAAGGCAATAACAATATCAAGGGAACAAATAAAGGAATCAGGGCTTACTAGATCCTGGAAAGTTAAAATAAAAAAAAAAAAAGTGATATGCCCATAGTGTATATATAGGCACACTGCAGATGGGTAATGTCATGGCTTGTAACATCTTGCCTCCCTCTGGCCCTCCTCACTCATCTCTGTCTTGATCTGTATCTTTCTTTGAGTTTCTACTAATTGCACATGATGGTCTTTAACATGCTATATAGCCCCTGCTGAGGTTCAACTCATAGTCTTCTGCCTTAGCCTCTTGAGGGCTTCATTACTGACACACATCACTAAATCCAGAGTTTTAGCGAGAAGTTAAGCTCATTTTCTGAATATGAATCTGCCGCCTGGGAGGCTAAAAACAAGTAGAACGGTAACATTTTGAAAGTATTATTTGGAAAGATACCTGGTAAAAGAGCTAGGGATAAATAACATAACTTGTGACCCCTAAATCCACTTGTTGGTCATCATAATGCATATGCATGAAATGTTACTCTTTAGTTTAGATAGATATATTCTAATATTTCATTTAAGAAGAAAAAAAACATTTTGTGAAAACAAAAGTTATTTAATATTTTATTTTGTTACGTGTTTTGTGGTTAGACTATTTAAACAATATTCTATGCTAATTTTATTCTATACATTTAGTAACTATTAAGGTAAATGTAGATTAGCCAGAAATAATTGGTGATTTTTTTCATTTTGTTACTTTTTTTATTTAAAAAAATCCTTTATCCATGTATTCCTCTGCTCCCTCTCTCTCCCCTCCTCCCAATCCCTCCCAGTCATCCTTCAGGCTCCCCCACTCCTCAACCCCTCCTTGAAGAGGACAAGAATTCCCAAGGAGGGTCAGCTTAACATAGCACACCCACTCCAGGCAAGTCTGATTTCCTCATCCCAAAGTCAAGAATGGGTTAGGTGTTCCTCTGCAGAGAACAGGCTCCAAGAATTGCTGATTTTAAGGAGTCCATTTTCTAGTGAAGGAAAGCAGCAAATACTGATACAATATGTTTTGATAAACGTAATATGTCAAAGACATCCTGTAGGGTAAGAAGCTAAAACAGAAGTATGTGGTGAATAGCAATTACTGAAGTTGTGGTTGACTGTATGTGGAGATAGACAATTGCAATTACAATACTCATGCAGCTATGAGAATTGTTTAAGCAACAATTCGTAGCTTCCCTCACAAGCTTGATAATACTTCTGCCTCCTTCCAGTTCTGCTCATATTTGTGAACACAGCAGTCCAGCTGATAACAAAAGCTGTGTCTATTTTATCTTCTCACTGGTGCCAATGTCTTCTCAGTACTCTTTTCGTCACGACCTCACCTCCTCCCTGTATTCCCTCACATTCCTGGTTGGCATCCGTCCAGCCAAAGTGGACCTGTTTCATTCTCAAATATGAGAAATAGGAGTCTCTAGAATATTTTTGGACTCTGTGTATTGTCTCCTTATATGACTTCATCTTTTTTCACAATCTTTATTTTAATACACATACTTGTTTTTGCCCACTGATGTCCAATTGACTAAAAATTCCCCTTTCATGAACTTTATTATTTTTATAGCATTATTAAACACTATAGGGGTATTGTGTTGCTTCATTGTAAATAACTGTCCCACCCACTGTTTAATAAAAAGTGCTGATTGACCAAAGGCAGACAGGTAGTGTGGGCAGGGCTACCAGACTAAAAACTCTGAGAACAGGAAGCACAGAGCAGAGCGCCAGAGAGAAGCCAGAAGAAGCAGAGGACAACTATGGTGCTCTAAAGAAAGGTACCAAGCCGCATGGCTGAACAGGAAGAATCATGGGTTAGATGAAGGGTAAAGAGTTAGCAAGTTATATGCCTGGGCCTGAGGCTGATCAGCCTAAAACTATTGAAAACATCTGTGTGTCTCTGCGGGTCTGTGGGCCTAAACCTTGAGGCAAGGCCCGAAAGTCAGGGCCAGAAACTTCCTACTACAAAACACCATGTGTCCTTATTTACTTATTTATCATGCTTACTATGTTTTTTTATCTTATACAGGGAGATAGTGAACATTTAATTAGCCAAGCATATCAAGCAGAAAAAATTATCTCTTAGAAAGTGTGTAATCAACCAACATTTATTGAAAGTCATTGCACACTTGAATGATTTGTCCAAAATCATGCAGAAAAGGACACATGACACTTTGGAACATCATGTTGATTTAAAAACAGGTTGAATGTGTGAATTTGAATGCCAATAATAGAAAACAATTATTCTAAAAACAATGCAAATGACTTTTTGGCCATGTAAGAAAATTATGTACAGTATGCTTATCTTAAAAAACTTCAAGCTTGGGTTACATTTAAAAAAAAAAAAAAAAGAAAAAAGAAATCTAAAAAAGACATATTACTTTTAAATAACTATTTTTAAATAGCAAGTGCAACTCAAAATTATGGACAATCTCATCCTATTTAGCATTGGTCACAGGCAAATATTTAACATTTTACTGTATCATCTGTTTAAAAATCCTAAAAGCAAAATTAATTGTTTGACTTCATAGAAAGGCATGGAAAACAGGATATTTTTTATTTTTGGTTCTCCTTGTAATGAAGCTAAGAAGAGACTCTTAAAACATACCTGTTATATTCTCGCATTGTTGTTATGTCAATTATAATGATATATACATTCATAGTAGAAGATACTACATTTATTATCCTTTGAGACAAAAAATAGAATGAACAGTGAATGACTAATTGTAACAAAAGTTTTTTTGTTAAATAAAAATATTTTTCTTCTTGTCTCTCTTTTTCTCTTATACTTTTTCTACAAAAAGTTAGAAATAAAATTCAAATCACTTAGAAGATTATTTTCTATAACCAAAAAGCTAGACAGGAGCTTAATCTATTCTGAAATTCATGAGAAAATCCTTTAAAATGTCAGACAACATTTAAAACATTCCATGATTAGGGCATATTTTAATTTTCTTAATGTCAAAACTCTGCTGTGGGAGAAGCTTACGCACACTCATTTGTTATTCACATGAGCTGATATTAAAGTGGAGTCATACTCTCAGAACTATTGATATCAAGGATGGAAGGTAGTTTAAGCAAAAGAAACTTATATGACCTTCAAGAACACCAAGTAACATATTTCGTAAAGACGTAATATGAGAAGGTAGATCAATTTCTTCAGGAATACTGGTCATTCTTGAGGTACAAAAAGCTCTCATGATCAAAAGAAAGAGAGAGAGGGAGGAAGGGAAGAAAGAAAGGGACACATGAGAGTCACCACTAGATAGTTCTGAGAGTCTCGTAGTTTTATGTCATATAAGGACCTTCAATGCTGGTAAATAGTTTTATTGTACAAAAAAATTGGCCAGTTTTAAACAAGGAGTCATGGAGTAATAAATCTGATTCACACTTTTCCAAAAGCATCACAGAAAATGCATGCAATCTCTTATAGTTTATATTCCAGTGACCTCCCTTGAATTTGTGGTTGGTAATAGCAGCAAATAAAGGACAAATATTTCATGGCCTTGTACATTACAGTTGACATGTTCAAGTGTTAGTGCTTGTTATATAAATGTGTCAGGTCAAAGTTGGTAAGAAACACAGTGACTTTGGCTCCAGTCTACAGTTACTTGCTTAGCGAGAGCAAGAGGAACCAGAAGATGAAGTGCCTGCAAAAAGAGAAGAAAAACACAGCAAATAAAAAGATTAGTGGTAATCTTAGATGCAGGACCATACTAAGGGTAAATGTTTAAATAGAGCATATGAGAAAATGCAGAAGAAATCAAATGCAGAAGATTGCAAATATCACTCTCAAAAGCATAAATATAAAGAACACATAATGATTCAAATATGTTTTGCATCTCAGTTTTTCTTGCTAATATTCTGTGGCTTATTCTATGGTCTTTGAACACTGAGTCTTATTATTATATCCTTTACCTAGTACAGGTGTCTTCCCCTTGTATTCTTCTATCATATTTCTTCTCATAGACTTAACTATTGTATATATACAGACTTTCACGTTTTACTCCCAAGTCATCCCAGGTTCACTCAGAACTTATAGTGTAGTCTGCTTCCACTTTAAATTCAAGGTAATTCTCTTGTTCCATCTTTTGAGAGATGGAATTCTGGGAATGAACCACTATGTATTTATCAGGCATATATTTATTTCAATCTTGTCAATATTCCAAACTTGAAACTTCAAACCCTACAGCACATCTTATGCCTTCACTTAGATATTTCAGATGTCACATTCCCCATGATCATAGTGAAATATTTAACAGTATCACACACTCCAGATATTTATCATTAAGCCCTGCTCATATTTGGGATATAATGAGCAACTGTGTGTCTTATTTAATTCTTCCATTTTTTTGGCATTTTGCTTGTTCAAATTATTTGCATGTCTTCTTTTCCAATTTATCTTAAATACTTAACCACTTTATATTTGACTGTTACCAGTTAATCTAAGCCACCATCAATCTCCATAATATTCCTCTATCAGTTCCCATTTTCTTGCCCATTTGTGTGCATTTTTCTTTACAATAGAAGTATTTTAATTGTTGAAAGCATACAACTGAGATATACTCCTTGACATTCCATCCTGATAACACTCATGAATCTATAACACACACACACACATCTCTCAAAGTATTCTATTTGTCATCCCTTCCTATTTATTTATTGTTCTTCCTATCCCTTCTCTTTAACTATCTCTTTTCTATTTTTGAGAATTCACCATTAAATATAAACAGTAAAATAAATAAATTATAAAGCATGTGCTGATCCATGACTTCCTTTCATAGAGCATAATATATTTACATCTCGTTCATTACTGCATACATATCTCAGTTGATTTGTAGATTGAGAGGGTTTTATGGAAAATGTATCACCTTCCTATAAACATCTCTATTATCCTTTTACTAAGGGCTATTTCCCTGGTTTCTAGTTCTACGATTTGTTACTTCATGCTTAAATTACTCATATTATGTTTTATAATCATTTTCTACTGTTGCTGACACTGCTAGTAGAAATTCATTAGCTTAAAGTATCATCAATTTGTGTAATATTAGGTTTGTGCTGTAACATATAACGCTTGCCTGAAGATCAGAGGGCAGAGCCAGCCAGTAGCTGACCATAAAGATCATGCAGTAGTGGCATATGTTAACTTCAATTTGGGAGGAGGAAGCAGGAAGATCAGGAGTTCAAGGCCATACTGGACTGCTCCAGATCGATCTAGTCTAAAAGAAGAGCAGAGTTAGGCAATGGAGACTCACACCTTTAATCCCAGCACTAAAGAGATAGAGACAAAAAGAGACACGGCTGGGCAGAGTGAACAAGGTAGCAGAGGAGCTTATCCCGTTTTGGTCTGAAGATTTGGTAGAGGTAAGAAGTTTCTCTAGTGGCTGGCTCTGTTTTCTCTGCTCTTTCAGCATTTGCTTTGGTTTCTAGTTCTGGGTTTGTATCATTAAGATCAATACTATTTGTACTATATAAATTTATTCGTTAATTTTGAGATTAGAATGGAACCATTTATTCCAGAGGCTTCTGGGAAAAATAAATCTCTTTCATTATGATCCCTTCTCTCCTCATAAAAACTCAGCATTTCTCTTCTCTCCTACCTTCCCTGTCCTCTCTTTCCCTCCCCCACCCTCCTCTCTTTTCTCTTTCTCCTGGATACTCAACTTTTAAAAAATGTATCATAACACAGCTTTTTATACAGGAAAACTAGAATATCTCTGACGCACTCTTATTTTTCTACTACACAAAAATTTTAGCTTTAATGTAAAATTAATTTTCTATAGGCCAATTAAGATGCAGAGATGGCCTGCATTCGAGGTTTTATGATTGCAAATCACTTGAATAGGATTATAAATTACAGGTACAGGAAGTAGAAAGGCAGGAGTAAATTTGTCGATTTTTGCACACGATGGGATATGTTTGTAAATAATCATGCTATTGATAGTATTACATGTGGTTTCTAGTCCAAAATAATGTTAAGTAGACCACCTGTGGCCGAAAAAATTTATACAGAAGCCTAAAACACTCTCATAAATTCACATTATTGTGGTTTGGAAATTTTTACTCTTTAAAGAATTCCTTAGGAATCATATTACTCTGGCTTTTTATGTCTTTAAATTCTTACTCATTAACACATTGATGATTCAGATGATTTCTTATGAAGGATTCAGAAGAATATAACATGGAGTGATAGGCAGACTTGAGTTTATAAGTGATTTAAGATGGTGGTTAGTATATAACTGGAATTCAGAATTGCAGCAATAAATTTATATCTTTGTTTTTCAGAAAAAAATGATATAAAGGGAAAAAGAATTGAGTGCAGCATAGTCAGCATAGAGGATATATGAGCTATGGGAGTCTAAATTTACATTAATTATTCAGAAGTATGAGACAAAACTCAAAACCCTGACTGAAATAACTAACCAAAAATAATAATTGAAATTATTATTACAATATTCCTTAACATAGAAAAGAGTCGGTTCAAAAGAACTGTCATGGTTAAGATCAACATGGAAATGAAGCAAGTGAGTGGGCACAGAGTGCAGCCAAGGAAGCCTTGAACAGAAGCTACAGAATTAGCATTTTCAAGAAACCAGTTAGCAAAGGAGACAGAAAAAATCCTTAGCTAAGCTGACTAAATCAAGTCACTAGCATTCAGAGTGTCTGAAGGTCTTCAATGTTTCATTCTAAAAACAACAACAAAAAAACCCCATTATGTTGAGAAATAAACTACTAATGAGGTGTAGTACACAGAATTGTATGTATAAGTCTGTGTAACAAATAGACCATTTGCAAAAAATAATATAGTATGCAAACGAACCAAAATGCTTTCGAAATGATACATGTAACATACATTCTCTACCCTTTGTAAAAGAGGCCATTTGAGCTTCTAAACTTTCATCCTAATGCAGTTTGCATCTTCTCTTGTTCTAGTAAATTTTCTTACCCTGATGCTACCATCCACCTATATTTGTCTAAATTTTTGTTTCAGGACAGAGTCATAGCTGTGACTCCACTAAGGTAGACAATGAACCTTGAGGTCAGCTAATAAATTAGACACATATTTTTATTTTGCAGCTTTATAAAGCATCATTTATGAAAACTGTAATGTAGGAAATCAATGGGGGGCTCTCCAATTTGTACTGGGGCTTATGGGGATGGCTTTTGCCCTTTAGATTCCTGCTTTCATCAGCAAAATCATTATTTCTTCATCTGATACAATACTGATTAGACTTTCCTCATGAATTCTGTCATAATATCTTTTGTACTTCCAAAGCTACCTCTTGTACCTTTATTAACCCTCATGACTAGCAAAGATTATCTATGTGATTGTAAGTTAAGTATTTGAGAAAATAATCTGCCATGTACAAAATAAAGTTTTTGCAGTGATTAGAAAGATATGTACCTTTGAGTGAATTCTGAAAATGAGAGAAAGAACATATGTTTTAATTGGTTGGAATTATAAAAATAGATATATGGGAATTCCTCAGATATGCTAGATCCAGTTTGTAAATTTAATCATCCATCCAAAACCATGTTCTTTGATAGATATTATTGTTTTTGACTAAGCTCTTATTCTTGTTTTTATTGGATTAAATCAGAATACATATCAGTTTCTAAATAAATTGAAATATTGAAAATAAATTAAAATAAATTGAAATAAATTAAAAAACAGAACAGGGTTTTGAAAACAGATTTATAGTAGTAAAGTGGAACAAGAAAATCTAGTGTGATAAAGAAATTGACCCCTGCAGAGGCAGGATTTGGAATTACCCAATGGCAGCTTTTGTATGTTTTTTTCTTTCTTTTCTAATTTGTTTCTTTGTTCTTATAAACCCCTTTGTTCAAAACAAAAGCTTTATCATGCCTGGCAGAGATACTGCTTGTTTTGTAAGTAGATATTTATTATCAGGCTCATGAATAGCCATTAAAAGCCAATTAGATCTTTACAACTCAATTTGTTAAAAGTTTGAACTTTGACAACGTTGATGAAGGAATACAAATATATAGACTGCGTAGGGATGTTCGAATGGATCAATGTCATATAATCTAACCAATGAAACACTAATCCTAATTATATTCACAGTACACACAGTTATGCAATGTAAAAGGCTATTGAGAAAGATTTCTAGAGGTAAGGACAGCATCACAGGAAAACACAATTGTTGCATTCATTAGGCTTCGCATCCCAAATGAGACACGTTTGAAAAGGTGTTGCCTTATGGCAAAACCAGAATGTATCATTTATAAAACATAACACTATATATGCGATTCTATATAAAGACCAAAGTTGTGTTGTTAATATATAAATATAATTCAAGTTACTTTATTTAAACCTATCACATAGCTTATTACATGTTAAAATGCTAGGCAGCATTAGATATTGTTTCAGGAAAATACTCTCTCCAGCCCCTGGACATTATACTATCTTTTATATTTTTGAAAGTAAACCAAAATAAATATTATCCTTAACCAAATATAGTATGTTAAGCAACCACAGTAGATTATAATAATATATTTATTTATTTGTCTTTTCATAGATCTATGCCTTCTTAATAGAACATAAAATCAGAATTTTGTCTCCTTAAAATAGAGGTTTTACATTAATAAAATGATTTTATTTAATAAATAATTTTATATTATTCAATTTAATAATATAAAGAAAAAATATTTTAAAAGTAAATTAAAAGAACAAAAAACTTCTAAGGTATAGGAACCAACCATATCATTAAAAAGGATAACAGAAGGGAAGTATTTTGTTGCAACATAGTTGGAGATTGGAAGAAGTAATAAATGTCAGGAATATAGTTAGAGAAGCAATAAAGAATTGAGTTTAAAACTATAGAAAAAAAAAAACATGAAGATCCATTAAGGAACCTCTCAGTGCACAAACAAAATATTTGATGTTGTTGAGCAGCCAAACAAATGTTAGTAGTATGGACAACATTTGAGGATGGACCACTGCCTCACAGTAGTTTTTGGATACAACCATTTCTTAAGCAACATTAGGAAGAAAAATGTCAGAACTGCTACTTACTCCTTAGGCATCCTTACTCAACGGATGGAATATCCCAGACAAGGCATTCTGATCTTATGTAACCTCTGCCATGAAGCCCTCTTATAACATAGAAAAATAATATTTTTTTTATTTTCTTTCATTTTATCTCTTTCTATAAGATACTGTTTAAAAGCCTGTGTATCTTTCCTGACAACTGGATTCTCTCTCTCTCTCTCTCTCTCTCTCTCTCTCTCTCTCTCTCTCTCTCTCTCTCTCTCTCTCTCTCTCTCTCTCTCTCTTTCTCTCAGATGATGCAACTATGTGCTGACTTCAGGTTTAAACAGACTGGCTTTCTTGGACTTTAGCTGAAAAGGCACAACCCTTCCCTAGTCTTTTTCCTCCTCCCAAGAGCTCCAAGGATTTCCAGCTTGCCTGCCCTGTTGTTTTTCTCTCAAATTCTAACGTCTTGTAATTACTTCCTGGACCAATTTTGAATTCTTTAACAATGAGACTAAGAATTAAGGGAAACCTCAATTTCTCCAGTATAAATGCAATTTGAACATTTTCATCCAGAACTTCAAAATTTTGTCTGACATGTGTCTATAAAGCCAAAATTTTTATTTAAAGAATTATTTTTGGAATGTTAACCCTTTTAAATGTTGGAATTTGTTTGTATATAAGATCTAATCTAATGTCTTCATGCATCTCAAGATGTTCATTTGTAGGAAATGTGCTTGTTTCTGCTTTACCTAGATTTAAACATTTTGCTTTCAATTCTCATGCTAGTAAACTGCAGGATGATAATCCAGGAAAGAAAGGCTTGATTTCTCTCTTTGCTTCCTTCTCAGGAATGCTTTTAAAATTGTGAAGCATCCACTTAGTTGATTTTTCTTGAGTGAAAAATTAATCTAGATGCCATTAGAGTGTAATATACTTAGAAATGCATTTCAGTGTGAATATAAAGCTGGTAATTAGAGAACTTTGCATATAAAAAAGAAAAATTTCACCTGAAATAACCCAGTGCCTGCTGTTCATTTGCATATCCCCACTTTAACTGATTCAGGCAGTCAGAATATGCTAATAGCAGTACCCACTTCATATCCTAATACAGGAAATGCAGTAGCAGGATGATGGGCATCTATATGCCTGACACAGAAGCTCAAAAATCACTTGAGAAAGCAGAACTATTCCTTGCAGTTTTATACAAGTTCTCAGGGAGTCCTTCAGAAGCACCAGTGAATGGTCCATCAGCACAGGTTTGAAGATGCAAGCTGGAATCTTTCTACTACAAGCAATATGTAGTCTGAATTTTAATTACCTCATTTTCTTAAACGTGTCTAATTTTTCTCTATTCTCAAACAACTGATCAATTTAGCTCTACTTTATACATAAATCTGTTACATGAGTTCTGTTCTGATGTAATGTCAGAGAAAATTTTATGTTGACTGCTGCTATGTTCTTTGTTCAAATTAGGAAGTAAAAATGTAAAGCTCAGTAAAAAACCTTATTTGACTCCGTGCTATTGCTTAAACCTTTATTTAATCACATAATTCAGAATTCCAAAGCATTTTCAAGACTTGGCTCAAAATTAAGGTCTATAAGCAAGAACAGAGATATGTAATTTTATTCAGTTTAGGAGTGGACTCCTCTGCTGATCTGTTGCAATGAGGTTTCTTGGCCCCAGGCAGCCAGAGATCCAGACCCACAAACTTGCTGCCCCAGACCTCTTAGCCACCCGCTGCTGCTCAGGCCCCCCAAATGATTCAGTCGTTTATATTAACTTCATGCTGTCTTTGGCTCAGGGAGATTGCTAGCTAGCTCTTTCATCTTAACTCAACTCATTCTCATTAATCTGTCTGCCATGTGGCCTGTGGCTCACCTGTGTTCCTCACATGCTTCTTATTGGGCAGGATCTGTCTCTGACTCCGCCCTGCTTCTCCTACCTATGCTGTGATTTCACCTCCTACTTTTTCTATGGTGCCTGTCATGGGCCAAAAAAGCTCCTTTATTTAAAGATTGATATTCACAGCACACAGAAAGACATTCCCACATCACTGATGTGTGTCTGTCACCTGAAGAATTATCCTAGTTTGAAAAATAGACTATTTGAAAGAGCACTGTTTGAAATCCATCCAAAATAAAAACAACATCCCAAGGGCAAACAAGTTACTAGCAGTTTGTATTCATTTAATAAGTCTAAATAAATTATTCCAACAACTTCTTTCATTCTAATTCTTGAGTACATAAAGCCAGTATGAAAACATAACACCTTCAGTTATGAGTTGGAGCATTGTATCTCAACTACAATGTGTGTGTGCAAATGCCATCAATGTTTAACACACGTTTAGAGTAGTAAATCATGAAGTCAATGCATGAATTTCTGGTAGGCCAAAGAGGAACACTGTGGATCAGCTAACATCATTTATATATTCTACTTAACAGTCCTTCACCAAAGTGTGAAAACTCACAGCGAACATCCCTTTGCCTCAAAGTTGTGTGCAACTCTTTCACGTATGTTTTCTCTGACTCTGGTTTATTCATCCCACAGCTCCTGAACTTAAAAAAAGAAATTAATCTTTTGTGCTATTGAATGGGTGTTCTTCATAAATAGGTTTGGAAACCAACACATTCTCATGACCTACTCAGATGCAAATGCCACCTTTCATTTTACTCCTTTATTTTGTATGTCATAACCATTTGTATTAGAAAAGGGTGCTGATGGGGATGGTGGCAGCATTTCAAAGCAAAGACTCCTGCTCAGTGAGATAGTTTTAACACCTCATTTCTTGAAGTATTTTGGAAAAGTTCCCAGATCCACCTCCCAAACAGGTGGGACCCAGAAAAGATGGGTCTGTCAGCAGGGCTCTGTTACCACTTCACTTTCTATCAAGTACTCCTTTGGTGCATTTATCTCCCATCCTTAGCTATTCTCTATCAGAGCATCCAGCTACTGGCTGATGAACTGCTTGCTGTCATTGTGAGCAACAGTCAAGGCAAAACACACAACTGAGTTGCTTGCACCAAGAAAGACTTACACTCTAATATTTTTGAGTAAGTGGATTAGTTTGATGCATTTGAAAGAAAGAGTCAAAGTATTTCAGATAAAAATACAATGACTATGCCATATTTATATGTATATTTTTAATTCACACTGGAAAGTCAATTTCAAATTTTAAAGAAATGTTTCACATCTCTTTAGTTGGATTGGTTTAAGGACTTGCAATTTAACCCTGGTACATTATCAGTAGCATGTCAAATATTCTGAGGTTGCCACTGAGTGATTAAATAGGCTACATTTCACTTATCGGTTTTCAGTGTGACTCCAATAAAGTACTGTAAAGTTCTCAAGTGAAGAACATTTTGTTCCTTAGATTCTTGGTGCATTGATATTAGTTTATGAAAAATGTTGCAAGAGGGTTTCTTGGCCCCGGGCAGCCAGAGGTCCAGACCCACACACCTGCAGCTCCAGACCCCTTAGTCACCACTGCTGATTAGGCTCCCAAAATGACTCAGATGTTTATATTAAGTTCATGCTCTTTGGCCTATGTCTCAGGCACCTTGCTAGCTTGCACTTACATCTTAACTCAACCCATTCTCATTAATCTGTCTGCCACATAGCCAATGGCTCACTGTGCTACTTACATACTTCTTGGGCAGCTGACTCTGTCTGCCCCGACTCCTCCCTGCTTCTCCTACCTATGTTGTGATTTTCCCTCCTCCTTTTTCTATGGTGCCTGTCATGGGCCAAAACAGCTCCTTTATTTAAAGATTGATAGTCACAGCATACAGAAAGACATTCCCACATCAGAAAAACATATTTGTTATCATTTCACTCTCAACTGAGTATTAACAGTAAAATAAAAAAAAAGAACATGTTTTTTATATATATTCAGCTTCAACAGTTATTAGAGGACCAAATCAGGCACTATAAAAAGTGTTACTTATTTATTAAATATTGTTCTTGTTTCTTGTGTCTCTCATTTATTATGGGTATTTTATTGTGTATGTTTCATGAGGATAAAGCTAAATTTAAAATAATGACAAACAAATATGTAGTTATTAGAAAGGATTTGTGTCTTCCTATGAAACTGTAATTGCACATAAGAGAGAGAATTTGCTGTTTAGAAGGACAACAAATTCCCTAAGACCAAGTCAATTTCTGAACAGAAACTATCACCATAAAAGTGTATTGTACAAAGAGAAATAATGTAATTAAACCTAAGTGAATTCATAAAATTCTTTATTTATATTAAAATGTTTCTTAAGTTTAGAACATACATTATTTATATAATATAAAAGGTAAATATAATGTAAATATTTAAAGAAACTGTAATAATATTGTTTTTAAGGTACAATTATTTAAATCTTTAATACCTCCTATACAAATGCCCAACCTTTACAAAATTATTATTTATTTCTATTTCAGAAAATTGAATTACTCTTGTAATATTCCAGTATAGTTTGAAAAATGTGTAAGTGTAATAGAACTTTTTAAAAGAACACTTTTATTTAAACTGATCATAGGACATAATTTTATTCACAGTCAACACTTTCATAATGTTGAAATATAGAGAACCTCATTATCTATAAAGAGGCAGATGCTCCTGAATTAATTCACATATATCGCTGAAAGCTTACTATTTAGCTGAAATAAAATTTATTATACAATGTATATGGTAAAAATATTAAAAAGAAATTCTGTTGCTCTTTAGATTGCAGGAGAGCTAAGGACAGTGAGAAGAGTTTCCATAATTGAACTTTTGATGAGTTATTTTGTTTATATCAATAATATCTTTTCTGTCATTTAATGCATTTATCCAAAATTAATAAAAAATAATAAAGAGCAATTTTGGGCAATTTATATATACTCAATATTATGTAAAAATGGTGTTATTAAATTAGAACCTGTGTTATGAATTAATTCTAATATGCTTATCTTTTGCTGCAATACAAGTTTTACATTGAGTCTACCAAATACACAGACAATCTAGTTAGACAAATATTTTAAGAAAATAACAAATGATTAAAATTGTTTGCTCAGTCATTTCTATTTCATATATGATTGTACCACTTTACTATGTTGTGTAATAGTATAAAAGAGTGTATTTTATTTGTTGTAGTACCATGTACCGGTACTGTAGGATTCAATGGTGGGTAAGCTGTCAATCCAAAAGACGCAGAGGTTTGAAGGAATGTTATGCAATTGTTTTTATAAAGGAATTCAACTCTTTCTGAGGTTGCCATTTAAGAAACAGAGAAGAATTTGGACTTCAGAGATAGGGTGAAAATGTTTTATTTAGTTCATGATATTTATGTAAAGTCCATTGTGTTAGAGAAGGTACAGGAGGAGGCTGTGAAGCGACTAGTCACACTGGATCCTTAGGAAGGAAGCAGCAAGATACTAATGCTGCCAACCACCTACTCTCTCCTTGTTCAGGGTTAAATCTTGCCTGTTGGGACAATCCTGCTTGACTCAGAGTAGATCTTCTATTCTCAGTTATAGTGGTCTATCAATTCCAACCCTTACACACCCAAAGGTTTATTTAAGAAACACTTCTAAATGACATCAAGGGATAGTCAAGATCTATTGTGAAAAGTCCAGCCCTTGTCAATGTTACATTCCCAAATATCAGTTTTCAATCATAACGTTCCACTTTTATTCTAAAAGTTTCATGTTCTTTTCAGAATGAAAGATGTTTTAGTTCATCTCAAAAAGTCCTTAGTGTTAACAGTTCTAAAATTGTCCAAATATGTAAAAGGGAGTCCCATTTGAGGCTTACGCAATTTCTTAACTGTAATCTGTATAAAATAAGAAAAAAATGTGTAATAACTCTGCTAAGTAATGATTAGTCTTATTTCAAAGGGAAGAAAGAACAGAGCAAGGAAAAGATAGGGTTAAAGACTGACTGAAATTCGTCTGGCACCAACCAAATCTTGAAGCTCTATTTCTTACACCTTGGTCTGTAGGGTTATTCTCTATTCTGACATTCTTGACTAACATTGCTGCTCTATCTTTTGTTACAATAAGGTTTCTTGGCCCTGAGTGGCCAGAGATCTAGACCCACAGACTTGCAGCCCCAGACCCCTTAGCTGCCTGCAGCTGCTTTGAATCCCCAAAATGACTCAGACACTTATATAAAGTTCATGATATTTGGCCTATGGCTTAGGCACATTGCTAGCTAGCTCTTTCATCTTAACTCAACACATTTTCATTAATCTGTCCTGCTACGTGGTCTGTGGCTCACCTGTGTTCCTTACATGTTTCTTCTTTGGCAACTGGCTTTGTTTTACTGACTCCACCCTGCTTCTCCTACCTATGTTGTAATTTTCCCTCCTACTTATTCTATGGTGCCTGTCATGGGCCAAAATAGCTCCTTTTTTAAAGATTGATATTCACAGCATACAGAAAGACATTCCCACATCAATATTTTATATTTGCAGCTCATATCACCTCTTTTGGGCCATTTATACTACACCTCTCAAGTTTTCCTCAGTATATTCCACATAGTCCTGGAATCTTTAACATCCTGGTGTTTCCAGGGCAATTTGATTTTATTTGCACTGTATTATGTATGGACCCAAAAGACCTCCTTGCAGGAAATATAATGATGTCATATAATGCCCTGCCTCTGCCTTTCAGAACTTTCATACAACACTCTGTGACCTTGAACTCCTACAATTTTCATGTATGTCTTTAAAAGCAACACTATGTGGAGGATCACTTGTTTTTGTTCCAAGCTTATGATGTTGTCTGGCTTCCTTGTACCACAAGTATATTGGAGACAAAAGGTTAAACCGAATGTACAATAACAGTTTCATAGGTATTTGTGTTAGGCCTGAGATCATTTATTCTATCATTAAAAATCTAGACACTCTTTTGTCAAATGAAATTCCATTTTCACAATGGGTATGTCTTAAATCATCTGCCAGAATCTTTCATGCTGTCCACATGAAGATGGTGGTACTAATCTTTTATAACTGCTGTCGCTAGAATACCATGATTTTCCAAATATGACATTTTCTGCTCCTCACACTTCCTCCTCAGACCAACTTCTCACTTTCACATTTTTCTGCTTCATTTCCTAGTCTATCCGACTGTAAACCTAACTATGAGCAGCAAGCTGTAACCATGCCATAGCATAAATATTGTCCTCTTGAAATTTCTTTTGCCAAACAAATTAGCTCATTACTTTTGGAGTCTTTTCTCACTCAGGGTGGCTCCTTTGAATGAATATTAAAAGAATGTCCTATGGCACAGTTTCAAGTACAATCATTATTCCTTTCAGAGAGAAAATATGCCTATATTTTCCACATTTAATAAATCATCCTGGCGGTTCAGAATCCTAGTAGAATGCTTATTTTTATGCCTTGCTTATAGGCTCTTGCTTTCAACTCCAAGTTCTTCCACATTTCTTCTCTAAACTAGTTTTAAAACCTAGGAATGGCATTGTCATGTTTATTATTTCAATGGTCTCATGCCTACATGGCAGTTTCCCTTATTTTTATCATTGCTGTGGGAAAAAAAAAATTCCGAATTCAAGCAAACTAAGAAAGGAAGCCTCTATTTTGCCTCCTTGTTTGGGAAGGCAGTCATAATGCTGTGGGAAGGCATGGTAGCAGGAAAGTGAGGCTTGTGATTGCACTGCAGAGAGATGAGATGAGGCTAGTGGTCAATTGTTTTTGTTTTTCTGGTTTGTTTTCCCCACTTACCCCGTGACTTCAGCTCATTGAGTGGTGGTACCCAATTTCAAGATGAGTCTTTTCTCTATTACTAAACATCTTTTGAATGGCCCCAGCCAACAGCTATTCTAAGAGATTTGCCTACTAAGTGATACTTAATCTAATCAAATTGGGAATCAAAATTGATTGACCCAAAAATCAAACTATAATTTCCTACATACATGAGTATATACATATGATTTACTTTTAAATTTTTAAATATATACTTCTTTTAGATTTCAGCCAAAATGCTATATGTAAGACATATACATAAACTTTATAAACTTTTCAGAAAAAAAATATTTTTTTTTTATAGAACATGAATTTCAGAGATGAGAAACCACATTCTTTTCCTTTTCTCAAAGAAAAGGTGATATAGAAAGGCCCTTGGGACATTGTCAAAATTATTACAAAGAAATATCATCTATCCTTAGTTTAAAAAATGTCTGATAACTTAAAATTACTGTAACATTTATCCTCTGAAAGCATATCCAAGAATCAATTAAAAGGAAAAGTATAAAAATTAAGGTAGATCCTTGAATGGTATATAGTTCATCACAAGAGCACTTCATCATACATTTGTGTGAGCATCATTAAACATATATAAAATTATATATTCCATTTTTTCTCCTTATCCATCTTTGTCCAGTAAAGTCTTTTGAAAAAAATGCTAAATTTGAGAATTCCCCAATATTCATGTGTGAATACAGAAAAATTAAAAGTGAGACTTGATTCAACAGGTCTGTAATAACAAATTGGCAGACATTGGAAAGAGGATGTCGAATTTTAAGCCTACCTATGTATAGAGCTATTTCTGGACCTAGATGGGCAACTTAGCAGACTCCATTAAAAAAATGTAAAAGTATAAATGATAACAATGCTGGTAATGTAGCCCTTTGATGAAGTATTTGACTGCATGAGACTTTGGGTGCTATCCCTACTAGCACACAAAAAAATTAAAAAAAAATAAAATAAAAAATGGGTTTCTCACTTCCTTTATGTAATTGTGTCTTCTGCCTTTTTACTTTAGAGCACTACATCATATTTTCTGAAAATTTTAACTTATACTATTAAAATCTTATAAATGTAAAAAACTAAAATAAAAAAAAACTAGGTGAGTAAAATGTGAGTAGAAAAATATAAGGATATAAATCAGAATTGGGTATCCATTTATAGGAATCTAAGCAAAACACAACAAAGCACCCCACATTGGTTGTATCAGCACGGTAAATCTTTCTGCACAGGAAATAATTTAGAGGAATTTGAAAACTAAGGACACCTTGCCCAGAGAAGTTCAAATGGGAAAGCCAAGAGATTTAGTTTAAAATAACATTTTATATTATCTAAATATTTAGTTTAAATATATTTTATCAATTATTTTTATCTGGTTCATATACACAAAGCAATTTTCTGAAATTGCTCAGAAGTAAAAAGACAGCACATTTCTTCTATTAAAACATTAATGACACCTATTGTTTTCTCTGTAGCAAAAGTAGAAAAAATGAAAAAAAATATTTATATCTATTTCTAGAGATACAAGTAAAGCATTAGTGATTTTCTGGTTCGCTCTGAATTAAATATAAACAATGAACACTCACAGAAGATTTCTAAGAATATACAACATATGACTAAAATATCATTTTTTTGTATCTGTAATCAAAAATGTAAAGGTGCTATGTATCTATCGATTTATCCTTCTATTCATCTATCCATTTATTTATCCATCTATCTATGTATCATCTACCTCCCTCATTCATCTAATAACTGCCTGCCTGTCACCTGCGCATATTCTAGCTTGTTCTTCAGTCCAAGAGATGTGATTTAAATGCTTAAAATCATTATCGCACACAGAGAAGGCAATAAAAATTGGGAGAGAAGAGGAGGAAAAAGAAAAATGGAAAGGAACAGGAGAATATAAAGGAGAACAGGCAAAAGGTAAGGCAGAGCAAAGAAAGCGAAATGAAAATAAAATTTTAAAAGTAAGGTAAAGAAGATCATGGAAGATAATAGAACATGCTCGAATATAATGGAGAAAGTCTTTTGTGTTTGCATAGAATATGAAGCATTTTACAACCCTCATGTCCACCTCCACATTTTAATACCTGCTGATTGAAGTAAAGGCTCCCCAAATATTTCTGCATATCTGATGATGAATTTTTCTCTGAATATACTTTTGAGAATGAAACATTGACCCATATATAATTTGCTCTGTTTTCCTGAATGAAACTGAAGCGTGCAAGCAACCATTGTAATTCAAGCTTACTATTTTAAGGGCCATAGTTAAATAGTTTCTGGCCCCATCATATCTCTTTTGTTATGCTTATTGTTCCACAATAACATTTATATCTTTCACAATTCCTGACTGGCAAGAGCTTGTATTTTATGGAATGGTCTCCTCATTAGTATTGCTATTGTTGCTTGTTTTGTCTCTATGTTCTTATGGAGATGCAGGGGATTAGTTTGTTGTTGTTCTTTGTAGGGAATAAATTTGTGATTAATTTAGTTAACTTGGTGGTTAGAAGTGGCCAAATAGTATTGTATCAGCAGGTGAATTGTATGACAGACATTAAACTCTGGCTCAGAGAAAAGGATATCTGTAATAAACATAGCATGCAGTCTGCCCAGATGGTACTTAAACTTCATGATTCATGTTCTCATGGCTGAGTGCAGAACTTTAGCTTCCATATCTGACAACTATGTCTAGCCTAAATGTCTTCTAGATTCTAGTATCAATGTAAGATCAATGGTAACTGGCTTGATTGAAATTGCTGTCATCCATGTACCTGCTTTTTATAGCAAGACTCAGAGGTTAGTGTGTTATTTGTCATGTACACAGTGATATAAAGAATCTGGTGTTTCTATATTTTATGCCATACAAATTAGAGCAGATATGTTGAAGAGATAATATACTGTACAGCTGGGTCAATCTTCCAGGCCAAAATAGAATGTCAAAGTGTCAGTTGTAATAATTGTAAGATACATTATGATTAAATAGACTTCCATCTGGAGCTTTGGCAGAAGAATTATGCCTTGAGAAATTAGGCCTGGACACATATAACTCAAAGGGCTATTGGGCCACTTGGTGGTGGTAACCTCTGAGCACATTCAACTAGCTGCACAGTCAAATTCAGATTGATGGTCTCTGCCTGCATTTGGCAATCTGCTGAGATGCAGCTATAATAGGACATAACAATCAGTTTGTAAAAATGACGTAGTGACTATCAGATGATGCTAATGGCTAAGGGATTTGAAAAGTTACAGATTTTATTATGGCATAACTTTAAACAAATTGTCTTTTCAATTAATTAGTATTCTCATTTTTATGTCAAAGTACAGATAATAAAATTATGTTCACATCATCTCAGAATATTGAAACAATTCTTCCAAATTATATGACCGGAATGAATGATTCATTTGGCAAAAAATACTTGCCATAAAAACATAAAAACCCAAGTTCAGATCCCTGGGACTAATACAAAATGTCGAATGTGATGGGCTCATCTGTAATCCTACTATACTCACAGTGAGGTGGGACAGGAAGAAAAAGCAATCTCTTGGAAGATTGCGTGCTAGACAGCCTGACATATGTAGCACAGAAACAAAGAAGAGACCCAGATTCAAACAAGGAAGAAAGCCAGGACCAGCATCAGAGGTCGGCCTTTGACTTGTGCAGCATCACATGGCATGTACTTAGTATTATAAAAAAATACTTATTACATATGTCAGATACACATATACAAAGATGAATAAATAAATATTTGTCAAAAAGGTGGTAACTGTATATCTTGTGCTGAAATTACATTGGTAGGATATTTAGGTATTCCTGCATTTAAAATTTATTATGACAGTTTAAGAAAGCTTTATCTATAATTCAATGCAATATTTAAAGTTAATTTTAATCTCAGTAAATAAGTTTCAAAGCACTATTGATTTATAATTGGATGTAATTTTAAGGAAAGAAATGCAAAGATCAAATGGGGAGAGGAAGGAAAGAGAGGAACTAGGGAGGGAATATAGGTTGAAACGGCTAAAATTGCTGGTCATTAGAGAACAGTATGGAAAAGTAAGAGGAGCTCTCACATATACGAGTGTAGTGGGATTCAGGGTTAGTGTGGTGTAATAAGTTAGCTGACACAGCTTGGAAGCGTGTCTCTGGAGTTCTGAATGCCTGAATCGTAAGACGTCCCTGGGACACTGAGTGAGCTCAGCTCTGTTCCTGTGTTCTCAGAGAATGGATCAAACCATCCATTGTGGGATGTTTCCACACTGTAAGAATTGTCTTGAGGTTCAGTTTGTATCAGTGAGTGTTTATATAACCCCTTAATAAATGTTAATCATTTATATATTATATTGCCATGCATTTTCCACAATATATGTTTTTATGTATGAAAGATGTTTTATATATAATGAATTTTTAGATCTCTCTCTCTCTCATACACACACACACACACACACACACACACACACACACACACACACACACACACACACACACACGATCTAAATAAAACTGCCAAAACCAAACTGTGGAGGAGACACATTCCCAACTGGACACCCCTTGCCACCAAATGAAGCTTTAGTGCTGGGAATGGGCTACATCTAATTGAATTGTTAGCTAAAGGTGTCCAATGGGAACCCCCAAATTATAAAACTCAGGGTACTGTCAAGGCTGTAAGTTGCTCTCCACATATAGCAAAGCCCTTTTGCTGAAGATAATACCAATACAACTTTTTGAAATGGAATGTCCAGCTGGTGCCCACCTTATACCTTCACTTTTTTAATGGTGCATGATGGTACTTTGCATGGAATCAAAGGAGAAAGATGAACCTAACCCAACTACAAAACCTTCAATATGTGAGAGTAACCTACCTGCTGGACATATTGGTGTAATAATGACACAAAGCTTCTGAGTGTGACCAACCAATATCTAATTGACTTAAAATCTACTCCACAAGATAGAATAGACTTAGCATGGGTGACTAAGACTTGAGAATAGGTACCACAAACCTAAAGTAAAACAAAATCCTACTACAATTCTGCTAAAAGAACTTAGCGATAATGACTTGGACCCCTGCCTTGTTTACTCAGTTTTCATGCATAGGTTCTCCTACAACAAATGGGAACAGGTACTGAGACCCACGCTGCCAGACATAATGCAGAGAGTGAGAGACCTTCGAACACTCCGTGGTAAAGTGGATTTTTCCATCAAATCCTCATTTTAAGGTCTCAAAGAACCTTGCAGTAGAGGAGGCAGAAAGGGTGTAAAAATCAGAGGAGATACACGACACCAGTAAACAAGGTGTTCTAAGCATGACAGGACCAATGCATATATCATCTCACAGAGACGGAAGCAGCATGCACAGGGAGTACAGTGATCTGTATCATACGGGGTCAACTGGGAAAATAAACAACTCTTAAGGGTAACCCACATGCTCATCAGTAGACGGTCAACAGAAAATGAATTCAATGGCATCTTTGGAGTTTCCTTACTGTTTCAGTGTTGTTCTCTCTCTCTCTCTCTCCCTCTCTCTCCCTCTCTCTCTCTCTCTCTCTCCCTCTCTCTCCCTCTCTCTCTCTCTCTCTCTCTCTCTCTCTCCTCTTTTTAACTGTAATTAAATAATAACTATATGAAATCTTTTTTTCCTTTTTTAACCCTAGATTCTTTTACAGGTGTATATATAATATAGACTTAGCTTCGTGTTTTGTGTTTTTATGGGATTCCTGTGTGTACGAACTATACTTGCCTCTTTCAGGAACCTGTATCTGTATTTCTCTCTTGTGCCTTTTCTTGGGATCTTTTCCTTCTGTCTATTCTATTGCATTTCAATATGATGAGCTTTGTTTTTTGTTACTTTATTTTATTTCATTAGTATTTCCTAAAAGTCTGTTTTCTGTGGTTCTGGATGGGACAGGAGGTGGAGAGGACCTGGGAGAAGCTGAGAGAAAAGGTACTGTATATATTAAACTTTAAAAATATAGTTTTAATAAAAGAAAAATTATATTAATATAAGCATTAATATATTTCCTAAATAGTTTATAAAATGCATTCCATGTACATTTTGAAGTAAACAGTTTTGAGAAAAAGTATTTTAAATATATACATAGCTTAAAAGCAGGTTTGGCATATGACAATGTCTATAACAGTATATGAAAGTAATATGAATTAAGGTAATAACAGAAATGTAAGCCTTCAGCCACTGAATTAGTTATGTTCTCTGTTGCAAACATTTCAGTATTAGGTAGTATTAGGTGATTTTCATGACTGGATGGTTAATTTAGATATAACTTTAGTTTTCAGTGACATTGTATCTAACAACAGAATTTTAGAAACTTTTGGACCTAGCTATTGGGGCAAATGATTTTATCTCTTATCAGAAGAAAACAAAATTATCATTATCAATCTCCACTCTCTTCACTAAAAAATAAAGAGAAGAAGCGAGTGCCTGGAACTGTGTTTGTACAGAAAATAAGGCATATAACCATTCATGTAATTCCTAGCTTCTCTTCTCCAAAGACTGTGTATGCCCTTCAACTCAGGTAGGTAAGATTTAGAACTTGATTTAAGAACTTAATAAGATGAGAGTAAAAAGCTCAGCCCAGTATAGCACTGGAAGAAGTCCAAAAAACATTTTTAGAAGACTAAATATTTGTGACCTCTGGAGGCTGTAGACTGACTGGGAGGGATTAGAAGAAGGAAGGGACTAGGAGCTGAGGGATACATGGATAAAAAAGACATTTTTTAAATTAAAAAAATAATAAAATGATCATACAAAAAATGAAACTTAAGCCCTGGCTTTTCTAAATTAGGGTATCACATATCTTTATTTCATATATATTTTTTATTTATCTGAAGTAAACTGAATATTCACTGACAAATGAAAATCACATTAAAAAGTACTATTAATTATTGTATTAAAATATTCTAAAGCTTTCTAATTTTTTCAATACTCTGTAACTATACAGATTTTACCTTAGTAAATGCATTAAGTGCTTAAGGTCTATCCTCATCTTCTTATTTTGAATTTATCTCTTTTTTCATTCTTGATTTTTTTTAGCTTGTGAAAGATGCTGACAGTATGGAAGTAAAGTCTGGCCGGGGCTCACTGAGATCTCCTGCTACTCAAAGACATATACAATAAATAAGACCATGAAAAAAAGTGCCCTTCTGAGTGTTGGCAATTGAAGTCAACTTCTGCAGTTAGAGCAGTTTTGTTTTCAAGTGCAAAGATTATAATGTGGTTCATGCAGCTGTTTCAACAGATTGCCTTCTTAGGGGAACTACAAGAAGGGATACAAAGCGGGTATTTATAAGTGAAATCTGAAGGTGATTATTTCCTAATTAAGAAAATGTTGTTTGGTGATACCAAAGCACAAAAAAGAAAAGAAAAAGGAATTAAATGGCTAGGACATTTAAAACAAACAAAATAAAGAACCAGCCAAACAACCAAAAAATAAACCAACAGTACACCTCACATAGCTGTGAGTACAGAGGAAGGAGAAGTCTGAAGAGAGACTGGACAGAAGATAAGTTACATCAGGTGTGAAACCTGCAGCTCTGTTTTTATCACCTTTCTGACATTAATTATAAGTAGCAGGTAATGTGCCAGCTAAGTATGTTGTGCTCATGGAGACTTTGAGAAAGTTTTAGAGCTTTTATCAAATCTTTTAGGAACAAAGCACAGGATTTCAAGTTAATAATAACAGGACTATATTACAAATAATGCTGTTAACAGCAAGCAACTCTTCAAAACAGTTTGCAAAATTTTGATAAACTTTCCAATGTAGATAAATAATGCTCCCATTTACCATGGCACAGAAAGAAACAATTTATTCACTGTAATGTACTCTGATGTTTCTAAAACTTCAGTATTATGTAAACCTACCTTTCTATTCTATCCTGTGTCTCTATAGATGCAAAACACAAACACAGGTACATTTGGACTTCAAATATTACAGGCCCACAATAGACATTTATGACTATACTAGATGGTGTCTCATAGTAATGGAAATAAGGTTACCAGAGTAAGCATAGTAGTGTGTTGTGGGATTCAGGTGTCAGCTGACAAGGTCAAGGGACATTTATACAGAGCACCGGGCCCCCTGACCTGAAGGGGGCGGGGGAAAAGCCCCATTGAAAAGGGTCTGCGGGATACAACACGCTCTCTTCCTGGTTCCTGGCTGCTGGAGGGAGGCTCACATTGTCCGTCCGTCTGCAGACTTCGGTCCCTGTTCAGGTGCTATTGTACTCTGTTGCCTGTACCATGAGTGTTGGTTTATATTCTAATAAATATCTATCTGGTATTGGTGTCCTTGTGGGTAAGCTCCGCCTACAGTAGTGGGTATCAAAGACCATATATTTTAATATTTTAGTTGTCTTGTAGCAACAAATTCTGCACCTACCCTACCCTAACTCATATGCCAACTGCAAACTAGACTTTTACTTGTATAGTTTATTGGCCCATTGTTCATTTTTTATTATTATGTGTACTATTTTGTAATTGTGTTTTTATGTGACAGAGTATGATGAATACCTCTTGTGTATTAGACAATGTCAGTCAGGGAATAAGAGCCAAAGCTTATTTTGTTCAGAACAAAGTTTTCAGTAAATACATATTACGAACCTGTTCAGGTAGGGAGATGTAAAATCATAACTTTTGATATAAGATCAAGTCCTGGGAAACTCACATTTTTCTCTAGAACAAATAAAAAGTACTTGTAAAAATGTTTAATCTCAAAATTGCATTTATTTTCAAACATATATATATATGTATTATATGCAAGTTGAAAATATCATTATGACTTAAAAGGACTTTAAAATCTTTCACCATTTCTGGATTTTAACACAAGGAATTTGAATGAAACTAAAGAATTTTCGTTGTCATTTGTGCATCAGCTTTGCTGAATTTTGAAAAGGAACAGAAGAGATCACGGAGAAGAAGCAATAGTCCCAGATATGGTGTACTTCTGAACTGTCCTAGAATTCCCAAATGGCAAGCTTATGAAGCAGGAATTACTATACTTGTTTTGTATATAGTTGATATGTATGTTTTATATACAAAGCTCACATTGTTATAAATGTTCATATTTTGCTTCAGATATATGGTGCAGTTAAAAATTGAAGCCAGCTTGTAAATCATCATTGCAAATTGGTAAAAATGAAGCCCTCCTTGGCTGATAGCAGACAGTCAATAATACATACAGGAATCAGAATTGGCTGCTTTGGATGAGTGAAATTATGGTCAGTGTTATCCAGGATTCAGGTTATGTTGTTCTTATTTGTGGGGATATGTTTCATATTTTATTAAAAAACAGTCTTAAATATCAAAGAGGGGAAACACCACAGTCAAATCTCACCCAGCTGTCTTCCAGCTTCCTCAGCCTCACTCCTCGTGGATTCTACTGCCTCGATTTGTCTTTCTGTGCCTGCCTTGTGCCTTCTTCAGCAAGTTGTTTCACATCCCAGTAAAGATTGAAGGCATGGCACCACCACTGCCTGTCTGGGAGCCTGGAACTCCCTCTATAAACCAAGCTGGTCTCAAACTCAGATCTGCTGGTATTAACGGCCTAGGTCACCACTCCCAGTCAAGTATAGGTCACCACTCCTGGATATTCCCTGTGCTGAGATTAAAGATGTAGATCACCA
The DNA here is from genome assembly GCA_033318265.1 of Phyllotis vaccarum. Taxonomy (NCBI): domain Eukaryota; kingdom Metazoa; phylum Chordata; class Mammalia; order Rodentia; family Cricetidae; genus Phyllotis; species Phyllotis vaccarum. The sequence continues at coordinate 62,728,875 of JARWLC010000010.1, forward strand.
CTCCCTGATCCTCCTGGATTGACTGTGGGTAGATCTCTCTGATATTTGAGGCTGGTTTTTATTAAATATGAAACATATCCCCACACTTATTCATAGTGAGAAAAATAACAAGTAATATTTCCAATCAAGTTTATGTAGATGTATTAGCAACATTTGGACTTGCCTTTAATAACAAATTTCTTCAAATATATCTCTTAAAAAGTTGGAGAAATGGAAAAAATTAAGGTGGAATTCCAGCATTCATCTTCATGCCTCCCATCTCATATTCCAAAACATAATTATATAATGGAATGTATCTTCAGTTCTCAGTGAGAGCAAATAATCAGCAGCTATAGGAAGTTCTGCATAGCTAGAATTACCAAAATTTATATGTCCACTATGAGGTACTTGTAGTGTTACCTTGAATTTATACCTATAAACACTATATCTTTATTTTACACTTTTAAATTATTTATTACTACACACGGTATGACAAAATGAGACTGTTTTCATTCACATATTGATATACGTTATGCTGCAAGTATTTTCACCTTGAATGTAACATCTGTCATAATGTTTATCAGGTCCTATATTTAACTAGATTTAGTCTAATGTGCTAGTGGCTGTGGTGGTATGTTTCTCCTTGTACTTGGGGGTATGTGGGTATATAAGTGATTTACTAAGGGGTATTAGGTTTAAATGTTATAGAAACACTCTTATTAATCTCCTAGCCATAAAATAATAATTTCTGAAAGGACTCAGAAAACTTTTTTTGATGATGGCCCTATATAGTGATTTGAACACTATTTCCAATGTCTATGGGTGAACTTGCAGAACCAGTGTCATAATTCTTTCCATCTTTAGAAACTATGGCATCCTGGAGCATGGTCAAGGCAAAGGGGGCCTCGACTTAATGTAACAAGGTATAGGTTTCCTCCATAACACACAGCAGTAGTGCTGAAGAGTAAATGCGTGCTTACTAGAAAATATCTAGTTTAAAATATGAGATTTCAAAAATACAGACTAAATCATTCTCATCAAGAGCATGGTGTGCTAAGAATGCCAGGAAAAATTAGACAAAAATTTTAATTTGTGTTGTTTAATCCAAACCAATTTTTATGTTAAATTGTTGAAGCAGATAAACAGGAAATGTCATTAGATACAAAGCAGACTTCATAAAGCCCAAGCTTACTTTTTGATGAACAAAAATAAAAATGTCTTTAAAATGGCTTACTCTACTTTCTACATTTTGTTCTTATACACTAAATATAACAGAAGACATTTTTGTGTGTGGTTTTATTTATTTTCTTGTTTGCTTTTAGTTTTTCTTATATTAAGATTCAGAATTTCTGAAGATGCCATGAGTGAGCATAATAAAAGAGAGGTGAATTAATTGAAAATCACTTCATTAATTTGTAGGTGAAGTCTCTATACATTACTAAATATAGCATGTAAAATAATTGAAAGAGGTAGAAAAATTCAGCTGGAACCTATTTTCTAAAAGGAATTCATTAAATTTGTTTCTTTTTGCCATTGTGTGTAGTAAGAGGTTTCTGGCCCAGACTTTTAGGCCTAACCTCAAAGTTTAGGCCCACAGACCTGCAGTCCCACAGTCCTACAGAGACACACAGACGCTTTCATTAGTTTTTGGCTGATCAGCCTCAGGCCCAGATATATCACTTGCTAGCTCTCTACCCTTCATCTAACCCATGTCTCTTGTTCAGCCATGCGGCTTGGTACCTTTCTTTATAGCTGCATGGTTGTCCTCTGCATCCTGCAGCTTCTCTCTGGTGCCCTGTCTGGCATTCTGCTCTCAGAGATTTTCTTAGTCTGGTAGCCCCGCCTACACTTCCTGCCTGCCTTTGGCCAATCAGCTCTTTTTATTAAGCCAGTGGGTGGGACAATTATTTACCATGAAACAACACAATTCCCCTACAACTGTGTTAGTGTATTATGAGATTATTATGAGGGATTTTAGTTATAGAATGAATTTATTTCAAAATTTCTTCATTTGTGCCAATATGAGGCATGCATCAATGTGTGAAAAATGAGATAGAATCTTGTTAAAAGTTAATATGTGTAATGATTTTGAACTTGAACATTAACCAAGAAAATGGGCTTATAATGAAGGAATTTACTTTATTCTACCAAGGGAATTTCTTGCTTTGATATATACATGTATGTATGTGGAGTGTCTATTGTAGTAAGACATTTCTGCGCTGTCCAGTCCTGCAGCAGCTTAGCTTCAAATAATCACACAAAGACTTATATTAATTACATGCTGTTTGGCCTATAGCTCAAACTTATTGCTGGCCAGCTCTCACATCTTAACCTATTTTTATTAATCTGTCTTGTTATGTGGCCTCTGGCTTACGTACACTCTATTACATATTGCTTCTTGGGCAGCTGGATTGAACCTCTCGCGACTCTGCCCTCTTTCCCTTGTATCTATGCTTAGATTTCCTGCCTGCTTCTCCACTGCTCTGTCACAGGTCAAAACAATTCACGGCAAACCACATCAGCCTGCTTCTTTACATACCCATAAAGATAGGTGCATTTGTGTGTCCTGGTTACATTTTCATGTGTGCTCATTCATGCATATTAAATCCAGGTGTAAATGTTTGTTTGGGTATCATACTCAGTCATTCTCCACATTATATTTAAAGATAGGGTCTGATAATGAGCCTACATTTCATACAAATATAGCCACAGTGACTGTCTACTGACTCCAGAATTCTCCCAGTCTCTGCTTTTTACTGTGTTTATAGATTGACAATCACTTTTACTATGGAACTGAAGGAGTCTCGTAACAAAAATGAAGATCACAAATCTGTGACCAGACATTTTTGCTTTTATAACATTTAAATGAAAAGAGAATAAATTAAACATTTAAGTAACATTTTTTTCTTCAAGTTGTTTCAAGGGTTAAAAAAGTATATGGTTTCATTACATTGAAATACGTTGAAGGAAATGTGACCAATATAGGAATAATGTTTCTGGTGTATTAGTAGGATGCATGAAATGAAGCTTGAAGTGCTTATAGTATTGCCATAATCAAATCTTTACATTCAGACTACAAATATTTCAGGAAGAAAATTTTTGATGTAACACAAGAACTGCTATTTCCTAATTAGAAGTAATCAGAAATACAAAAGGACTTCTAAACTTCCTGGGTGTGCTCAGCTCACAAGTGGCAAATGGCCTGTCAGGATCATCACAACGTGAACCTATGCAGTGAGAGATAGACCTGCCCACCTCAGACTGCTCTCTGTCTCACTGCCTCCATCTTTTTGGGGTTTTGTTGTTGTTATTGTTTTGGTTTTTTTTTTTTTTGGTTTTTTTTGTTTTGTTTCTCTACATATACTCACCAATATCATAAGCACAAACATGCATTCTTTCTAGGCCTCTCATATAATTTTTTTTTTCATGTACTCAGGAATGCAGATAAAGATCATGCTGTCCAATGTAACAGAAAAAGTCAGAAACATTTCAATTATTGGAAATGGGATAAAGAACATTCACAAACAATAAGAATTATCTTTAAAACATTATTATCCTGTAAGAAAACACAAGGACAGCTAGATCATCACCATACCAACTTGTCAGGTATTTTGTCTTGCTACAACCTTACCCATCATTTCAACCTGATACATTTTAATTGTGTGTGAAGTAGTGTTTGTGTGCTCAAAGCTCCATTTATATATGTGTGCATGTATGTAGATGCCAGATACCAAAATCATCGATCACCTTCATTCATTTTTGTAACCTTACTTTTAGACAGCCGGTCTCTCTCCCACTGGCACAGTCTCACCTATTCGATTAAAAGAACTGGATAGCATGGCTTGCAAGGTCCAGGGATCTAATACTCACACACACAAACATGCACGCACACATGTTGCTGCTGCTGCTATTATAGGTACGCAGTCACTTTGTGTGGTTTTACTCAGTTTTGGTGAGCCTAACTCACCTTGAAGTACATTCTTGACTGAGCCACCCCTCAAGCCTTAACACCTGGCTTTTATAGACGAACTTCTGGAAGTTCCCCACAAACAGATATAGTGCCTACACTGACTTCTGTGTGCAATGCATAGTTTGTAAAGAACTACCTTTATTTTTTTTTTCATTTTTATAACGTTGCTTCAGTTTTTGAAAAAGATGGATTAACTTGGAAAACTTGTTTTACACTTGCACCCTGCTATTCAACACGATATCTAACTGAGTCACATATACACACAGTTTGCTTATGGAGCAATCTTCTACTTACAAATGTTGAAAACTCGTGATTCATCAAGCTTCAAGCTTCTTCTTTCACAAGTTTATTTTTCTCTTTCTGTCTGCATAGTTCTTTGGCCACCATTTTAACCTCCTTATTTCAAAGACACGAGAACTTAAGTTCCAAGTAAGCCTCATGCCTTTTTTTGTAGTAGAATATCGGTTAATCAAATATGTTAATCAAAATAAAATAGAAATGCCCTTTCTGAAGTTTAGACTTTATCTTTATCATGCACAAAACTGAATAATCAAATTTAACATAGTTCAATAAAAATAAATACATTTATTACATACTTATAAATTAAATGATCAATATAATAACCAACCTAAAATATTAGAGAAGTTGAATGAAGCATTTTGATAATTAACATATTTCGGAGACTAAAAATTAGAAGATCTTCTGAAATTATGAGAAAGGATTCATTTAAATAAAAATGATATGAAATAATTTATGTGGTTTTCTGAACTATTGCACATATTTTTGTGTTATCATTTATTTTATCAAAGTTAACACAGTATACATATTTGCAATACTTTATAGTAAATTTTATCCACCAAGTGTAAATTGGCTAAGTTTAATCAAGGATGCAAAACAAACATCATTTTGGTAAAGTAAGAATAAAAATATATTTAAAAAAAAAAACGTGGTAAGTGTCCTAAGTATTTCTTCATAAACAAATTTTTCTAGATAGAAATTATTTAAAGTTATCATTAAAAAATTAAGTAAAGAATGTTTATAACTTGTTAATTCTAAAACGAACCTTCAGATGGTTTCCTCTGTAACTGAATCATTTCACAACATTCCTATACTGTTTTTGATTAAATAACATTAATTGTTTTTATTTAACATAGGAAAGAGTTGTATGGTAGTTTTGACAATTCTAAAAGTACAATTACATCACAGCAGTGTCAAATCCAAGAGAATTCTATGATTGCATCTCTGTGGTGATCAATTGTTTTACCAACGCAATTGGAAACTGCTCTCAAATTAATGTTAACTCTGAAGGAATATACACCCCCACATTGTCATTGAAATTCATTTCTGACACATTAAAACCCGCCCTTCCCTAATGGTACATTTCAAATACAAAATGTTTTTTTTCTTCCAGAGCTTTCTTTGTAAACAAAATACAAATGGTTATTTGTAGCCTTTCTGACATCCATTTATATTCTTCAAACTGTAGCTACAAAGTGTCAAAATAATGGCATGCAAAATGAAAAGGGAAAAAAGTTTCTCACTGGTTCTTTTGAAAATAGAAGTCATAGGAAGCAAAGTAATAGAGATTGGCTATGAAGTGCATATGTACAAAATAAAAATAGCTCAAGATATTTCTAATATTTATAATAAGAGCTCAGTGGGTTTTAAGCAAGTCATATAGGTCAGTTTCCAGCCAGTAACACAAATCAGAAATTTCTCAATAGCTTTTAAAATTGCCCATGCTAAGTTTTCCCTCAACTTTATATGAATCTACAGGAATCTAGGAGGAATAGATATATATTGATATTATGCATAGTTTTATTCATATCTTATAGGGAGTAAAGGACAGTTTTTCTATACCTCAGCTTTCACATGCATGTATTCTGAGAAATTGGAGCAGCCTAATGAAACTTGAAAAAATCTCTAAGAAACTAAAAAGCCCCAAAATACATTTTATCAAAAATTCTTCTATAGCATCTCTCATCCCTAAACACTAAAGCTGTTCAAGGGAAACAAAATACAACTTAAATCAGCATACTGCCTCTTATTTTTGTCAACAAAAATTCTACACAAATCATAGAAAAATATTATTGACATCGAGAGATTCCCCTAGGAAGAGAAAATAGAGAGGATCTCCAGAGAGGACCTCCTTAGCAAATTAGGATCATAATGGGTTGCAACCAAGAAGAGGTAGGAACAAATCATGAGACAAGGAGATGGCTGAGTGAGAGGAGCAACAAAGAAGGAGAAAGAAAGAGATGGATATTTTGATAGAGGAAGCCAATGTGGGGTTGGAAAGAGACCAAGTGCTAGGGAAACCTCCAAGAACTTATAGGATGTCCCCAGCTAGTTCTCCAACCAGAGGGGCTGCTTAAACAGGACTTCCCCTATAATCAAATGAATAACCATCTCAGAGCCTACATCCAACAATGAATGGAAGTGGAAATAGATATCCATATCTGAGCAGTGGACCAAGCTCCTGGTCTAGCTGAGAGCTTGGGAGGAGAGTCTGTATGAGCAAAGGGATAGGGCTTATGAGGGAAATTCCCACAGTAATGGCTGGCGGGATCTCCAGGGAGCTCACTGAATCAAGAACAGGCACTGGAGATCCATCAAGAAAAGGAGCTAGGCCCTCCAAGAGTAGGCAACTGTCAACTGGCATGGTACAGTATATGGAGCCTTGAGGGGTGAGATCAGACTGTGTTTTTGTGCATAGGTTGATACCTTTGGGCCCATTCCCTGCAGAGGAGCTCCTAACCCAGTCTTGATACTGTGATGAGGAGCTCAGACTTGACTGGAGTGGATGTGCCACACTCAGCTGATCCACCTTGGGACTTCTTGGGACAATGGGGGATGAGGAGGGGGAGTCTGAAGGCTGATTGAGAGGGAAGGAAAAAGGGAAGGGAGGAGGAGCAGGGGATACATGAAAAAAAATACATTTTTTTTTATAAATAAAAATGTAGGGTCTCATGCACACATACAAGCACATACACATATAACTTAACTTGTAATATGTATACATGTATAGTTATAGATAGATATGCATATATATAAAATTTCATTTAAAATAAAGTTGAAAATTGATAAAGAATTTTTTTTTTAAAAAAGAGCTGTTTCTATTACTCAGTTGTCATGTGGCAGCATGGCCAGGACAGAGATGCCTGGTGACAACCACCTTGTTGTGGTGGATGCCCACCTGGGTAGTTGGGTCTTTAGCCTTTGCTTGCTACACTCATTCAATGTAGATGACACATTTCTTCCTGTACACTTGGACCACTTTGCCAATCTGCTCACCTGTGTAGTGCCCTCGGACAACCTGAAATTAATCATCCTTTTGAATGGCATAGGCTTAATAATGTACTTCTGTCTTAGATCTTTCAAAAGGGGGGAAGACATGATCTTACTCCAGTTGAGAGAAGGTGCATTGAAATGCAATTTGCAGTTCTTGCTTCTGACAGAAGTCATGAAGTGATTGAACTTTTGGCAGCTTCAACCCCCAAGTCACTAAGTTAAACAGCAATTTTTAAAATGGAACATTCTAAATATAATCCAAAGATGTACTAATTTGGTAACTGACATTCTGAATAATGTCAATAAGAAAATATTCTTTTGGTTACCTATAATTAAATCTTTATATAATAGAAAACTTTATTTGTACAGAAAAAAACTGAAATACATAACACAATAATCCCAAATCTGAGCTTAGATGTTTTAGGCAGCAATCATATGTTTATATTTTATGTGAAATGGTAACATGTGCAGTGCAAAGTATGCATGTCCTGTGTTCACAGCCAAGGCTGCAGTGAAACCACGCAATACAACATAGGCCAACACGATCAAAAACAGCTTGAACTTATTAGCTATAGGATTTTGAAGTCACTTGAACACTTACAAATACTGTTGTTGCAGAAAAATGTTTTTTGATCTCTACATTCAATGACACAAATCAAGTCACACTCCATAGTTTAAGAAGTTGTGGTCTAGAGCACGAAGGCCCAAAAGCAGGAAGACCATTTTGGAGTTCTTTGGAATATGATGAAGATGAAAAGCATGCACTATAGTAGCGACAGTGGTGATGAATTAGAGATTTTAGGATTGTTGTGAAAATAGAGGTAATAATTTGATGACCTGAAATGAAAAGTGCCCCCCGACAGAAAGTACAGACTGGGTGAGCACTCATCTCTAGATTAGAAAGATAGGTGATGTTGACACTGTAAGTCAGAAGATAGAAAGAAAGGTCTGCTTCGCAGGAGGCTGCCTAGATTTCAGCCTTATCAGACTAAGATTGCTGTAATTGTGGAGCATTAGGTGATGATCAATTGATCACCAGATGTACCAGTTTAGGGGAAGACTTTCTCTTGTATAAAACATACTCATTGGATTTCTCTGTACCTTTGTTAGTAGCAAAGGAAAAATGTGGCTCATAATATAATGAAGTAAACTTCAATAAGATCAAAAAAAAAACAAAAACAAAAAAAAAGAAGATAGAAAGAAAATAACACAAACTTGAACAGGATGAGAGGAGCCTTAATTTATGGACAGATATAAATATTTAGAGAGAAATTTGACATTGTGTCCATTTAGCAAATGACGACAGGGGGTTTGAATATTTTGCTGTACTCTCAAAGAGTTGTACTTGATTATAAAATATAAACATATGAATTATATTAGCTCCTATGTATGAAAGGGCCACAAGAATGTTTCATTTTTATAAATTATGGTAAAATTGAGCCTATTTTCCTGATTAAAATAGAAAAAGAAAATTTACTGTATGTCTTTAGGATTACCAGAAACTTTTCTGTTTGAAAAATTCCCTTATTACTGCTCTCATAGGAACAAATAAATAAAAACATATTTTTTATAGAAAATATGCTACTATGTTTAATAAGAAAATGTGTATTTGTATTGCTAAATAACAAGATTGTGCAAATATTTCATGTCAACTTTGCAAGAAAACTATATTAGCTTTACTTATAATTTTATTTCATGTTAATTTGTATAGGATACAGTTAAACGCAGAAGAAGTAATCCCAGTACAGTATTAGCCAGAGCTTATGGTGAAGTTTAGTGGCTGATACTAAGGCAGAATAGAAAGACAGTGAAACTAGAGACTTATGGGAAGGAAAAAGAACCACATAAATACCAGGTAATTATGTTAGTGTCTCTCATCAGCTTAAAAGCAGGCTTTCTGTTACAACTAACATCATTTGTGTGAATGTAGCCAAGATAGAAATAGTACTTTTTATACATTGCTATTTTATATTAAAATAGAAATTAATGAAGATTGTAATTTGAATTCTGTGATACAGAATCTCCAACTTTTCCTAGACTATTTTTGGAAATTTCTTAAAGAAGAATATTATCATTGTTTATAGTGCAGACATCCTAACTTCAAGCAACACATAATCCAGAGTTGTATTTTAACAGTTGTAATTCCACCAGATGCCTCTTGGGTGTCTCCTTATTTTACTTAGGTTTTTTACAGTTATTTGAAAACAGTAGCTATAAAAATAAAAACCAAACAATTTAGTACATATGTCTATAATGAAGTAAAACTTTCTGTTACAGATATACATAGCTTTGTGTTCAGATGTCTTAATTTCTTACCCAGAAACTTTTTCTTAATCATGTTGTTTATATGTTAGAATGACTTTTGTTATCCCCAGCTCTGCTTTATACTTTCAAATTCAAATATAATTTTCTGCGGTAAAGTCAAGAATCTTAATTTATTTGAGATAGGTTCTAGGAACCCCTCAGGCTGACATGGGCTACAACATGAAGCAGTCGTTGCTGACACTGTGAACAGATTGTATGCACACTATAAATAATACTGTGAGGGAGAGATCATACTGAATGGTCACAAAAATAATTCAGTAAATATTGAAATCATAGAAAGTTTCTCTTAAAAAATATTTAGTTGCCTGGAGTTGCTGTCCTATGCTGAGCTGACCCACCTTGGAACTTGTTTGGTGGATGGGAAGGAATGAGGCTGGCTGGAAGGAATTCGGAGGAGGGAAGAGAGGGGGAGCAGGGGATACATAGATAAAAATGGTACTTTTTAAAATAAAAGAATAATAAAATGAAAAAACATTAATTTTGATTTTCTTAAGATGAATTAAATAACAGCCAGAAAGCCGAAGCATAATAATATTTAAAATTTATATGATCACAATGCTGATCATTACAAGAAAAATAAAGCACATCAAACTTTAGGCTAATCTGGCAATGTAAATTCTCTGCTCAAGATAAAAATAAGGAGGAACCAGAAATGTAGGTTGCTGATAAAGTGTTTGCCCAGGAGTGACGGGAAAGAAATGTAACAGGCACAACAAAATTATAGTTTTATGGTAGATAATTATCTCATTAATTGACAAAGTGAATTTGAGGAGGAATAATTTATTTGGGACTGAAATTCACAAATAAGGTCTATTAAAGTAGCAATGGTTGACAACAATGATTAACGGTGGCTGGACATATGACATCTACAGACAGGAAGCACAGAGATAATTCTTAACACATTATTCAGTTTGAGATTCCATTCTATGTGGTGTTACATACCATTCATATTTATAGTGATTCTTCTCATATATATATGTTTCCATGGAGATTCAAAATCCTATCAACTTAGCTATCACACCAAGTAAAATGAAAAAAAAAACAAAAACCTTAGTTTTACTCATTTTATTTCATTCAGTCTTATCTTTGTCTTAACCACATTTAAGAAATTCAAGTCAAAATATTTCTTTGTCTTTTACAAATGTTAAAAATATTTTAAATAACTTAAATAATTTCTAGCTGTAAATTATTTTCTTCTGATTAATTAGCATTAATTCCATACTCTAACCATCATTTACTTATATAAAGATATTTCTATCTAATATAATGTCATGCTTTGCATTTGAATATTTTCTAATATAAGATTTATTGATTTGGGTTATAGATTTAGTGATTTGTATTTTGTCTGTTGCCTAAAAATTAGTCACTAATGTCTTAATCTAAATATTTTTTTATACTTAACATATTGATTTTCCTGTTGAGTACTTTCTCAAGTACTAAGGGTACACATTTTAAAACTGTAAGCCTGCATATTTCTCAAAGTGTTCTCCTTGTTTTTGGCCTGTGCTTACCAAATAATTTCTAGAGATAAAAAATTGTTCAAACATTTTGTTGTATTATTTATTTTCCAATATAGTGTGGTGCATACTCGTATATATATATCAGTTCAGAGAAGATGCTCTGCAGGAAGGAGTGATAAAACCCTTGGCTTCACTACTAAGAAAAAACTAGTCAAAAATAAAGTTTTTACAGAAGTATCTTGAAACAAATTATTTTGAAAGATGTACTATTTTACAAACTTGATTTTTACTGAGAGTTTCCATTTAGATCGTATTATAAAAGACAGTGCATAAAAATGGCATTTGAATTTTTGAAAGTTTTCTCCATATAGCATAGATACATTGTTTTATTTAATATTATATAGAAATTAATCTTTAATAGATAAAGATTAATTAAAATAATTTATCTTTAATGGATAATTTAAGATAGGACAAATATAAGTAGATTTTTATATCTACCTGTAAACATTTATTAGCCATATATGAGACACAGACAATTTACACTAGTATAGATTGTTGTTTATTGATACAAATTGCAATCTAAAATGATTCTATATTCTAAGGTAATTTATATACTGATACAAAATTAAATTTGCAGTTGTCATATTTTACATGTGTTTCTACTTCTGTTTAAAATACTTTGCACATTAATGCATATTAAGCATATTGTCATTTCCACTATACAATTTGTACCTTTGTTTAATTATATTAGTCATAATAAAAATACATATATTCAATTTCTGTTTAGAATGTTTTGTATACCTATGTTTGGCTACTTTTTATGAAGATATATTTAAGAGACTGTTGTCATTTTGCATTATACATTACCTTTGGCTAATGCTTATATGATTGTCATAATTAAAGTCATTATTCAAAACATATACATCCCTTTATAGGTTATCTATTTTACAATGTTAGCTTCAGTCTTTGAAATATAAAAATTATAGATCACAGTTACATAGAATTGCCATCTACTAGTCAGGTTGTTTAGGTTTTTCAGATATATAATAAAATATGTCAAATATTCAAGAGTTTTAATCACTTCATAGACTTAAGAAATATAGCATTTAATATTTTATTATTCAAAATTTGGCTATGGGATACAAGCTCACTCCTGGCAGTTACGTTCATTTCCTGAGATGGTGTTGGGCATCAAAGATAATCCACAAAATGTTTGTCTTCCTTGGCAGATAATGGTCTGTTGGGCAAAGAACTGCACTTACCTTGACTGCTGACAGTAAATATGCTGTCCACTCCAGTCGAGCAAAACAAAAGATAAAGATTACTAAAGTTTGCCAAGACGATTTCTCAAAATACTCTGCTTCTGGAAGGATCTATCAGAGATCTTTTAACCTGTACCCAAAAAAGGTAGATATTCTAACTTTACAAAAAAACAAAGTGGGTGGCTCTCCAGGCAGCAGACTGTTGCTGTCCTCTCATAATTTTTAGAAGTTACGAGCTCATGCATTCAGCTTATTCAAATAATATATTTTCCTTTTAAGGTCTTTGATGGGGTTAAAGACTAAATAGCTAAAGTTTCTACTATCTCATGCCTTAGCTAAAAGCATTTAGATATTACATTAATATTATTAAAGATATGCAGCTTTAAAATAATCTCTATATATTTTCACTTACCAATATTCTAGACATTTAAGATATATTTTATATTTGTTGTTTGTCAGCTGTATTTTGACCATGTTTATGTTATTTGTCTTTTTCCTCTCCTGAACATTACCTTATAATTGCTTCTATTGTATATAATCTTATACTTAGGTTAAGAACTTTCTTATTTAGACAATAAGGGGAGATGTGGTGGGTTAAAGCACTTTTAAGCAAAGATATAGACATGGCTTTGAGGTCTTAAAAACCCATGTATGGGACATGGCCAGCTCCCCTTGAAAACCTATTCACACTGTCTACTCTTCTTGTTTGTTCTCTGCTTTCCTTTCAGAGGGAGGATTACCACTGCAATAGTATGGGGCATTTCAATACTCCAGGAATTGCCCCAAAGTTCAATGTTGTATCAGTGAGTGTTTAATATAAACCTTTTAATAAATATTATGACTTTTATATAACCAATTGCCAGTGAATAATTCCTACAATACTATTTTATAGATTTGATTTTTACTGAGTTGCCATTTAGACCCTATAATAAAAGAAAGTGAACAGAATGACATTTGATTTTATGAACGTCTTCTCCATATGGCATACTTATATTATTTTTATTTAATTTTATTTAAAAATTATTCCTTAAAATTATTTTTACTTTTTAAGAAAACATTTATACCAAAAAAGTTAGGAATTATCTTGGAATCTGGAAAGAATTCATATTTTAAACTTGACAATGAAAATCAACCACCACTATTTTAGCATCTAAAAGATATCAACCTTTAAAATTAAATTTTGATATCTGTATCTTATAGTAACTATAAAGTATGATAGTTGATTAAGTTTAATGTACGTTTTTAAATAATTTGAAGGTCATTTGAAATAATTTTTATCTTTGAGAATTCTGAGTGATATTTAGATATATACACACTTATGAAATGTCTTCGAATAAACTAAGAGAAAAAGTAAGACTTTAGCTGATCATAGAACAGACAGGAAGCATTTCACTAGCAGGATACATACCATGGCTATGACAAAATTTAACTTAGAGTTTCTCAATCTTCAAATCACTATCAGGGATATTGGTACTCATCACATCTAGCCATTTCTTATGCTTTATGAGACAAGTAATCATAGAATTACACGGTTCTTGCTGTGAGAGGTATTGATACCATTAAGAAAAAATAAATAGAACTGACATAATAATTACCTAGTCTGTTGAAATAATTTTGTACAATTAGTGCCATTTTAAAGCAATAGAACTTTTATTTGTGCAGTAAAAGAACCACAGGGCCCCATGAACAGTTTTTTTGAAACTTGTACTTGCTTAAATCAAAATTCTTTTTTTGTCATGGTTTTTACTGTTGGTGCTTCAATTTTAAGAATTAAATAACATATCTTTTCAATGAGAACTTTTTAAACATCTGTTTCCTTTGATTATCCTTTACTAAGGTAACTCAATATGATGAATATATTTTACATGTTAATTCCAATTACCTTGAGTAAATGAAAAATCATTAACATTAACCGTGATCTGTTTTTTTAAACAATCACATCTTTACAAATTCTCTTCCAAAATATATTAAACACAAGAAGAAAAATAGTTACATTTCAATTTTAATTGTTATTGTTTCCAAACTTCAATTTGATGTTATTTTCATAGGTTATTTTTGTTTTTTTTTAATTTGTATTTCAAGTGTTGTTAATTCAAAGTAAAATTTAAAAAAATGTTTTAAAAAATATCTAAAATGTAGACTCATGAATGTTAGTGATTTTATATTACAATTTCCTCTTCCTTCTCTCTGCCTGGTCCTTCCCCACACCTTCCACCTAGTCGGCCCCCATCTACTCCTACATCCTCATCTTTATATAGCAGATACGGGCAGAGAATTTCACAGCTCTTTTTTTTTTTTTCATATGTCAGTTCAGAGCATCTAGACTTCAAGAATTTGATCTGAAAGTCTATGGTGTTATGGATAAGCTATTCACTTTTAAGCGTATAAACTAGAAAAGCAAAAAGCTAAAACAAAGATCCTGCATGCTTTTACAGAGGGAGGAGGACATCTTCAAGGCTACAACTGAAAAGATACAATGGTATTTTTACTTTGAATGCTTAATGGAAATTAATTTGTCAGGGCATTTCCTGAATTCACCACTGAAGGTCTCATGCTCTGTCTCGGAATCCCCTCAGTTATAAGCAGGAACAACCAAAAACAATGATTTGACTGCCTACTTGTTTCTCATTCTCTTATATATTTGCATTAGTTATTTTCCTTATTTCTGTGAAGTGACAGCATACCAGAAAAAACAAACACAAGGAAACAAGGTTTATTTTCGCTCACAGCTCAAAGTGAACTCCATTATGACAGAGGAATTATGGGGAAGCATCTTAGCACAGCTGGTCATGAGGTACCTGCAGCCAAGAAGCAGAGAGAGGTGCATTCTAGAGCTTTTGCTAAGTCCACCTTTTTATGCTGTTCAGAACCAGAGTCAGTGGCCTGATGCCATCCACATTTAGGATTGTTACTTTTACCTTAATTAAACTGATATGCAAATTTCCTCACAGAACTACCCTAAGATTTATCTTCAGGTGACTTTAGGTCTTGCTAAACCAACAATCGATAAAATCCATTGCAGCCATGGAGAATGTAGATTTATCCCAGCAATGGTGAA
Organism: Phyllotis vaccarum; assembly: GCA_033318265.1. Classification (NCBI taxonomy): domain Eukaryota; kingdom Metazoa; phylum Chordata; class Mammalia; order Rodentia; family Cricetidae; genus Phyllotis; species Phyllotis vaccarum. The sequence continues at coordinate 62,744,220 of JARWLC010000010.1, forward strand.
GCAGATGAACTCTAGCCATGCAGGTGAGGGAAAGTCTAAGATAATGGGTTCAGTCTACTCATAGCAATATCTGTCAAAGGCTTCTTTTTCTTTTTTTCTTTTGTAGTCTTTAAACTGCAGAAGGTAGTATTCTGTCTCAGAGATAAATTAAACGAAAAATAGTGAGATAAAATTACTGCAAATAAATTTATTTCTGCTTTAATCTTGAGAAAATAATTAGTGAATACATGGATTGCTTTTGGTATGGTGTTCTCAAAGCTTTTGTTCATAGCAATATTTCTAATATTTGATTTGAAAATTCTTAATGAAGTCAGTTTTCTGCTCATTCTTCTCAGTCTCAATTATTTATCTGGTCATGTTTTCAACAAAGCAAAAAAAAAAATCCTTTAAATGGTCTATTTGAAATTACACTTAATTATGCCCCACTCTTTTGATATTGAAAGCTCCCACATTAGCTGACATTGTGAGACTTAATTGGCAGAATCTTTAGTTGAAAAAACAATGCTAGAATCAGGTGCCCCATGTTTTATCTCTGAGGCATTGAATGCATTTAAAAATGTCACTTAAACTCTCTGGACCTAACTTTATTATGTTCCAGAATTGAATATTAATAAACATCCTGTCTATTTGAATGGGTTCTGTTCAAGACACAACTAAACAATATACACAGAGGAACTATTGATAGCAAAGTGTTATAAGTATCTTATATCTATTGACCACACTGCAAAGCCTCAATAAAATTTGGGTTTCAGGAAATTAATTTTATAAGCATTTTCATCTCTTCACAGGCCAGCATAACTATGGAAAAACATGGCTTTTGCGGCTTGGGTCTTTTATAAAAATGCCTCATGACAAGGAAACTACTTTTTCCAATTTAGAAAAAAAAGTTTTTAAAAATATATTGTCATTATAGCTGAGGTGTTATACAAATGGTCTCTATACAAAATGGATGCTCAAACAATATAAGGTGTGGATCCATGAAGAAAAAATTACCAAAAATTAAAGTTGCTCATATAATGTAAAACTATTTTTATAATTAAAAAAATTAAAGGGAAAATACACGTGGAGGCAGCACATGTAACAGTTGTGTATATTTGGAGGTGGTCATTTAAACTATGGTATTTTGTCACAGGATAATGAAGGCCTTTTTGTTTCTTTGTACCATAACTGAGCTGACTAGAAGTACTTGGTAGTCAGATGTGATAAAGAAATTGAAGGTACAGAGAGCAGAATACTAGAAGGAACATAAGAACACAGAAGTCATCTTAGAGCATTGGCTTTTTAAGCAGTCTCTGGAGAAACTTAGAATAATTCATCATCTCAACAAGCAGAGAAAGGAAAAAGAACAGTTGGGGCTAAACCTGCTGCTTCTATTTCAGCCATTATAATTCCACTCTACCAGCTTTGTGTATTCATAGTACAAATTCCACCCCTTCAAAAGGTTTTTAAAAAGATTCTCTTTACAAAAGAGTAAAGGCTAATTTTATTTATTATAGTAATATTCTAAATATTGGAGAAAACTCACTAATATTAAAGTAGGTGTTATGAAGATATACTGAACTGATGTTGCCCATATTGTGACTTAAAAGTGAAGGAGACATCTTCATTAATGCTTGTCATATGGGAAAACAAAAAATACGAGTTTGGAGTTTTGATCTTCAAAAGGTTTAATCAAACGTCAAATTTTTCTTACCAAAGAATTCAGATTTTTTTCAGACAAAGGCAGAGGACAAGAAACCTGAACAGATGCTAATGGAAGTCCCTGATGAGACGTTCTGGAAATGTATTTCTCACAATGAGGTCAAAACCCCATAGGAAAAATAAAACCTTTAATTAAAATTTGAGATACATAGCAGAAGAATCCTAATTTCTGTTTACCAAATGGGAATGAAGTAATTAGCCATTTTCCAGAAGCCATTTATGTTTTGCTAACACTTAAAAATAGTTTTCTAGAAACTATATGAGCATGAGCCATTATCTGTGCAGAGATGTCCTCAAATAACCCTTTAAATTTACAGTAAACATGCTTATATGAGAACATTTGAATTTTTTGTTTTCTACAAAAGACTTATTAAGACATTGAAGATATATCTATATATTCAAAAGGCCTATTGAGGATCAGGAAGGATATTGAAAGATGTATGAATCTTTGGTAAAGAATATTTATACAAATTTAGAGAATTCATACAAATAAAAAATGTCACTGGAGAGGTAAGGCCTGGGAAGGAAAAGGAATATGTCTAGACTGAGAATACATAGTAACCATCCAGGCCTGTAATATGATACTTGAGAAAATTAAAGAACAGATAAATATTAATTTACTAAAATCACCTGCTGTTTTTTGATTAGCAGATATTTAATATTGTTTGTATCCTGCTGCTTGTTGCTGATAGTTTATGTTTATATCTAGAGAGATGGCTTAGCTCTTAAGAATCCTAGGTGCCTTTACAGAGGACTCGAATTGGATTCCCTGCACTGAGGAGTAGCTTCCAAATACTTGTAACTCTAATATCAGAAAATTTGGGAACTCTTCTTACTTCTGTGAGAGTCCACACATGTTTGTACCCACACAGTTCCATACACATATACATTCAGACACATATACATACAAAGAATAAAATGCAAGGTAAATACATCTCTTTTAAAAGTTGTTTTATCTAATAAAATGGGCCTTAAATCTATGCTGTGAATATCATTGGCAAATAAAGAAACTGTCTTGATCTGTGGCAAGGCATCTTAGAACTAGGCTAGAAATCCGAGCATAGACAAAAAGGAAGGAGGGTGGAGTCAATGGAGTCAAGGGGAGATGCTATGACCTGCCACCAAAAAAAGAAAAAAAAAAAAAAACACATAAAAATACAGATAAGCCATGGGCCACGTGGCAACACAAACTGATAAAAATAAGTTAAATTAAGAACAAACACTAGCTAGCAACATGCCTGAGCCAGAGGCCAAACAACTTATAATTAATATAAGCATCTAAGTCATTTTTAAGAGACTCACCCACAGTAAGACTACAAACAAGTCTAAACTATAAGGCTAAGCGAAGCCCAAAACTTCCTATTACAAATAAGATAATTGATTTATATTTCTACAAGTTTGAGTCGCTACTTCAGTAACCCACCTTGCAGGCAAATCATCATTGTAGAGCAAAGACTTACTATCTGGGTTTTTGTTTACGGTTCAAAGAATCTTGGACTAGATAGCTTATCATTTAGGGGAAAACTAAATACTATGGTTGTGCTAACAAAATAATTCCTAATGACACCTGCTAAACTCATGGATCAGTACTTTGCTCAGCCATGATCTGAAATGCTTCCTACTGCATAATATGGGAACAATACAGAGACCCATGGTCAGATGATGTCCAAGGAGTGAGAGACTTTGAAACCTCAATCCTAAATGGAATCTCTGCATCAAGCCCTTTCCCTCAGTGTTCAGGACACCATGCAGGAAAGAAGTAAGATATATTGTAAGATCCAGAGGTAATGAAGAGCACCAAGGAAAGAAGGCTTTCTAAACACACATAGATACACAGGTGAACTTAATGCCAGGCTCAATTTCTGTTTTTCTGCTTAAGGATCAGCATTTAGCTCTCAGAAACTGTTCCAGTACGACATATACCACCATGCTCTCACCACAATAATAATAATGGACTAACCTTCTCAAACATATGCAAGGGCACAATTAAATGTTTTCTTTTATAAGAGTTGTCTTGATTATGGAATTTATTACAGCAATAGAAAAATAGTTAAGACAATCACTTTCAAATGAATCTTAATTTTTACCAACGGAGTCTCAATGGAGATTCAAACCACTCTTAAGGGCAGTTCTCATACTTGTAGTTAATGACCAACACAAAATGGACTCAATGGCATTCTTGGAGGTTCTTTATCTTATAATATTCTATCAGAGCAGTTTTAAAAATCTTACTGGTCCTTTTCACATATATCATGGATTCTAGTTTTGTGTTTCGATGGGATTCCTCTGAGGAGAAATGTGTGTCTCTGTATCTCTATAGTTTAATTTTTGTAATTTTAATTTTTTGAGATTTGTTTTTTTTTTTTGATTTTTATGTTTGCTTGCTTTGACCTATCAGAGTTTTGCTCTTTTGTTTTTCTTTAATTGATTTTATTATTTTTCTCTAGATGACTGTGTATTTTGTAAAGATAGACAAAATTGTATGGATTCTTATGGGAAGAGATGGGGGAAGATTCCTGACATAATTGTAATCAGAACATATCATTTGATAAAATCTATTTTCAGTATAAGAAAAAAATGAAAAAATATGAATGTGGTAGAGTTAGTAAAATACCAAAACAATAGTAAGTATATCTGTTGACGTCCTCTGCATTTTGTATTTTATAATTATGTTGCGACATTATACTGTGTTTTCTTTGTCTGAGATAATAAACTTTTTCATTGAGTTCCTTTCTAGAGACCAGATCCAAATGCCAGAAGATAATCAAACACACACATATATATACTATAAAATATAATGAATATATAATATGTATGATTAAATATATAATATATATTATACATATATAACTAGAATCATACTGTGTGATATACATTGGCTTGAAACTCACATTTTTATTGTCCCAATCTTTATGTGCTGGTATTCACCACCATACTTGATTTCAAATCCTAACATACAGTTAATGGCTGTGTAACCTAAAACACAGAAAAAAAAAATAAGTTGTCATGTGTTACTTTTTTTTTTCTCTCAATCAGTGGAACATCAATGACTGTTTTACAAAAATATTGTAAAGAGTAGTGGAAATAATATACAAACAGAGCTTAACTGATACTTATAGGTGTTCAACATCATCGGGAACATTTAATAACTATTAAGGTGAAAAATTATTACTTCTGGGGTGTCAGGAAGAAGTTTCAGCCCCCTTCGAGTCAGAGGTCCAGACCCACAGATCTGTAGTCCCAGACTGCTTAGCTGCCTGCTGCTGCTTAGGCCCCCCAAAATGACTCAGTGGCTTCTATTAACTTCGTGCTGTTTGGCCTATGTCTTAGGCACATCACTAGCTAGCTCTTTCATCTTAACCCATTTCCATTAATCTGTCTGCCACATGGCCCAGCTCACCTGTGTTCCTTACATGTTTCTTCTTTGGGCATCTGTCTCGATTTGTCTCAGACTCCACCCTCTTTCTTGTACCTATGCTTCAATTCCTCTGCCTACCTCTACAGTGTCTTCCATGGCCACACCAGTCCTTTATTTAAAGACTGATATTCACAGCACACAGAAAGACATTCCCACATCACTGGGGGAGCATGCTCAAAAGTTTGTAAATTTTTATCCTCAAGATAAAAATTCAGAGTTATTGCTATTACCATGCTCCACTCTAATCCATTCAGCTGTTTATCGCACACACATATAAAATGATTTTGTATACTTCATGGATAACACTCTGATTTTAAACTAAAAAATTTTATAAACTTTTTATTTTTCCACATGTGTAAACAAACTATGAATGTATGAAACATTAAGACAATCTAACATTTGACACAATCAACAAAAATCTCAGAATTTAAAGATAAGCAATATTCAATCTGCGCTTCAAAAAATGTTCTGAAGATTGCAGGATGGTTTTGTTGTTGTTGGACGTGATCCTCCAACATTGTCATTAGATATAATATTTATATAGTAGGTAAGAAAGGAACATTAATGTTTTGAGTAGAAATATGGAAAATTCCTGACTAATACAGCATCCTCTTTTGCTTACTTCATGGGTCAGAACTCTACGATTTTTTTAAGTGCAGGGAAGATTACAAAGTATTATCTTTATACTGAAGGTAATGACAAACATACAAAATGACTTCAGCAACAAATGTAAAGAAAGGTAAAATAAGTTAAGTTGGCAGGAGCAATGAACTTGGGAGGGCAGGTATATAGAGAATATAGTTCAACTTCAAAATAGTCCAAAATGGGAGATTTTATGTGAGATACAGATAAAAGAATAAGTTGGGATTGTCAGATAACTGGAGGAAAAGTATTCCCCAACAAGTTGAGTAATAAGCCAGAGACCAGTAGGATCAAGGGGTTTGTTTACCTTGAGTTTCTTTGGAAAAACCAGCATATTAGCATGAATACAAACTAAAGTGTAACATTAAAACATGGCAAACAGTCATACAGCTAATGATGGTAGAGAGTCATACAAATCACCTAGGAAGCCAATTGTTCAGATTATGCTCAGTTCATCAGATAATTTGAGAGTCCAAATAAGGCATAGGCTTACCTGTATCTAGTTGAAAGCCATGTTTAGCACGATTCAGTATCTCAACTATGAAGCTCACTTCATAATACTGGTTAGTGTACTCTAAATTATGAGTAGTCCAAGTGACTCCTTATTTACCATTTATTAGCGACTCAAACAATACCTGTTGAAATTATGTAGTCTGAAGCCTAGACTTGAAAGTGTGGAATCTAAAAGTGAAAGATAATAATTGACTCAACAAAGCCAAGCTCTGACCTCTGCACATAAACTATGGCATGACTTTTCAACACACACACACACACACACACACACACACACACACATACACACACACACACACACACACACCACAGTCGTTTTAAATGTATGTAAAATTCATAGTGGAAATGCAGACATAAATGATACCCAATCAGCTATAAATCAGCAAAGAGAAAAGGTACCTGAGCAAATGAAGGAAGGATGAGTTTATTTCTGCTCACAGTGTGAAGGTACAGCATCTTCAGGCATTGTATCTGTAGTTAGAGAGCAGAGAAAAATGAATAATGAGAGCACTCATCCCACTTTCTCCTTTTTACCTTTTTTTTGAGGGGGGGGAGAGGCTCACGGAATAATGCTTCTTTCATTTAGGAAGGATCTTTGCACCTCAAAAAAAACCTATTCTAGATTCTGATAACTTTGCTCCTAGATTAACTGATCTAGATAATCCCTTCCCACTATCCACAGAGGTTTGCTTCCTTGGTGACTCTATATTATATTATAATTAACAGTTGGTGCTAACAACCATATACTACAATTGAATAAAACTTAACTTTGCAAAACAGAACTTGAGCTGCCCAGAAAGCAAAGCAATATCTAAATAGTAACAGGGAATACCTTTTACACAATACCCTTCTGTGGTGGGATTCAGATGTCAGCTGATAAGGTCTGAAGACACATGTTCAGGGTCCCGGACTTTGGAAAAGGGAGTGGCCAACCCTATTCATAACGGGCTGCTGGAATCTTGGAAGGCCCTCTTTCCTGGTTCCTGTCTGCTGGAGAGACCGGTTAGGCATTAGTCGGCATCCATCGTCCACCGCGTGGATAGTCCAGTCTATCAGGCGTCTACCTAAGCTATAACCTGCATCGTGAGTGTTGGCATATATTTTAATATATATATTAAGTTTGGGTTGGTGTATTTAAGAGAATTTCCACCGACACCCTTCAGCTTGTATTAGCTTCTGATAAACTTTGCAAATAATTCATTCTGCACTAAGAAATATATATTTTGTGTATGGTTAATTAGACTGTAAAAGTATATCACTTTGTTATTACTTTAATAATTACACACACATTGTGTTTGCAGAGCTATTTTATCACAAAACTCTGAAACTCAGGGGAAACTATTCAAGAGAGAACGAGTATGAGCTACTAATAATATTAAACACAAAGATTTTTAACTTTTCCTGAACGGCTGCATCTCCTGTAATTTTTTTCAAATGTTAATAATTTAAGTTTTTCAATAAAATACTGTTATCTTTTTTTGAATATGATTAAATAAGAGTCTAATTTTAAACTGCACTTCAGGTTCTCAACCAAACCTCATTATATTTAGCTCAAAGAGTTACCATTTTCCAAAGTCTCTTTTAATTTGACTTCTGAGTTATAGAAATACTAGTGTAGTAAATTTATGTTGAAAATAGTAACACGGAATAACAAATTTCCTACAGTGATACTTGATTGTTGTGCAACTTATGATCAGATTGGAAATAATTGAAATTATAATTCGACATTTTAAATAAAATTTATTATGAAATGTGGTTTCTGTGTTTTCTTAATTGTCAATAAAGTAACTTTAGAAGTTGGATATTACATAATTAAATTATGCAAGTTTAGAATATGATCTCGATTCACTATAACTCTATAGAAAATTATTTTTAAGTACTTTTAGCTAAGTAGCTGAGGTTCTGGATATTGAAGAAAGAGAGCCTGTAAAGTCAAATATAAAGTATTATCAACATAATATTACTTACATATATATTAGTGGCTCAGTCAGTAAATTTGGTATCTCAGAAATCAAAATAAGATCCATTTTATATTTTTATAATTGTTTTTATTTTTTATTAATTAACAATATTCTCTATACATATTCTGTAAAACACACATACACATGTATATACTTGATCATATGAATAAGGCTAGTCAAGCAATCATAAGGAGAAGAATTCTTTGCCTCTCTAATAGAACATGTCTGGCCAATAAAGGGTTACATCTACATTGAAAGTATGTTTAAAGAGACTGGAGAAACACTGAGTGATTAAGAGCACTTATATTTTTCTTTTCAAGACCATGAGGAGGCATGCCCCTTCCTGAATGGTGAAGGAGAAGTGGATGGGGAAAGGCGGTTGGTGGGATAAGGGGAGGTGCAGAAGATGGGAGGGGGAAACTGATATCAGTAAGTAATATAAATGAAAAATGTTAAATAAGTAAATCAAAGAATCTCTTGATAAAAAAAAAAAACTTTCTTCATCTTAGAGAGCCATCATACAATGGCCTATTGGATAAAGGAAGACTACATCCCTCAATGTATGTAAGTAAAACTTTTGAACTACACTGGGGTAAATTCATTCTCCTGACAAATTTCTCCATACAAGAATTTTCATGTCCTGTTTAGTCTAGCAACTAATACTCCTTTCTTATTCCTCTTCTCTTAATGCTTCTATTCCTTAAGAGAACATTTACAGTTTCTCTTTTTTTCATTTTAAATTCTGAAAGTATTGAATTATGGTTTCAGGTTTTCTGGATATTAGAACCAAAGATAACAAAGCACAATGATAATCCATACTATTGTTCTCACAGTGATGATTCTGAAGAGGGATTCTACTGTGATTAATCTCAAACATTTCTGAGATGTGGACTCTTTGTCCACAAGTACTGGAAAGTGTTCATAGCCTCACTGACTTAGTACTATTAGAGCCAGCAAGACACATGTAGGACGTCAGAAACTCAACTGCTCAGTTCTACCATCTCTCATTGGTTTATACATTGTTCCTTCCTAGCATTCCATAATTTGGATTGATGCATTTAATATTACTTAATATGTATAAATGTTCAAATCTAACTGTCAATTGTGTTTTCATACTTTGACCTTGTTTGTTTCCTTATTTTATAAGCTCCTATGGGACAAATGTCATGCTTCGACTTAAATGATGCATTATTGGAATTTTGAATTGCATGGATAAAGCATAAAATGTTGCTCATACTAGAATTTGTGGTTTCATATGATAACATGAGAGACATGCAAGCATAATTACCCAGGTCTGAGGAAGACTATACCAGAGTTACCCACACCCATGTAGGGAGGGTGAGTGAGAGAACTCATCAGAGGTGCTGAGAAGAGAGGCAACTAGACAGGATGCCTCTATTTCCCCTTTCACCAGGCTGGGCACACAGTTAGGTTATTATTTCAGTCACATTTTGGAAAAATGTTCAAATATTATAAATAATTTGCTATCTCTTTCTTCATGCTGAATGTTGCTTGCCTTCATATATCTTTCTTGTTCTAGCTTTTTAAAGAATATGAGCTTTTAGTCTTTCAGTCTATTATTTAAATAAAATTAAGAAAAGACCAAAGCAATCATTTGGGTCATTCCTTTTAGGTGTTTTGTTAAGCTGGATCGCTTGGGTCAAACACAGAGGTTTTCCAATGGTGCATTTATTTTTTCCCTTCCTGATTTAATTTCCTCATCATTCCACTTCACATTCCCTATGTAAATGAAGCTGTCATGCTATAAGCTGGTTTTCCCTTGTCTATCTCCTCAGTAAAAGCTTCAAAGTACTAAAAAGCTGAAATAGCTACAAAAGAACAATTAGTTTGTGCAAAAATCACAGAGGCACTGCAGGTATTAAAAGCACTACAACAGGCTTTTATCACTGACTGAAACAGCCCAGCATTAAGCTAAAACCTAATAGGGCTCAACAAGCAGCACAATGATCTAGTTGATAAAGGAATCTCAAGGACACAGAGAATTGGAATTTCGAAGGAAGCAGTCATTTCATATAAACTTCCAGATAAGTACATATTAAAAAAAAGCTGATTTGTTAGGGAAGGCAGGTTTAGACAAATAAATTTATATCTATTTTGAGGGGAAAGTTCCATTTTTATGGAAATTAATGTCAAGGGACGCTGATAATGCTGAATGTTGTACAGTGTATACTTGTTGACTGAGGCTTTGCCAACAATTTGATATTTAAAACTTAAATCTATGAACTGTAAAAATTGGTGAAATAATATATCTAGAATTCCCTAGGAGGATCCTGGTAAAATAAAATCACCAGTGTCACTGCCTCTGGTGTTGAAACACAAATGGAAACATTTGGTTTAATTATCAATTGTTTATTTAATAGTTGCCCTTAGCATAAAACTGTATTAGGTGCTATGGGCTGGAAAGGAAGCTAAACTATTGCTGTGATTTCTAAGAAAACACATTAAGTGCTTCCAGAAAGAGAAAATTTCTTTGCCTGGGTTCTCTCACTAAACTGCACTCCATAGTGATAATAAATATTAAAAAATAGAACAGTAATCAAAAAACAAAATGTAAAACAAAAAAACAATAAAAAAGTATTAACAATTTTTAACACAGAGCAGAGAGAAATGGAACATGTAATCAGCTTATTATTATTTAAAATGTCCACAGAGCATCAAGAGAATATCTAATATGATCAAGGGTTAAATATAATGCATACAGAAATTTTGAAATGAACACTTGGTCTAAGCTTTTAAATTTCACGAATGTGAATTCTTAATTCCAACAGCCCTTATTTGAGACTTTGTCTGGAGTTGTGACTCATTTACAAAGTTCACTGTAAGAAGCCAGCAGTGCACCATTTTGGATAGGTCATCTGAGGAAGACTAGGTCATCTGAGGAAGACTAGGTCATCTGAGGAAGACTAGGTATTAAACTTTGAGCGTAAAATAATTTATTAACTGATTTTCCCGTTATAAACAACCAGCTTTTAAAACATTCTTACAGTTACCATAATACTAGCTGGATAGATTATAGTTAGAAGCATATATGTATAGGCACATCTGCTTACAAATGTACGTGCATATAGGTATGCAGATACATATATCTATGTATCTATATATATATATTGTGTGTGTGTATGTGTGTGTGTTTGTGTGTACATATGCAATATGAACTAGTACAAAAACTGAGACCATAAATTTGAAGGAGAGTATGTGAGGGCTTGGAGGAAGGACAGGGAAAGTAGAAATAATTTAATTATATTATTGTCTCAGAACAAAAGAATATTATGTCCTTGTCATTTTCAGCCCTTATATTTTAATGTCAACTTAAAGAAAAATTATATAATTATTATGTAAATTTGCATGCTTTAATTATAATGTGGCCATGTGTCTAATATTTACATGTTTTTCATGTTAACTTCAAATAAGTTTATAAACTGTCTTGTACAGAACACAATGATGAATTATAGTGTGATTTCCCACAAGTTAACAATCCAATTTTCATAAAACTATATTAACAAAATATAAGATGATCATGTTACCCATAATCTGTGGACAACCTGCATGGTTGTGGTGTCATACAAATACAATCTTCATTATTAGCTATTTAGTGACTCTGTCAGTTATGTTTTTATTGCTGTGAATAAATACATGACTAAAAAAAATTCTTTTAATAGGAGCATTTTGTTCGTCATTTGGTTTTAAAGTGTTAGAGACCATTTGAAAAGTCCCCTGGAGCTGGAATTACAGACAATTGTAAGCTGACATGTGGATGCTGGGAATGGAACCTGAGTCCTCTGGAAGAGCAAACAGTGCTTTCAACCACTGAGTAATACCTCCTCTACCATGGCAATTCTTACAAAGGAAACATTTAACTGAGGCTTGTTTACAGCCTAGGAAGTTTATTGTTCACTGTCCTCATGGTGCTAAGCAGAGCTCATGCAGACAGACATGGTGCTGGAGAAGTAGCTGATAGTTCTACCTATGGATTTACAGGCAACAGGAAGAGAGAAACACTGGGCATAGCCTCAGCTATTGAAACCTCAAAGCATACACCCTCTGGCATGCTTCCTCCGACTAGGTCAAACTTATCACAGTAAGGCCACACATCCTAATTTTTTTCAAATAGTGCCACTCCATAATGACTAAGCATTCACATATATGAAGTCTATGAGTACTATGTGCAGTCACAAAACACCCTGACCAAAAGCAAATTAGGGAGAAAGGAGTTTATTTGGCTTACACTTCATAACTGAAGGAAGTTAGAAAAGGATCTCAGACAGGGCAGGATCCAGAAGGCAGGAGCTCATGCAAAGGCTTTGGAGAGGTGCTGCCTACTTCCTTGATCCCTTGGACTAGCTCCCGCTGCTTCTGTATAGAATCCATTCCTAGCAGCCCAATGCTGACACCAGACCCCATGGCTTGGGCCCACCAACATTGATCATTAATTTAAAAATGATTTACATCTGGATTTTAGGGAGACATTTTCTCAACTGAGGCGTCTTCCTTTCTGAAGACTAACTTGTGCCAAGTTGACACACAAACCCAGGCAGTATAAGGAACATTTTCATTCGACCACCACATTCTGCTCCTTGAATCTCCATAAGCTTGTAGCTGTATCAACATGCAAAAATTCACTTAGTTCAACTTTAAAAGTCCCTGTAGTCTCTCATATATTGAGCAATGAACTTAGCTCCTTTACACTTCCTAGCACTCCTAATCTTCCTCCTCACACTGTACCTCTTATATTTTTTCCTTGATCAACTTGCTTCTTTTCTTTAGAGATCAGCATAAGAATCAATGCTAATAAACATATGACAAAGTCAATACTAGGTTTTCTGGAAATTTCTAATACCACGAATCCAAAACTCTTTCATTTTGGCTCATGCAGACATTTTGGAAAAGGTCAGAAGGCAGCCCAATCTTTGCTAAAATATTACAAGAACTGTCTCTAAGTCACTTAATAATGTTGTTCTCCTCTGAAAGCTCTTGAGCTTGCTGTCATTTTGCACTCAGCACAAGTGTCTTCCATGTGCCTGCTAGGATAGCCCATGAAACCCTGCTTACATAATATTCAACTGCTTTTCCTATTCAAATCCCAAAGTCCACATTCCATGAACAAGCAGCCTGGTCAGCCCTTTCCAAGCAATACCTTACTCCCAGATTCAGTTAAGAACCATACTGATAGCTGTATTTGGTATTCTTTGCAAACTTGATCTACAGGTTCTACAGTGCTTAACAAAAGGACTTTATGAGTTTTGATGCTAGTTAAAGATTTGCTTTTTAAAAACAGGCCAGGTTGTAAGAAATTTCAAATTCATTCTTGTATTTACAATAACAAAAGATAAATGAGTTAAATGCCATTCTTATCTGGCTTTCCTATATTAGGTGAATTACATTAATTTCATAATTTAAATGGCTCATGTCTTTTTTATCAACACGTTTGTTATGTAGTAGCATTAAAGAGAAATGGAAATTCTATGATCTAAGAACTAAGATCTTAGTTAGAATAAGAATTAGATCTAAGATCTAAGATCTAATTCTATGGGCAAATGGTTTGACAAAGGATTGCTGTGCAAAGAACTAAAGACAATGCAGAAGTTGTAAAAAATAATAAATGAAACACAAGGAAATCAAAGACTTACAGAGATGCTAAGGCTTGAAATTAAATATAAAATATGACCGCAGGAGATTTCTCTTTACTTTTTGTTTATTTTCAGTCATTGTCCTGGGTCTGTCACCACACCCAAAATTTATTTACTGTAATTTTGCTATATGTGGCAAGAGAACTTTAGAAGGTGGTCAGGAAAGAAGCAAAAGAAATGAATCTGATCTAAAGAGAAGAATGTAACACTGCAGCAGTGGAAGATGTAGCATGTTCTTCTGTTCAAAGACAAGTAGGCTTGGTAGGACAGAAACAAAGATGTATAGTGCCTTTCTTGAACTATGCAAGTAGAATCTCATATTCTGATGACTGGGAAATCCCATAGGAGAAACTTGGTTCTTTTGAGTGTCTTTTTGCTAGAAGCTAATTTATATTTGAGTTGTGCACCATCTATTCTCCTGCTGGTAAGGACACCAAGGGTGAGTTTTACAGAGACATTTTGAAATGAATGATAGATAATATTACATGTGAACACATTAACTAACAATATAACAGTAGTGATATTCAACTGTTTAGGAACTTAATGTGAGAGTATTAATCTCAAAGGCGAGAGAATGGCAAATATAATTTTTAATTAAAAAAGAAAAGCACTCACAAAATAATTCCTGTGGTGTGTTACTGAACCTGTCTAAAGAAATACACATGGTACAAGACAACTAGATTTTACAGAGAAAGGTACCAAATAGGAAATAAATACTTGTGGATAATAAATTTCTCCATTGAAAATAGTCTTTCTGAAATATTAAGAGAATTAATCTCATGACAGAACTTCTCTCCCTGTTATGCACATTTTTAATGTTTTTAAATATTTTCTCATGCTTATAATGACAAAAATAAATGAATTAATAAATATATCAGCCCCAGTGAACAGAATCTACAAGATGTTGTACATGTTAAAATACTAAAATAAAATGGAAAAGAAAAGTCCACAGGTTCTTTTGTAGGAAAGCAGAAGAGGCTTCATTTCAAGGGCAATCACCATTGCAACTTGAAATTCTCTAAGGAGTAGATGATCTCCTAACACAGCAGGAAATAAATCATGGTTTATTTGATTGAATTAAAAAAAAAAAAACTAAATGGTATTTGGCAATGTTACAAGTTTTTGAGGAGGGATAATAATTTCAAAATTCATATTTTCTGATAAGTAAAGAATAAAGCATCCCTTTTACTCATTCTTAGAATGATATGTCAGATTACTCATCTATTAGTTTGGCAATGCTAATAAGGCTACATATATTTTCTGAGGATTGATTTACTCGTCTGTAAAGTTCAGATAATAATGCCAAACTACTGCCCATGTGTAAAGAAATTACACATGACTCTTGATAGAAGGAGGTTCAGTACTTTTGATTTTTGTTCTTCTAAAGTGTTGAAATTTAGCTTTGCATAGTTGCATACCGTGCAATAGGATGCTAGATAGTAAAAATAATGTATCAATGGAGGAGTCAGATCTCTAAATGTAGGAAAAATGTCCATGAAATTTTAACAGGAAATAATAATGTGATATTAAACACCAGATTTGTAGTTCTTATAATGGAAATACAATATATTAACTAGGTAATTAAATACCAAATGACAGTTTAATTTGCAATTGTATGTATAACAACTAGTTACGGGTGCTCACTTGCATATTTCTATTTTCTGGGATGTAGAAACAGTAATATTGTCATGTGGTTAAGGCCAACTAAGACCTTGTAATAAGTTACAAGCTCTCTAGAACTACAGACTAGAGACCTGTATAAATCAGATATTCACAAAAATGACGAAACATTGAAATTATATTAAATGAATTAGTCAAAAATAATGATGATGGTATTATGCTTGAAAATGGATAAATATAAATAAGATTATTGTTTTTGATTAATATATATTTTCATATACATCTGAAAAATGTGTCTGAATGAATTAGGATTAGATGCATAAGGTACATGGCCTTCAGTAGTAAAAGTTTTTTCATCTATACATGTAAATTGTGTGTCCAATATTGATTTTGTATCAAATTATCAATGTTATAATATTTCCTATTTCATTAACATTGACATTGTTATATCCATAACTGCCTTTTACATAGGTTTTAAGAAGACTTTTTGCCTAGCAAATATTTTATTGACAGAATTTTATGTAATCTTGCAATTTGGTGGTTCTGTCATTAACTGAGAAACACCGTTCAAGTATTACATTAGAAACATTCTTGCCTCTGATGGGAACTTTCTGGTTTCTACATATATTCTCTTGTAGTTTTTACATTTCAAAGTCAAAGTACTAGGAAAATTGCCCAGAACTTATATTTCATAATTTTGGTTATTTAAAAACACCTCCTTCAGTCACTTAAGTCTAAAAAGAAAATCCAGAAAATATTTTGTTTCACTCATACATAATGATTCATCACCCACATAAGCAGAGTTTAGCAAGCAACCTCTTCCCTAAAATAATGATATTCATTATTTTCTAAAACCATGTTTCTGTTACAATTTTCATATCTGATTCAATAATAGTTTTGAAATAACTTCATAAATAATGATTATAATGTTTCTTAGCATGTATGCTATCTTCTATTATCCATTTAAACTGGTAGTTTAGAACATGGATAACACTACCTTATTCTATTCAGAGAAATACATATAGGTACAGGTTGCATGTTGTATATTTTAGCAAACGAGGTGATAAATGCATTTTTGTATTTAGTAGTGGTACATGTCTTTTGCAATAAGGGACATCATAATAAAGGAGTTTCTAAAACAGATAATTTAATTGGAAGCTTGCTTACAGTTTCAGAAACTTAGTCCATGGTCAGCATACTGAGAAGTAAACAGGCATGATGCTGGAATAGTTATGTAACTCAGAGTTTTACATCATTATCTCTAGGCAACAGGTATGTGTGTGTGTGGTGGTGGTGGGGTGCAGAATGGATTTCTAAAACCTTAAAGCCCAAAATTAGTAACAGAGGACATTGGATTTTCTGAAACTGGAGTTACAGAAGATTTTATCTGGCCATGTAGGTGCTGGGTACCATATCCAAGTCCTCTGAAAGAGCAGCCAGTTCTCTTAGCCACTGAGTTACCTCTCCAGCCTCTAGATTCCTTTTAAAGTCATTCTTATATTTACCTGCAATGTAGGTATGGTACATGTATGTAGAGACAACATGAGGGCATTCAACATTGTGATCTCTATGAAACAGGCAGGGTGGGGAGGGGGTATGAGCTTAGAATGGGTTTCTGAAACCTTAAAGCCCAACACCAGTGATACACCTCATCCAATAATCTTTCCCAGACAGTGCTTCCAAGTGAAGACCAATTATTCAAGCATATGAGCCTGTGGAGAACATTAAAATTCAAACTACCTTTGTATAAATGGCCAGTTCTTCCTAGTGTTACCATCCTATTTTTCCCAGTAGTCACAAACCTATTTTTCAACACAACACCTTAGGGAAATCTTGGTATGTCTCAGTTAGATTATTCATCATACAAAGGAAGGATTTCCATTTCTGTTATTCCATCTGAAAATATTAACTGGATTTCCCTCTTTAAAAATTCTCATATCTTTAACAGTTCTCAAATATTGCTGATACAAAAATGAAAAAATGATTTGAACAAAACTCATGGTATCAATATCTCATTATTTTTAATTATCTCTCTACATTCATCATGTTTAGAGTAAGTATTTTTATTTGTTGCGATGAGTAGCCATTACTATTAATCATTCAATTATTTCAATTGTGGTAATTGAATAAACCTTTAAACTTAGAGACAATAAGCATTTTATGCCCACTGTAAAAACAAATAGTCCATGAAACATCTTTAATCTCATAAATTTCCAGAGTCAGATGTGCAGTTGATCATTTTTTCAAAGAGCTATTTTTTTTTTCCTAGAAAGAAAAACTCATTTTGGGATTATTTTTACAGTTTTCATGCACACACTGTTACTAGTTTCCCAAAACACTGGGACTTTAATAAGAACCATAAAATATTTATTATATAGAAAGATGGAAAAAAGTCTATGTGTTTGTGTTCTTCTATTGCATATGCTTATGTAAAACTCTTCTTGGTGACTTGTATGGTATTTATTTGCTTAGCCTTGTGCATATATTTGATACCTTTTTTTCCAATGGTAATAGCAGTTTTCTTACTAAATTCAATTTCTGGATCCAGCATAATTTTTCTTGCTGTTTTCTTTTTATTATATTTACCTTTACTATAAGCCTCATATCTAATATACAGGGTAATTTAGACCAAATGTTTAGTTTGGTGGAGCATTACTTTGCTTTGAAACTTTTAGTTAATATAGATAAAATGGATCTCTTTAATCCATTCAGTCTTGATGAGAACAAGGTTCTCTCCACATTGGATTAGCACCAGATACAGTTTCTCTGTGTACTAGTAGAGTAGACGGTAATGTACCCAGAAAGACACCAACTAGAAAACGGCTCTCTGGATTAATACCTGAAACCCTATGTCTAGTGTCTGCGGCTGTTTCTGGCACTGAAATCCAGGCTCCCTTGTTTTTTCCTTCTCCTTCCCTGTGTCATTTTGTATCAAACACATTTTGATCAAAATTATTTTGAAAATGTATATATTTCCAAAAATATGTACATTCTGAGGTAATTTGGCATACTATGCTTTAAAAATATTTTGAATTGCTATACTAACTAATTTGTCTTTTTCAGAGATGAAGAAATTTGGAAACACAAATCATCATTTTCCCCCAACTCTTACTCACATATACAGCTAAACTCGCAATTATTTAAATCTGGTTTACAATCCTCAATCCCATTAGAACATTTCCAACATCTCTTGAGAATAATTTTAGTCCTTAATCATTAACTCTTAGATTTTAACAGTTACCATTTGGCTATTTTGAGGATTTGAATTTATCTTTTATCTTAAGAAACTGTAGTTATCTTTGTATGAAAATGATTTCAGTCTTAGAGTGTACAGTGTAAGTTAGCCTTTCAGTTGAGCTAAAAGAACTTTAAAATTTTAACATTTAAAATTTTATTCTGCAGCATGTTAATAACAAGCAAGCTGTATATTGAGAGCAAGTTTCTGAGAATGAAAATGAACCAGTATCCAAAGACATCAGAGAGCTTCACTCAGAGTCTTTGTTTCAAAAAAAAATACTTAACAAATGAATGTTGTGCCATTGAAATTTGATCAGAAAAATAATATTCTGGAAACTAGCTGTCAAGAAAATCTTGGGACATTTTCTATAGAGCCAAGTTTCATTAAAACTATTTATTATTCACCTTTATAAAGAACTTATGTTGAATAAAATTTACAGGCAAATGAATGAAGCTAAAAAAATCATTCTGAATATGGTAAGCCAGACACAGGAAGACAAACATGGTATGTACTTATTTATAAGTTAATATTAGTAGTAAGGGACAGGATAATCAACCAGCCTACATTCCAAAGCCCCAGAAAGGTTAGTTGACAAAAAACCAAAAAAATTGCCCAAAGAGGGATGCATGGATTTCTTTGGGAAGGTAAAATAGAAGATATCTCTGGGTAAACTAGGGGCAAGGGTGGGAAGGTGAGGCGTGCGTAAAGGAGGCAGGTTGGGACAGCATTGAGGGTAAAAAACTGAAGAGATATCTTGATGGGGGCATTTCAGGATTAGGGAGAAACCTGTTGCTGGGGAAACTTGCCAGAATTCACAAGAATGACCCCAGCTAAGATTCCTAACAATAGCGGAGAGGGTACCTGAACTGACCATCTACTGTAATCAAATCAGTAACTACCCTAGTTGTCATCAATGAACCTTTAGTAACTGATGGAAGAAGATGCAGAAACTCATAGGGCCCAGCTCTAAGAGACATGTTGAAGAAAGAGACAATGGATTGTAGGATCCTGAAGGGTCAAAGTCATGACAGAGGAACTTACAAAGCCAGCTGACCTGAGCTCCTGCAAGCTCATAGATCAACAGTGCCTGCATAGGATTGACATAGACCTTATGCATCAGCTAGGCAGTTGTACAGTTTGGTTTGTGTGTAAGGCTCCCAGCACCTGTTCCTGATGGTTAACAGGCTTTTGGAAAGCTGTTCTACATGCTGGGTTACCTTGCCTAGCCCTGGTGCAGATGAGGAACTCAGTACAACTTCAGTTGGATTTGGCATGCTATGTTCAAGTCCATGGGAGGCCTTCCCCTTTCTGAATGGAATGGTAGGCAGAGGGGAGAGAGGTATAGGAAATGGTAAGAAAGGAGAGAGGGAAAGATGAAGTTGATATGTAAAATAAATGAAAAAATAACATACTTATGTGGAATTTGTCATGTTATACTAACTCAGTTTAAATTAGTCACTAATAAAATTCTGTTTGTCATATATTTGTTTAATACATGTATAACTTTATTTTAAAATATTAATTCTTAGAAATTGGTTAGCCATGTTGTGTATTTTCTGTATGTCTTCTTCTATGTTATGAGAGATCAATAAATATTAAATCAACACACCATGCTTCTACACAACTAGACATGAATTCTTAAAGTGGCAATCTAAACAATACACAAAATATCTTATTTGGAACTAACCATATAAAGGGTCAATAGTGAACAGATGAAAGGGCACAGCTGTCTCATTCCAAAAGTTTACTTGGAAAACATACAAGAAAATATAGGTATATATGATTGTTCATCTTTCCTGTGGGTCCATCCTTTCTGAGCTGCACAGAACTTTCCAATAAAACTTTCCTATTCACGACAGTCGTATGATGTTTATATAGTCAGCATTTAGCTCTTTAATATTTCTCAGCTAAAATTTCATGATGATATTTGTGTCTGATATTTTTCTGACTGATAAAAAGTCAGATAAACACCTACCACATTGAATTTAGTTGTAGACAATCTTGAATTGATTATATTCAATATAGACAGCAGAGAAGTTTCAACAACTGAATGACAAAGAAGTCTACATTTTTATGAATCAATAGTTACACATTTGCTCATGTAGTGTCATTTAAAATCTTAAATTACTTTAATAGATTAATATATAATATCTTATCTAAAATCAGGAGAAAATGACATTTTATAAATAACATTATTGTTTTTAGAATATGACCTGTAACTTTTAGCAATTTATATAAAATCTAAAATGATTTTAGCATAATAGTATTTATTCTTTAAACCTTTCTGTGAAGCAAGAGATCTAGTAATGTTTCTCACTACAGAAATAGAAAACATAACACTCACAATTACTTCAATTTTCATAGTTTTACAAGTATAAGAGCTGTATTTGAAGTCTGATCATTTCAGTTGAATCAAGCACATATTTTAGAGATGTATTAGAAGTTCATTTTTGATATATCTATTGCGAGTCAAATAAGTGTTGATTATATCAACCCTTTTCACTTTCAGAATCCAGCATATTCCTGCAGTTATCTGTCTACGTGGAGAACATTTCTCTCTCCCACCTTAGCATGTCTAAGCTTAGCATGTCTTAGCATGTCTTTTTTTTTTTTCAGGTTTTCTTAGGATAGCCACAGTGTTGAGGTATCATGGATGAACTTTCCCTGGATGAAGGTTCTATGGTAACAATTAGGGTGGTCATTATGTCTTGTAAATGTGGGTGGAAGCAGCTTATGTTCTAATCAGTGAGGTAGACCAAGGCTGAGCAATAGTTGCTTTATAGAAAGCTGCTATATTCTTATGATACCTCTGATAAAATAAGATTGAAGAATATTATCTGAGTTGTTCTTTTGAAACTATCTTTTTGGTATTTTAATAGGAGAAAATCTTCCCACACAAGTTAGAATCAAAACAGTAGAATTAGGAGAATATTAATTCTAATAAGTTAATATTGGCCTGAATTTAGTGGTGATTGGAGCCATACAGAAAAGTGAATAGACTGATTTTTCAGATGGTACTAATAAAATTTACTTATTTTAAAAATAAGTCTGAAAAATTGTCAGAGTAGGAAAACACATAAATGACAAAAGAAAGTGAAAACATAACAATGGAATTTCCTTTGATTGAGAATAATGTGGAAATAAAAATCAGAGGTGGAGAAGACAACAAAATGCTACTTTTTGTCTGTCAGTTTATATGTTCTTTTAGGCATAGTAACCAAAGTTTCAAATCAAAACTTCTTGCTCTTATAAAAAGGCTGGGTAATAATTTTAGTAAAGTTGGTAGATTTCACACACCACACACACAACACACACACACACACACACACACACACACACACACACACACACACACACACACACACACACACATGTTGAAGAGAAAAACCAAAACACTCAGTCCAAATAAAACACCAGAAAAAGGAAAAATGATGGGAAAAAAATGTGGACTGCCTAAAATGTTAAAGGATAAAATGAAAATATTTCTCATGAAGAAAATTGCTTCATAAGTATAGGTGCACATTGGACTAAGTACACATTCATGCAATTCTGGCATAAAGGGAGAGATGCTGGAGAATCAGAAATTCGATGCTTACATGAGCTATATGGAAAGGTTGGGGCCAGCTTGTCCTGAATGAGACACTGTTGTGTAAAAGAGAGTGTTATGGAGATTATGGTACAGAATTGAAAGAAACATTGCATTTTTAGCCAAATGGATCTTTATGTATTTTGAGGATGCTTAAAAAATACTAAGTAAAATTTCCAATGCCATTAGCTTGACCTTCAGATTTATTTATTTCAGTAGAGAATAAAGCTCATAAAATTGCAGAAAGTAGCATCAAAGAGATTGAGTTATCTTTATTCCTAAGGCTTGGGAACCAGTAAAGAGCCTTCTTGATTCCCTCAAGGTCAGGGAGAGTTTTCTGTGGAAAAAAACTGAAAAATGGTAATGCAGAGTAATTGAAAAATGTCAGTCAACTGACCACCTGAGGTTGTCTCTGTCTTCTGTGTACACTTATACACACATGCAATAATAAAGTAGTGAATAATGTTGATAATAGTAGTAATATGTTATAAGATAAATTGTTGTATATAATTGGCCTCTTACAATACTGGAACTTTATATTTTTAATTTTAGTAACAGTTAAACAAGTAATGGAATGTGTTTTACTCCTTTGAGATAGATCCAGGACACTGTGCTTCATTCCTCAATCTACCTTCCCCAGAGGCAAGAAGAGCTCATTTTCACAATCCAGTTGTGTTTTATGCTCCATTGTTTTGTACCAAATTAACATATGTTATACTTGTCACAGGAAAGTGATTTGTGAAAAATATCTATTTATTCTTCCCACAATGCTTAATTAGAAAATGTTCCATTTAATAAGCTTATTAAAGGAAGTGTTTGAAGGCATCAATGTGTCATTACTGAGATTTTTGAACCTGATGAAGTGGTACATGGAGACATATAAAAGAATGAAAAATCCATAATTAAAATATTACATGTGTGTTTTTGAAATATCTTTTAACTTTAAAATGAATTTTTGCCTCTACCAGAGCCTATAATAAAGTTTCCCCTTAAGCTATTGTACATTGTGCTATGGCATGAGAGGTGTCTACAGTCAAGAATTCATGAAGTTACTGCTTAAAAAAAAAAAAACAAAATCATATGAATCATTTCTATTGTACTGTTATTGCTTAAACAAGGTCAAAGATGTGGCACTACTAGCTGACATGTCAACACAATTGGAGACAGATGATAAGTCTTTGGTCTTAGAAAAAAAAAACTATAGGAAATTCATGGTTTCTGAAAGAAGCAAAATAAATGTTCTTCAATGACAAGAGTATCTAGGTAAACCAATCTAAAAGCTTCGCATTAAATACATATGAGCAATGGTAAATGATCTCAAGAGCTTTTATATACAAACACATACACATTTGTATGTAAAACAATTTTATTAAAGATATAAAAGGCATGTATTTAAGAAGAGTAGGACCCACATGGGAGGAATTGGAGGGAGAAGAGGGAAAAAAGAACCATATAAATATTGAACTCATACATCAAACTCTCAAAAGCAAATAAAAGTATATGCTATGTAATACATTTGCTATATAAAACTCTTCCTTCAAAGAATGAAACACTTTTACCAAAGTCAAAGAAATGACTACACTCAATTCAAACTCAATGAGTTCAATGAAATTTATGTCTTTCATTGTGTGGAATTAGTTATTTACAAAAGCATTGTTAACCTTAACAAAAAACAAACAAATAAACAAAAAAAAATACAATAATTCCCTAGATATTACTAACTTTCCCAGGAATGGACATGGCCTCATGAGCTCTTGACCATAGTAACTATTTACTAGCTTGCTATAAACCTTCAGACATTATGGGACCTGATGAGCCCACCATTGCTCTTATCATTTGCATATGCTTGATAAATTGCATATTTCTCCCTTTAACCCTCCTACTTATGATGGAAATGTGAGGAACCCAGTTTTGTGAAGATGTTTTCCGGGTAGTCCCAGATGCTTACAGATAAAGTGAGCAGTACTGTAACATGCTGAGAGAACATTGCTCAAGAAAGCATCTTTTCACATTACATACAAAGGGAACTAACTTTCCATATATATGTTGAAAACATTGTGAAATACAAAGAGAAAAGAATCTTGATTTTAAGCACAGTTTACCTTTTCTTATGTGATAATAGTTCTATTTTATACACTTTACCCAAGAAAATAAATGATTGTCTGAAACTCAAATAGAATTTGTGAACACCTTTCGTCTCTATCACCCTGAATTTTCTGCATCTTACCAGAAAGAAAGAGATTGAACCAAGTGTATTTTCATATATTTCATAAATAATACACTCTACTATTTTATTCCATCACCTTCCAAATAAAGAAACATGTTATTATGGTTAGTTATGTTAATATTCTGATTGGAAATTATAGCCAACTACACACTTTTCAGTCTTATGTCAAGATGTACTAACACTCTGAAGAACGTTTCCTTAGCTCACTTTTCTAGCTTTCATTCCTCTGGTGCTTTTGTTGCCATTTCCAATTAATAATCATCCTGCATTAGATTATGGATCCTTAAAATGTGACATACTTCAGGTGACTCATGATTCCAGGAGTCTGTACATTTTCTGTTCGGTTCTGTTCCATACTCAAGTTCTCCAAGGCAATTGTCAGACTGTCTCTAACTCGGTTTTTCTGAATATCCCCAGATCAAGCTTCAAGATTTTGCTTGAATGACACCTCCAGAAAATGTTGATAAAGTCTCACATAGATGGTCCATGTTTGAGGCATGTTCAACTGTCTACTTCTTTGTTTTATTGTTAAGCTACAATGATTTTTAAAATAGAAAATAAATTTATTCATAGAAAATATACTGATTCAGTTTTTTTTCTGCAGCTCTTCTCTCGTTTTTTTTATTTACTCAACTCTACTCCTTTCTCTTTAGAAAACAAACAGGTAACCAACCAAGAAAGAAAAGACATTTAAATCAGAAATAAAATGAAAAGGTGTGGGGATTTAATAAAGTTTCAGAAGTTTTGGAGATATCACAGGGAATCTACCCACAGTCTATGTGGGGGGCTAATAAAAGCTCCAGAAGTCCCAGAGCTCTAACCACAGTCAGTCTAGGAGGATCAGAATGATGATTCAAACCTTTAATCCCAGCACAGGGAGTATCCGGGGAGTGGTGACCTACACCCTTAATCCCAACTGAGTCAAGGCCACTTCAGATTATAGAAGGAAATCCAGGCTCCCAAGCAGGTGTGGTGGGGCCACGCCTTAATTTATGAAAGAATACTTAAGATGGGATTCAAACACAGAGAAAACCATTCCAAGGGAATGGAGGCTGAGGAAGCTGGAAGACAGCTGGGTAAGATCTGACTGTGGTGTTTATTCCCTCTAGTATCTCCAACTTCTTCAGAGATCTATCCCTGAGTCTCATTCATTCGTGCAACAAAAAGGAAATCAAGAAAAAGCTCAAGAGCATACACACACACAAACACACACACAAACGCACACACAAGCACACACAATCACACACATTCATGTACAGTAAAAATCCAATATGCACAAAATGAAAAAATGGTTAACCATAATAAAAAAAATATAAAGACCAGTAGGACAGAAAAAAAATACCCAAAGATAGCAATACTAGAGTGTAATACTAAGTTTTGGGCCTGGATTAGACCCAAGGTCTTGACCAGCAGTCCTAAAGTCTTAAAGAAACACACGGATGCATATATTCATTTCATGCCAATTGATCTATGGCTAAGACATATTGCTAGGTAGCTCTTTCATTTTTACTAAATCTGTTTCCATTAATCTTTTTAGCCATGTGGCTTGGTCTCTTTTCTCAGAGCAGTACAGTTGTCTTATTTCCTTTGTGTCTGCTCATGTCTACACTAGTGTCTCTCTGGCATTCTGCTCTGTTCTTCCTGTTCCCAGAGTTTTCTTAGTCTGGTAGCCCCACCCACACTTCCTGTCTGCCTTCTGGCTAATCAGCTTTTTATTAAACCAGTAGGAGGGACAATGTGTCGAATATAATCCCACTATTTTTCCCTCTTATTTTCTTTTTAAAACAAGAACCCCAAATCTAATTTTCTTTGTATATTTTTTCCATCATTATTTATAACAACTTGTAACCAACACCATAAACAAAGACAAACACCCATAATCTATTTTTTTTTTTTGAGATGTGGGCATAGTTCTCTAGACTACATCCTGCTGAATAGGGGTTCCAGCAATCCCATGGGGACCCAAAGAAAAATTTAGAATTATGAACAAGTCTTTAGTGGAATAGTATTAAAACTGGGTCATCTCAGCCATTCTCTGTAGGGAGATTATGTTGTTCTAATGTAAATAATTGTCCCTGCTTATGAGTTTAATAAAAAGCACTCATTGGCCAAAGGCAGACAGGAAGTGTGGGGGCGGCTACCAGACTAAGACAACTCTAGGAACAGGAAGAACAGGGCAGAATGCCAGAGAGAAGCCAGAGGACACTGAGGACAACTATGCTGGTCTGAGAAAAGGTACCGAGCCAAATGGCTGAACAGGATAAGAGTCATGGGTTAGAGTAGAGGGCAAGAGTTAGCAAGTGATATGCCTGGGCCTTAGGCTGATCAACCTAAAACTATTGTAAGAATCTGTGTGTCTCTGCGGGTCTATGGGTCTGCGGGTCTAAACTTTGAGGCTAGGCCTGAAAGTCCAGGACAGAAACCTCTTACTACAATTCTCTTTGAAGTTGTTTTGGGTACAGAGCTCCACAGGAAACTGCAACAGAGGGGCTCTGAAATGCTGGATCATCTGGGCCATCCTTTTATAGACTTTTCAGGGGTCTTCCTCAATCAAACCTTGTTTTCTTTAACCAGGAATAAATCTACAGCCTCTCATTTTCTGTGGAAATTAAAAACAAAACAAAACAAAACAAAACAAAAACATCTTCTCTAAAGTAGCATCTTTTTATTTCAATTTTAAAGTCAACTCATTCATAAAATATGTAGGTTGGATTAATCTAACAGTTTTTTTATAAATAAATGGCATTTAGCGGCTTTTACTATTTCATTTTCAGTCAAAAAACTTAAGAGACTAACATACAGTATCCAGACACTCCTTGTATTTTCCATCTTTGCATAGCTTTTACTGTTTTTCTTTACTCTATTGCTTTAGGACTTTATCCTTTTCCCTTTTTCTTTTCTCTCTCAAGCCTAAGTATATATTTTAAACGTACTCTAAGCCATTTAGATTTTTTTTATCTCTCTCTATTGTATATCTCCTAGGATGGCTGGCTTTCTCTACCCAGCTCTCACTCTAACTTCATAGAGTTTAGCTTTTTAACGGAGCTACTGGTAGGAGCCACAATTACCACTCTGGGGAATTTTAGGGTCTATAAGCCACCAAGTAATGCACTGCCACCTGCTGCTTATGAACTCCATTGAAGTATTTGGCAGGTGGGCCTCTTAAAGACTCACAAGTGTTTTGCTGCTAACACTGAGTCAGGAAACCTCTTATAAAATAACTGTGTCTCTGCTTGCCTTCAGCAAACAGGTATTTTCCAAGAAAATGCTTCTACTAAGGAGCAGTCTTTGACTCTGTTTCCCTTTTGTCTATATAAACAGAAAGCTTAAATACTTCACGTACAGCTTGGTGCTAACATCAAACCTCCTGTCACACTTAAGGAATCAGCCTTTTTACAGCTCAGTCTGCATTCTGAAAGCCTGCCATTTTGTAGCTCAGCCCACTTGCCTCGCCAGGGCATCTCTGTACCATGGTTCATTGAGAGACACAACTCGGAAGATGTTTTGGGTTCTGATTCTGTGCTCTAGAAACCTTTTAATCTTCCTAAGGCACATGAGTAATATGATGTTCTGGCCTGGACTAGCCCCAAGATCTGGACCAGCAGTCCCAAAGTTTCAAAGAACACATTGAAGCTTGTATTAATTTTATGCTGATTGACCTATAGCTCATGTATATAACCTGCTAACGCTTTCATCTTAACTCAACTCATTACTCTTATCTTGTTTAGACATGCGGCTTAGTACCTTTTCTCAGAGTAGCATCTTGGCCCCATTTCTTTGGGTTTGCTGATGTCTTTCCTGATGTCTCTTCTGGAGTCTCTGGTGACATCTTTCTTGGCATCTCAGCTCTGCTCTTCTTGTTCCCAGTGTTTTCTTAGTCTGGTAGCCCTGCTCACATTTCTTGTCTGCCTTCTGGCCAATCAGCTTTTTTTGAACCAGTAGGAGGGGCAAGGTACCAGAACATAATCCTACTACACCAAAGCAAATATCTACAAAAGTACCCTTTATTTGTTTTTATGTTTTCTATCTTCTATTGGACAAAGAGCCTACCCTTGAATGTAGAGGTACTAGAGTTTATTACCAAATAATTATTATCTAATTTAACTTTTCAAAAAAACGATCCTTGATGCTTCACACCCTTAACTCCTTATTTCTGCTATTTGTGTAAAGAAGTATTGTGTCTAGTTAATAATTAAAATTGTGCATGTACTTGTCACTTTCATCCTAAGCATCTTCACTTTAAAGACTTAGCATGCATTATTATCATTGTTATTTTTTGCAGCACGGGAGGTGGACACTGGAGCAAATTATTTCCCCTATGTTTTAATAAGAACTTGCCAGCCCCCACCCCAAAATAATGAATTGCAAAGGTTAAGGTTGTGTTTGAATTGCAAATATGCATTAGTCACTAGAGCCTGTGCATTTGTCTGGAGTTTTCTTTCGTGGAACAGAATTTTCTTTTTTCTGATTTCATCATAGATTACAATATCTATTTTTTCTTTCCCTATAAAGGATTTTCTTATATTAAAAATATTTCTTTTTCTGTACTTATTTATGTGTGAATGGATGTAAGTATTGTTTCCATGTGCTCTTTAACCAGGAAAATGATACACGATCTGCATTATAAAGACAGCAAGCAGTTTTCAGTTCTTCTTTGTGACAGAAGCCCTGAATTTTGTGCACATTTGAATGATCTCTTTTCACTAAAAGCCTTTATATGGAAGTAGACTGTGGGTATTACTCTGGCCATGCTTACAGTCATGAACTTCAGTCTGAGATAGAAGGAAGGTGACCGGCTTTATAACATCCACATGGAATAAAGCTTCAGGTGCAAGTGTGGCATTATGTTCATAGGAAAGAAATTCCAAAAAGCCAGCTCCTGTGTGGACAATTCCTGGACCCAATGCTAGGGAACTCAAAGATCAAGCTACACAACTGTGACCCCATGCAGAGGGCCTAAGACACTCATTTTTGATGCCCTTTTTGAATTTCTTTTCTTCTCATCAGTATTGTATACCGTATTATATAATATTGTTCATTATAGAATACAGCTTTCATTTTTAAAGTATGGAATATATACATGGATTGGTTGATCCACTAAACAAACTTTAAAATTTTCTAACATTTCATCATTAAAATAAATTATAATATTATCATGTTATCTAGAATATAGAAACTTCTTGTTGCAAAAGCGTATTTGCATAGCAAATTAGTTTTTGATTCCAAAGACATCAGAATTCTAGAAGCTGCAGTTCTATCTATTCCTTATTTTCTAAAAGGGATTTTTTTAAATGGTTTTTAAAGTCATGGTTTCTCTATGTAGCCCTGGCTTTCATTAGGACTCACTCTGTAGACCATACTGGCCTTAAACTCAGAGAACCACCAACTTCTGCTTCCTAGATACTGGGATTCAAGTCAAGTGAAACCACCATCTGGCCTAATAAGAATTTCTACTATAAACATGCATACTGTATAGATTTATATGTTATTATGAGATGATATACTGACTGCTATCTTAAGTCATTACTTAAGAATATACCGCTTTCCTACAGAAATATAAATGGGATCAGGCAGCAGTAAGTATATTCTTAAGTAATGACAATAAAATTTTAAAAGTATAGCTTGTGTAGAAAATCTGGTATACCTGAATAATATTAATGTCATCAGACATCTGTTTAAAGGGGTTTCAAAATTAAAAATTAAAATATAGCATATAAAATTTCTATGTATAAAATGAAATGATTGCAAAGTGCTACATACTTAAATACTGTTTTTATCTAAAAGTCTACCAAACAAAAATTTTAGTAATTTCAGAGCAGTTTAAATATATATGAGACCACCTGATTTATATGAACTACATTTTTGACATTCTACCAATTCCATGCTTTTTTCTGGTGAAACAGTCTGGACTCTCTCTTTGTCTTTACATTAACTGAATACTATGATGAACACATATTCTATAGGTTTTTGTTTGTTGTTAGTTTGTTTTTGAGATCAACCAAACCAAGACTGGCAATTACAGAGTAATTTTGAAGGAGGAAAGTAATTAAAACAGGAGTCCGACTACCCAGCATCACTACCCCTAACTGAAAACCCAGGTCAGTCTCCAGCTGATCCTCCTCTTTCTCAAGGGACTTTGAGCTGGACAAGAAGAATTCTGTCTTTAGGTCTATGTGTGTATAAACAAACAAGGGGTCTTTGTCAAAAAAAAAAAAAAAAAAAAAAAAAAAAAAAAAAAAAAAAAAAAAAAAAAGATTCCATTGTAAATTTCCTTAGAGATTTGTTTCCTAGTATTTGAACTATATATATTTTGACTATAAGGATGCTTATATTGTGATACTTAACATTAAACTTACATTTTCTAATAAAATACTTCTTTAAAAAATTAATAAACCTTATATTTAATAATAACTTTATTTATATTATGGA
Organism: Phyllotis vaccarum; assembly: GCA_033318265.1. Taxonomy (NCBI): domain Eukaryota; kingdom Metazoa; phylum Chordata; class Mammalia; order Rodentia; family Cricetidae; genus Phyllotis; species Phyllotis vaccarum. The sequence goes on from JARWLC010000010.1 coordinate 62,775,203, forward strand.
TATGCACATGTTAAACGTTAGTATTATCTAGTTAGACTGTAAATGATATTATATTGATATATTGATTAAAATGCTAATACTAAGTTAATGGTAAATACCAGCTGTTCTTTCTTTTAAAATATTTAGTCCTTATACTTAGCAAGAAAACAAAATGTTAGATGGCTTCAAGCAAGATTGTTCAGTCTCGGTGAATGTATCCTCATAAAAGTGCAGCATTTTTCTGAAACATTTTAGCATGAAGACTTCATACCATCTTTTGTTTCTCATCCACCCAATGACGGCTCTTAGAAGTTCCCATTCTCTATTCTGTTTCTGTAAGGTTACCTGCCTAATACAGGTAACCTATAGTAGTAGATTCATACAGTTCATATATTTGCAAACTAATGACTGACAGATGAGATGTCCTATTCTCTGTAGTTCTTACTTCTATTTCAATTAGCAAGTTTACTTTCCTATAAGGCTATATATTATAAAATTATGCATATATATCATATTTGCTTATCTATTTATCAATTTTTGGATATTAACTTTCACCTGTTGTGCTGTTTAACTATGAACAGTGTGCCTGTGGACAGAAGAATTTAACATTCTTCAATAACCATATTAAATTAATCTCCCAAAATGAGATTTCAGAATCATAGAGAATTTTTGTTAAATTTTATAAGTAACTTTATTTCTCGTTATTTCTACTACTTATCACATTGGACTTCTGTCATTGGCATATACAATTTCAAATTTCTTTACATCTTTGTCAGAACCTATCTTGAGTTTTTATATTATAGTTATTCTAACAGCTATGGGACAAACATATTGTTTTTTAAATGAATTTCTACAATGATTATTGATTTTGAGCATTTTTGCCATATTTATTTATGGCAATTGTGAATAACTTATTTTGAGATACTTTTTATATTTTAAATAAAATATTGTAATAAATAAATCCCTAGATAAATTTGTAATTTTATTTAATATTTATGATATATTTCTTCATTAACTATGTTACTTGAAAATGTCTCATGTTAATAGGCTTTCACTTCACTCTGTTGATTGGCCATTTTACTTTTCACTTGATGTATGATATTGACTTGAATTCAGACATATGAAATGATGAACGAAAATGCACTATTTGGGAAACAAATGTGTGTTTAACTATTTTTGACAAGGGTGACAAAAATATTTAAAGGGAGAGAGCATAATGTTTTTCAAAGAAAGCAGTGGGAAACGTTATGGAAGACATTTATTAAGTGTTGGTGTTGTCAAAATCCAAGAGGAAAGCAGTGAATTATGAATTCATAATGACATGGGTCCTATAAATGATCATTTGAATATGATAAGAAATCATGGAAAATAAAAGCAAACATATCAAGTTAAAGTTATTTATTTATGATAAAGAAGTAATAGATTTCCCAATAAATTCATAAGTATAGGCTCTCTCTTTTTTGTCCTGGTTTTAAAAAAAAATCTTAGCTCTGAACTGACATTGTGAGATTGTGAAACAAGAATCCTCCAACGGTATCAGATAGTTTTCTGTTCCCATCTGCTGATGGACATGCCGCCTGCCCTTCAGAATTGTCAGTCTTCCCATTGAGATTGTTGGAGGAAACTAATTTCACTTCATGTTTATCAGTTGGAATTGCTTTGGGGTTAAGAATAGGACCGACCGTGTGTCTACTTTGTCTTTCAGCTTTAAGGATCCATCTAGTTTAGGACCCTCAGGTTCTGTGAATTCTGCCCGAGTCTCTCTGTGTTCATATGTGCATAAAATACTTTGAAAGTGTTTGCTTTCGTGGTGTTCTCCTCCTCTGACACTTTATTGTTTCTGCCTCTTCTGATTCTCAAGGGGGAGGGATTGATGCGGACATGCTTTTTAGGGCTCAGTGTTCCAAGGTCTCTGATCATTGCATAATGCCAACAATGAATCTCTGAATTATTCCCATCTGCTGCAGGAGGAAGCTTCTCTGACTATAGCCAAGCAAGGCATTGATCCACAAACATAGAAGAATTGTTAGGAGACAGTTCATTACTATGTTTTTATTTTTGGTTTATTAGAACAGTAATATTTATTGTTAACCTCTGTCATAAGAGATGTAGTCACAGGTTCTTGATCCTCCACAGAGCAGTGTTTGTTGATTCCTTCTATTTTGTTTCTGTTTTGTGTATCTGTACATGTGTTTTTCCCATGTATTGCTGCTTTGGGATTATTTATTACATGTTAGTTTTAAAATTACAAAGTTTTAACAAATAAATAGACTTACTTTTAAAAGTGAAGAAAATAATTTCATAAGTCAGGAATGTCTTCAAATGTTCTTGCTTTCTCACTCTCTGGAGCTAATTATGTTGCAAATGTTTTCCCTGGAAAGACAGATTTATCACAGATTTATCACAACATATAAATTAAGTATATGAGATATATTAGTGTATTTAAGAATACTTTATTGGAGTGGCATTCAAATATTTGAGGGGGGGGGAATGTCAAGGAATTTATTTAATGGGGGCTTTATTTCCCTTTCTTTAGTAGCTAAGTCAGAGCTCTATAATGATGTTTAGTCAAAGGGTATACTGGGTGTAACTTATTCTTACAAATCATTCAGCTGCACAATTGTCTTGCTTTCTTTGGGATATGTCCTTTGAAGGGTAGCAAGTTAAGCACACAAAAAAAAATAGTGTGTAGGCTAAAAAGAAGTACTTTATTTAATAAGGTTCAAAGGAAAAAAAAGTGTCTACAAGTGGGCATTAATGCAATTTAATTGCAAATATCTAGCTTCTTCAGTTAATTAGACAACTTATTTTCAAAATATTCAACTAAATGTTTTTTATTCAGAAATGTTGATTTTTTTCTACTTTGTAATATTGTTGTATACACACACACTAACACACACACACATGCTTGATCACACACACTCATAAAATGAGTGATATGACTAACACATGAAAATTTATATATTTGTTTAAATATTTTTCCATATCTCAGTAACTTATTCAGAAATTTTAAGTATTTACGTAGTACTGCTACTGTTCAATTTATTTTTGATATCAACTTGGAGTTGTTCCAGATCCTACTAAAATATCATTTATTCATATTCTATATCTACATCTTTACCAATATCTATAGTCTAAAAGACAACCTTTTACTTAAAAATAGTATGCAATTTTTAATGCAGAAAAATATTCTGAACTGGATTCAATATTCCTGAAGTTAAGAGACAAACTTGTTTGAATTTCTAATTTATTACACTGACATTTAGATTGCATATGTGTATATTTATATATAAAATTGTATATAAAATTACAAATAGAGAAACATTGTAGAATCATGAAATGATGATGCTGGGAACTTTCTCAGAAAGTATATTATTTTCAAATGTGAAAACCATTATAAACATTTTTTATTAAGAAAAGAAAATAACATTTTATAGGACATCATAGTTTTCATTATGTTGCTTATTGAAAACTATCTCAATGTCCAGAAATAGAGAATATAACATGCTTGTGAAATATAGATGCTGTAAAAGTACTTATATTCAGCGCAAAACTGAGGTATACTGCTTAATTACCAGTGCATTATGAACCTATAGAGAATCAGAGTACTAAAGCAGCTGTTACCCTCTTAGCAATTCAGTGAAGACCAAGTGATACTATCTTAATTTGTAAAGTTGTTACAGTATGATTTTATGAGTGAGCAAACTTCTTTAATAGACAAAGGAGAAGGCACTAAGGTTCTGACTAAATAAGAAATCAAACCAATGTGATCTAGAGGAATGAGTCATAAAAATGAACAATATGAGTGAAAAATACAACTCTACAGAGGAGCTGTTAGATTATGCTTAACCAATCTGAGAGACTGCTGTGGGATACAACTCCCTTGCCGTTCAGATATTATCCATGCAGCACACCTGTCTCTCTTCTCTCATTCTCCCTTTGTTTATCAAGTTAAAAACATGAGATGATTTAAAACAAGGCTCTGTTTTAGCTATCTTATTTCTTGACAGAACAGCTCATTTAGTAATATAATATGTGTTTGGAGAACATGGTGGTTTGAATAAGAAAGGCCCATAAGTTCAGATTTGAGTCACCAGCAGAAGGGGTGGGAGGTGTGGCTATGTTGGAGGAAGTTTATCACTGAATCCTTTCTGGTTTTCAAAAAACCCAAGCCATGCTCAGTCTCTCTCTCTCTCTCTCTCTCTCTCTCTCTCTCTCTCTCTCTCTCTCTCTCTCTCTCTCTCTCTCTCTCTCCTATTTGCTGATTCAAATGTAAAACTCTCTGCTACTTCTCAGACACCATGTCTGTCTGAATGCTATTATGCTTCCTGATATAATGACAATGGACAGAAACTCTGAAACCAGAAGCTAGTCTCAATTGAATGTTTTCCTTTATAAAAGTTACTATGATCATGCTGCTTCTTCACAGCAATAGAATACTGAGACTAGGGAGAATGTTAACATTAAAGTAAATAATTTTTACTGCTTTCCTGTGTGTGATAGCTTCAGACAATTTAGATGTGTCCATTTTTTTAAGTGAATTTTCTAGTTCAAACATGTTTGTATTGATATGGCTAATTTCCCTGTGTTCCTGGGGTTACTCCTTACTGAATTTTCTTCATCAATTGAAAATAATTCCTGAAAATGAAGAACAGCTTAAAACAACATCTAAGCTATACGTTCACATAGCTATTTTTTCATTTAGGTATTTACTTAGTAATATGTAAACACTTTCTTATTCCAAAGAGTTGCAGTCAACAATAAGAGCAAGGCATTACATTCCCTGCCTACATTTTGTGCCCCATGTAGGAAGATTCAATTAAAGAAATCTGAGAAACTTAATTTTTTCATTACAAATTAGCATTTAAAATACAAATTTTATTTTGAGATATAAAACAAATCTAAGGAGTTCAGTGATATCCACTGCACAGCATAAGCATTGAACTCAAGAGCTTTAGAAACCCTACACAGAAAAATAATGAGGCACTTTTCATCTCTTTTCCCAAGGCAGGAATGCAGATTTTCTGTCTAGTTATATTTATAATGTATTTTATAAAGTGTCTTTCTATTATTTGTTTTGGCAACATTATTACTTTTAGTTTCTAATCTCCATATGTTTAGGATATTGTGCCTTTCACTATTGTAATATTCTCAGATATATTTTAAATGTTTCATTTTAGTCTTTCCCTCATGACTTCTCCCCTCCCAGCCTATTCTTTCATTTCTTACTGTCTCCTTCCTCTACACTTACATGCCTGTTACACAGATTGATTTTTTCATTGCTCTTTCATTTTCCTTTAGTATTTTTCATTACATTATCTCCATGCTGATGAATGTAGAAGGCCATGCTGCCTTTACTCTCTTTTGTTTCTAGAATATCTTCAATTTTTTAATCATCCCCTTTTGTCCAAAATCACTTATCTGATAATATATATCATTTCTTTTTAAAATTTTAATGATGATAATTAAAATTACACAGTATTGTGATATTCAAATCTGTTCGGTATTTTTTGTAGGTTAAGCATGACTTTTTTTGTCTTTGATTTTATGTTTCTTAAATTTTATTATGTATGTATTATATGATATGTATTTGTAAGAACATACTTGAATATATGAGGGATACATGCTTGCCAGCATTTGAATATATGAGTCTGTAAATGTATGTGCCACAGGCATGTATGTGGAAGTCAAAAGACAACTTTGGGTATTTGTCCTCATCTTGCATTTTACTTGAGACAGGTTTTATTTATTATTATTTTTCATGATTCTATGGATACCAAGCTAGCTGGCTTTCAAGCTTCCAAGGATTCCTTTCTCTTAATTTCACATTTTACCATAGAAACACTGGGACTGCAGATGGCTACTGCCATGCCTAACTTTTATGTGGGTCTTTGGAATTTGAACCAAAGGTCTCATAGTTGCAAAGCAAGTACTTTATAACCACTTAACCATCTCCAAAGTTAAAGAGTAACTGGATGCCTGAAAAATGCCACAATGTGTTAAACAGTGAATACGCAGATGTTAACAACTGTTTTCTTTTTTTCCTATTACTATAGGTCATATCAATCTAGTAATGATTGAGCATAATTTATGTTGTGCTTTTTGGGGGTCACGCTAATTTTAAATCCCTTTAGTTCCATTGGTTGGGATATCAGCTAGCTTGACTTCAAGTTTTAACCCGTATTCCTTCCCTATGCTCAAACCTTAAGCTTTTTATTTAGATACGTGTCACTGAAGGGTTCTTTCTCTTTGCTTCTTTGCTAATGAGTACATTTTCTTTTTGTCTCTTTTATGTTTACTTGTACAATGTTTGGCTGTGTAGCAGTCCAACATCATGATGTATCTTCAGAATTTATCAAATTTAATTTTCCTTTACTTCAGGCTTTACTTTCAAAGCAATTCTGTTCTTACTTCTCATTCCTGTCAGTCACAGTCTGTCAGACTACTGCTGGAACTTTGTCAGGAGAATTTCAGTTTTTATTTTTGGAATGAGAGGTTTCTAATTGTATGTGTAGGCTCTATAGTTAGCTATCTGGTAGGAATTAATTTTTATCTCTGTGAAATATATTGGCCCTAGAGGCTTACCTGGCCTCAGCCAGTTCAAATTAGTTATAACTGGTTCCTTAAGACATGGCTCCTAGCACTTCCTCATAAACCAACCTGGAGTGGGCCTGAGGCCTTATCAACAAAGGTGGAGTCTTGATATGAGGTGACTTAAGCAGAGGAGCTTTCCACAGTAACAGATACCAGCAAAGCAAAGACCCCACCCTACCAAGCTGAGAGGGGGGTATTTAAAGCTTTCTCTTTCTCAATAAAATTGAACTTGCTTGTTTCAAATAGTCTCCAAAGACTGTGCCATTGTTTTCCATGCCTTCTTACCCTCTCCCCAAGGAACTAGCAGGCCCCTGAGCATAGAGCAGCCCTAACATCTGCAGCTAAACCAGACATACCCCAGCATATCTCCTTAGAGCTATAAACTCAGCAGACTTCATTCTCTGCATGGCACTAGATCAAACTGGTCACATGTCATTCTGATATAGAGCTTGATAAAGAGCTCTAGGCAGCTGACAGCTGATAGGAAAGAGAAAGCCATTTTTCCTTGTAGGTATGACCACTGGTAAGAAGTCAATATTCCAGGGGATGAGCCAATTAACTGGACTCTTTGCAGAAAGAAAAGAAGAAAGAAAGGAAAAAGAAGAGTAAGGGAAGAAAAAAAGAAATACAGAGAGAAAGGAAGGGAGGGAAGGAGGGATGGAGGGAGGTAGAAAAGAAGGAAGAAAGGAAGAGAGGAAAGGAGAAGGGAAGAAATAAAAGCATATAGTTTGGGAAGAAAAGTACTGGAGGTTATTTCTCTCTGTCCTCCATTACAGAACATGTTCAGAATATGATTATCTGCATTCAGCCACATTAGTACACAGCCTATAATACCACAGTGAAGAAATCTGTAATAGACTGGTTCTAACAAACTTGAGATTAGCCATGGCTACATGGTAAGTTTCTAAACCTCATGTCAGGATAGGTCAGAGAGGATAAGTGAGTTAGAGAGAGAGAGAGAGAGAGAGAGAGAGAGAGAGAGAGAGAGAGAGAGAGAGAGAGAGAGAGAGAGAGATTGTTTGTTGTTGAAGCAACCTAATCCACATAAATGAGATTTACAGTAGCCAAAGCTGAGCATGCCCACCTCTTACTCACAAGCCTCTGACTTGACTACTTTTTACTTTAATGTGAAAGAGAGTGCAGAGATGAACAGATGTTACACTGACTTTTCCAAACGGGCTCTTCTAATCCTACATGACCCCAAAGGATAGAATAATTTTGTTTGTAGTTAGCTGCATGAGGATGGAAGGAAGTCTAAACAAAGATTGAGATTGCTGTTTCCACTGCTTGTGAAAAGCTAAAATCCAAGGATCAAAGAATGTTCCTAAACGTGGAAAAAAGAAAGACACATTACTTACTGAGGTCTCTGGCATGAAGGAAGCTTTGCAGGTACTTTGATTTTCAGTCACTGAGGCCTCAGTGAGACGATGGGTCTCCAGATCTCCAATGCACTCTGGGCATTTGAAAGTATTATAATACAATAATACAAGCTTGTGCATGGCACCAACTCAACTAGTACCTTGATCTTAAACTTTGAGTCTCAGAAAATAAAAAAAAAAATGAACAATTATTTTTATAATAATCCATTCCAGGCCAATTTTATATTTATCTGAGTCTATAATACTGTCACTGTTGCAGTAGTTTTTGATAGTTTTGCATTTCTTTTCTGTTATAGCAGCAATGGTTTCAGCTCTGCTGTAGAAGAAAGTTCTGTCCATTCCCCAAAATTCTCTGCTATTTAAAAAAAATGAAAGAGTTTGTCTTTGGGGCGTTATCAGTTTGATGTTCTGCTTTGGACCTGAACTGCAGAGGCAGATTCTTCCTTTTCTTACTTCCTCAAGATCTTAGAACTTGCGGACATCAGGGGAAATGATGCTAATCAAGATCACCTCACAGACTGGTGTTTGAGTTTCCAGTTACTTTTATCATTAAATAACAAAGGTCATTCTTAGTTTATCTACTAGAACACATACAGGCAGGAAAATAGAGAGTAAATATTAGGGTCCAATAGTGCCCAAAGGAGATCTACACCCCTTTTCCCCCTTTTCAATAGTTCTTCACAACTGCACTGCAGCACTGAAGCAAGTTTGCATATTGAACTCTGATTAACTTTAAAAGTCTTAGTGATTTTGTTAGGTACTTGGAAGAACAAATTACTCCAGTTTGAGTGACTTATAAATAAATTATATAAGAATGTATTCTAGATGTCTGAAATAAGAGTGTCAGTATATCATGATTTAGTCAAGGTCTCTTTTCCAGGTATTAGCATCCTGATTTCTTATATCTTCACACAGAAGAAAATGGGTAGGGGAATCTTTATCTAGAGACCTATTCTTCCAATATGTACCACAACAGATTAATATTTTCACACAGTGATTATTTTGGCAGGTGTATATGTATTTATACCAATAGTTCTTCCAAATAAAAGTTTTGAAGACTATGAAGACAGATGATTTTAACGTCCATGACTTTTAATGAAGCTTAATAAACTAAGAATTATTCATCTCCTGCCTCTTTCCAAAAAAATTTAGGAATATATGTTTGAACAAACATAGAGACTCAAATGAGATTTCATCACTTAGTGACACTGTAGTCTTGCTGAGTAGAATCTGTATTTAGATGCTAATAAGGTAAATATAACTAAAGAACAACTCCGTGGAAGTTACTAAAAGTATCAAAATAAGTATTTTAAAAATCTAGTATAATTTGTATCTTTTTGCTGTGATGTTCATGTTGTGATTGATGAACATATTTATCTTATCCACAACTGGTAGTATTTAAAAAGTGAGTATTTTGTAAATTAGAAATGCAGACAGTGGCCTTACAGAAGAAACAAGAAAGAATTTCTTTTCTTCTGCTTCCATGTGAAGATGCAGCAAAATACAATGTTTTTAATGCAGGAAACAAGCCATGGCAGGCGCCAAGTAGCCAGCACCTGGACTTTGACCTCCCATCCTTAGAAACTAAAAGAAGTAGCTTTTTATTGCTTCTAAACCATCCAGATAATACCCATTGTTATAACAGAAACCATTTAATTCTTGAATCTGATATCTGTTAGTTATCACAAAGGGAAAGTTAATAATAATGATGAAAGCCAAAACTTTTAGTAGAGGAGATTTTATGTTCAATAAACTCTTCAGAGCTTTGGGTAATCATCCTTTCAGTGATGAAAACCATCATTAGTAGCAAATGACTTTTTTAACTTAGACTCTGAGGGTGAACCTCTGAGATTTAACTGACACCTTCAAATTTTTTAATAGAATTTAACCTTGTCTTCTAAATACTTTGATTTTTATACTCTTAGGAACAATTCAAATATCTATATGATAGGATGAATAACTGAAGACCATATTAATCTTGTTGTAATCTTTATTTTGTTGTAATATTTAATGCTTAAGGAGATAATTATATTTATGTTTCTATCTGTAACTAGGAGATGTGGTATGTGCTCTTGTGTGTGTGTGTGTGTGTGTGTGTGTGTGTGTGTGTGTTCACACATATGCACACCAATTCCTAGTGAAGCAATCTACCAATTAATAACTGATGAATCACAATAGCAGCTGTATAGGACACAGATGATATTTTAATGAACCAAAAATCTTCAGTTCTGCTAAGCTGGTATGTATCTCAGTTCTGGGGACAAATATCCCAGAGCTGAGGTTACATATGTACGTGGCAATTTTTTTTTTGTTTGTTTGTTTGTTTTGTTTTGCATGGGTGCTATGGATTCTAATCCTCACACCTGCAGACAAAAACACCTTACTCTTTGAAGCATTATGAATAAGTTAATAATTTTTTTGTGGTTCAAGAACTATCTAATAACTAGGTTATTAGTTAACCTATATATTGTAAACAAGAATTTTATATATTCATTTTTGATATTTGCCTTAAGAGCTCATTTGTGTCTCTTGATTATTTTCAAAAAGTATTTTTGAAAATAATTTCACACAACAAATTCTTCCCTAAAGTAATAAATCATGCAAATTGCTTTACAGCTCTATAAAGAATTAATCTTATGTAAAATATTTAAAGTTTTCCAGGAAGATTTTTTTAGGATTAATAATTTATCCTAGAATTCAAAATTTTAGTTGACCATTGTATAGCAGGTTGGTTAAATAGTAAGTATGTGCACAACACATTACTGTCTGCTTCCTTGGGGATGTCTGTCTTGCATGACTTCCTCAACATAACGGCAAATGCCTCAACAATGACACATGACATTACCTTAATTACCTTCAGGACTCATGACATGTGGGTATTCTGATAAGAATTCTTTTAACTTTTCTAAAAAATAATTTATTATTCCAGGGTGACTCTATTTTCGGGCTTTACTGTTGCTGTTAGTAATATCTATCCTTACCTGTTCAGAATGTTCCTCTGGTTTCTTCATTTGAAACCTAAAATATCTATCAGCTTTTACAGGAAAAATAATTTGAGTTTATGATATGGAGATCTCTGTAATATTTCCTGGCCATACTACGCATGTATAGGTATTGGTTTAATAATAAAATTAATGTTTTTTCCTAATATTCAATTTTCTGTGGTTTGTAGAGTTCTCTTCAATAATCAAGTACGGAAGGACTATGTCATTTAATTTTTCATTGTTATTTGTTTACACATTTGGATTATTAATCTAATACTTTTTCATCAAAATAATCTCTCAGTAATTGAGCTTTTACAAGTATTTGCATTGTATTGAGGCTGTAATTTTGCATAAAAATAAGTTTAGCTCAGAGTTTCACCAGAAACATTCATCATATGATGAAGAAAGTACTGGATTTGGAAACCAGATGGTATGGGTCTAATTATGTCTCTTTCAGTGACCTTGAAACAGCTTCAATCATCCTCTTGTTCTATTTCAATATGTAAGTACCATGTCTGAAAGTTCTGTCCAGCCTGTTTCACAAAAGCAGGTACACAGGAAAAGCACATCATAGAACACATGGCATAGCCAAGGGCAGGCCATTCTTATTAAAACTGCATTCGGTAAAGTGCAAATACATGAAAAGTTTTTCAGGAAATAAGGGACAAAAACTCTTGAGATCACATCTTGCAAACTTAGGCATTTCTGGAGTTTTACAGTTATCCTAGGGAAACTATTGTGCCCTTTATTTAGTGGATGTTACAGTGTATTGGAAAGCTGGTGCTTTTGTAGCTTTTTATTGTAGAAATGGATAATCCCTATGTCATTCTCTAAGGGAGTAGGAGGCTATCAAAAGCTCTTCCCACACAACTCTCTCCAGCTGAGTTGATACACATACCTTTTCAGTTCAATGTCAAGCTCCCATTGAACTCCATGTCAGTTGAACAGCAACTCAAATTTCTTGTGCCTTTTATCCCCAGTCTGCAGACTGATGCTGCCATCTTCCCACTTGCTGGGATTTCACTGCCTAGGTGCAGGGCTAGAATTTGACACAAAGTTAGAAAACATTATAAGTTCATTTTTACCAGCAGGTTTGCCTTTTTTAATATTTCAATTCATTGTTATATTATCTTAAACAAGATGTGGCAGGAATGAAAAAAGAAAGGGCTTCAGAATTTCTTAAGTTTAGGGATTAAAAATAAATAGCATTTCAAAGCTCATACATTTGGATGTTTTAACATTATTATTAATGATTAAAATGTCTTAAATTAGTATCATGAATAAACTATGATTTATTTTGTTGATGCTCTAATGGACACAGCCTATTTTTCTTTTTTAAGAAAATTATTTGAAATTTATTTACTTGTTAGTCACATACTAATCTTGTACTTGAGCAGCCATTGAGCTTCTTCTAATTTCACTTTCTAAGCTATAAAATAGGACTACTAGTACATAATAAAAATTTGTAAGCCCTAATTGAGAAAAATCACATTCAAGGATTTTATATCAGCATGATTGAATGAGAGATTCATAATAAGTAACATCAGCAAAACAAAGCTACCGAACAAAATGGTGACCTTAGACTGTCCATAAATTAAAGAAAATCATGTAACTGTATATTAGCATGAATTCTGGAGATAAGCACAATAAATGAATATAAATTCTCAAAAGACTAATATATACTAAAGTAATATGAAAAATTCTAGCAAAATGTACTGTGAAGCTTGAGTGAATGTTAGATCTTGTAGGTAGTATAGTGGAAGAAAAACTTCACAGCTAAGTGGCGTGAAGGTCACTTACGCACAAGCATATAATAGAAGGTTTGAGAGGACGAGGAAGTATATGAGACTGTAATGAGAAAAAGCAATTCTTGAAAGTAGTCAAAGTATATTACATGTATTAGATAAAATCTTTTAAAAATATTTCAAAGATATTACATTTAATATAAGAAATACAAAATTAATAAAAAATTTGAGTAATCACATACTGTAAAAATTATGTATACTTTCTTAATTAAAAAATAATTCTGAGAATTGCAAGAAGATAGTATATCTTATAGATGGAAGGCTCATCTATAAATCTATGTTCCATATCTATATTCAGAGAAGTTATGTTGGGTACTGAAGTAGAAGCAGAGAAAACAAAATCACTTAACTCCTAGACAAATAAGACATTATTATATTGAATACTCATTATCATCATACCAAGACTCACAGAAACTGGATCAAATCCCACAGTGTCATCAGCATCCATTTAGTCCTTTAAATATGTGGGAAAAATTAATAAAAATAAATACTACTTAATACCCATACAAAACAAGTTAATCATACAAGAGAAAGGTGAAGCTAGATATGCATTTGTAAGAAAGGAGAAAATTTTTTATTGCTTGTTTCTTCATCAGTGATTTTAGAAGTTTGCAGATGGGTTCCACCTTATTTCTCAGATTCAGCTTGCAAAACTCAGTGTTTGCCTTCGTGAAACAGAACTCAACAACATAAGACACTCAGAAGTTGGGGTCTAGACAGGATTTTCAGAATTGTTATCTGCCTAACCCACTTCTGAAAGCAGTTGTCAAATCAAACACAGCTGCTTTGGCTCCAAGCTATTGAAAGCAAAGAGACAAACATAAGAAAAGAATGGTTGACCCAGCTCAGTACTGCACTGGAGGAAGCTGCACATGTCAGTCATATCACTGCAGAAGTCTTCTGGGAGCAGATGAAATATAAAAGATGAGAATCAAAAATAAGCACTGAAACCTGGAAAAGATGTAAGACCATGGAAGGAAAGAAAGCCCAGCGGAAAACAAAAGGCAAGCACAGTACAATAGAAAAGACCAGATTTATTTTTATATAGTGGGAATTTCAAGCACTCAAGCCCCTTCCTTTTAAGTTGATCACCTCAAGGCCACAAAGGTTCACAGAAGCAGCCCCAAAGCACAGGAGAGCAACAACAGCATTTGATGAGGGAACGGGATCAATGAAGACAAGCTGGTTTAACTTTGAAGAATTATTAACCACCTGAAAAGTCAAAATGCCTAAGAAACAAGGCAGAATAAGTCAAAGAGGAGAGTGTGAAAGATTTATTTTTAAATCCAGTTGACATGCCAGTTTACACAGTCAAGAGCTAAGTGAATAGCTTAAAACATCTTGGGCACTTTTCCATGAAGAATGTGAAACAGGAATAGAAAGTGCTTGCCAGCTCCATTGCTATTCATATGCTTTTAAATTTCTAATTACCCAAAGGTATCCTTTATCTTTTTATAATCTGATGATCTTTGTTCAACTTTGTTTAAAAAAAAAAATGACATTACTCTGAAAGTCATGGTAAATCTAGCTGACACTTTAAAAAGTAATCTTTCTGCTGATTGGTACCCGACTTTGCTTAAAATGCTCATCTCATGCAACTGGACATCTCTTCTTACAAGCAAAATCTAAGGCCATTGTCAAAACATGCTTTTTAAAGCTTGATAATTAATTTGTCCAAAGTAAACTACCACCACCACGATTGGAGATTTTTCTATAGCTCGAAGTATTTTAATACAATTACATTTCATGTCCTTGGAAGTAAATAAAATGACACAGAAGTATAACTTTGTAACCCCTCTATCCACACAATAGCTCCCTCTCTGTCTCTGTCCCCTCCATCTTAGTTACATCACTTTCCATTTTCTTTGTGGTCTCATAAATCCTCTGGACAGATGAATACTGAGTATTGTCTCTGTGTCTTTTTCTGGGAGAATATTTGAGTAATTTTTCACTATTCCCATGTGTCCTCCAGAAATTTTTATCATAATCATATAAAGTGCTTGTAACCTCACATACTGTATAGTTTACTCTGTTCTAATTCTTTTAGAGTACCATTTATTGAACATGTAGTCACTGTATTTATTTTTTGAAGATTTACATTTATCTTAATATCTGCATTCTATTGAGCAACATTATTTCCATGTGGGTTGTTAATAGTCATCAATCATTTGGTTGGAGAATTTCTTCTCCACTGCACTTAGGTCATATCTGTCTAAAAGATGAGGCTAAACTATCTTTCTAAAATTATGTCTGATATTGCATACCATCAATACAACAATATATCAATGAAATGGTATGTCAGCAACCCCATTTTAATTAAAATTTCATGTTCGTTTTATCTCCTCAAATTCAGAGTCCTCCAGACATTTTTGTGTTAAATAATAAAGTCTTTCACATCCACAATAAGACCTTTTTCTTAATGAGTTTCTTTCCTCTGTTTTTCAACTTATATAGGAAAATTAGTGTCACAAAATTATTTGTATTCTTAGTTCAAGTACAGTAGTTTAAGTAAATATGAAAATCATCACTTTTTCTCATACTGAAATATAATTACTATTGTCCTTTTAAAATATTAATTTTAATTTTTGTGATTTATATAATGTTCCGCTTTCACTTCTTTCCTCCAAACCATTCAATCTTCCTCTTCTATATTTTTCTTAGTGTCCATTTCCTTTTCCATTTTCTGTGTCTTTTGAGCATTTCAATAACATATTATGATATTTGAACTCTTCATGATGCAAACTATAGAACAAACCATTCACATTGTTTTGACTAGTTTTGTCAACTTGATACAACGTAAAGTCCTTTGGCAAGAGGACTTTAATTTTTAAATGAGAAAATAGTGCTAATTGCCCGTGAGCAAGCCAATAGTATGTTTTCTTAGTAATGACTGGGCCCAGCACTTTGTGGATGATGCCACTCCTAGGAAGACGTTCCACTAATGGATAATGAAGCAGACTGAGCAAAGCACTGGTGAACAACTCACCAAACAGCTTCTCCATAGACTCTGCATCAGCTCCTGCCTCCTAACTTACTAGAATTCTGGTCATGATTTAATGATAAACTGTGGTGTAAAACTGTAAGCCAAAATAAACCCTTTAATCCCAAAGTTGCTTTTAATTATATGTCACATGTCATTTTGTCTATATTGCTGTGTTTTAACATGGCAACAGACACTCTAAATAAGACATGCAGATTTAATATAAATACATATATGAAATACAAAGTATTAAGCATCTTTCTTGCTTCCTAATGATATTCTCATCCAAAAGATCGTGTGAATAGTTTTAGTGAGAGTTACTTTTTGCACATTTTAGGCTCACAAGAAAACTTCAAGAATCATAGACTTGACATTAATTTGCAGTGTCATACAGATTTCCTAAAATTTGTGTATCAATATTTGCCTATATCTTTAAGAACTGCTATTCATTTCAGTGTGTTCAGATTCCCTTGGTTTGTCCTTCCTGTTCTTTGATTTAGGATCCCATCATAGATGCCACCACAGTGATTTGAATTACTTTATCCATGTTTCCTTTGGCTGCTTCTGACTGAGACAAATCTTCAGACTTACTTTGTTGTCATAACCTTAATAGTTCTCAGAAAGAAAATTGGAATTTGATGTTTTTCTCATGATAAGAGTAGGCTTGTGGGTGATTGGAAGGAACATCAGAGTGAGATAGTACAATTTTCTCAGAGAACATCAAAGGTCAATACCAGCAGCATACCTTGTGCTGTTAGCCTTATTTGTATGGCTGAGATGTGGCTGCTAGAGTGAACTAACTCTTTTTCCACTTTTGTTTAATTTAGTGCTTAAGAAGAAATTAAATTTTAAAAACTAAAAAATAATATAATCAGCAATAATAATTTAAATTTTTCTGTAAAGCAAATATTTCTTGGTTATCATTTTATAACTTATTGAACTGTTACTTAAGTAATGAAGAATCCTGGATATTTATGCTACCTTATATATAATGAAGTATTACTAGTTAATTTGTCAGGGTCTTTCATCTTTGGATTACAGTCTTCTATCTGTTTCCATTACTGTTTTTATGCTTTATTATTTGGAAAAAAAGGCAGGTCTTACATTTTATGGAATTGTATGATGTCTCATACTCATCTTGTTTATGTTTCAATCAAATTTTTTTCAAAAGCTTTGCTTACTTTTTTGAAGAATTATGATTTGAGGTAGCCAATAAATGGATTATGTATACAAGACATATGCTTCTGTTGAAAATGGTTGGAGGTGAGTTCCCAGGACAATAGGAAGTAGTTTAGAACTGCCCATAAGACTAGTTCTGGGGCATCCAAAACAATATTCTAGTCTCTATAGCTTCTCTCTCTTTCTCTCTCTCCCTCCTCCCCTCTGTTTCTCTGTCTCTCTCTCTGTCTGTCTCTCTCTGTGTGTGTCTCTCTCTCTGTCTCTTTCTCTCCCCCCCTCCCACACAAGTAAAAGTAATTTTAAGAAATTAGATTTAGGCATTAGGTGAGGTCATTTCTAATGATTATTTTTCTTCTATATCTTATTAGTTTAAAAATAAATTGAATGCCTTTTTATTATGATTCATGTCCACAGTTCTAGAAACATCATTATATATTCCCCTATACATTAAAACAAGCAGGATTATCATTGATAAGCTGGATGCTAATGTTGGAGCTAATGAATGATTATAGTCAACTACTTTGGCTATTCTGAAAACCACTCAAATAATGAGAAGCCCGTCTTCCGTTGTCTGCCTTCCATTTATTTGAGTGTGCTATGCCAGTGGCTCCTACAATATTTAGTTCATGTAATTCCTTTTGTCTGTGTTCTTACAGTCTTCCCTACTTTAAGTAATTATGTTTCTACTATGATCTTTCCTATTTTTTACTCCTGAGCCAAGACTTACTTATGGGAAATGTTCAAGAAAGATTTCAAATTAATGTTTCTATTTTTGTGAAGAACATTAAATGTTTGTTGAGACATTACCAGCTGAACTTTGCACACTCATTGACTTAAAACTTGAATAGGAAATCATTACATTAACACTGGGGCTCTCAACATTTTCTCATTCTTGTACCCATCCATTCTTAGCCTAAAACAGCTTTTCAAAGTGACAATTTATATCTTTAAATTCCTACTATTTAAACTGCTTTCAATAATCAAGCATCATTTGGAGGGCAAGAGAAGACATTTGTGGATTGTTACTTTTAATTCATACAGGAGCTTTCCATTAAAATATCCTTTTATGAGATAAAAAATTGAGATGATATTTTTCCTTTTATATGTGACAGGAGAAAAAGTGATCCCACATAAAAGCACACTAAAAGAGGTATAGATATTCTAATAAAGAAAATTCTTTCATGTAACACTGAAAGACTGTCAATAATAAGAATTCATACATTATCTGCCAACTTTTAGTGAAGATTCTGACATCTTAAACATTATCATGTAGACCATGGAGTAATTTATGTATTTCTATAGGTTACACTAATTAAGCTTATAATTATAAATCCATCATGAGAAATAAGATGATAAAAGTACATGCAATAGAATAAATCTAATAAAATAGCGATGAATTTAGTAAGCTAAGAGCAACTATCTTACTTAATACTCTTGGCATTTAAATGAAAATTGGGACATAAGTCCATATGTTTCTGTTGCCTGTAAATCACTTTTATAAAACACTTCATTCCACTGGGGCTTTGGATATGTGAACTATTTTTGTAGATTTTGTCTATGAGCTTCCCTAGTGCTGTGTGTAATTGTAGAAAAGAGGCACAATATTAGAATAAATATCTTTTCATGATGGCAACTTTTTTATAGACAAAACATTATCAAACATTTTAAATACAAAAGTAAAATCAGAATTATCTATTTAAATTTTTATACTGAGTGCAAAGGCAGATTTTTATAGTATTTAAAGATAATAGATTTTATTTTAAATGCATGAAAAATTTGCTAGAGAGATAATCACTGTATCTTAAATGTCTTATTTATGTGCATAGGTGTCTATGTGTGCATTCACAAATATATAAGTAAAACCCGTTCATTCTGTTTAATGTTATTTGCATGCATAATTTTTTAGGGCTGATTACTTAGTATTGGAAAGCAAGTCTGCATGCTTTACCGTGGGAAAGGTTTCTTTCTCCCTCTTGCAGCATTCTTTAGTTGCCTGTATTTTTCTATGGTTGAGGCCTTGTGTGCTTTCAATGTCAGACTGTCTTTTGGTATCATCCTTGTTCAACTCATGGTTAGGCAGTCATATATGTGAGAGTTCAATAGTTATAGTGTTCAAGGAAACCACTAGTAAGTCTATGGGCCTAAAATTTATAAATAAGTACTTAAATTTTAACTACTGTTCCTAGTTTCAGTGTGTCTCAACAGATTTCCTCTTGACTGGTAGACACAACCAGCTAGAAAGGACTATAAGCTCTGAACTTGTTGAAATTCAAAGTGTTATGAGCCCATACAAAATGATTTTGTTATCTGTCCCCATAGATCGGTCAGATAACTAAATGCTTTTGATAAACACCCTATTACCTAGTCTTTGACTAGCCTTTCAATCTTATTGGGTGCTGACAATATTCCAGTGTCAGATTGAAACAGTTACATAAAATAATATGTTGTCCTATGCTTCCTGCCCATATTAGGATAAAAGGTTGAGTTAAAATGTCCCTGTTATAAAAGACAATGGCCAACTATAATGTTTTTTGACATACTAGGAAATTGGAAACTTGGTCTTCTTTATGCAGTACCAAAGAAGTATTATATGGTTTTAAAGTTATTTCTATACTAATTTGATTGTAATCAAAGAACAGAACTACAGGACCATAAGAATGGCAATATATGTAAATGTTACTTTCCTAGAAAATTCTGTTAGCTAATGGTTCTTCAGTTCCATTACCTGAGCCCCTAAGCAGATAAGACCTATGATTGTGCTCTGTCATTGTTACTTGTGAAAGGGGAATATGGGCCAAGAGGAGCACAATCTGATCAGCATTTTGTCTGCAGTACTCCATTCCCTCATGACCTGGGAATGACTCCCTGTTAGCAGTTTTTTTCAGCAGGTATCTCATGTCTCTGACATCTCTAAAACTTGAGATCTCCAAGGAAATTCATGCTTCCTCTTTACATCTTTATAATCTAATAATCTTTCTGGGCTCACATTCAGGGACACCCTTACATAAGCCTGGCCTCAGATACTTTTCTTATTCTAAGAGGCGCATTTCATAGCCCTTCTCTAACATTTCTAACTGCAGAACATCATGGCTTTAGCTCTCAAGTTCTAATACTGCTAATATTGATAAACCCTTAGCCAAATTAAATAAAAGGAAGAGATGATGCAATGTAACAAAATTAAAGATAGATAGGGTGATATAAAAACAGACATAGGATACCTAAAAAACGTAAGTGCATACTTGAAAACTTGTATTCCAGCAAGTAAGAAAATCTAAAGAAAACAAATAAGTTTCTTAATACACACAACTTACTAAGGTTAAATTAAAGTAAAAGAATAATTTTAAGCAGACTTACAACTTATAAAAAATAGAAGCAGCAATTAAATCTACCAAAAAATTGAAAGTCCAAGACCAGATGGTTCCACCATATAAATGTACAAGATTTTTCAAAATAGAGTTAATTGTAGGCGGAGTTTCTCTTAAAATATACCAATACAAGATTAATATTTATTAAAATATAAACCAACACTCATGATACAGGTAACAGCTTATAGTGGCTCCTGAATAGGAACTGGAGTATCCGAAAGATGGACGATGGATGCCAAATTGGTCTCTTCAGTAGTCAGGAACTAGGAAATGGGTCTTCCCAGGATGCTAGCAGCCCCTTATCAATGGGGTTAGCCACTCCCTATTCAGGAGCCCAGGGCCCTGGATAAGCCTTCTTGGGTCTTATTAGCTGACACCTGAATCCCACCACATCTCTCCCTTTTGTCTAACTAAGAAGGTTCTAAAGTAAGATTATATAAAATAGGAATTATTATGAGGTAGTATCTAGGAGAGGATAAGGCACAAAATACAACCAAAGCCTAACACATATAAATTGCATCATATATTTCTAGAATATTGGTAGATGGTATGGTGTATAAATTACTTCAAGTTTCATCTGGGAAAGTGAAAATCCAACACCTGACTGTTCCTTGCTAAGGGATGATATGGTAGTAACCTTAAATACCTATTCTTCAACCCCTTCCAGAACTGAGAAGGAAAATGTATCACCTTAAAGTAGAAGTACATGGAAGTAGTGGTTTCCAAAATTTGGGAGAGGACAGCAACACAGCTACCTGGACAAACACCTCTGGTTTTGTTGGCCTTTGCAGAATCCATCATATTGGCTACAGGCATATGATATCAGACAGTTCTTTTCACAAGCAGGGAAATTTTGGAGGGACTGTCTTATTCTGTTCAGGCAGGTTTTGTCAGTCTCCATCCATTATCCAGCTTAGACATCATGTGTGTACTGTCAGCAATCAAGGTAAGGGTAGTTCTTTACCCAACTGGCCACTCTCTGCCAAAAGGACAAACTCCAAAGGAGTATACTTGATACTCAAAGCCATCCCGGGAAAGGAATAGTGACACCAGGAGTTGTCTTGTCTCTCACAGCATAATTCCAAATGGTAAATGCTATATTATCTGGGTCTATGAAATGGTTGAAGACTCCTATCTATGATATTCTAACCTGTATCTGAGATGACTGTGACATGGCACCTTAAGTAATGTTGACTGCAGTTTTTATAGTCTTAAGGATTAAACCCTGTACTAAAAATTAGATTACCTATATAAGAGGTGTATAATCTCTAAACAATGACTTTTAGCATAACTATCAAACATTATCCAGGGGTATATATACCATGTAAAGTGGCCACAGTATTTTAGACATGCATATACATATATATCATCCAAACAGACGTATATAAACATCTTGTGCATATATCATAACTAGTGCAATCATACATTATGTCTAGTATAGTTAAATGGAGGTAACAATTGTATAGTGGATATGACAAAAATGTGCAAGTATTTTAAACAGAAGTAGAAGCATATATAAAATATAAGAGTTACAGATTCAGTTTTATATCTATGTATAAGTTGCTTTGGTTATATGAAGCAATTTCAGATTTAACTTTGTACCAATGTTCAAAGTATCTCAATTAAACATATAAAATGATTTCACATTTGCATCAATATACAGATATCTATGCCAGTGTAAATTGTCTTTAGCTTTGCCCATATATTCAGCTAAAATTGTTTATAGGTAGGTAGAACAATCTACCTTTATGTATCCTATATATTTCCCTTTCTCTTCTTCAAAAGAGATCCTTGAGGCTATATTATTGTTCTGTCCTCAACACAATTTTAACTTATAACTATTCTATCAGAATAATAATTACCCACAACCCTCAGAGCACAAAACTTATTGGGAAAGGGGGCATAGTCTTTCATAAGGTTGCTTCCTGCTGACTTAAGGGCGATGGCATCTCTTTGGGATATTGTACAAGCTAAAACAATGGTTAGATCCTAATGGACTGACTATATACATCTATAACCATTCTCAGAATACTAGTTACCTCCATCTTGAATTCTTATTAGAAATGTGACCTGAAGGATAATCATAGAGAGCTATCTTGCAACCATTTTTGAATAATCTATTTTCTAAAAACAATCATTAATTAGTGTGTATCAGGTTCTAGATTTTTTCTATTTCTGGCACTGTCCTTCTGTCTGCCTGTCTCTTTCTCTCTCTCTCATACTCTCCCTTTTATTCCTGTTTCACTAGTAGGAGTTGTCATGGTGGGGGCCCCATCTCCTTTCCAGATTCTTTGTAGATCCTTTGATAGCAGGAAATGTTATTTACAATGGAAAACTTAAGCATTGTTGATACTCAAAAGAGATATTCATATCTTTTATGACTTTAGGAGACTGTACACAGACAGGATGTTTGAAAGGTACAGATACAGAGAGAAACAAGGTTTGAGATAAAGTCACAATAATATTGGTCCCAAACATTCTGTCTTCTGTCTCACACCCACTGGCTTTTTTGATATGAGACAGAATACTTCACATTTCCTTTACCAATATGCTTGGGTTTAGAGAGGGAGAAAGCCATTTTCTCCCAATCCAAATCCAGCCATATTAATAGTCAAATCAGGACCACATTTTTTTTTTTTTGAGGTGTAGATGCAAGATGCAAAGCAGTAAGAATTGAGAGATTACCCAGTAGTGTATATGCTGTCAGTTGGTCTCGTAGTCCGTCATGTACATTCCTTCCTCATCAGTCTGTTTTCTATTGCAGGTGAGTAATTATTCAATGTTTAGTCAATGGCTTAAAAATAGCTGTATCCATTTTCCTGTAAAGACAAAATTGAGACCCTGCCCCCGGTTTGTTAAATGTGTTTTCCTTACCATGTATCCATTTGTCATATCAAGGATGAACAATTACTTCTCTTCCTCAGGAAGGGACTCCTTTTCGAAGCGGACTTTTATTAGTTTTGTCGTACCCATATCTTTTCTGTCCCTGTTGAAACAAGAGCAAAACCCCTACCCCATCGAAGCACATATCCCGGCTTCCACTCTGAAGTCAACACATCCTTAAAGTAGATGGGTTGATTTAACTCAGAAGATTTCTCTACTACCCAATGTCTCTCAGCAGCTGAAGTTCCCTTTTCATCAGCGTTAAGAAAATTTAAAGTCAATAAGGCACTGTGCAACCTCTTTCTGGGTTTTTTCATTTCTTTCTTTTGTTTATAAAGCATCTCTTTAAATGTGCAGTGAGATCTCTCCACAACTGCCTGTCCTGTAGGGTTGTGTGGTATCCCTGTAATATGCTTTATATTATAGTATCCAAAAATGATCTTCATTTTTCAGGAAACGTAAGATGGAGCATTGTCAGTCTTAATCTGAGTGGGAATTCCCATTATGGCCATGGCTTCCAAAAGGTGAGTAAGTACAGTATCAGCATTTTCAGAACTCAGGGCAGTGGCCCATTGCATTCCAGAATAGGTATCGATAGTATGATGTACATATTTCATCTTTCCAAATTCTCGAAAGTGAAACACATCCATTTGCCAGATCTCATTTCTCTGTGTACCCTTAGGATTACTTCCTGCAGGTAAAGATGGTTGGTTATAGAAAGAGCAAGTGTTACAATTCTTTACTATTTCTTATGTTTCATTCCAAGTGATGGAAAAACTCTTCTTTAGCCCTTTGCTGTTGACATGATGTTTCTCATGAAATTCTGTGGCCTCTAGCATGTTTCCTATCAGCAACTGATCTATTTCATCATTACCCTGCACTAGAGGGCTTGGGAGACACGTGTGCGCCCTGATATGTATTATGTACATAGGATGTATCCTATCTCTGATGATATCCTGTAATTGTATGAATAGTAAGGTCAGGTCTGTATCATCAGGAATGAAGTCAACAGTTTCAATATGTAAAACAACTATTTCTGCATATTGAGAGTCAGTAATTACATTGAGAGGCTCTGTGAAATCCAACAACATCATAATAATCACATATAGTTCTGACTTCTGAACAGAGTTATAAGGGCTCTGAGCCACCTTAATTAAGTTTTCAGACTTGTAGCCAGCCTTTCCTAAATTGTTTGCATCAGAATAAAATGTAGGGGCTCCAGAAATGGGTTTATCCTGTACCACATGAGGAAAGATCCAATTAGTTTCCTTTATGAATTGAATTCTCTTGTTTTGAGGATATTTATTATTAATCTCTCCTAAAAAGTCACTACAAGCCTTTTGCCAAGGTTCACTGTCTGCCCATAATCGTTCAATTTTTTCATTAGTCAAAGGCACAACAATTTCTGCAGGGTCCTTTCCAGTCAATTGGCGAAGTCTGAATTTACCTTTAAAAATCAGATCAGATATTTTTTTGATATGTGTTTTCAGCTTTTCGCTTGGCCTATGTCTCAGATATATCTATTCTAATATAATGCTTTCTCTTTGCATTAAGATTCCTGTTGGAGATTGTCTAGAGGGTAAAATAACTAGTATGCAATACATGTCTGGATCCACACGATCCACATGTGCTTCTTGAAGTTTCTTTTCCACCAACTCTAATTCTTTCTCGGCCTCATCAGATAATTCTCTTGGACTATTTAAATCCTTGTCACCATCCAAAGTCTTGAACAAATTAACTAGTTCATATTTTTTATACCAATCATGGGCCGTAGATGAGCAATATCTCCTAGTAGCTTCTGAAAATTGTTGAGTCTTCAATTTATCTCTATTCAATTTCATCTTTTGTGGCCTAATTTTCTGTAAACCTATTTTATATCCTAAATAATTGATAGAATCTCCCCTCTGTACTTTTTCTGGAGCAATTTGTAGTCCTTAATCAGGCAATATTTTCTTTAGTTCTTCAAACAACGTTTCTAATGCTTTGGGTTTGGGTCTGCCAACAAAATATCATCCATATAACGGTAAATGATAGATTGAGGGAAGTGCTTGCACAGTATTTCTAGTGGGTGTTGTACAAAATATTGGCATAAGGTGGGACTATTCAACATTCTTTGGGGAAAGACCCTGCATTGGAACCTCTTAACTGAACATGAATTTTTAAGATTAGGCACTGTGAAAGCAAATTTCTCTTTGTCCTGTTCCTGTAAAGGTATGTTTTTTTTTTTTTTTTAATCCTTCAAAATAGGCCATCCCTTAGGTAACAGAGAAGGCAGAGGAATACCAGATTGCAAAGAGCCCATAGATTGAATCACTTTATTACTTGCTCTTAGATCCGTCACCATCCTCCATTTTCCAGGTTTCTTCTTGACAACAAAAACAGGAGATTTCCATGGACTGGTTGATTCTTTGATATGCTGAGCCTGTAACTGCTCCTGTACCAGCTGTTCCAAAGCCTGAAGTTTTTCTCTTGTCATAGGCCATTGTTGTACCCAAATAGGCTTTTCTGTTAACCATTTCAAAGGTAGTGCTGTGAGTGTTCTTTTAGGTTCTGCAGTTATTGGGCAATTCTTTTGTACAACCTGAACGTCTGGTGAATTTTCTTCATAGCACCTTAAAGCATCACTTTTGGAAACATAATTGAGTCTCCAGTTGATATCAAAACCAGGAGGGATTTTAATCTGGGTATTCCATTGCAGTAGAAGGTCGTGACCCCATGATTCACTGCTATGTCAGCCATATATGGCTTCAACCGTCCTTTCTAAGCTTCTGGTCCTATGCATTTGAGCCACCTCATACTCTGTTTCATCTGAGATATTATTCCAATACCAAAAAATTGGATATACACTGCCTGTAAATGCCATCTTAGATGCCATGATTGTGGGGTTATGAACAAAACATCAGCCCCTGTGTTGACTAAGCCCTGGATATAAATATTATCTACCTGTATTTTCAATTTTGTTCTTTGTTCATTTTTTTAAGTCTTCCAAAATATTCGTTCTGTGATTCTTCTTGGAAATCTGATTTCTCTCACGAATTTATTCTAGTATATATCCTATGATCTTCTAGATCAGGCATTGGATGCCCTACTCATCATGAGAATGCTGGTCTTCCACTGTGACTGGATATGATCTTACCTTCCTCGAATTTGGAGTCTGATTTTTGGGGGCTTCCCGAGCAAAGCCCCAAAAGATGTTTTTCGATGGTAAAGGATTGCCTTCTTTGTCCCTGATAGATCTACATTCATTGGTCCAATGCTGTCCCCTGCCTGCTTGGGGCAGGGTGACCGTGCTGCTCCGGCAGGGAGAGCAGACCAGGTACCACAGGGAACTGCTCAATTTAAACTTGCCTGCTTGGGCTGGCTAAGTAAGGCAGGGCAATTGTGCTACACAGGCAGAGTAGGCAGGGAACCGCGAGGCAAGCAGGAGGGAGCTTTAAGCCTACACACTGGAGTGCAGGTTCCCAAATGTGAACACTCTGCTTGTCCCCTGCTTTTTAACAGTGTTGAAAACACAAATGGATCCCCTATGCCCATGGGCACAGGCCCGAGGATGCTGGGCACCAGATATAGGCAGAGTTTCTCTTAAAATGCACCAATCCAAGATTAATATTTATTAAAATATAAACCAACACTCACAATACAGGTAACAGCTTATAGTGGTGCCTGAACAGGGACTGGAGTATCCAAGGGATGGACTATGGATGTCAAACTGGTCTCTCTAGCAGTCAGGAACCAGGAAACAGGTCTTCCCAGGGTCCTAGCAGCCCCTTATCAATGGGGTTGGCCATGCCCCCTTCAGGAACCCAGGACCCTGGATAAGCGTCCTTGGATCTTATCAGCTGACACCTAAATCCCACCATAGTTAATGTAAATACTTTTCAAATTATTTTATAAAATAAAGCAAAAGAAACATTTGACAGTTTATTTTAACAGGACACACCCTATCCTAAACATCAAAAGAACCCATGGAGATACTGAATTTCGATCATTTTTATATGTTTATAGTGTAAAAATTCTCATTTTTTTCAGATTTAATTCAATAAAACATTAAAATAACATACCAACATTTATAATTATTCTTCTTTAAAGAGATGGGAAGAAAGTTCAATATACATTAATGTATTCAATCAAAGAGACAAATTGTAAGAAGCAAAAGATACATGATCATCTCATAAATTGCATAAAAGTTCTTCAGTTTAAATTTATTTTGTTATATATTAAAATGACTATACCAACTTGAGTCTATTTGCTTGGAAAGTCTTTCTAACCTTTTACTCTGACTTAATGGTTATGTTTGATTTTGAGGTGTATTTATTGTATTTACTAAAAGAATGGGTCCTGTTTTGGTATCCAGTTTGTAAGCTTATGTCTTTTTATTGGGAAACTGAGTCCCTTGAAATTTATAAATATCAATGTCCAGTTATTGATAATTCTTGTTTTTTTGATGTTTGTGGTTATGGTGGTAGTTTGGATATGTGTATGTATTCTTTACATTTCTCTTCTTTGGTTTTGCTCATGGAAATTTATTTTCTGTGTTTTCTTACATGTAGTTAATCTCCTTAGGTTGGACTTTTTTTTTTTTTTTTTTTAGTATCTTTTGTAGAGCTGGATTTGTGAAAAGATATTGTTCAAATTTGTTTGTTTTATGAAATATTTAGTTCTGTCCATGTATAAGGATTGAAAATTTTGCTGGGTACAGTAGTCTTGGATGCCATGCTACAGGAGAGGTAGCTGAGAGTCCTACATTTTGACTATCAACATTTCTTGTCTCTAGCATCTCCAATATCTTGAAGTCTCCAAGGAAATTTATGTTTAAACTTCACAGCTTCACAAAATGTCCTTTCTATGTCTACATTTAAGGATACCTTGACATACACAGAGCTTTCCTTAGTCTCAGAGGAAAATTCCATAGCCCCTTTTTTCTATCCTTAAACACAGAACTACATGGCCAAAGCTTTAAATTCTGTAGCTTACTGAGGCTAGAAAATGTCCTTGTTCAACTACATCTTCATCAGCTCTTTGTTTTTTAATGGTTTCCTTCACTGCCTGACCTAAAACTGGATATGTAGACCTGGTTGGTCTCAAACTCAGAGACCATCAGCTTTCTTAGTGCTAGTATTAAAAGTTTAAACTACTCTGTCCAGTTTTAAACTTTCTTTAGTTTCTTTCAACAAGTTACAAACTTATCTGGTTTTAATCTTCATTGGCTTTTGTTTATTTCATTTCTTAATCATTTATCTCCTTGAATACAGAATTTAGCCTCATTTGACTTTCTGTTTCTCAAATATTTTCTTTTGCTCAGCATGCTACTTTGCATTACATATCATTTTTAGAATTAGCACTATTAACTATATAGGCTTTTGAAGATTTCTCATAACAATGTAATTAGTTCAAAACTTTTATCTTTGGTATAAGACCAACCTTTGGACAAGAATAAAAAGCAGCAGCCAAATACTTCACCAAATGATCACAAGAATTATTTCTAGGTCACACATTAATATTCTTCTGCTCTGAAACCCCTCAAGTTCACCTTACACAGTGCTCTCTAATAAGCATTCTGTAACCATTTATTACATAATAAAAAACAAAAGATAAAAGTTGTTAGCCCACTTTACTTACACCCTGAAGAAAGGGCAGTATGCACTTTAGAAGTACCAAAAAATAATGCTTGTCATTGAAATTAAATTTGTGTTATCATTATGGTCATATAAATATATCTATTTATCTTTAAAAATTATGTGTTGCTTTCATTTTCATCTTCTAATGATCTAATATATAGACATATATTTAATTATTTCTATTCTGTCACATATATGTATTTAAGTGATTTAATTTGAGCTATACATTAGTAATTTCATCCTTTTTCCCATTTATTAAATTTAGAAAAAGCAAAAGCAGATTGAACTTTGAACTGTTTGAACTTGGATTTCATAGTGCTAAGATGGATCAATATGTACTTATTCCATAAGACTATCACATATTAGTTCAATTCTTTCCAAACCTGTGAATTGTTATTACTTTAGTTACCAAAGTGGAAAGTAAGGTCAAGATAAGAAGCAAGAAAAAGTGATGCAACCAGAACATTACAGTCAAAGGGAGTTGCAAGACGACAGAGTAACTGTTCTTAGAATTATTCCAATGAAGAAAACCTTGTTGCATGCTGAAAATACATACTCATAGCAATTTGGTCCTACATTTCCAGTTCCTTTTCCGTTATTATATAATTTATAGAATTTGATTAACCTGTATGTCTAACTCTATAACTGCTGTATTTTACAATTACAAAACAATAATTAAAAACTCAATTTGTGAGGTGAAACCATTTATTGTATTAATAAAAATTACATAGCTTAAAAATATTGAAAGAGATATAACAGGAGTTCTTAGGATTATTTTATAAATATTATTTTATCTTTATTTCACATGTATCTGTGTTTTATGTGAGGTACCTATTTGCACTACATCCATACCTGATGCTCATGGATCTATAGAGAGTATTGGAACTGTAGTTACAGGGGATTATGAGCTAACACGTACATCCTGGAAACTGAAATCTTCCAGAAAAGCTGTACATTAGCTTAACTGTAGTAGAAAGTTTTTGGCCCATACAGCCTGAGGTCCAGACCTGCAGTCTTGAAACCACTTTGCCCCAAATAACCACACAAAGGCTTTTATCAACTACAAATGGTTTGGTTTATGACTAAGGCTCATTACCAACTAGTTCTTATAACTTTATGCAAACCATTTCTATTAATTTACATCTTACCACATGGCTCTGTGGCTTTACTTGTATTCAATTACATCTTGCTCTCTATGTGGCTGCCCACAGAGTCCCCATGAATCCTCCTTCCTTTATCTATGCTTGGATTTTCCACCTTCCTATAAGCTGGCTTGCCATAGGAAAAACAGTTTCTTTATAATGGTATTTTACAGTGTACAGAGAGACAGCCCATATCACTTAGCCATTAAGCAAATTCTTTTACCCATTGAGATATTTTGTTTCTTATTTTTAGAACTTATTCATCATTATAGATAGGTACTAGCAATTTATTTGGCTACTATTTTGAAATGTATTTCAAAATCTTTATTTAATTATTTATCTTTCATATAAATAACTTTTTCAGGGGGTTGTAAATTTTAAAAAAAGTATTATAATTCAACTGTAACTTTAAGACTTTTAAAATTTATTTATTTAGTTAGTTTTTTTTCATATCTACCACTGCTCCCCCTCCCTTCCATCCTACCAGTCCCTCCTCAGCCTTCCTCCATCCCATCCCCCATCCATTCCCCAAGGAGGTCAAAGTAACCCAAGGTAAATCTGTTCAGTCTGGCATATCCAGTTGAGTAGGTCTAAGTCATGTATTCAAGTATTAAGGTTGAGTTTAGTGTTTCTTATATAGAGAATGGGCTCAGAGATGTCAGTTATTGGACAAGGAATATATTCTGATCCTGCTGCAACAGGCTCCACAAACTGCCCACACCAAAGGATGGTCACCTTCCTTTGGAAGTTTTAGTTCCTTTCTATGAAGGTTTCTCAGCAATTATTTCAGAGTCAGCGAGCTTTTAATAGCTCCAATCAGCCATTTCTATGGGATCCTGAAATCTTCTGATAACTGAATTATATACTCTCTCTCCTCTTTCTTTTAAACAGGACTGGGAGCTCAATCTATTACTTATCTACTTTTTTAATATTATACATTCAGTGAATTTTACCTAGTACTTGTTACATTAATTTATTTATATATTTAATTATTTTACATGTATGTATAAATGTATGAATGTGGTTCTCATATGGAGAGAGTAATTATGGGGACTCAGTTCTTTTCTTTTTATCCTGAGCTACGAAGTTTTAAAATCAGGTCATTGGATTGGTGGTAAGCCCATTGACTCACTGATCAATCTTGTCTTCTGGTAAAGCATTATTTGGATCATTACTTAAAGATCATTTATAGTTCATGTTATATAAGAGTACAATGATATTCTAAATATTTTTTATCTATGTTTTTAAAATTAGATAACCCAAAGTGTGTGTGTGTGTGTGTGTGTGTGTGTGTGTGTGTGTGTGTGTGTGTAAGATTTATCTGTACATGTACATGACTGTATGTATTAGGGTGTGTGTTTACAATACCTTTCTGGTGACCTCTCATGACTGATGCTCTCATATAATCTGAGAAGCTATAATTACCCACAGGGTAATCTCTTAATATTGGCTCATTCACATTCTTCACTGAAGGGACAGAGGGATCAGAATTCATTTCATTGAGTCTTACCATTGTACATATGTTAGAGTACCTACTGAGGCTGTAGATGCTGTTGGTATTATAAAAAGCTTTAAAAATTAATAATTAATATACACTTTTGATGAAGTGTATATACTCTATAAATTACCCAAATTCCTGAATAAAATAGCCTATCCATTCCTGTAAGTAAATCCTTCTAATGTCCTAACTTTATTAAGTTATTCTTTGGTGAATTGACTATTTCACATATTGTTGTTATCTATGGTAGAAAAAGATTTTTATACATTTTATCAGGAAAATTAACATGAAAGCAATTTCTGTGTGTTTGTGTTTATCTGTATCTATCTCCATATTTATGTACTTGTGTTGATTAGACAAAGACAGATCCACAGGTAAATAAAGATAAAGAGACAGAAAAGTGGCAGAGACAAACAGAAAAAAGGAAGAATTATTAAAGATATATTTCTAACCTCATGAAACACACCTAAATAAAGATAAAAGTTTCTGCTTCTGCTTACCTACAATATTCCTTGAGGCAAATGTTTAATTTTTAAATACCAATGACATAATAAAAGGTTTGGAACTCAGCTATACCTCTTTTGAGCTCCTATTTTAAGTAATATGCTCACAATTAACAAGGAGTACTATTCAAGTCTTATTGATTGTATAAAAGTGAGAGAACTTAACGTATTTTTAGGAATTAGATTCTTAGAAGTCATTCTCACACAAAAATTGCATTCCATATGAAGATCATCTGTAATGGTTTGAAAGAAAATGCCTCCCATAGGCTTATATAGAATGACAAAATTTGGAGGTGTGGCTTTACAGGAGGTTTGTCATTATGGGATGGGATTTGAGGTCTCAGAAGTTTCAGCCAGTTAATTTCCTACTTTCTGCAGATCTAGGCTTAAAACTCTTAGCTCCTTCCACAGCAGAATCTCTGATCTCCGAACATTTGATATTAGCTATTCTGACAGGGGTAAGATGGTATTTCAAAGTTTTTCTATTTGCATTTACTGATGGCTAAGGAAGTTAAGAAATTATTTGTTTTTCAGAAAATTGAGATTCTTCAGTTGAGAATTCTTTGTTTAGTTCTGTACCTCATTTTAAAAATTATATATTTTTTTAATTTTTAGTTTTATGAGTTCTTCATATATTTTAGAGATCAGACCTATAACTATAACTATCTCATCTTAAACTACCTCAGAGACCCAAGAAAAAAATTATATTTACCCAAATAACTAGGAAGTGCAAGCAACTTCCAAAAACTAGAAATGACAGAGATGACACCTATCTGCCTGGACAGTCACCCAAAGTTCCTTTATAAAGTTGGAGCATCCATCTTCAGCCTACAGGCCCAGAGTCTCTATTCATCTCAATGAAGCAGGGAATCTGCTCTGTCCATTTTGGTGTAGTTCAGTCATTTCTCCTTGTGTCCTGAAGATTGAAGACCCTCTTCAAAGTTCTTTTCAACTTCCCCTTAAGGTACTTGTTGGTTATAGGTCTCGTGCTGGTATGGTATTTAGCTTTAGATGGAGTTTACCACCACTTTGGACTGCATTCCCAAGCATCTTGACTCCAGGAAGATCCAAGCCCAGTGCGCCAGAGACCGCTACCAGCCTCACACTGTCCACGGGCCATCTCTGACAGCTTTGTCTGAAAAAAAGGAACCTGAAGGATGGTCTCAGCTTGCTCTGTAAAAGTTCAAAGGTCACTTTCTGAAGGAACCTACATGTCCAGTTCAAATAGCACACTGTCAAGCAGTCAATACAGGGACAGGTTCTTGTCCAATGACTAACTGTTGCCACAAGAAAAGTAGACTCCATATGGAGTTTCTTCAATGCCCCTTTTTCTCTTGAAGTAGATTGGGGCTGCCAGGATCAGACTTGTCTCACTGTCTTTAAGTTCTAAAAATATTTTAAATGCAATATTCTATGGATCTCTGAAGTTTTTGAAGAAGACCTGTTTATCTAAAATATATTTGTTTGACATTGAAAAACATATCTAACATGACTGTGTCTGAATGTAATGTCTAGCTACTGACCTGCATTGCTTTATATTCTGCTTAATTGGAAATAAAAACTTTCATGGACTAGCAACTTGGATTACAATATTAGATAAACTGATTAAGTATACACCTCAAACAAGCATAGAAATATTTGTACAATGACACAATTAATCTCAATATACATAATTTGTATACAGAAAACCAATGCAATGTAAAATATTTAAAGCTAGTAAATCCTTTTAAAAGAAGATTCCATAATCTATCCTTATATCCTATCTATCTGTATCCCCTTTTTCTTTCTATGTTTTTAAAACAGAAATCTTGAATCTAATCATTCTTGTTTAACTTTTTTCTAACCATAACCATGAACAATTTTTAACCAATTAACCTAAATAATGACAATTATCCATGACCCATTGAATAACCAAAACCAACCAACCCCACCACTTGGGAGTGTGGGCGTTGTGTTCTTAAATTTACTTCCTGCTGACTGGGGGCAATGACATCTTTTGGGGATCCTGAAAAGAAAAGTTTTGTTAAATGTAAAGTCCTGAAATAAGTAGCTGTGTCATTTGTTGTCCAGTCTCTGCATAACAAGAAAGCACACAGCTTGTCTCAAGTCCTGGCCATATTAGTCTGTGAAGCTGGTTCATCTCATCAAGCTGCTACAAAATTGTCTTGAGCAGTTTGTAGTCCAAATCTGATCTTTGATTGGTGTTTGTCAGCCTAGTGGCTTTGTCAGAGTTCATGTGAAACCATCGTTGTGGGACCCCATCTTCTTTTTGGATACTTCAAGTTCGCAATTAGGCCTTGTCCTGGATCACTGCAGAAAACTGTTAAGAGACTAAAAACCAACACAATGTACTGGAAACTAAACAGATAACAATTTATTGAGCATATGATTAGTAACAATAGAATAGTCCCTTATTTTTTGTTATTCTTCTGTTCCATATCAGGTGGCTCTTTTGATATGATACAGAGATTTTTTTTTTTAAATTTTCATTTAACAAGTATGCTTGAGTTTGGAGAAGGAGAGAGCCACAATCCAACTCTAAAACCAGCTTTAAATTAGAATTAAACTGGGACTTTAACTAACAAAAAAATTTGTAAAGGTTAAGTGATGAGATTTTAACATATCAAGTATACTGGTACCAATAGTTGCCATATTCTTATGTTTAGAAAATTTCCTGGATAGCCTCTTTTTTGCTTTAGCTGTCTAGATGTTCAAGGCCTTTTAACTTCTTGAAGATAGGTATTTCCAGTTTCCTGTAAAGACAAGAACAGAAACCTGCCCCGACCCTTTGTTTTTTCTTACAACTGAAAGAATTGTAATATGAGTGGATGAGCTATCATTCTTAGTTTCATGAAGTGTCTCTGGTTCAGTTCAAGTCTTTATTAATTTTGATGGTATCCATATCTTTTCCTTACCTGTGGAAATAAATGCAAAACCCCTTCCTGAAGGTAGCAAATACCCTGGCTTCCATTCAGAGGTTAGTACATCTTTGAAGTAAATAGACTGATTTAGTTCAGATGTTTTTTCTATGGTCCAATGCCTTTCAGCAGCTGTTGTTCCTTTCTCATTAGCATTGAGAAAATTCAAAGTTAACAAAGCATTATGTACTCTTTCTTGGTGGTCTTTGTTATTCCTTTCTGTTTATTTAACATACCCTTTAAAGTTCGATTTGATCTCTCTATGACTGCTTGCCCTGTAGGATTGTGTGGCATTCCTGTAATATGCTTGACATTATAATAAGAAAAAATTGTTTCATTTTAGTAGAGACATATGCTGGAGCATTATCAGTCTTTGTTTGTCCAGGTATTCCCATGATGGCCATAGTTTCTAGCAAATGTGTGATAACAGAATCTGCCTTTTCTGAACTCAAAGCAGTTGCCCATTGAACTCCTGAAAATGTATCTATTGTATGATGGACATATCTTAATTTCCCAAATTCTGTAAAATGAAATATATCCATCTGCCAGATTTCATTTCTATGTATTCTTTTAGGATTACTTCCTGCTGGCAATGGAGTTTGGTTATAGAAAGAACAGGTGGGATACCTTTTTACAATTTCTTTGGCTTGTTGCCAAGTGATAGAGAAATATTTTTTTAATCCTTTGCAATTAACATGATGCTTTTTATTAAATTAAATGTAGCCTCTAGTACATTTCCTATTAATAATTTATGAATTTCATCATTACCTTGTGCTAAAGGACCTGGCAGACCCGCATGGGATCAAATGTGTGTTATATGAAAGGGATGATTTCTAGTCCTGATTATTCCTTGTAACTGAATAATTAATGAAGTTAATTCTGATTCATCATTTATCAAATCAGCAGTTTCAATGTGTAGAAGAACTCTTTCTGCATACTGAGAGTCAATGACTATGTTAAGTGGTTCTGTAAAGTCCATTAACACCATCACGATGGCATATAATTCTTACTTTTGAACAGAATTATAAGGGCTTTGAGTCACTTTACTTATATGTTCTGATTTATTACCAGCCTTTTCTGATTTGTTTCCATCGGTATAAAATGTAGGAGCTCCAGAAATTGGTTTATCTCATACAATACAAGGGAGAATCCAATTAGTTTTCTTTATAAATTCAATTCTTTTGCTTTTAGGATATTTGTTGTTAATATTTCCCAAAAAATTACTGCAGGCTCTTTGCCATGGTTCACTTTATACCCATAATTGGTAAATTTCTTCATTAGTTAAAGGTGCAACAATATCTGCTGGGTCCATTCCTGTCAATTGATGAAGTATTAATTTTCCTTTAAAAATAAGTTCAGAAATTTTTTCCACATATGTCTTTAACTTCTTGCTTGGTTTATGTGGAAAAAATATCCATTCCAATATAACATTTTCCCTTTGCATTAAATTTCCTGTAGGAGAATGCTTAGAGGGCAAGATAACTAGAATGCAATTGAGGTCTGGATCCACATGATCCACATGTGCCAATTGTAATTTTTTTTCCACCAACGCCAGTTCTTTCTCATCTTCAGGTGACAACTCTCTCAGACTATTTAAGTCCTTGTCACCATTTAACATTTTGAACAGATTATCTAGTTAATCATTTTTAATTCCAATAGTGGGTCATAAGTTGGCAATGTCTCCTAGTAGTTTTTGAAGATCATTAAGTGTCTTTAATCTATCTCTCCTGATCTGCACCTTTGGGATTTAATTTTTTGATGGCCTATTTTATATCCTAAATAATTAATGGAATACCCTCTTTGTATTTTTTCTGGAGCAATCTGTAATCCCCAAGCAGGCAAATTTTTTTTCACTTCTTCAAAAAGCTTTTTTAACATATCAATATTTGAATCAGCCAACAAGATGTCATCCATGTAGTGATAAATTATAGATTGTGGAAATTTCTTGCGTATTTGTTCTATTGGCTTCTGAACAAAATACTGGCACAGAGTAGGACTATTCAGCACTCCTTGAGGGAGGACCCTCCACTGGAATGTCTTTACAGGCTGAGAATTATTATAAGTGGACACTGTAAAGGTGATTTTTTCTTTGTCTTGTTCTTGTAAAGGTACTGCAAAAAATAGTCTTTTAAATCAATAACTATAATAGGCCATTCTTTAGGTAACAGAGAAGGCAAAGGAATTCCAGATTGTAGAGAGTCCATTGGCTGGATCACCTTGTTTATTGCCCTTAGGTCTGTTACCATTCTCCACTTTCCACATTTCTTCTTAATAACAAATACAGGAGAATTCCACGGGTTGATTGATTCTTCTATATGCTGAGCATTTAACTGTTTCTGTACCAGCTGCTCTAAGGCTTGTAATTTCTCCTTTGTTAGAGACCATTGATGAACCCATATAGGCTTCTCTGTTGGCCATTTTAGAGGTGTGCTGTGGGTGTTTTTGAAAGATCAGTAGCTGTTTTGCCTTGTTTCTCTATAACCTGAATGTTTCTCATAATATCTTCTGATATTTCTTCTGGAACCAAGTACTAGTTTATGGCTTATTTCTGTATTTGGAAGAATATTAATCTGTGTGTTCCACAGTTGCAGTAAATCTCTTCCCCATAAATTTATAGCAATATCAGCCACATATGGCTTTAATATTCCTCTCTGTCCTTCTGGTCCTATAAACTCAAGCCATATTGCACTCTGTTTTATCTGGGATATCAACCTAATACTCAAAAATTGAACATTTACCTCCTGAAGGGGCCAACTTAGATGCCATGACTCTGGTGAAATTATGGATACATCCATGCCTGTGTCCAATAAGCCTTAAATAATAACATCATTTATTTGTACTTTTAATTTTGGCCTTTGCTCATTGATAGAAGTTTGCCAAAATATTTGCTTCATATTTTTTCCTTAATTTTTTTTCTTTTTCTGTAAATTTTCTATAATTCCAGTTAGTGTGTCTTTTTAAAATAAGTTTTAACCTTTTTAATTGTTCTGGGAAGGTGTTTCCTCCACAATGGCAGGGTAAGACTGTACTGGACTTGATATTGGGGCTTTTGAAAACCCCCTTGAGCCTTTCCCAAGGGCAGAAATTCCTTTGTCTGTCTCTTGTTGACCTGCATTCATTAGTCCAATGTTTTCCTTTTCCACCCCTCTGCATATTCCAGAAGGGAAGGGTGCTCTCTTGGATTATTCCTACCAAAAGCATTGTTTCTGTGAACTCCTTGTTTACAATCTATTTTTATGTGACCTTCCCTTCCACAATTATAACATTTGACATTTTGATTTTTTCTTATGCCTCTTGAAATAAGCTCTCCTCCCCAGTTATCATCACTGTCACAAGACTCCATATTAATTGTCTCACAAATCCAATCCTCCAAAGGTGCTGACCTTGCTTTTAAAGGTCTAAGTATTTTTCTACATTGTGCATTGGCATTCTCAAAAGCCAGTGATCCAATGATTATTCACCTCGCTTCTGAGTTTGGTACCATTCTGTTTACAACTGTGGTTAATCTGTGCAAAAAAATCTGTAAAAGTTTCTTTGGGACTTTGAATTATTTTTGTAAATGTTTCACTTTTTCCCCTATTTCTTCAATCCAGTCCCAGGCATTTAAAGCTGCCATGCGACATAAATCCAGAAGATGGTCACTGTATAATGACTGCCTGTCAATATCAGCATATTGAATTCCCACATCATATGGAAAAATTAAAACTCAGGATCGCCAAATCAATCTTCTTCAATAAAAGAACATCTAAAAACATCACCATCCTTGACTCCAAGCTTTACTACAGAACTATAGGAAGAAAAACAGGTTGTTATTGGCACAAAAAGAGGCACATAAATCAATGGAAAATAATTAAGACCCTTACATTCATCCACACACTTGTGATGACCTGATTTATGATAAAGAAGCCAAAAATATAGAAAAGGGGGAAAAAAGCATCTTCAACAAATGGCACTGGCATAACTATATGGTGGCTCATAGAAAATGTAAATAAAACTATATCTATCATCCTGAACAGAACTCAATAACATGTGGACTTTAACATACATGCAGTTTCACAGAATTTGATACAATAAAAAGTCTGAAATACCATTAAAAGCATTGGTACAGGTGCCACTTCCTAAATAGAACATCAGTAGTATAGACACTGAGAGCAACAATTAATAAAACACACCTCCTAGAACTGAGAGGCTTCTCTAAGGCAAAGGACACGGTCAATAAGGCAAAAGGACAGCCTACCAATTGGGTAAAATTATCTTTTATGTTAAGAATACACATTTTATTAATGCATTTCTTTAAGAAGCTGCACATCTTACACATTATGCATCTATTATTTTGAATGTGACCTTTTATTGCCACAGCTCCCTTATCAGTTATTTCAGTCTCATAGTAGAGTAACAGAAAAACAGAAATTTGATGGATACTGTCAATAAATTTTATTTGTTTAATTTATATGTACAGAATTACATTTTGTCGTCTCCAAATTACCTTCATAATTTTATATATATACATATATAT
The DNA here is from genome assembly GCA_033318265.1 of Phyllotis vaccarum. Lineage (NCBI taxonomy): Eukaryota > Metazoa > Chordata > Mammalia > Rodentia > Cricetidae > Phyllotis > Phyllotis vaccarum. The sequence continues at coordinate 62,814,546 of JARWLC010000010.1, forward strand.
TTTTCATGTGACTTCTTAACTTTGTTCTCAAAATTGTTCTTTTAATAATATTCTTATCCTTATATGATATTCCATTGCATAAATAAGGTTTGAGTGCTTTCTCTGCTACTCTAGAGGAACACATAAGATACTTCTAATTTGGAGTATTATACATAATATAGATATAAACATTTCCACCTCAGTATTAGAAATTGTATATACTTCTAATGTAGACTGTCAAAGCTTTGTTTTGTTCTTTAATTATTTTAAATAAATTAAACTTTCTACTTAAAGAGGTATACATCTTAAAATATGGCATTCCTATGTAATACTAATGGTAATAATACACAATATTTCAAAGGATAAAATAGAAGGTATTTTTAAAATTAAAATGGGTACTTCTATTGCATTTTATAGGTATTTATGAAAATATGTGTATAATTTTATGTAGAAATTGATATATTTACAAACATATTTTTGTAGAAAACCTGTCTCTATTATATGAATTTGTTCTGTTCCAGTATTACATGGCAGAGGAGTTGGCTTTAGATGAATATACGTGAACATTATACATGAAAGTCTACTGGCAGATTTGGGTACTCATTTCAAACATGGAAAATGCTTACTTACCTATGTAATTTGACTGTAAATAAAATAGAAGATTCTACAAACACTGAAAGTTTAGTAAATGCTATATAAAGGTAAGCCAGAGAAAAATATCTGTCAGGGTTCCCCTTGTGAAACTTCTTATGCAAAGTCTATTTCAGATTATATTCCTTAGGGTGAATACCTTTTATAGTTAGACTTAAACATCCTTAGACTAAAACTTAAGAAATTCTTATCCTGTCATTAATGGATCATATCTACTATTGGGAAAATTTGATGCTGCTGATAACTGGCCATGAGCTTGTAGTGTACAATCAAGGCAGATGATAGGACAGGCCAAAATTTTCCAATATTATGTGTAATGCAAAAGGAAAGGAAGAATAAAGGTGAGTATTCTTATTATTATGAATGAATAATAAATAAAAGACCTGTCACTTACTCATCCCTATCACTAAAAATGATAGGAAATTTCATTCCCAGGATACACAAAACAATTTAGCTAATTGCAATCAAAATATAGACATTTCAATTGAAGGCTGGAAAGATAACTCCAATTTTGATAAGAAATGAAACCAAAAGAAAAACACAATTAAGACTTGACTAGTTAAGAAGTACTTGTGCTTAGGTAGAAAGAAGCTTTGAAGAAGATTCCTGTATTTAGGGAGATGGAAAATCTGAGAACAGTAATATGCTGTAGATCTAAACACATTTGCATGATTGAGTCCAGGAATAGATTACAGAAGGATGCTGCGTTGTCCAAGAAAGAATAATCTTCTAACTGAATCCATACCATTATGATTTGACATCTGTGATAATATTTGAAATTTACTTGTCAGTGAATTATATACCCCTCTCTCAGGCTTACCTCCTTTCATTCCCATTTTTAATTGTAAGAATATTTTGTCAGTTGTGAGCATGTTTTACACCTGGTTTCAGATATATCACATATCTTTTTATTGTTTTCTGTTTGGGGACTAGTTAATTTGGTATACCTGTGAAAAATACACTCAAATAGTAAAAATTTCATGAAAACCTAAAAATTCAAAAAAGAAATTTTTGTTTAAGTAATAGATATAAAAGTAATAAAATAATCAATAGACATAAAAATGGATAATTTATCTTACAATTCATGTGAGGAAGCATGTGTTGGTGGTTATAATATTGGTATAAATTAGTTTTGAATTTCATATGAAATAAAGATTTAAAAAGTACTTGTTCAATTTAATTTTTCTTCCCCTCCTCTGTGTGTGTGTGTGTGTGTGTGTGTGTGTGTGTGTGTGTGTGTGTGTGTGCACATAAGTGCGTATCCCCTACTGTGACTTGTCAGATGTGGCTGCTTTAACCCAATGCCATCTGTTTGGTACATCAAAAAGTACTCTTTAGCTAGATCTTGAAATGACAGTTTAAAGAAAACATACCATATATAATATTTTTAATACAACATTATTTTTCAGTATATAAAGCATAAATATATGTTAATACATCATCTTTGTCTATTGCATTCTACAGAACTACTGCATGAAACACTTAAAATGAGTCCCCAGTTTACTATCAGTGTCAAATTTGTAATGTTCTATGCTGTACAATTTCTTATTCCTGTTATAATACTTCAGTTTTATTATTTATATTCTGTATGTAGTGAATTTACAGAAATTCAGTCTTTAGCCTCGGCCTATGGAACTAGGTCATTCGAGCAAAAGCTGTGAATGATTATCTAATTAGAAACAGGAATGTGATGGTGATTATTTTCCTCATGTCACTGTAATGATTTCATTAGAATTTTCATTTTAAAAATTTTTTTATCATTCAAGTGGTTGTGTGGGTGGATGATAGATTTGGGCCAGTGTGACACAGAACATAAGTAGGAAACAGAGGGTAACATTATTGAGATAGTTTTCTCTCCTGGTTCTAACGTGGGTCCTGAATTACAACTCAAGTGGCCTGATTTGTGTCTAAGTATTGTTTAATTAGACATCAAATTGAAATTAAGGCCATTAAAGTTCAACTTGGCTGTGATTAAATATTTTTAAAAGTGTTTTTACTTATATGGTTTCTATTCAATGACTATGAATTTACAGTTTTGGTTTTTAATGAACATTAATTCCTTAAAATAAAATAAATGTTTAGGCCTAGCATAATATACATATATAATATATGTGTGCATTTTCAATTTATCTCATACGTGACATTAGTGTCCTTAAATCTACAATTTAATAATTTTATATTACAATAGACTGCAGTAAAGTTTCATTTCACCTCATCAAAATATTGAAATTACATTATATTGATGCATCAGAGTTTGTCAGTTTTTAGTTTATAGTTCGTGTTCTTGTCATGTAAGTGTGAGTACAAATATAAAATACTTTCATCTGCTACTTTCTTCTTTTTACAAGAACCATGATATTTTAATTACAATATTGTAGTGATAAATCTTTCATATGGTAAATGAATGCAGTATCTCCACATTATTATTATTATTATTATTATTATTATTATTATTATTAGAAAATGTTGGCTGTTTTTCAGAAAATACTTTGTGTTCTGGCTATGATTGCTTTAAATACATAAATTAGTTTGAGAAGTACTTTATCTTCATGATATTATGGTTTCAAATCCATAAACATTGCATTTGTCAATTTAATTAGGTCTTTTAAAATGTTTCTCAATAAAGTCTAATGATTTTTTTCTAAAGAGCTTTTCTATGTACATTATGAAATTTCCTTCCAGATAATCCACATTTTTTATTATATTATAAATGCTATCTTTCAAATTCTCATTTGTTAAGTGCTTCTTGCTGGTAGGTAGAAAATAAATAGGTTTCTATATTGATTTTGTATCCAACATTGTTGATAAATTCTCTTATTATAATAATAATTTATCTGAAGATCTTTGAATTTTCTCTGTACACTATCAGAGCACCTGTAAATAATGACAGTTTTATTTATTCCCTAAAATATCCCACTAGTTTAATTTGTTTGCTCTGCTTTGCTGCTTCCCTCATCCAGAAAAGTGCTCAGTGGAATCTAAGAAATTTATATTCATCTCATGTTCCTATATGTTTCATTTCTTTCAGTGGTATAGCAAAGTGTTATGTTTGCTTTAACTATTTCCCTGAATGATCCTTTCTTCTGAATACTTTATGATATGTTTTGTTAAATATGTTTAGTTTATTTAAGTTTTTTCTATATTGTCTGTTTTCAATTGCTTTATCATATAATTTAACATATGTAATAACAAGGATTAATTTACCAATAAATAAGAGCAAATATAAGGTTAGAGTAACTATTGGCTTTATACCTGATATTTTAAAGACTTAGATTGACTGAAATAGAAATGCTGTAGCTGGTGTTTTTTCACTATAGACACAGTGATGCTCACAATGAAATGCCAATGGATTATTTTTGCCGCAGAAAATATTTGTCCCATGCCTGTCCCAAGATGGAAATGTCTCTGAGACACTTGTTTCATGGCAAAATCTTACTTATCTCAGACAAACTTTCTGCCTGCATCAGCACATGATGCACATGAAGGTAAAGCTCACATGGTTCTGTTTACAAGTACAGATATTCCATTTATTTATAAAGACTCTGATCTCAAGGTCCTTAATGTGGCAGCTATTATTACCATAAAAATATATTGTAAAATTCTGCAAATGAGGCTGTGGATGGGATGTAATCCAAATAAAAATTGTGTTGTGTTTAGAAAAAAAAATTTTATTTAAAAACAAATGTTCTTTTTACATATGCATCCCCCTCATCCCCCTCTCCTACCTCCTCCCAATCCTTCTAGCCAGCTCCCAGCCTCCTCCCACTCCATGCCCCCATCCCCTCCCCCAAATGGCAAGAAGTCCCAAGGTGGGTCAGCTCAGCATGGCACATCCACTCCAGGTACTTCTGATCCAAAGCCAAAGCTGGGTTAGGTGTTCCTCTGCAGTGAATGGGCTCCAAGGTGCCAGCCCACTAAATTGTATTCAGATCTCTACATTTCAGGTACGAAAATTTTGAAAAGATATTTATTAGATAAATGTAAAAATCTAAATAATATTTAATATACAAAATATTCCTGATTGGATATAAAATATTTTGAAAAATAATTCCTGAACAGGGATCCTAAAGCTAAAAGTATTAATGTAGTCCATTGAATATGAATTTAGATATTGAAAGAACTGAGTACTCAGTCTATGTTATATATAAAAAGGGAAAAGGGCAGAAGGGTAACAATTGTCTTCCTGCACACTGCCCTTCCCTGCAGTTTTCTTACTCTCTCCCTTATTCTAGTGAAATATATTTGCCCTAAAATTGTGAACTGATTTCCTGTAACAAATAATAGGCTATGCTTGTTTTGCATTTGTTTAAACATTAAATTTAATTATCTTCTCTTATTTATTCATGAGTTATTAAACTTTACTACTGTAAATATAAATATAATTATAATATTCAGCATGCTTATTTACCTTTAAATAATGGAGTCTAACTTAGCTTTCAAATGTGTATAAATTAGAGAACTGTGGTATGATTCCATCTTTATACCAACCTATTACTATAAGAATCTATAATAATTATATTTCTTTTACATACCATTTATTTACTCAATTACTATTATCATTTATTAAATCTTTGATAGTTTTAACTGTCATATAATACTCTACCATAACCTCTGTCTTATTTTACGTTCTATTAAAGTATAATTAACAAATATCCATTTATAGTGAAAACATGAGTTTTGTTTTTTTTATACACTATTGGTATCTTTACCCTAATATTATTAAACAAAAATGTTTACATATAGATCTCTATTGCACAAATACTATTTGGTATTATAATAAAACTCTGAAGCCAAATATTGGGAAAAGGTGAAATATCAAAAGAGATAGCAAAACATACCATAGCCACTTCTCATCCAGGCAGCTCCTCAGGCCTGTCCCCATGAATTGTCTGATTCCAAACCCATTTGCCTCAGCTGAACAGGAAAGTGGCAGGCAAACTAAATTCCTTCCTTGTCTCTCTTTGCCCAGCTATCTCACTTTCTTGTTCAACTTTCAGGATTAAAGGTGTGTGGCAATACCATCTGGCTCTGTTGCGGTGCTTATGGATCTCTGCCACCTGAGTGAATGGTTTAAAGGCATGGTTCCTCACTCACTGATACACATGGCTTGCATCTGTGGAAGCTCTACCCTATGATATTTCAGACTTCTTAAAAAATATACAAAGCCTCATGGTCTTTCCCCCAAACTCTTTACATCTCTGTCCCCAGAACATATCAGATTTTCTAAACTATTTCAGTAAACATTTTTGGATATAAATAACACTTGTTCTCATTCACTTTAAAGCTTTATTAACTCAATCAACATAATTATTTTGAGGTTCAGCTTTGTTGCAAAATGTATTATAAGTTCACTTATTTGTTTGCTTGCTTGACTGTGTTTTTTTTCCTTTAATCAAAATAAGATTTGTTTACATATTTACATTGGTTAAAGACAACATTGAAAATAAAGACCAAAAATTTCATAATTTTTTGATTCTCACACACATAATTTTCCCTTCCTTTGATTTTACCATGTCATAGACTCATATCTGCTTCAATAGGTGTGTCTTATTGCCATGACGTTGACAACAGAATTCTCTAGTCACTTTACTCTTCACTGTTGCAGAATAATGAGACTCAAGGATAGATCTCTGAGGAAGTTGAAGATATCAGAGAGAATAGACACCACAGTTAGCTCTTACCCAGCTGCCTTCCAGCTTCCTCAGCCTCGCTTCCCTTGACTTCCTCTCCTTGGATTTTTATCCCAGCCTTAAATACTCTTAAGGCATGGCCCCACCACACCTGCTTGGGAGCCTGGAATTTTTCTATAATCTAGAATGACCTCAACTCAGTTGGGATTAAGGGCATACATCACGCTTCGCAGGATACTCCCTGTGCTGTGAATAAAGGCGTGAATCACCACTCTCTGATTCTCCTAGACTGACTGTGGTTCTCTGGAACTTCTGGAGCTTCTATTAAATACCCACATAGACTGTGGGTAGATTCCCTCTGATATCTCTGAAACTTCTGAAGATTTTATTGAATCCCCACATATCCTCTTTTGTGTCAAAAAAAGGTGATAGCTAACATTGAAAAACCATATACAATAAATGTAATAATTATGTACAATATATACAAAAAATAAATGACTAATGTCCAGTCCATTAACAATTGACAATTCAAACAAAATATTTCATTAATTATCCTATTTTGATGAGTCCAAAGGATTATATCTAATTCACTTTCTTACTAATTAAAAGCTATTATTTTGATTTCTCAAACTTATAAACTTTAACTTCAAAGTTTCTTTTCTAAACCTGTCATTAGAAAACTGTAACTATAACTATCTCATCTTCAACTACCTCGGAGACCCAAGAAAGAAATAATATTTACCCAAGTAACCAAGAAGTGCAAGCAACTTCCAAAAACTAGAGATGACACCTATCTACCTGGACAGTCACCCAAAGTTCCTTTATAAATTTGTAGCATCAATCTTCAGCCTACATTCCCAGAGTCTCTTTTCATCTCAATGAAGCAGGAAATCTGCTCTGCCCATTCTGTTGTAGTTCAGTCACTTCTTGTGTCCTGAAGATTGAACTCTCTCTTCAAAGTTCTTTTCAACTTCCCCTTAAGGTGCTCGTTGGCTATCAGTTTCGTGCCGGTATTTAGCCTTAGATGGAGTTTACCACCCACTTTGGACTGCATTCCCAAGCAACCCAACTCCAGGAAGACCCAGACCAGGTGCACCAGGGGCTGCTACTGGCCTCACACCATCCATGGGCCATCTCTGACTGTTTTCTCTGAAAAGCAGGAACCTGAAGGACCATCTCAGCTTTTTCTGTCAAAGTTCAAAGGTAACTTTCCAAATTACCTGCATGTCCAGTTTAAGCAGCACACTGTCAAGCAGTCAATACAGGGACAGGTTCTTGTCCAATGGCTAACCATTGCCACAAAGATAGTAGACTCCATATGAAGTTTCTTCAATGCCCATTTTTCTCTTGAAGTAGATTGGGACTGCCAGGAGCAGACATGTCTCACTGTCCAGAAAAGTCTAAGTTCTAAAAATATTTTGAATGCCATATTCTATGGGTCTCTGAAGTGTTTGAAAAAGACCTGTTCATCTAAAATACATTTGTTTCATCTTGAAACCATATCTAATATGACTATGTCTGAATGGAATGTTTAACTACTGACTTGAATTGCTTTATATTCTAATTAATTGGTAATAAAAACTTTCACGGACTAGCAACTTGTATTACAGTGTTAGATGGACTGATTAAGTATACTACCTCAAACAAGCATAGAAATATTTCTACAGTGACACAACTAATCTCAATATACACAATTTGTATACAACATACAGAAAACCAATGCAATGTAAAATATTTAAAGCTAGTAAATCCTTTTAAAAGAAGATTCCATAATCTATCTTTATATCCTATATATCTTTATCCCCCATTTCTTTCTATTTTTTTAAACACAAATCTTGAATCTAATCATTCTTGTTTAACTTTTTTAACCATAACTATTAACAAGTAAACAATTAACCTAAATAATGGCAATCATCCATAACCCATTGAATGACCAAAACCAACCCACCCCACAACTTGGGAATGTGGGTGCCGTGTTTTTAAATTTACTTCCTGCTGACTGGGGGCAATGACATCTTTTGGGGATCCTGAAAAGAAAATTTTTGTTAAATGTCAAGTCCTGAAATAAGTAGCAGTGTCATTTGTTGTCCAGTTTCTGCATAATAGGAAAGCACACAGCTTGTCTCAAGTCCTGGCTATGGTAGTCTGTGAAGCTGGTTCATCTCATCGAGCTACTACAAAATTGTCCTGAGCAGTTTGTAGTCCAAATCTGATCTTTTATTGGTATTTGTCAGCCTAGTGGCTTTGTCAGCGTTCATGTGAAACCATCGTGGTGGGGCCTCATTTTCCTTTTGGATACTTCAAGTTCATAATTAGGCCTAGTCCTGGATCACTACAAAAAACTGATAATGTACAGGAAATCTACACAATGTACAGGAAACTAAACATATAACAATTTATTGAGCATATGATTAGTAACAATAGAATAGTCCCTAATTTTTTTGTTATTCTTCTGTCCCATATCAGGTGGCTCTTCTGGTACGATACAGAGTCTTTTATTTTCCTTTAACAAGTATGCTTGAATTTAGAGAAGGAGAAGCCACAATCCAACTCTAAAGCCAGCTTTAAATTATAATTAAACTGGGACTTCAACTAACAAAAAAATTTGTAGAGGTTAAGCAATGAAATTTTACCCTATTAAGTATACTGGTAACAATAGTTACCATAATCTTTTGTTTGCAAATTTTCCTGGATAGCCTCTTTTTTGCTTTAGATGTCTAGATATCCAAGGCCTTCTAACTTCTTGAAGATGGGTATTTCCAGTTTCCTGTAAAGACAAAAACAAAAACCTGCCCCAACCCTTTGTTTTTTTCTTGCAACTGAAAGAATTGTAATATGGGTGGATGAGCTATTAATTCTTAGTTTCATGAAGTTTCTCTGGTTCAAATTGAGTCTTTATTAATTTTGATGGTATCCATAACATTCTTCACCTGTGGAAACAAAAGCAAAACCCCTTCCCAATCATAGCACATACCCTGGCTTTCATTCAGAGGTTAGTACATCTTTGCAGTAAACAGGCTGATTTAGTTCAGCTGATTTTTCTATAGTCCAACGCCTTTCAGCAGCTGTTGTTCCTTTCTCATTAGCACTGAGAAAATTTAAAGTTAATAAAGCATTATGTAGTCTGTCTCTGGGGATCTTTGTTATTCCTTTCTGTTTATTTAGCATATCCTTTAGAGTTCGATTTGATCTCTCTATGACTGCTTGCCCTATAGGATTGTGTGGTATTCCTGTAATATATTCTATATTATAATAAGCAAGAAATTTTTAATTTTACTAGAGACATATGCCAGAACATTATCAGTGTTAACTTTTACAGGTATTCCCATGATGGCCATAACTTCTAGCAAATGTGTGATTACAGAATCAGCCTTTTCAGAGCTGAAAGCAATTGCCCATTGAAATCCTAAAAACTTATTTATTGTATGATGGACATATCTTAGTTTCCCAAATTGTGTAAAATGAAATACATCCATCTGCCATATTTCATTTCTATGTATACCTTAGGATTACTTCCTGCTGGCAATGGAGTTTGGTTATAGAAAGAACAGGTGGGACACCCTTTTACAATTTCTTTGGCTTGTTGCCAAGTGACAGAGAAATCTTTTTTTAATCCGTTGCTATTTACGTGATGCTTTTTATAAAATTCTGAGGACTATAGTACATTTCCTATTAATAATTTATCAATTCCATCATTACCACCTCTGTGCTAAAGACCTGTATGTGATCGAATGTATGTTATATAGATAGGAAGATATCTAGTCTTGATTATTTATAGTAACTGAATAAATAATGAAGTTAATTCTGATTCATCATTAATAAAATCAGCCATTTCAATGTGTATAACAACTGTTTGCATACTGAGAGTCAGTGACTATGTTGAGAGGTTCAATAAAGTCCATTAATACCATCTCAATTGCATATAATTCTGACTTTTGAACAGAATTATAAGGGCTTTAAGCCACTTTACTTATATGTTCTGATTTGTAATCTACCTTTCCTTATTTGTTTGCATCAGTATAAAATGTAGGGGCTCTGGAAATTGGTTTATCTTACAGAAAACGAGGGAGAATTCATTAGTTTTCTTTAGAAATTCAATTTATTTGCTTTGAGGATATTTGTTGTTAATATCTCCCAAAATAATTACTATGGGCTTTTTGGCAAGATTCACTTTCTATCCATAATTGGTCAATTTCTTCATTAGTTAAAGGTACAAGAATTTCTGCTGTGTCCATTCCTGTCAATTGACGAAGTCTTAATTTTCCTTTAAAAATAAGTTCAAAAATCTTTTCCATATATGCCTTTAACTGCTTACCTGGTTTATGTGGAAGAAATATCCATTCCAATATAACATTTTTCCTTTGCATTAAAATTCTTGTAGGAGAATGCTTAGAGGGCAAGAAAGGTCTGGATCCATACGATCCACATGTACATCCTGTAATTTCTTTTCCACCAAAGCCAATTCTTTCTCAACTAGTTCATCATTTTTAATTCCAATAGTGGGTCGTAAGTTGGCTATGTCTCCTAGTAGTCTTTGAAAATCATTAAGTGTCTTTAATCTATCTCTCCTGATCTGTACCTTTTGAAGTCTAATTTTTTCTTCGGCCTATTTTATAGTTAATTGATTCCCACTTTGTATTTTTTCTGGGGCAATCTGTAAACCCCAAGCTGGGATAATTCTTTTAACATCTTCAAAAATTTTCTGAGGTATTGATATTTGAATCAACCAACAAGATGCCGTCCATGTAATGATAAATTATAGATTGTGGGAATTTGTTATGTGTTTGTTCTATTGGCTTTTGTACAAAATACTGGCACAAAGTGGGCTATTCAGCATTCCTTGAAGGAGGATACTCCACTGGAATCTCTTTACAGGCTGAGAATTATTATAAGTGGACACTGTAAAGGTGAATTTTTCTTTGTCTTGTTCTTGTATAGGTATTGTAGAAAAACAGTTTTTTAAATCAATAACTATAATAGGCCAGTCTTTAGCTAACAGAGAAGGCAAAGGAATTCCAGATTGTAGAGAGCCCATTGGCTGTATCACCTTGTTTATTGCCCTTAGGTCTGTTACCATTCTCCACTTTCCAGATTTCTTCTTAATAACAAATACAGGAGAATTCCAAGGGCTGATTGATTCTTCTATGTCCTGAGCATTTAACTGCTCCTGTACCAGCTGCTCTAAGACCTGCAATTTCTCTTTTGTTAGAGGCCATTGATGATCCCATATAGGCTTCTCTGTTAGCTATTTTAGGGGTAGTGCTGTGGGTATTTTTGAAAGATCAGTAGCTGTTCTGCCTTGTTTTTCTATAACCTGAATGGTCTGTGACTGTTTCTCATAATATCTTCTTATTTTTCTTCTGGAACTGTGTGCTAGTTTATGGCTTATTTCTGGGTTTGGAGGAATATTAATCTGTGTGTTCTACTGTTGCAGTAAATTTCTTCCCCATAAATTTATAGCAATATTAGCAACATATGGCTTTAATATTCCTCTCTGTCCTTCTAGTCCTATACACTCAAGCCATCTTGCACTCTGTTTTAGCTGGGATATCGACCCAATACCCAGAAACTGAACATTTACCTCCTGAATGGGCTAACTTGGATGTCATGACTCTGGTGAAATTATGGATACATCCGTGCCTGTGTCCAATAAGCCTTCAATAATAACATCATTTATTTGTACTTTTAATTTTGACCTTTGTTCATTGATAGAAGTTTGCCAAAATATTCATTTTATAATTTTTCCTGAATTTGTTTTCTTTTCTGTAAATTTTCTATAAATATTCTATTCTGTGAAGTATGTCTTTTTTAAAAAGGTCTTAACCATTTTAATTGTTCTAGGAAGGTGTTTCCTCCACAATGGCAGGATAAGACTGGATTGGATTTGATATGGGGGCTTTTGTAAACCTCCTTGGGGCATTTCCCAAGGGCAGAAAGTTCCCTTGTCTGTCCCTTGTTGACCTGCATTCATTAGTCCAATGTCTTCCTTTTTCACACCTTCTTCATATTCCAGAAGGGAAGGGTGTTCTCTTGGGATTATTCCTACCAAAAGCATTGTTTTTGGGAACTCCTTGTTTACAACCTCTTTTTATGTGACCTTCCCTTCCACAATTATAACATTTGACATTTTGATTTTTTCTTATGCCTCTTGAAATAAGCTCTCCTCCCCAGTTATCATCACTGTCACAAGACTCCATATTAATTGTCTCACAAATCCAATCCTCCAAAGGTGCTGACCTTGCTTTTAAAGGTCTAAGTATTTTTCTACATTGTGCATTGGCATTCTCAAAAGCCAGTGATTCATTGATTATTTGCCTGGCCTCTGAGTCTGGTACCATTCTGTTTACTGCTGCAGTTAATCTGTGCAAAAAGTCTGTAAAAGTTTCTTTGGGACTTTGAATTATTTTTGTGAATGATTCAGTTTTATTTCCTATTTCTTCAGTCCAGTCCCAGGCATTTAAAGCTGCCATGTGACATAAATCCAGAGTATGTTCACTGTATAATGACTGCCTGTCAATATCAGCACAATCTCCCTCCCCAAGAATTTGGTCTTGGGAGACTTCAATGCCTCTGGCCTTATTTCTTTGTTCTATTGTTTTAGCCTCCTCACTCCACCTTGATTTCCATTGTATAAGCAGTTCTGCCTCTAGCACAGCTGTAACCATATCTAACCAATCTTTAGGGGTGACCTGGTCACAGTATGACCAGGAGTTCAGCATTTGTTTGACAAATGGTGAGTGCATCCCATATGATACAATTGCTTCCTTTACTCTCCGTAATTCTAACATTTGTGTTGGAGCACAGCTAGCTTCTCTTTCATCTTTATCATCCTTCATTTTTTTTAAAGTTTAGTAGGCATATTAATATTGCCTGTTTTTGTCTTATTTTAGATGACCTTGCTGAAATTGATTCTTCATATTCCTCTGTTTGAATTTGAGCATCTTTGTGTTCTCTCTCATCAGGCTTTTTAAAGACCTCTTCTTTGTATTTATATTAGTCAACTTTTTATGTGATATCAAACAAAAAATTTTCATAGTAAACAGTATGTTAAACATTATGATATTTCCATCTACCTTATTTTTGTTTTCCTTCACTGGCTTTATTATCAAATCATCTAACGGGAGGTTACAGTATAACCAATCACCCTCCATTGCTTAAACCAATTTCCTCTTTTAAAATAAATAAATAAATAAAATATTTACTTACCGATTGTTGTCTGTTGATATTTTAATTGATTGGAAAGTGGGGCAGTTACCTAGCGTGATAGCAACCCAAGGAGAGGTCCAAAAAGGAAAAAGAAACAGTCCACCAGGAGAAAGAGGCCACTGTCTGAAAGACTTACCCAGATGAGAGTGTGGCCTGTTTGCCTAAGGCTGGAGTCTAACTCAGAGCAGAAAGCCTAGCTGCTAGTAATTACTCCTCCAGTCACATGTTGTTCTGGCCTGCAAGTATGGTTTTTTGGGTAGGCAGGGGAGGAATTTGTACCCCAAAGTTGGATGCCAATTGTTGCACAAATAAATGATACTCAGGGATAGATGTCTGAGGAAGCTGAAGATATTAGAGAGAATAAACACCAGAGTTAGATCTTACCCAGCTGTATTCCAGCTTCCTCAGCCTGGCTTCCCTTGGCTTCCTCTCCTTGGATTTCTATCCCAGCCTTAAATACTCTTAAGGTGTGGCCCCACCACTGTCTGCTTGGGAGCCTGGAACTTCTTCTATAATCTAAAGTGACCTGACTCAGTTGGGATTAAGGGTGTGGGTCACCACTCACAGGATACTCCCTGTGCTGTGAATCACCACTTTCTGATTCTCCTAGACTGACTGTGGTTAAAGCTCAGGAAATTCTGGAGCTTTTATTAAATACCCACATAGACTATGAGTAGATTCCCTCTGATATATCTGAAACTTCTGAAGCTTTTATTGAACCCCAATACTTCACTTTATATTCACATATAAATATTGATGAAAAAATCTAATAATTCTTTAGTGCTTCATTCCAGCATGACTTATTCTATATATTAACAACTATAGCACAAATTCAAATTGGTCTAATAGAAGCCCTGAATCAGATAATAGAACAAATGCTTAAATATCATCAAGACAATGACGCTAGCCATAGTCACCTCTAACTTCACCAACTCATCACCAAAAGAGTGATATCCTGGCTTTATGAATTTTCATATTGAATGGACTGAGATCGTGTTTCTACTATCCTTATATTCCTGTTTCCACTCCCTACTCTCATGCTGAGAGAAAATGTGTGAGTTATCACCATTACCTGGATTTGTTTTTCTTTTAGAAAGATTCAATCTCTTGTAGCCTTGCATTGCCTTGAACTCATGATCTTCCTGCTCTATTCTTCCAGGGCTTTGGATTTAAGGTTTTTGTGAATAATTAGTGGCTGATTCTGCTCCTTGATTTTCAGGAGAGCTTTACTTGTTAGAGCATGGAAAATATTTACCACATTTCAACTTTTTGTCCAATTGAAAAAAACTAATATAAGAAAATGTATAAACAATAAGTACAATAACTATATATAATATAAAGTCATGAATTAAATAGACTCTCCTCCCATAGCAGACTAAGAGGTAAGTGACACCCCACTCAGACCAAGCAGAGAGTCTAGTCTCTGGAACCCTTGCCTGAGGACAGCCCTTAGAACCCCACCCTTATTCAGCCCTGCCCAAAATCCAGGCCAGCAAAGAAAAGTCCGGCAGACACAAAGCCCCAGGAAAACACAGTTAGCTGGTCACCCCAACTCTAAAATCCTGCCCCATTCTCCAACATATACCATCACCCAGTGACCTCAGCAACAGCCACCCACAGAACCCTGGCACAGAGCAGACTAAGGGACTAAGAGATGAAAAGACTAAGAGAGTTCCTCAGTTCCTACTGGATCAAAAACAGCTACCTGAGACCACAGGTTTCTCAGCACCTACTGGATTAAAAATGTCCACCTGAAACCCACAATGTGTCAGTGCTTATAGGATTAAGAGGAGTCGCTGTGACACAGAATACACTACCTCCAAATGGACCAAGAACCCAGATTGGACCAAGAAGGCTTCCTGAGACACAGACACAACCAGAATAGATTTCACCAAAATAAGCTCTTTGATATTCATACAAATCCTGCAGTGATCTAAGGAAACAATGGGCAGATGCCAGTGCAAGAATACATATAACAACATAAAGAGCAACACAGCACTATCAGAACAATCTTATGGTTCTAGAAAATAAAGAACTGAGCATGGCAAAGCAGAAGAAAGCAGAAAGGAATAACCTTAAAAACAACCTTATGAAGATAATAGAGACATTAAAAGCAGCATAAATATTCCTTTAAAGAAATATAAGAAAATACAAATAACAATAAAATAATGAGATTAACAATGCCCTGAAAGAAAATAAAGAAAACCAAGAAAATAAACCAAACATGTGAAGGAAACATTTCAAGATATTAAAACTGAAATAGAAACAATAAAGAAGACAAAACTGAGGCAATGTTGAAAATAAAAAATCAGAAGAAACAAAAAAGAACTGCAGAAGCAAGCATAACCAATAGAATTCAAGAAATGGGAGAATCCCTGAAGTGGAAAATTAAATAGTGGAAATAGAAAATAGATAAATAGTCAAAGCAAACAATAAAACAAAAAATTATAACACAAAACATCCATGAACTATGGAACACCATTTAAAGACCAAACCTGAGAAAAATTGAAATCAAAGGAGAATACCAGTTCAAAGGCACAGAAAATATATTCAACAAAATCATAGAAGAAAACTTTCCCAAACTAAAAAAAGAAATGCCTATAAAGATGCAAGAAGCTTACAGAAAACCAAATAGACTAGAAATCACCCCTCGACCCCCATAAAAGTGTGCTTGCCATAAAGTCATGATACTAAACCTACAGAATAAAGAAAAATACTAAGAGCTGCAAAGAAAAAAGGCCAACTTACTTATAAAGGCAGACCCATCAGAAAAACACAAGATTATTCAATACAAACAATAAAAGCAAGAAGGTTCTGGTCAGATGTTACACAGACATTCAACAACCATAGCTGCCAGCCCAGACTACTATAACCAGCAAAATTGTCAATCACTATAAGTGGAGTAAACAAGATATTTCAGGACAAAACCATATTTAAACAATATCTATTCACAAATCCGGGCCTACAGAAAGCATTAGAGGCAAAACTCCAACCTACAGAAACCAGATACATCCACAAAACCACAAAAATAGATAATCCCACAGAAAGAACAAAACACAGCAAAAACAAAAACAAAAAGAAGAAATACACATAAACTGCCACAAAAATAAAAGTAAAGAACATAATATGTGTGTGTGTATGTATATATGTATGTATATATATGATATATGTATGAAACATATATATGAAACTTTCCAACCAAACACAAAGAAATGTACCTTTTTCTCAGCACCCCATTGTGGGAGATTTGTTGTTACATTGAATAATTGTCCCATCCACTGGCTTAGTAAAAAGTGCTGATTGGCCAAAAGCAGGCAGGAAGTGTGGGTGGGGCTACCAGACTAGGAGAACTCTGGGAACTGGGGGAACGGAGCAGAATGCCAGAGAGAAGCTGGAAGAAGTAGAGGACAACTATGATGCTCTAAGAAAAGGTACTGAGCCCCATGGCTGAACAGGTTAAGAGTCATGGGTTAGATGAAAGGTAGAGTTAGCAAGTTATATGCCTGGGCCTTAGGCTGATCAGCCTGAAACTATTGGAAGCTACTGTGTGTATCTCTGTGGGTCTGTGTGTTTGCGAGCCTAAACCTTGAGGTTAGGCCCGAAAGTCTGGGCCAGAAACCTCTTACTATACCTCATGGAACTTTGCATCCATCTATTTATTTAGTATCTTAGAGAATTTTCTGTAAAGGAAGATGTTTTAAAGGGCTGTTCTGTCTTGTCTTGGTAAATTTTGGAAGTTACTTTTTTTTGTATCCCATTTGTCCAATTGGCTCACATACTGTGAGCAGTCCCACCAGGGGCACTTTTTGCCCAATGGAATAGTTTGCACACAAAGCAAGCAAACTCAATAGCGATGTTTTTTTGATGTCCACCATCTTCTATGATGTAGATTTATGCTTCCAGGAGTAGACATGTCTCATTGTCCTAAAAAAATACTTTTTTTTTCTAAAACATCTTAAATACCATATTCCATAGATCTTTGAAGTGTTTAGACAACATGTATACCTAAAATATATATCTCTTTGGCCTTGAAAACCACTTAATATAAAAACCAATTTGATTATAATGACTAACTTTCATTTCTGTATATCCTAATTTGCTGGCAATAAATCTACATATTTATATTACATTGATAAATGAGCTATACAGGTATAACACCATGAACAAAAGTTGAAATGTATGGACAGACAGAATGTTTTACAAAGTTAATCTCAAATTTGTATCAGTATACAAAACTCATATACAATATTTAAAATTCAAATCCAGCATAAAATAAAACCTGTAGTTGCTATATAAAAGTAGATTTGATAATTTGCCTATTACCTTACCAAATTTATATACTTATTTATTTCTTTGTAGAGTAGATTTAATAACGTACCATCTTTCCCATCATTTCTATATTTTTAGAATAGATTCACTAATGCAGCATTTTATCCTGTCATATCTGTACCCTTTTATAACAAGAATCTTGAATCTAATCTCATTAGTTAAGCTTTTACCTGACCTTTACCAACAGCAACTTGAAACCAACCACTCTAACCATTGTAATTTCCAAGACCAAAAACCACTCACCTTTCCTCTTGAGAATATGGTGTCATGTCTTAAAATCACTTTCCGTTGGCTAGGGGTCACAGCTTTTTTAGAGCATCCTAAGATGTAGATGGGATAATTATCAAGTCCTGCAAGATCTAGTTGTATCATTTGTTGTCCAGATTCTGAATAATAGGAAAGTGAAGAGCTTTTCTCAAGTTCTGCTTAAAATGGTCTGTGGCATTGAATCAACTCATCTAGCCATCTCAAAATTGTCCTGGGTAGTTTCTAATTCAAAGAAGATCTTTAGGTGGTGCTTTTCA
The DNA here is from genome assembly GCA_033318265.1 of Phyllotis vaccarum. Lineage (NCBI taxonomy): Eukaryota > Metazoa > Chordata > Mammalia > Rodentia > Cricetidae > Phyllotis > Phyllotis vaccarum. The sequence goes on from JARWLC010000010.1 coordinate 62,832,865, forward strand.
GCTTAATAGTATTATCATAGTCCAGGTGGAATTGTCACTGTAGAGTCCCAACATTCTTTTGAAGACTTCCAAAATTGCATTGTGTCAGAATATTCTGGTTTTTTTGGTAATATTTTTGTACACTATTTTATATTCTAAATAATTAATAGAATCTCTTCTCTGTATTTTTCAGGAACAATTTGCAGTACCAGGCAAGGCAATCATTTTTCTTCTTTAAACATGTTTTCTAACATATCTACATTTGAATTAGCTAATAAGATATCAACCATAAAATTGTAAATTATCAGTTGTGGAATTGTACATGAATTATTTTCAATGGCTGTTAGACAAAATATTAGCACAGAGTGGGGCTTCCTACAACTCTTCTTAAAAAACCTTCCATTGATACTTTTTAACAGGGTGAGAATTAGAAGTTGGTACCATGAAGGTAAATTTTTTCTTATACTTTTCTTGTAAAGGTATAGTGAAGAAATAGTATTTAAAATAACTATAATAGCCCATCATTTAGGTAATAAAAAAGGTACTGTAATTCCAGGCAGTAAAAAGCCTATTGACCCACCTTATTAACATCACTTACATCTGTCAGAATTTTTCATTTTTCAGATATCTCTTTAATAATAAATAAACAAGGAAATTTCAAGCACTGGTCAATTCCTCAATGTGTTGGGTATGTAGGTGCTCCTGTACTAGTTGTCCTAAAACCCATAATTTTTCTGATAACAAAAGCAATTGTTTTACACACACAGGTTTATAAATCCACCATTATATAGGCAGGGCTATTGTTACTTTGGTAATATAAACAGCTGCCATGCCCTGCTTTTGTACAACCTAAATGGTTGGTGACTAGTCATTATAACTTTTAATATTTTTTCAGAAATATACATTACTGTATTATTTGTTTCTGAGATTGGAGGAATGGTAATCTGGGTATTGTAACAAATTATGCCTTCATATTTCTTATAACAGTAGCCACATATTGTTTTAATTTTCCTCTCTTTTCAACTGGCATTACACATTTGACTCAACTTGCACAATATTTTACATGACAAAAAGTAGCAGTGCCTATGCCGCAAATGTTTTTTCAATGTTTGTGAAAGATGATTTGTGGCATATTAATTGATGATGAGATATGGCTACACATCGGAACATAGTTTGCATTATTGTCTGCAACATTGCAACTTCATTACATCTTCTTTTTAGTAGTCCTTCCTCATTGTCTCTTTCTTGTTAGTTGTGGTAATCTCAAGCTGATGTCAGGTTAAATGTTGTTAATTGAGATTGTTTCTTCTTTCCAAATTATCTATTATTGCCTAATAAATTGTCTGAATTTTTTACTGTTTTACCTTGTAGTGAGACAACTCTATTTTCATGTACCCAAAATAGAGCATGTTTGGCATAACAAAAATATCATTACCTAAAAGCTGAATATTATCTGAAGAAGCCTATTTAGATTACAAGATCCTGGCTAATTATTGTTATGTCTGCCACTGTGTGTATAAATCCTCAGTCACATTGTCATTTATTTGTACCTTTAGCTTTGGTCTTTAATCATTGCAGAGGTCTACCAGAATATTTTCTTTACTAGTTCTCCTGAAATTTTTGTTTTAGCACCTAAAACTATTTTATCATATATATATACTGCAATAATAGGCATTAGGTCTTTATTGCTCTGGGAAAGAGTTTCCCCTCATAGTGACAGTGAATGAAATAGGGGCCTGTGAGAGGCACCTAAAGGCAAATGTCAAATAATTACTCTGTCTATTCCTTGTTAAAGTACATTCATTGGTCCAATGTATATCTTTGTCACACCTTTTTCATACTTCAATTGAGAGAGACCTTCTGTTTGAATTATTCTTTGAAAAGATTTTGATACTAAAAATGCCCTGTTACAATCCCTTTTTAGTTGATCTTCTTGTTTGCCACAATTTAAAACATCTGATTTTTTTTAAGCCTCTGAAAATTACCTCTACTATCCAAGCATGATGGTTATAAGATTTAATGCTTACTGTATCTCCGATATATTTCTCTATGACTGCTAATTTTTCTTTTAAAGGCTTAAATATCCCTTTGCATTGTGCATTAGCCTTTTCATAAACTAGTCATTCAATTATTTTTCTAGCTTATAAATTTTTTTATCATTCTCTATACCACTGAAGACAGTCTTTGCAAAAAAAAAAAAAAAAAAAAAAAAAAAAGTGTGTCTTCTTTATGGGCCCTGAATAACTTTAGTAAATGAGTCAGTTTTCTCTCAGAATGGAGCTTTGCCCAGGGCTTAGATGTGGATCTCTGTGTCTGCTGCCCTCAGTAATTAGATAAAATCTCTTTCAAGATAATTAGAATACTCAACAATCTGATTACAGAAGATGGCTAGTTCAGTTATCCTCTACACACTTGCTAGGAGTCTTAGAGTCATCTTTGTGAATTTCTGGGTGTTTTTCTGGCACCCTAACCCTAAAATGTGCCTCCCTATCAAGATGGCTCTTCTGTCAAAAAAATTCTTCTTTTAACAGTTAGATGAAATTTACTATTTTAATTGTGCCTTAATTTCATTAACAATTAATTAGTGGATAGACTATTTTCATTTCTGTGAATAATAACAATGATCATGGAATTAAAATGTTAATTTTACATATTAATTATATTTACTTCAGGTGTTTGACTAGTGAAGTAATAATTAAATCACAGAGTGATTTCTGTTTTGGAAATATTCTTACTGTTGACATAATAGATAAAATAATAAATTCAATTCCCATTAGCCATGAATGAGAGTTGTTTATCTCCACATCCTCACCATATCCATTATCTACAGTCATTTTGATAATAATTACCTTATAAGAGATATCTCATTGAGATAGTATTATTTTGTTTTACAACTGGTGCTGTTAATCTTTTCAGTTTCTCTTTTCAGTTTGTGGCCATCTTTAGAAATATCATCATATATTTTATCTATATTAAATTGATAAATATTTTTTACATCAATTCCTTAGTAGATGAGTAATTTGTGGGCATTTCATTAAATTCTACATGTAGTCTCTCTTTTAAAATTTTTATTTTATTAATTATTTTTCTCATACCCACTATTGTTCTATCTTCTGCCCCTTCTCCCAGTACTCTACCAGCCTATCCAGAACTTTTCTAGCCTCCCTATTTGTTCCCAAGAGAAGGTAAAGAATGCCAAGGTGAATCAATTTGGTCTGGTATTTCCAACTGAAGTAGGGCCAGGTTCCTCCCTCAAGTATCAAGGCTGAGAAAGGTGTTTTTCCACTAGGCATTGGTTTCAAGAAGCCAGTTCATGGTTTCAGGATAGACTCTGGTCTAAGTACAAGAATCTCAAGAAACTATATATGCCTGTTGACTGTCACCTACATTTAGAGGGTCCAGATCTATTTAATGAAGGTACATCATCTGCTATTTTTGAGTCTTCTAGCTCCTGAAATCATGGAACTGCCTATTCCATGAGTCTACTCATCATGATCACAATTCCTCCTAGTATGAAATCTCTCATTCTCTACAGCTGGACCAGTAGGGGTCTGATTTTGTCTTTACAGAGAAATATAAATACTCATCTACAAAAAAAATCAATATGAAACATCTAGATTTCTAAAGTTAAAGGGAAAGTTATCTAGAAAAAAGAAATAACAAATGACGATAGATTGGGCTTATTGGTACCAATATATACTCTACAGGGTAAAAGTCTCACTCTAGCATTTATATCTCTTTAGTTTTCTGAAAAATTGAGGTCCTGACTCAATTATAAATTATAGCTGGCTTTGGTGTTGGCATGTGGCTCTCTCCTTCTTTCTATCTATGCATTATTGATAAGGGAAATTGCATAATTTTTGCATCATATTAGAAGAGCCACTTGATATGGGGCAGAAGAAAGTCCGAAACTATTAGACTACTCTCTTGCTACTAATTTCAAGATCTTTTAGTTTTATTTTGATTATTCAAAACTTTTCTTTAGCTATAATTTCATAATAAAATTTATTTATTTATATATGTATTTTAAACTTTTTATGATATTAATAGTCATATAGGGTACTAACTAATTATTAAAACGCTTTATCTAGCTTTCTGTACATGATTTGGGTTTGAGGTTCAATCCATTTTCTGCAGTGAACCATGACCACAACTAACTGACCACTGTTGTCTCCCAAAAGATTATGTGGCTCCACAAAAATAATTTCACATATTAAGGTGACAAGCACAACTTACAGATTGGTTTTGAACTACAAACTGCTCAGAACAATTTAGAAATGGCTAACTGAGATGACCCAGCCTCACAAATTTCTCTAGCCAGGACTTGAGGAAAGCCCTGCATTTTCAAATTATGCAGAGACTGTACAACAAATGATACAGCTACCTTTTCTATTACTTGATAATTAACACAATGTTTTTATTTTCAGGTTCTCCCAAAGATACCATCAGCCCCAGATATTCAGGAAGTAAATTTGAGAACATGATGCCCACATTCCCAAGAGATGGGGTGGGTAGTTTTGGTCTTTTGATGGATAATGGATACTAGGAAGTAGCTGGTTTTAAAATGTTTAATAATGGTTAGGAAAAGAGGTGAGCAAAGGAGATTAGAATCAGAACTCTTGTTTGGAAAAAAGATAAAAGTGGATATAGCTATGATAAGATAAAGAGAGTAGATTATTAAATACACATAGAAAAAATTAAATATAGATATTTATAGTTTTTTAGTTGCAGATTCAAATGGAATCTCACTAAAGAGGTATAAAGTATATGTTTGAGAGACATCAAAAGATGGTTGTGGGCTGGTAATACAAATTAGATAAAAAGTAAATTAGATATAATCATTTGACTTACCAAAATGGTATAAAATAAAATATTTTCTCTAAATTTGTCAATCATTAATGGACTATACATTATTGATATATAATTATTTCCTGTATATATTATATAGAGTTATTCTACTTATTGTATATAGATTTTTTATATTAGTTGTTACCTTTTTATATTTGAAAAGACGAGAAATGCCATAATATATTGTTTAGGCTCTAAAGATATAATGTTTGCCTGAAGCTCAGAGGACATAGCCAGTCACAGAGTTATCCTTAGAGATAAAGTGGTGACACACACCAATCCTAGTACTTCAGAGGCAGAAACAATGATCCCTCTGGATTGCTATGAGTTCAAGTTCAAAAAGAGCCAGGCAGTGGTGGCACACACCTTTAATCCTAGCACTTGGAATACTATATTTCTGCTCACATACCTTTAGTGCCAGCATTAGAGAGTTTGAGCCAGGATGATATAGTAGGATGGAGACTGAGGACTCTGAGACACTCTGTCTAAGGATTCATAGAAACAGATTCTTCCCTTTTTGGCCCAAGTAATTGGCTAGGTCAGAAGTGATTGTGGCTTGTTCCCTTCCCCCCACCCCCTGATTTTTCAGCGTTTCTCCAATATCTGGTTCCAGGTTTTTATTAAAAAATCAATCATAATTTGTGTAGCAACATTTGCTACAAAATAATTCATATTTTATTTGATGCTATGGTAAATGAAAATATTTTCTATCTATATTTTTCGGGGAGAAGGATAGTTTGGAACTGTATTGGATTTGTAAGTAGATTATTTTAATGTTCTATTTAGCTTAAATTTTTAATTGTTTCCAGAGTTTTCTGCTGTTGATTTTCATGTCTCTTTAAGTAATATATCATATGCAAATTAGGATAATTTCACTTGTTTTTTATTGGTTAACCTTTAATTTCCTTCTTTTGGCTGATTGCTTCAGCTGTTGTTCACAGTACAATACTAAAAATGAATGTATGGTGATGTTTTGAATATTTAATAAAATTAGAACAGAATATCAGAGAATACAATCACTTGCAGTCAAGCCACCAGAGTCAGAGTATTTTGACTTATGTCTTTAATTCTATTGTTCGGGATGACTGAGTCATAACCCACATCTTTAATCTCATCAAATGTGATGGACTAAATGGTTACCCACTCCTTTAATCCCATCACTCAGGAGACAGAGAGTTTTCTTGATTTCTGTGAGCTCAAGGCTAACAACCGAACAGTAGTAACTCACAACTTTATTCCTAAATCTAAGATTATGATGTAGAGTTGAACCCAGAAGTAAAACAGCTGGGTGGAGGAGATATTTAAGAAAGAGCAGGCAGAGGAAGACATTCATGTATTCTACAGAAGTGAAGAGCCTGGCTGAGGACTCTTGGAAGCCACCAGCATTTATCATGTTTGGCCTGAGAAGTTGGCTGGGTGAGAATTGATTGTTGTCTGTTTCCTCTCACTGATATTTCAGATTTTTTCCAATATCTAGTTCTGGGTTTTCATTATATTCTAACTAGAATTTGTGAAGTAAGAGTAGGGACCATAGATAGCTTGGTGTCATGCTTGAGTATAATGAGATTACTTCAAGTTCTATTTAAGACTGTTAGAAAGCACTGTGACATTTTAACATTGTTTTGTGAGGTTCTTCTCTCCTCATTTTCTCCATTCCTCTGATAACTTTTTTTCTCCCATTGTACTCTCTCACAGATTTTGACAGAATTTTAATTTTAATAATTTTATTAACATACATTAATTATATATAACAATGAGTTGAATTATGGCATTTTCCTACTAAGACATATTTAGTACACTTACTTCTGTTATGCTTTTGCCAATCTAATTAATATCATTATTCATCTTTATTAGTAATTTTTTTCTTTTATGTCTTTGTGTGTCTGTGTACATGTATATGTCTCTCTCTCTTTCTCTTTTTCTTTCTCTCTCTCTGTGTATTGCTTTGAGTATAACATGTTTATAAAGTATGGATGAGAGCTTGTTTATATGAGTATATATTCTTTAACAGTCACTACATGAATAAAAAATGGTCTCTCCCTCCCAAATATTCAACATAAGATGAGACACAAGAGCCACCTCTCATCTATGATATAGTGTTAATGAGTAAAATCATATTGATATTTTCTTAAATTATAATTGTTGCTGTAAATTTCAAACTACAATAACTGTGTCATGTGATGTATATAAAACTCTCTCAAAGAAATCCTCTGCTTCTTTTGGAATTCTTTATTTATTTAAAAGAACAATGCTTTGTTTAAAATATCATGTCATTACTAACTCACTTCTGTGCACAATATTTTTGGAAGTTTCACTTAACGATCTTTTATAGTGAGATGAGATAAAATCATTTTAAATTTGTTTTCCTGTATGCTATTCTTTAAAATATCTATTTTGTTAAGTTACTAATTATTATCCATTTGCTATTATTTTTTTTGTAATGAAGAGTTTTCATGTGTTTAATCACTTTGAATACTTCAAAATCAGTTGTTTCTATAGTTACTTATCAACACCTGAAGTTTCCTAGTGATCTTTCTGAAAACTTCAAATATTACAATAAGCCAGTATTTGGAACAATATTGCAAAATTGCTTATAACTTTCTTCCCAAGCCTCTGTCCATTGACAAGATGAATTATGTTTAAGTGTCAGAGTTACACTTTCTCACTATTCAATTCTTATTTTAAATTTAAGTACATTTTTGCTCATAACCCTCTCATTCCCTGAGTCTTTCCAGAGCTTAAACCACTCCTTCCCAATCCCACTATTATTTCTTTCCCAGAAAAACAAACAAAAAATCTATTACTACAGTAAACTTCCCAAAACCAGTAGAAATACTCCTCCACATAAAACACAAAAGAAACGCAACAGCAGCATCAAAAAAGCCACCCAAATATAAATAAATAAAATACACAAATCCTGTGAGACTATTAGATGTTAACTACTCCTGAGCATGAGACCTGTTATGGAATGATAAATATACACACTGTCAATCCTATAGAGAAAACCGGTTTTCTTCTCACAGCAGATATGACAGCTCAGCTGTTAACCTTCATCCTAATGGATAGATTTTTATTCATTCATTTATTTAAAAAATATTTTCAGTTATAGTAAAATAATATGACATGATCTCAGAAATCCTGGACTGGACTTTACTTCCTACACTATCAAAGCATAGCATCAGTATAGTTCTGTAACTAGAGGCTTGTGCTACTTGTGTAGTTTATGTAGTTCATTGTTGAATCTAGAACTTTCTATGTGCCAGGCAGGTGTTTATTAAAAGACCTATATCACCAGCAACCTTCTTTTTCTTTTATTCTCATCTTGACAATGTACTGTTTTATGATTGAGGTTTCATTGTAAATTACTTTCCATGAGTTGAAAGAAGTTCAAAGAACTTAATTCCACATTTTTTTCTGAGATATATTTTATGCCTAACAACATGGCTTAATATATAAATACTCTCAAGGAAGCGATACTTATTATAATGTTAAGTTTTTATCTTAACACTTTACATAACTTTTCTCACCGTTCCAAAAAATACTTTCTTATACTGTTTCATTTATAAAATATTCATTAAAATGTTGAAAGGACCTTATCTGTAATTTTAAATTGCTCTCAGCAAAATAATCAATGCCAAAATCTCTGGCTTTGAATATTTAGCATTAGTATTCAACATATTATTGGTAAATATTTTGGCCTATTTTTTTAAAAACAGATGCTTTTTCATATACTATATTCTCATAATAGCATAACAGACAGTAGAAGGAAAAACTAGGTTTTTTGGAATATGAAACTTAGGTTTTTTGATTAATAATGCCTTCAATAGGCTTATATATTTAAAAGTTTAGTCATAAGGGAACATCATTTTTGGAGAAAGATTTGAAGAATTAGAAGGTATGCTGGAGTAGATTTGCCCTTGTTTGAGGAAATGAGTCACTGGGGTAAGATTTGAGATTTCAGAAACCCATGTCAGACCTCATGCTCCCCCCTCTATTTGTTTGCAGATTAGAATGTAGCTCTTAGCTATTTCTTCTGCCCCATCTTGCCATACCTACCACCATCTCCCCCACCATACTGATACTAAACTAACACTCTGAAACTGTTAGCATGCTCCCTTAAATTCTTTTCTTTCTCAGAGTTGTATGCTCATTGTGTCTCCTCACAGTAATAAAACAGTGACCAGAAAGGCAGTATCCACAGCCCTGGAGAATTAAAGAGGAGTAGAAATCTGTATTAATCAACAGTGGCTAACAATTTTATTAACAATATTTTGTGATGCAGCACACATATAGATTGTGGAGCAAAACACACTCCAAAATACAACAACACAAAAAGATGATTTTCAAAGAATTTACATATATTGTAACTACTGGAGTCTCATGGGAAACAGAAATCTCATATAATATCTGAAGAATAAATATTCTTTTCTATGCAAACCATTCCATCATTTCATCTCTCTCTTTAGTAATATCATTATGATAAAGCAATGAAGAAACAAGCAAAACTATACCAGTTTTAATTATGGTTTTGTCATAAGATATGCTTATGGGAATGTCTTTCTGTTCTTATTTTGATGTCAAATAATTATAATTTTAAATAAGACATACAATGTTAAAAGGTTTAACAGAAGACCTAAAGACATATTTATTCATCTCCTTTAAATGGAATATTATAAAAATCTGATTTAACTGTCAAAATATACAAAAATGTCTTGACTATAAAACATATAAGATTGATAAAAGATTGATAAACATTATAATATTCAATGCTATATGTTTTTAATCCTAAATTATTTTTTATTTATATGAAAATTAAACAACTCATTTTAGGTTCAGTTATGCAATTTCCTAGTTAAATGTAAAAATTTGGAACAAAGCTGAATCAAGGTAAGTTTTAAGCTTTTTGTTTGATTTAAGTTTTTAACACTAAGTCATACTGTTCAGCTGTTACCAATACATCATTATAAGCCATGTAAAACATAATTTTCTTTTGGTATAAATTAGAATTTACTAAATAGAGGGGAGCATACAGAAATATACTACTTCACTATACATGTGTGTGAACAGGATCTAGACTGACAATGGTGCAATGATTATTATTGCATTCTAGTAAGTACACTAAGTGAATATAACAGATACCTGATTGGATCTTGTATTGAATTTCTTGTATCAAAACTGTGTACCAACTTCACATTTGCTATACATTGAACCTTTAAAAGAAATATATTTAAAAGACATTGTTCTACCTTCACATGAAAGATAATTTTATACAAACTAATCAATGATTATGGTTCAGATAGGTTAACTCATGCTTTGTGCAGCATTTTGAGATAATTCAAAAAGTGCTTGGTGAAACAGACTACACCAACAACTGATATTTTTGTGAAACATGTAACAATTTTACATTTATATTTACATTATAGAAAAGAATAATATGGCACTAAAGCTCAAAGAAGCAAATTCTAATTGAACATTCTTAATTATTTTTGAAAAAATAACAACTCAACCTAAGGCACAGGTAATATTTTTGTTAATTTTTACCTTTAGTCTTAATGCCACATAATAAACTAGCTGTTCATTCCATTTTCTTAGTAAAATAATTGTTTCTAGATGTATAAAAGTAATTCTAAACATAATAGTAAAATTAAACTTCAGTTGTCCATGTACAGAATAAAAATTAGAAAAAGAACATTTAAAGAAAATTCATCTAATAAAACAATTTTAAAGTTAAAGCGAATTTTAAAATTATTATGAAATGTGAAGCTTTCTAATAGGAAAAGCAAAATGCAGAAATAAGGAGTCTAGAGAGGCAATTTTGCCTAATATTATAAGTGTTTTATGCCTTAAATTATTTAATTTCTTTACCATTTTGTTCTCATTTCTATATGCATTTCATACATGTCATTTCCTTTTGATGTCTCAATTCTTCAAATCTCTGGAGCAGATTTTAAGATCAGGGAGAGTACCGATACTCAATAGGAGTTGAAACAGATTTTTACTGAAATGGAGTTGATTTTTCCTGTCTTATTTTCACAACTATTTCTCACCTTTCTTCTCTCTTTTATAACTCACATCAATTTTCTCTTCCTTATGAAAGAGCTCCAACTCTTCCATACAGTGATAACTTTCCTTCATGTCTAGTTTGGTATCATCATTAGTTTCCTATAATTGTGGATTATGAACACGGATAAAATCGTATTAGCACTAGGAGTTTTATGAACTCATATCCATTGCAAAAGTAGAAAGGCAGTTAATTCTTCCTAAAATACTCATAGAGCACCAAATTATTTTTAACTATCATGAGTTACACACTGAAAAGTTCCCTCAAATGGATCTAAATAACCCATTGTTAGATTTATATCAAGGCTGTTTGCAGGGAATTACATTTCTCTGCATTGAAGAATGTTTGCACTGCTTCTCAATCTGCCAAGGCATTTCCATGTCATTTGTTGGAAAGTTGTCTATTGACATTGACCATAATTGGACTTCATCAATGTCATGCCTTCTTGACATAAGACTGAATTGTAGCCAAACCAGTCTTCATATTCTAAATATTGATAATATATTGCTTGTGAGGGACTTTAAAATTAAAGGAAATCTGCACGATGTGAAGTAGAAGCTGCAGAAACCATGCCTGTGAGTTATGAAATAATTCTGTGCCTGAGAACAAATATGACAGAAGGAACTGAGTGACAACGTTCTATAAAACACTAAAAAATAGTTATTCTCATTTCCAAAAGCAATAATCAGCTTTCTATGGTTTCTAGTTAGTAAATTTCTGTGATAAATACTGAAGAATTACAGTACTTATCACATACTACCAAATTAAGTACATATAATACTACCAAATTAAGAAGTACATTCTCACTTTAGTACTTAACATTGAAATAGTCAAGCTCATTGTTGACCAGGCTTTGTTATTTTAATGGCATTTATTTCTAATGAAAAAATAAAATTTCTTCAAAGTGTTCAGAAAAAGAGAGATGAAGTTGTGGAGAGAAAAAAGTAAAATCTATATAAATTCTGGTTTCTAAACAAGGGGTAAACATATTCTATGTTATTTTTATTCCCAAACATAATGAATTCTGTGAGCTATGCCAATGCACCCAGAAATATCATAGTAGCTTATTCATTTTAAGAAAGTGAATATTGTAAAATTTTCTATGTAGGAAAAAAAGTTTCAAATACATAAATTTTCATTCAGTAACACACTGTTCTCAATAATGCCAATGTCTGAAATTATAAGTATCTGTATGTTAATCAATTATATTTTACTGATAATATGCCATGTTGAATGTCACTAAAATTCTTGGGATGTGTCTAAACAAAATCTCCTTATAAATCTTGTATACTCTTCACAGCACCTTCAATGAAGGTAATTTTCCATATAAAGCATACTGTTCAGAGAGACTGTCCTTTTTCCAGGTTGTAGAAAACAAATAATAAGTTGAAAATAGCAAAACAGAGCAAATAAAAAGGTGGGACACTGTGCTCACTGATATGTTGTATGATTAGACACTGAATAAGGTGCAAATTCCTTTTAAATTATATAAATCCAAGATTAATATTTATTGGAATATAAACCAACACTCACAATACAGGTAACAGCTTCTATAGTAACCTGAGAGACGCCCCCTTCAGGAGCCCGGGACCCTGGATAAGTGTCTTCCAACCATATCAGATGACTCCTGAATTCCACCACAACTGTGCATTGGTCTATTTCAACCCATAAATGAATACTATTTTTCCTTCATTGTGGATTGCATCCATCTCTATTTTACTTCTAGCCCAAATAAACTATTACTCAAACATATTGTCAAATGTATTTTTATGTTCTGCTTTAAAAAAAATGCATACATTTTGGAATGGATACTCTGCCTAAGGTTACCTAGCAATTGCCCTGCAAAACTCAAATGAAAATATAAAAGTAATTTAAACACATCTAGCAGAGATGAATGTAATTTGCAGTATACACAGTATTTGAATGTATTTTTTTCCTGCTGGGGGCATTTGATTAAGAAAAGACAAGGGCATGTGTAATCAAATTATCTACTTAAACTTCCCTGCCCTAGAGTATATGGATTTAATAACCTAATAGTATGTTCAGTAGAAAATATATGATCTATGATTTTAAATTGTAAAATTATCACTTTTTTATGTTCCTTACTGAAAAGACCGCAATTGAATACAAAATAGAAAATAAATAGTAACATGTATTCATCTACTGATATTTGTATAAAGTAGTTCATTGTTTTAAAAAACACAGATACATCAAATGAAACAAAATTGTCTAGTCTTCCTGCCCTTGATTTTTAAAAATAAAATGCTAATTTCTTTTATTATTTTATTACACTAATTTATTATTAAAACAATTTTCTATTCAATGAAAATAGGTTCTTCCACTATGCAATATATTCTAATCCTGATTTTCTTCTTTTACTGCTTATAGTTTCCTTACCTCTCTCCTTCTCCAGATACACTTCATCTTCATTTCCTTTCTAAAACATAACAATCCTCCAAGGGATGACAAGCATGCAGGACAAAACAGATATATTAGTTAGAGGCAAAAATCTCTCATATCTAGTTTGGACATGACAGCATGATAGTAGAAAAAGAGTCAATGATATACCCATTCACACTATTAGAAATCCCAGAAAATCACCAAGACAATTGCTATAACATATACATAGAAGATCTCTAGGAAGTTGGTAAAAATTAATGAAAAATATTCCTGTATCTCCACAAAATTCATAATGAATAAATAAATATAAAAATTATAAAAGTACTTTAAACACATCTAGTGATATAATTTGCAGCACACACAGTATTTGAATGTATCTTCAAGACATCTGACTGACACTCGATGATACATGTAAGATTCTTTGGTTTTTCAAACCAAAGGAAACTCCTTTATCTTTTCATAATGAGTATACAAATGCTACATTCTGTATAAAACTAACTATATAAAGCCAAAATAATATAGGTGTTAGTGTGAAAATTATCTTGTTGATTCTGGTTTAGTGGAGAACATGAATATGACAGAGATATTATCTTCAATGATAGTGTTCCTTTCAGAGAATGCTAATACTGTCTTAAACCTTTTCTTGATTGGAAATATTATCCTTCTCACTCATTTCATAATTTTCCATATGTCTGTCAGACATTTTCCAGTTTTTATATATAATATTGTTTTGCTATTGTATGAAAAATGTGACTGCAAGACTATTCAGAAATTAATTAATTAATAATGATATTGAAATAAAATCAAAATAAAAACATATTGGAAACATAAAAGCCACTTTTTCCACATGGTTTCTGAGATTTTATTATTATATGTGGCAATTAAATGGGAATTAAAGATCAACTGGCAGAAAGCTTAAATTAAAGCACTGTGTCATCAAGATAAGTGCATTTTTTTTTTAGAGTAAATATTCTTTGACGTACATTTGTAGTGGGACTGTGCTTTTACATTGTAAATAATTTAATAAAATGCTGATTGGCTGAAGGCAGACAGAAAATATGGGTGAAGCTACCAGATTAAGAAAACTCTGGGAACAGGAAGAACAGAAGAGAGATGTCAGAGAGATGCCAGAGAAGCCAGCAGATATGGAGGACAACTATGCTGCTCTGAGAAAACTTACTGAGCTGCATGTCTGAACCTGATAGGAATCATGGGTTACTTTAAGAGCAAGAGCTAGATAGCAATATGAATGAACAAGTATAGGTTACTGTTTTGTTTAACACACATACAATAGTGAACTGGGAAGATAAAATTAAAAGTTTTCCAGGTCTATCTTTGTATTTAATATAGCTGTGTATGTATATTAGTTCCCATCTAGTATGAGAGGACACTTCTCTGAAAATTGCTGAGCAAGGCAAGGATCTATGAGTATATCACAATGGCATTAGAAGGCCATTTTGCTATATTCCTCTAGTAGAACAGAATTTGGTTTAACCCTAGGTCCCTAGGTCATCTAGTCTCATGTCTTTTGTATTCCAAACAGCAATAGGTGTGGGTTCCATCTCATGGAGAGGGCCTTAATTCAAGTAAGATCTGTAGTAAGAGGTTTCTGGCCCAGAATTTCAAGCCTAGCCTCAAGGCTTAGGCCCACAGACCCACAGACCCACAGACCCCACAGACCCACAGAGACACACAGATGCTTACAATAGTTTTAGGTTAATGGGCCTAATGCCCACACATATAACTTGCTAACTCTTTACCCTTAATCTAACCCATGACTCTTATCCTGTTCAGCCATGTGACTCAGTACTTTTTCTTGGAGCAGCATAGTTGTCCTCTGTTTCTTCCAGCTTCTCTCCAGCTTTCTGCTCTATTTTGCCTGTTCCTAGAGTCTTCTTAGTCTGGTAGGCCTGCCAAACTTCCTGTCTGCCTTTGGCCAATCAGCACTTTTTAAAACTCATAGGTGGGGACAATTATTTACAATGGAATAACATAATCTCCCTGCGTATCCCTTTCCTCTTTTTAAAACAAAAAGAACTTCAAATCTAATGTTCTTTTCCCTCCTTATTGTTGTGGGATTCAGGAGTCAGCTGATGGGGTCCAAGGAAGCTTATCCAGAATCCCGGGCTCCTGGAGGGGGTGTGGCCAAACCCATTGATAAGGGGCTGCTGGGACGCTGGGAGGCTCTCTTCCTGGTTCCTGGCTGCTGGAGGGAGGATCCCATCATCCGTCCGTCTGCAGACTCCGGTTCCTATTCAGGTGCCACTGTAATCTGTTACCTGTACCGTGAGTGTTGGTTTATATTTTAATAAATATCTATCTGATATTGGTGTCCTTGTGGGTAAACTCCGCCTACATCTGGTGCCCAACATCCCGGGTTGGCGGACCCGCGGGTCGGGCTTAGAACGCACTTAGGTCGGGTTTTGGGTCTGGTTCTGAGCGGTGGCCTCCAAACGGCTTCCTCCTCCGGTCGCTGAGGCCTCTCACCCAGCTGCGCACGACCCGCGTTTCCACCCCCCCCCCACGTTTGATTCTGTTTGATTCTGCCGCGCGCGGTCAGTAACTCCACCCCTTAATCAGCTGTGCGGCCGCGGCTCCGCTGCCTAGCTGTAGGAACTGCTGCGCACGGTCGGTATCTCTGCCTATCAACCAGCCGCATGGCCGTGGCTCCGCTGCCTAGCTGTAGGAACTGCTGCGCACGGTCGGTAACTCCGCCTATCAACCAGCGGCACGGCTGCGGCTCTGTGAATAGCGTGCTGAGTGTCTCTGCATCTGCCATACAGCAGGGCACTAAACGTTATTGTGACATCTTCTGACCACACAGCATCATTGCACCTGGATTGAGGTAATGGCTGACAACTATTCTTTTGAGGAATTCGGTATATATTTTTCCACGATGGTTGACAAGTTTTAAATGAGTATCTTGAGGTATTCAATACCCCAGTTTTACTATTTTTTGGTCTGTTTCTGTATGTTGTGTTCCACAATAGACGGGTGATGACTGAGGTCACGAATTCAAACCTTCAATTACAGTCCAAACTTGGTATTATAGAATTATCAAACGCTACACGGTCAGATGACGTTAAGCAGATGCAGAACTTAAATCGGCAGCTGTTGTCCAACGTATGTGAATTACAGCTCTCAAACTCTGCTATGTCAAAGACGATAGATACTCTACAAATTGATTACAACAAGCTTTCTCGTTATGACAGCACTATACGAGAACAATATAAACTCTATGTAACTGATGAGAACAAGAAACTTGTTGACCACATTAATAAAGTGGACGAGAAAATCATTAATTATGTTAATGATGTAGATCTCAAAATTGCTAACTCGGCGAGGTCTTTAGAAGGATCACTTCATCAAGAAAGTCAAACTTTGAGACAGATGGTATCCGAAATACAAGAATTTGTACCTGCAATGTCCAAATTCCAGGAATGGGAATCCGTAGTGTCCAAAATCCAAGAATGGGAACCCATTATATCCAAAGTGAAAGAATGTGGGGACCATATTGCAACACTACAAAAGGGCAATGATACATCTTATGCTCAGAACAGTTCAGGTCAACCCCCAATGGGGTGTTATGGTACTGGAAATACTTTACATAAAGTTGTAAACATCACGGGGATACCTCCTTCACCACCACTATTGTTCCCAGCTACTATTCAGACCAAGATGGCACCAGGGGGTTCCTCAGAATATGTAGAGTATAGTTATGAGCCACTACATATGAAAGACATCAAAGATTTTAAAGAGGCAATATCCATGTATGGTATTCACTCTACTTATGTAAAGCAGCTCCTGAATTCATGGTCTGCAAAAAACCGAATCCTCCCCTTCGATTGGATGCAGCTAACGGCTGCTGTCTTGGACCAAAGTCAAAACTTACAGTGGAGAAGCTGGTTTAGAGAGGAAGCCAGGACCTTAGAACACAAAGGAAGAATTAGGGGTTTCTTTGCTTCTCAGGACCAAATCCTTGGTGAAGGAATGTTTGCTGACGTGAAGACTCAAACTACTTATGACGAACATACTTTATTGCTATGCCGTATGGCCGCACTTAATGCATGGGAAAAGATTTTAGACCCAGGTCAAAAAGTTGAGCATTATGCTAAGGTCAAACAAGGTTTGAAAGAGCCTTATACTGACTTTCTACACAGGCTTACCACGGCTGTAAATAGAGCAATATCAGATCCAGAAGCTAGAAAGCAAATAATACTTTCTCTGGTCTTTGATCATGCTAATCCGGAATGTAGAAGAATGCTTCTGCCTTTAAAAATCAGAGTGCACCTCTAGAAGAATGGATTCAATATACAATCAATGCTGAACCTCTCCATAGTAATGAAGACAATTGGGTAGACCAAGCCATTGATAAGGTAAGGAAGAGGAACCAAGGAATCACTTGTTTCAACTGTGGTAGACAAGGCCATGTAAGACGAAACTGTACACAAAGTACTCTTGGAAACGATGCCCGATCTAGGTTTAATTCGAACAGAAGGCCATTGCCTTCTGGATTATGCAGAAGATGTGGCAAGGGACGGCATTGGACCATGAATGTAGATCTACCAGAGATAAAGAAGGCAACCCTCTGCCATCGGGAAACGCCTTTCGGGGCTTCCCCTGGGAAGCCCCCCAAAATCAGACTCCAAATTCGAGGATGGTGAGATCATATCCGGTCGTAGTAGAAGACCAGCATTCTCAAGACGAATAGAACACCCAATACCTGATCTTGAAAAACATACAATATCAGATGATAACATAAATTCAAAAGAAGATTCAGAAACTCCAAAGAAAATTACGAAACGATTATTTTGGCAGACTTCGATAAATGAACAAAGACTGAAATTGGGGGTACGGATAGACAATATTTATATCCAGGGTTTAGTCGACACGGGGGCTGATGTTTCGATCATAACCCCACGGTCCTGGCATCCGAGATGGCCTTTACAGACAGTAGATATCCAATTTCTGGGTATTGGAACAATATCTAGGTGAAACAGAGTGTGAGGTGGCTTGAATGCATAGGACCAGAAGGTCAAAAAGGACGGTTGAAGCCATATATGGCTGATATAGCAGTGAATCTGTGGGGTCGCGACCTCCTAATGCAATGGAATACCCAGATTAAAATCCCTCCTGGTTATGATGTCAGCCGGAGGCTCAACTATGTTTCCAAAAATGACAAAAATTCACCAGCCATTCAAGTTGTACAAAAGAATTGCCCTCTTAATAAAACACTCACAGCACTGCCTTTGAAATGGTTAACGGAAAAGCCTATTTGGGTTCAACAATGGCCTTTGACAAAAGAAAAACTTCAGGCTTTGGAACAGTTGGTACAGGAGCAGTTACAGGCTCAGCATATTGAAGAATCAACCAGTCCGTGGAATTCTCCTGTTTTTGTTGTCAAGAAGAAATCTGGAAAATGGAGGATGGTGACAGATTTAAGAGCAATTAATAAGGTGATTCAACCTATGGGCTCCTTACAATCTGGTATTCCCCTGCCTTCTCTGCTACTTTAAGGATGGCCTATTACAGTTATTGACTTGAAAGATTGCTTTTTTACCATACCTTTACAGGAACAAGACAAAGAGAAATTTGCTTTTACAGTGCCTACTCTTAATAATTCAGGGCCAGCTAAGAGGTACCAATGGAGAGTCCTGCCCCAAGGAATGTTAAATAGTCCCACCTTATGCCAATATTTTGTACAACAACCACTAGAAATACTGCGCAAGCGCTTCCCACAATCTATCATTTACCATTATATGGATGATATTTTGTTGGCAGACCCAAACCCACAGACATTAGAAACATTGTTTGAAGAGCTACAGAAAGTATTGCCTAATTGGGGACTGCAAATTGCTCCAGTAAAAGTACAGAGGGGAGATTCTATCAATTATTTAGGATATAAGATAGGTTTACAAAAAATTAGACCACAAAAGGTAAAATTAAATAGAGATAAATTGAAGACTCTTAACGATTTTCAAAAGCTACTAGGAGATATTGCTCATATACGGCCCATGATTGGTATAAAGAACTATGAACTAGTTAATTTATTCAAGACTATAGAAGGTGACAAGGGTTTAAATAGTCCAAGAAAACTATCTGCTAAGGCCGAGAAAGAATTAGAGTTGGTAGGAAGAAAACTTCAAGAAACACATGTGGATCGTGTGGATCCAGACCTGGAATGCATACTTGTTATTTTACCCTCAAGACAATCTCCAACAGGAATCTTAATGCAAAGAGAAAGCATCATATTAGAATGGATATTTCTGCCACATAGGCCAAGCAAAAAGATGAAGACATATATCGAAAAAATTGCTGATCTGATTTTTAAAGGTAAATTGAGACTCCGTCAATTGACTGGAAAGGACCCTGCAGAAATTGTTGTGCCTCTGACTAATGAAGAAATTGAACGATTATGGGCAGACAGTGAACCTTGGCAAAAGGCTTGCAGTGACTTTTTAGGAGAAATTAATAATAAATATCCCCAAAACAAGAGAATTCAATTTATAAAGGAAATTAATTGGATCTTTCCTCGTGTAGTACAGGATGAACCAATTTCTGGAGCCCCTATATTTTATACAGATGCAAACAATTTAGGGAAGGCTGGCTACAAGTCTGAAAACCTAACTAAAGTGGCTCAGAGCCCTTATAACTCTGTTCAAAAGTCAGAACTATATGAGATTATTATGGTGTTGTTGGATTTCACAGAACCTCTTAACTTAATTACTGACTCTCAATTTGCAGAAAGAGTTGTTTCACATATTGAAACTGCTGACTTCATTCACGATGATACAGACTTGACCTTACTATTCATACAACTACAAGATATCATCAGAGGTAGGATACATCCTATGTACATAACACATATCAGGGCACACACGGGCCTCCCAGGCCCTCTAGCGCAGGGTAATGAGGAAATAGATCGGTTGCTAATAGGAAGCGTGCTAAAGGCCACAGAATTTCATGAAAAACATCATGTTAACAGCAAAGGGCTGAAGAAGAGTTTTCCCATCACTTGGATTGAAGCAAAGGAAATAGTAAAAAAATGTGACACTTGCTCTTTCTATAACCAACCATCTTTACCTGCAGGAACTAATCCTAAGGGTACACACGGAAATGAGATATGGCAAATGGATGTGTTTCACTTTCCAGAATTCGGAAAGATGAAATATGTACATCATACTATTGACACCTATTCTGGAATGCAATGGGCGACTGCCCTGAGTTCTGAAAATGCTGATGCTGTACTTACTCACCTTTTGGAAGCCATGGCCATAATGGGAATTCCCACTCAGATTAAGACTGACAATGCCCCAGCTTACGTCTCCCGAAAAATGAAGATAATTTTTGCATACTATGATATAAAACATATTACGGGGATACCACACAATCCTACAGGACAGGCAGTCGTGTAGAGATCTCACCGCACATTAAAAGAGATGCTTTATAAACAAAAAAAAAAAGAAATGAAAAAACCCAGAGAGAGGTTGTATAGTGCCTTATTGACTTTAAATTTTCTTAACGCTGATAAAAAGGGGACTTCAGCTGCTGAGAGACATTGGGTAGTAGAGAAATCTTCTGAGTTAAATCAACCCATTTACTTCAAAGATGTGTTGACTTCCGAATGGAAGCCAGGGTATGTGCAACGATGGGGTAGGGGTTTTGCTCTTGTTTCAACAGGGACAGAAAAGATATGGGTACCGACAAAACTAATAAAAGCCCGCTTCGAAAAGGAGTCTCTTCCTGAACAAGAAAAGTAACTGCTCATCCTTGACATGACAAACGGATGCGTGGTAAGGAAAACACACTTAACAAACCTGGGGCAGGGTCTCTCAGTTTTGTCTTTACAGGAAAATAGATAAAACTATTTTTATAGCATTGACTAAACATTGAATAATTACTCACCTGCAATAGAAGACAGACTGAGGATTAAGGAATGTACAAGACGGACTACGAGACCAACTGATACAAACACATGCACTACTGGGTAATTTCTCAATTTTTACTGCTTTACATCTTGCATCTACATCTCAAAAAAAAAAAAAGGTCCTGAATTGACTATTAATAAGGCTGGATTTGGATTGGGAACTTGTGGCTTTCTCCCTCTCTAAACCCAAGCATATTGGTAAAGGAATATGAAAAATTCTGTCTCACATCATAAAAGCCACCTGGTGTGAGACAGAAGGCAAAATATTTAGGGACCAATATTACTGTGACTTCATCTTAAACCTTGTTCCTCCCTGTTTCTGTACCTCTCAAACATCTCATTCTGTCTGCTTCCAGTCTCCTAAAGTCATGAAAGATATAAATATCTTTTGAATATCGACAATGCTTAAGTTTTCCACTGTAAATAACATTTCCTCCTATCAGCTATCTACAAAGAATCTGGAACCGAGATGGGGCCTCCACCGGAACAACTCCTGCTAGAAAAACAAAAATAAAAGAAAGAGTATGAGAGAGAGAGAATAAGAGACAGATAGACAGACAGAGACAAGAATAGAAAAATCAAGAACCTGGTGCGCACCAATCAATAATTGCTTTCAAGAAATAGATTATTCAAAATCAGCTGCAAGATAGCTCCTTATGATTATCCTTCAGATCACACTGCTAATTAAGTTTCCAGATGGAGTTAAACACTATCCTACAAATGGTTATAGATGTATGTGGTCAGTCCATTAAGAACTAACCATTGTTTTAGCTTTTACAGGATCCCAAAGAGATGCCATCGCCCTTAAGTCAGCAGGAAGCAACCTTATAAACGACTACGCCCCCTTTCCCAATAAGTTTTATGCTCCAAAGGTTGTGGGTAAAACTGGGTAAAAGACAAAACTATAATATAGCATCAGAGATCTTTTTTTTTAAAGAAGAGAGGGGGAATAGATAGGATAGATAAAGGTAGACTGTTCTACCTACCTATACTTCATTTTAGCTGAATGTATGGGCTAAGCTAAAGACAATTTGCACTGTCATAGATATCTGTATATTGATACTAATGCAAAATCATTTTATATGTTTAATTGTGATAATTTGTACATTGGTACAAAGTTTAATCTGAGATTGTTTTATGTAACCAAAGCAACTTGTACTTCGATATAAATCTGAATCTGTAACTATTATGTAAAGCTGAATTTGAAATTGCTATATTTTATGTATGCTTCTACCTTTGTTTAAAATATTTGCACATCATTGTCATGTATACTATGCAATTACTACCTTCATTTAACTATACTAGATATAATGTATGATTGCACTAGTTATGATATATGCACAAGATGTTTTATATACCTCTGTTTGGATGATATATATGTATTTACATGTCTAAAATGCTGTGGACACTTTACCTGGTAAAATACCCCTGGCTAATGTTCGATAGTTCTACTAAGGGTCATTGTTCAGAGATTGTACACCCCTTATATAGGTATTCTAATTTTTAGTACAGGGTTTATTCCTTAAGACGATAAGATCTGCAGTCAACACTATTTAAGGTATCATATCCCAGTCATGTCAGATACAGGTTAGAATATCATAGATGAACAAGAATCTTCAACCGTTTCATAGACCCAGAGAATATGGCATTTAACATTTAAAATTCGGCCACGAGAGACACGACGACTCCTGGTGTCACTGCTCCCTTCTCGAGATGGTGTTGAGCATCAAAGATACTCCTTTGGAGTTGGTCCTTTTGGCAAAAAATGGCCGGCTGAGTAAGGAACTGTCCTTACCTTGATTGCTGACAGTACACACATGATGTCAAGCTGGAATAACAAGTTGATAGATGGAGACTGATGAAACCTGCCTAGACAGGATAAGACAGTCCCTTCAAAATTGTTCTGCTTGTGAAAAGATCTGTCAGATGCCATAGGCCTATAGCCAATCCGATAGATGCTCTAACGGTACACAAATCCAGAGGTGATTGTCCAGGTATCTGTGTTCCTGTCCTCTCCCAAATTTTGGAAGTAGCTGCTTCCATGTACTTCTGTCTTTCAGACAAATTCACCTTCCTTCTCAGGTCTTGAAGAGGTTGAAGAATAGATGTTTAAGGTTTTCACCCTAGTATCCCTTAGATAAGAACACTCGGGTGTTAGATTCTCACTTTCCCAGATTAACCCTTTAAAATAATCTATACACCCTACTATCTACCAATATTCTAGAACTATTAGATGTACCTTATATAAGTTAGGCTTTGATTAGCAATTGTACTTTAACCTCTCCTAGATACTACCTCATAATAATTCCTACTGTACATAGTCTTAGTTTAGAACCTTCTTAGTTAGAAAAAGGGGGGAGATGTTGTGGGATTCAGGTGTCAGCTGATGGGGTCCAAGGAAGCTTATCCAGAATCCCGGGCTCCTGGAGGGGGTGTGGCCAAACCCATTGATAAGGGGCTGCTGGGACGCTGGGAGGCTCTCTTCCTGGTTCCTGGCTGCTGGAGGGAGGATCCCATTGTCCATCCGTCTGCAGACTCCGGTTCCTATTCAGGTGCCACTGTAATCTGTTACCTGTACCGTGAGTGTTGGTTTATATTTTAATAAATATCTATCTGATATTGGTGTCCTTGTGGGTAAACTCCGCCTACACCTTATCTATAACAACTTATAAACAACACTGTAAATAAACACAAACATCCATAATCCATGTTTTGGGAATGTGGGTGTCATTCTCTAGGCTACTTCCTGATGAATGAGGGCACTGGCAATCCCATGGGAATCCAAAGAAAAATGTAGGATTATGTGCAAGTCTTTAGTGGAGTACTCTGTAAGGCTAAGTCATCTCATTTAGTCTCATTGAAATTGGTTTAGATATAGAGCTTTGGAAACTTCAACAGAGGTGCTCTGAAATGCTGAATCATCTTGGAGATTTTTCAGGGGGTCTTTCTCTATCAAACTTAATGTTGTTTATCCAGGAATAAGTCCACAGCCTCTCATTTTCTGTGAAAATAAAACGAAAACCTCTTCTCCAAGGTAGCATATCTTTGCATTTCAGTTTTAAAGTCAACTCATTTACAAAATATATAGGTTGAATTAATCCAACAGCATTTATAATCAACTGCCTTTTAGCAGCTTTTACTAAGTCATTTTCAGTCAAGAAGCTTAAAGATAAGACAATAACACTCAGTATCCAGACACTCTTTGTATATTCCATCTTTATATGGCTTATTTTTTATTTATTTATTTTTTACTCTATTTCTTTTTTAAGTGTTTTTTCTACCTTTTCTTTTCTTTCTCTAAGCCTATATATATATATATATATATATATATATATTATATATATATATATATTTCATCACACTCTAAACCACTTAGACTTTTTAAAAACAACTGTCTTTACTATATATTTATTTCTTAACTTTTTCTGTCTCTGACCACACCTTTGCTTGGCTAGGGTGATTGACTCCACCCAGATTCTTCTATTTCTTTCTGTTTCTGAACACAACTTTAATCTGCCAAGGTCCTTGGCTAAGGATTAAAGGTTGGTAGGGTGGGTGGATGGTTCCACCCAGCTCCTAGTCTAATTTTATAGAATTTATCTTTTTAGCCCAGGTACTCTGGGGAATTTTAGGCTCCATATAATCACCAAGTAAAGTTTTGCCATCGGCTACTCATTAACTCAAAAACAAATCCATTTAAGTATTTGGCAGAAATGCTTCTTAAAAGACTCACAAGTGTGTTGCCTCTAAGGCTGAATCAGGAAGCTTCTATTAAAAAAAGCCAAGCCTCAAATTGCCTCCAGCAAACAGAGCTGATCCAAGAAAAATTGACAGTAAGAAGCCATCTTTGATTCTGTTGTGGTTTTGTCCTTATTAACATAAACCTTAAATCTACCATACAGAGATCTTTGCTTACATCTAGGCTCTGGAGCTGGCCTTGTTCACCTTAAGTTGCATGTAGCAAACACACCATTTTATAATTTAATCCAATACACCACTCAGTCTCTTTACCACAGGCTACTTCAGAGCCACAGCTTGGAAGCTGCTTTGGGCTCTAGACCATTTTTTAAACTTTCTATGGCTTTATGTGGATATATTTTATCCATGTTGGGCTGTTGTTTGTAGTAATTTGTTTCTGGTCAGGACTTTCAATCCTAGCCTCCAGGTTTAGGCCAGCAGACCCACAGACCCGCAGAGACACACTGATACTTATAATAGTTTTAGGCTGATAGGCAGGGACAATTATTTACAATGAAATAACATAATCCCTCCTATAAAAGTCTTGGTAGGTTACTCAAACAAGTATGTTCCTACAATTCCATTAGCATACCCTGAAGATCAATGGATCTGTAGCTAGCTTGGTATTTACTTATCTCCTTTGATAGCATAAAGAATACTTCTTGTACTAAAGACACACTATCACATAGGGGTAAAGAAAAGACTCTATTGTAGTAAGAGGTTTCTGGCCCTGACTTTCAGGCCTAACCTCAAGGTTTAGGCCCGCAGACCCCCAGACATGCAGAGACACACAGATGTTTACAGTAGTTTTTGGCTGATCGGCCTCAGGCCCAGGCATATCACTTGCTTGCTCTCTACCCTTCATCTAACCTATGATGACCCACTTTTATCCTGTTCAGCCATGGGGCTCGGTACCTTTTCTTAGAGCAGCATAGTTGTCCTCTGTTTCTTCCAGCTTCTCTCCAGCATTCTGCTCTGTGCTTCCTGTTCTCAGAGTTTTTCTTAGTCTAGTAGCCCTGCCCACACTTCCTGCCTGCCTTTGGCCAATCAGCATTTTTTATTAAACCAGTGGGTGAGACAATTATTTACAATGAAACAACACAATCTCCCACATATCCCCTTTTCTCTTCTTAAAACAAAATGAACTCCAAATCTAATATTTCCCCCCCTTATCTATAACAACTTATAAACAACACCATATATAAACATGAACATCCATAATCCATGTTTTGGGAATGTGGGTGTAATTCTCTAGGATACTTCCTGATGAATGAGGTCATTGGCAATCCCAAAATAGGAATCCAAAGAAAAATTTAGAATTATGCACAAGTCTTTAGTGGAGTAGTCTGTGAGGCTGGGTCAACTCAGCTAGTCTCCTTGAAATTGTTCTGGATACAGAGCTCTGGAAACTTCAACAGAGGTGCTCTGAAATGCTGAATCATCAGGGCCACCCATTTCCATTGGAGATTTTTAGGGGGTCTTCCTCTATCAAACTTTATGTTCTTTATCCAGGAGTATTAAGCAGTAGGGCCTCTTTAAAAACTCACAAGTGTCTTGCCTATAAGGCTGAATCAGGAAGCTTCTCTATTAATGCCAAGCATCAATTTGCCTCTGGCAAACAGAGTTTATCCACGAAAATATCGGCACTAAGAAGCTGTCTTTGATTCTGTTCCCTTTTTGTCCTTATGAACAAAAACCTTAAATACATCATTTACAATTTTTTCTTATATTGAGGATCCTGTGAGACTTAAGGAACAAGCCATTTTATACCTTAAGCTGCACTCCAAAAGCCCGCCATTGTAGCTCAAGCCCATGTGCCTCACCAGGGTGTCTCTGTACTCACATGGGAGACAGAATTCAGAAGCTGCTTTGGGCTCTAGACCATTTTTTAAGCTTTCTGTGGCTCTATGTGGGTATATATCATGTATAGGCCCCACGTTGGGCTGCCATTTGTAGTAATAGGTTTTAGGCCTAGCCTCAAGGTTTAGTCCTGCAGACCTGCAGACCCGTAGACCCTCAGAGACAGCTTGACAACTCCGTGTGTAGTGTGTTTTGCAGGTGATTTCTTCAGGATTGAAGATTTGCCATCAGATTAAGAACTAATATAGCATAGTCAATATCCTAGGCTGTTTTGGGGTTCCCAGTGGAACCCTTTAGCTGACCACACAACTACATGTAACACACTCCTTGTCTCAGAATCTTCATTTGGCAACAGATGGGTCTCTATCTACACTTTTATTTTTCCATTCTTTTTATATAATATGTTCATATTTTAGCAAGCTTCTACTGTGCTAGGTTTCTACATTTCTCCTAAAATGGCCCTAATTTCAGTTCTCTTTTCTGTATTCTCTTTCTCATCCTTTTTTCTCTGTGTTCTCAACTGATCCTCATAGTCTGATTAAATTCCCTGTACATCTATAACTTTCCTTTTCCTTTTTTCTGGTAAGATTGTGTATATCCCCCCTTAGCCATTTACTTTATAAGTAACATGATGATTCTGTGAACTGTAGCTTGGTTATCATCAATTTAACAGCTAAGGTCCACATATACAAGAATACATACTGTATTTATTCTGGGTGGTGGGATACATCACTCAGGAGTATTTATTTCACTTTCAACAATTTACCTGTAAATTTAATAATTTCATCTTTTTTAATGGCAGAGTGATACCCATTGTACAAAGTCATACCATTTTTTTTCTTCTTCTTTTGGTGGTCATTTAGTTTCTTTGCAATTTCTATTATAAACAGAGCTCCACTGAACATAGTTTTCAAGTGTCTCTGTGGTAGGGTAAAGTGTCCATTGAGTATGGCCGAGAGTGTTGTAGTTATATGTTGATGTAGATCAGTTCATAACCGACTGAAGGACAATTAGACATCTTTCCATAATGAAGGTACAAATTAGTCTCTTGGAACACTCAACTCTGAACTGGATGTCTACACCACACTCTAACCCTTAGGACTCAGAGAGATTCACAGAAAAGGAGCGAGAAAGAGTGTAATATTCAGATGAGAAGGAGAAAACCGATGAAAGAAGGCATTCTGAACAGAGCAGACCTGATTAAAATGTGTGCTACAGAGACTGAGGTAGCATGCACAGGGCTTAAATAGGTCTATAGATAATAATAGCAAAAAAAGAAGTGGACATATACCCTTATCTCAAGCTCAGGTGGTATGTTCAATTGGTAACTACATGCAAATGAATATTTAGTTTTTTAAAGATGAGTCTTACAAACTACTCTTAATGTAGACCACAAGCCCAGCAGCTGATAGCCACAAGAAAACAAAATTGATGGTATCATTGGAGGTTCTTTGTCATATAATGTAATGTTGCAACTTTTAATAATATATCTTTTTATAATTTATAATTTTTATTTTGCAGTTTTATCTTCTTTGCCCCCATTGGTCCTTTGTATTATGACTTCTGTCTTTGTGTTTTTATGAGATTCTCAAGGGTGGGAAAAATTTGATCCTGAAATTATATCTGGTTTTTCTGCCTTTTTGGGGGCTCTTTTTCATTTCTTTCTTTGCTTTGTTTTATCTTATACCATATTATATTATAATTAATATAACAATTATCTCTTAGAAGCCTTTTTGTTTGTCAATGAAAGACAGAAAGTGAGTTCATCCAGATGGAAGTAGAATTGGATAAGAACTTAGAGGAGTAAAGAGAAGGAAAACCATAACTAGTATACATTATATTAATGATGAATCTCTTTTTTATAAAAGAAAAAACATATTTACTCAATATAAACTCCTAGATCTTGCTCTAAGTATAAAGCATATGAATTATAAAATTCTATTGGATGTTACATGAATTATAACAAAATCTATGATTTATTTAATCTGGAAGTTTCTTTGTAGGACTTTAACTATTTGCTATATTCTCTCTCTCTCTCTCTCTCTCTCTCTCTCTCTCTCTCTCTCTCTCTCTCTGTGTGTGTGTGTGTGTGTGTGTGTTTATGCATGTATATGTTCACTGAAGTGAATTATTTCATCTTATGATTATCTTGGCATTCCCACTTAACAAGCACATTGTGATGCTTCTCAATTTCCTATACCATTTCTTAGTAAATTAATAGTCTCCCTCTTCTATATATGCTCAATGAATGAAGGATGCACTTTTGACTATTCTATTTCTCTTTATAATAGTATTACAATTACCTCAAACCTATCACATTCAATGCATAAAAAAGTCAACTACAGATACACTCCTTAGTTTTAGTTGCTTCAATTTGTGAAAATCTTTCACATTATATCCTTGTTATAAAAGTTAAGTTGGAAGTTCATTATTAGTACTAGATCACTTACAAAATGAATAAATGTAACTAAATGATGCTAAAGCTTGATTGAACAGTAGATGTTTACATGAGGTAAGGTGGACCATATTGGGCTAAACTGAATGCAAATATAAAAACATTGCTTAGAATTAAATATACCATTAATTTAATTTTTGAGAAGGAATAATAGTACAGAGAAAGTAGAAGGAAAGATAAATAACAATAAAGATGTTTGAGAAATAATAGAAGAAACATTCTATGAGCTTACTTAAAATGTATATTTTTGTGTATATTATACATATATCATACATACATTACATTCAATGGTGTCATATTGCATAATGAAATGATGCCTTCCCCAAAGCCATTTACTAGCTAACAAAAACTTCAATACCAGTCACGAGAAACCTCCTCTCCAATTGCTGTTCGGTGGAATGCAAGAGTCTTCCAGTTAATATAGGGTGTTGTCATTGCCGTTAGTTGCCTTTCAGAACTTGAATGTTAAGACCTAATTCCTGTACACTTCAAATACAGAACGTGAAAAATCCTGCTAAAACCAGCTGGGAAGAATCCAACTGGGGTATAGTTCACATGACATCAGAAGGTGCTATTCAAGCTCCTGAGAGAGAAATACAACTGGAATTCTTACACAGCGTCAGAGTCTATGGACAAGAATAACAAATGTCTTGGAAAGAAATCTGTCTCCAGTGGTGCAACAGTGGCACTTACAATGGAGTGGAGACAACAACCGTCTCTCTAATTGTGTAGAAGGCATGTTCACAAGGAAGTAATTTATAACCAATAACAGTCACTGCCGGAGAACATAGTACTATACTATGTATTTCCAAAATAAACATAAGTTCTAAGTCTATTTTAAATATTTATTCACATGGTTAAAATGTGACTATGATTTTCCCTACACCAAATGGTACATCTACAGTGCAGCTTTATACATACAGCTCAGACAGAGGAAGGACATGAGGAAAGGGAAGGAAGTTTGTGACAGGAAGAGGAATAGGAAGCACATAGGAAGAGTGTCTTTAGAGACACCAGGGAGAAGGGTAAGTACCCACTTGAGGAGTTTTGATTTGACCCTGAGCATAACATGACAGCATACATTAGCCCATTCTCATAAACACACATACTACTATTATAACAACTACTAGTAAATAAAATATGCCAATAAGTTGGAAATGTACAACATTTTGGTTCCATTTCCATTAGTTATACATGTTTGGTACTGCATGTGCTTATGACCAAAGTAAATGGTATTAAAATGTTTTTTTTTTGCCAGTTCAGATGTGATTAAAAAAATAAAAAGGTTTGGTTTCCAAGTAATATGAATATATACAACATCTATCACACCTTTTTTTTTCTTAGATTTAAAGATCAGTATGCTATTTAAACTTGTATGTATTTAATCTTTTTTATGTATATGGTATCAGATTCCAGAGACTATGGTTATAGTTTTACTTATGAAACATCAATATTAAGTTTGCCTAAATTAGACTTGAACATCATTTTGAAAATATGTGATAGAAATTAGTGCAATTGAAATACCTAACAACAGCTAGTTATATGCTTTACAAAATACTTTACTTTACAAAAAGTATTGAGTGAATGCCAGTCAGATACAGTCCCTTGCACAGTTCTCAGCTGTAGACTGGTAGATTCAGTTGAAAATTTAGCTTCTTTCCATGTTCAGTTCACAGCTTACTGGGGATTTTAATGTTACACAAAGAAATACTCACATAAAAATAATATCATAAGCTATTTTAAGTGCTGTGAATTAAAAAAGAAAATGATATAGAAAAATCAATATAATGATTCAGTGTATTTGGAGCATTTAAAGAAAGCACAGCTCCCTCACTGATATTAGAGCAGAGATGTGAAGGTTTGAAGCATAGAGGTGTCCAAGCAGCTGAAAGAGCCAACTGCTTTCTTGGAAACATCAGATAGGTAGTGAACCTTATCCAGAGTGAACAAAGAAAGTGAGAGGAGAGGCAGCAGAATCTATTTCCTTCTGTCAGGCCATCCTCATAATTTTTATATTAGCATATAAACAACTAAAAATATTTTCAAGAGTAATACATATAGAAAATTAACCAACTACTTTGCAAACTATAAAGCTCATATTGGCTTTTTGGAATATTAATAAAGGGTCAGAAACACTGGATAGTGATTAACAACAAAAATGTTGTTAATGGGTAAAAATGAACATAAAATAATTGCAAGAATTCATAGACATATACACATATACCTATACACATATATGTATAAATAGACAATGCAATAACACCACACACACACACACACACACACACACACACACACACACACACACACACAAAATCTACATACATGTACTCACAGTATAAAATCAACAAAACAGTTTAGTGGATAAAATACAGAAACAATAACTTCTGTGATTACCAGTAAAACCCCAAAGAATCATGAGAGACCTCAATAATGAAAATAAAAATCTGGTATATAGCCAAATACAGATCTTGTATTATTTTAAAGCTACTAATGTTTATATTACTAGGTATCAAGGAAATATACTAATAACTTACATTCTGGAATAAGATAGACAATCATATATAAAATTCTTGCAAATTTCTGAAGGTTGTGGTTATATATTTAGAGCTCTGATACATAAATTCACATCCTTAACGACAAGGAAAAGATATTCCTGTTTATTATATACATGAGTGTTAATAGGTAGAGTCTGTGTTTTTACCAAACTCCATATCCATTAGATGACATAAGAAGGAAGAAAAGTTGATGCTACACTTTCATGTATAGTTATTTTTTTTTAAAAAAAAGTAAAAAATGTTTGATCATTTAGAGGTTCATCAAAATATAATTTTGATTATATAATTTTGAAGTATCTTTGAATGCTATCTTAGAGGATTTTGTGACATATGGTTTGCAGCTTTGATCCTGAACTTTTTCATATTTTTCCAAATTACCTATGCATTATGGTATACGACTGTTGAAATAACAAACAAATGAAGAAGTGTGAAAAATTGAATTGACAAGATTGTTGAGGTGGCTTTAAGATGGCAATGTGTTGACATCTAGGACCTGAAATACATTGTGAGTTTTGATTTAGTGAAATTAAATCGATATCAGACAGTGACCAAATGTGTCTGACTACTCAATGTGCCTAGCATACAACAGAAAAATTCTTCTGTACAAACAAGAAAACTGTCAATGTGGCTGTCAGAAGCAAAAGGAAGAAAACACATCAGTTACAGCCTTGATAACTCTGAGAACAGACAGAGCTCAGGCTTCCAGAAAGATGGTTGGTATTCTGTGTAATCAACTGACTTTTCTGAAAATGCCAGTGTTTCCTAGAGAAAAGTCATATAATATATATATATATATATATATATACATATATATATACATATATATGTATATATATACACACACACACAAAAGAGCACATATGCATATGGTTGTATACATATTTTACTTTTATTAATTTTTTAAAAAAATATGTCCATTTCCTATTCTCTTTTACCTTCAGCTATTCTGAAGGTATTGCAAACTGGTAATCAGAGACTGGAATGTTGAGCTGCAGTATCTCCCTGGATCTGATGTGATTACAAGAGTCATGAAAGATTTGGCAAACCAGTATGAAAATATGAGATTCAACTGCTGAAATGATAGAGGACAGCTAGAGATTATTTCCGTGTACCTGCTGAATGACACCCACTCTTGCATGATTTTCAAAGGACAGTCTTTAAAATATTAAGAAGAGATGAGTTTATGTCATTTGCGGGCATCACATTTTCCCCTGCTTGAAGCTGTAACGGGAAGCAAATGGTAAATGTTGCCTAGCTGTATCTTCAGGGTCTGTTTAGACACCACTGTTATCCTGATTGCATGTGCTACTAATTTCAAAATTTGTCACATAGATACTGATATTGCTGAAATCTCAATTTAAAATAATTACATTCAATAGATAGTCACATCATGAAGTATAGAGAAACCGTTTTGTCTTTCCTCTTCATTTCTAAAAATAAGGAGATTAGTGCAGACACAGCGATGTTAAGCTCTTTGAACTGTAATCTCAAAACAAATTACATTAATACGATGTGTATTTTCTGTTATGAAAACATGTGATCATAATAGAGAAAAATGAGCAAGGGTTTGATACTTTTGGCAAGCTAAGAATTTAATTTTCAAGAAAAGTATATTCCCAAGATTCACTTTTGTTTTCTAATAAAAACCCAATTTCGAGAGATACTGAAATGTAAACAGGAAATAGGTATCAGCCTCAGGTCAGCCAGCTATGATACAGTAAGCTATTTACACCACATGTGTCACAATTGTTAGCTTTAAGGTAAATAATCATCTCTCTGACTGCTTAGGAATAGACACGGGTTTTTATGTGCGATGTTTTTATTTTTCCTTTTAGGGAGACTAAATGTGAGTGAGTAGACATGTGCCCAAATGACTGATGTCAGAAGCAATCTTGAGCCTGGAAATAACAGGAGGAAATTGAAACGTTTGTGAAATAGGTTACATTGGAGGAAGAAGGAAAAAGGTGATACATTGTATTTTAGTTAGCTCCCTTCAGCTTTTGTACACTTTTTCCCATTAACTACTTAGCTTTTTTGGTCATGAACAGCAAACAATACTAGCAGCAGTGACAGAAATTCACAGGTAAACAACAAAAGCAGAAAAAGAAAATCTTCATAATGGGGATTGTCATAAAATCAATGTTATTGATCAAATTTTATAAAATTAATATTGTGTGTACCATTACAAATCAATATGGTAGAAAGGATAGGCATACCTTATTGGGTTTTAAGTGAAATACAAAAACATACAGTTGGGAATAAAAGTTAATAAATCTCCTAAATTGATGACAAAGTAAAGACAGAAAATGTCTAGAATTGGGATAGGCAAGCTGATTTAAAAGAAAGCTTTCAGTATTGATACCAAGGCTTAATATATGCAGTGGTTCCATTGCACATTTATAAACTATTTTATTGCTGAATACACATTCTGAAGTACTCCAGACTTTGTGAAAACAGTTTTCAATAATATAAGCATCATGCAGTTCAATGATTTGGTGATAAATCCCAGAATGAGTAAACAAACATACATGTCCAAGAAAGGACACAAGTACAAAGAGGTTCTAAAATGGCAGAGTATCCCAGCGAGTGTCTATAATGGCTTCCTCGTGAAGTTGAATCTTGTCAAAACTGCTACAAAACATTAAATAAAGAACACAGAAAACTGAGGATTTAATGGCAAATATAAGCCCAAGTCTACAACAGGGACGTGTTAGTAGTCTTTGAGGAACAGCTGGAATTTCAGGGTGCCTGGAAAAAGATGATGTTCTGCTACTCCTCCCCCTTCCTTTTCCCCAACATCTTTCTCTTCCACTGCTTTTTCTTTATTTCTCTAATGCTGCGTTATTGCTCAAACTTTACCTTTAAGTTAAGGTATTATAACATTTACTTACTTTATTTCTCCAAACCCTTCAGAACCTCTGCTATAATATTTTTGAGCAGCCTTACTTTCTATAATTAATATTACTACACATATGCACATGCACACGTTTAGGCATACACACAGAGATCTCTATTTTCATATAATAACTGAGGATGTTAAGTTTTGATTTTATGCATACTACATTTTATACAATACTGAGTGTTATATAACAGTTTAGAAAGTTCAGCCATGGGAAAGACTAATTATTTCTTCTCAAAATAATTAACTACTTAGTTAACTGTAGTTTTTCATCTAGAGATACAGTCATATAATACTGTCATGTTGTCATCTCAATCGGTGCAGGAATTATACAAATCTTGTTTAGGCAGCTGCATTGTTTAGATTTCATGGGTGTTGCTTAGCTATAATACCTATAAGGTAGACTTGAGGTAGACAGTAACAACATAGTTTTAGTAATTGCTAAAATAATTTTTACGTTACATAAATGTGCTTATTAAACAATAATAAATAAACAATAATAAACTTTTAGGACTATAATTTAATTTAACCTTTCTATTTTCTCCTTTCAAAGCCTTCCATATAGCCCTTCCAACCCTCTTTCAAATTCAGTCTCTTTAAATTAATTGCTATTGAATGCCTATATTTATATGTGTACACACACACAGAGACCCCCCACCCACCCACACAAATATAACCTGATCAGTTTGTACTTTGCTTTTCAAGTATATCAATAGGGATGCTTATTTGGCTCTGGAGAACCAATTCA
This sequence comes from Phyllotis vaccarum, assembly GCA_033318265.1. Lineage (NCBI taxonomy): Eukaryota > Metazoa > Chordata > Mammalia > Rodentia > Cricetidae > Phyllotis > Phyllotis vaccarum. The sequence continues at coordinate 62,868,338 of JARWLC010000010.1, forward strand.
TGTGTTCTATCCTGGGCACAGTCATTACTCACATCTCAACTTTCCTTAGTTACCTATAGTTCTCTGTATAATGCTGAGGCCTCAGGGCTTTCCTCTGTCCATGGGCCAAGTTTATTAGTGTCATGTTTGCTCAGCTCACATTTGGCCATTCGTGTTGGTGAGGAGGTCCAGCAAAATCCTTGGGTTATCCAGCCTTTCCGCCTTTTCTTTTGCTGTGAGAGTCTTTTGTAGATGAACCCATAAAAACTTGGATGCACAACTCTGAATTTTATTCAAGTGCAGCTTTCTGTAGTGATTTTTCTTTGTTACCAAGAGAAGTTTGCTTCACAAACGGTGAAGATAAAAGCTGTGAGTGTAAAGACAAATTTTGTAAATTGTTTTAAGAGATTTTCAAAAATTTCAAAACTTTCAAGAAATTAGTAGTTATTTGGGAAATGATGCAGGAAGATGGAGAAGCAAGATTGTAGGAGTCAGAGAGGTTATAGGACATCTGGAGAACATGGCCCATTGAAGCAACCATGCAGGGCTAACCTGGGCTCACAGAGACTAAAGCAGTAGCCATGAATAGGGTCTGTAGCTTCACATATGTTATGGCTGTTAACTTCACGTTTATGGAGGGAAAATCCTAAAAGTGGGAGTAAGTAAGTATATCTCTGACTCTTTGGGCTGCTCTTGGGACTCTTTTCCATTTGGGTTGCCTTGTTCATCCTAAGTAAGAGGGGCTATGCTTTGTCTTATTGTTTGTTCCATTTGGTTGTCATTCCACAGAGGCCTGCTCTTCTCTGAAGAGGAAATGGGGGCCATGTCTAGGGGAGACAGGAACTGGAGGGCCTGGGAGTACTGAAGGGGGAAACCATAGTTGGGATGTATTGTGTGAAAAAATAATCTATTTTCAGAAAGATTAATTTTTTGATACAGCCCTTTCTTTACAAACCTTTGAAGAATTCCTCATGTAGATCATATTGAGAAAGATGCTTTTTTATTTCATCTTCTGATATAGGAAAAATGGGACAACTACAAAGATAGAGTAAACGAGAAAGTTGAGCTTCTGGACTGAACTCTTAGACTCTCTAGAAAACTGAACAGATGGTTGGACCAAACAGAGGCAGGAAGGTACTAGCAGTATGGAGATGGACCTTTTAATATATAAAGATTAGAAAGGATTTGCATTGTTTTAAGTCTTTTTGTTTTTGAAATTATTATATAATGAAAACTTTAGGAAGACAGTATTTTAAACAGAGCACAGAACAAAATATTTCAGCAGCAGGTCAGGCACAATGCTAATGCTCAGTAGAAGTATAAAGTAACGATGAGAACTGTTCTACAGACAGTTTCTCTCCTGTTGTCCACATCGAAACAAGCATGCATAAAATTATTTAATTTTGAACTTTAATTCCAATTAAAATATTTTGTTAAATACTGTAACAAAATCATTCTCAAATTATTTATAATTTATCTAGAATGCAAATTTGTTTAGGAAGCATAATAGTTTGAAGAGGTACTTAAGCAATTACTCTTACCATGCAAATTCTTAAACATGAGTTGAAAATTTCAGAAGGTTCTTATCCTTTCCTGAATAATTTCAAATTTAATTGAGACAACTACATGAAGTAAAGAATGGTACAAATTGAAAAGTTTATTAAACTGGAAAATTTAAATGTTTTTGTTTGGGGGTCATAGAATAAATATTATAGATCATTATTGAGTTATACTATATTATTGGGTTTGTGCATGTGTGTTTCTCTGTAAGTAAAAGAGAAGCGAAGCAAACTTCTGTTGTGGGATTCAGGTGTCAGCTGATAAGGTCAAAAGACACTTATACAGGGCACCGGCCCCCTGACCTGAAGGGGGCGGGGGAAAGGCCCATTGAAAAGGGGCTGCGGAAGCACGAGACGCTCTCTTCCTGGTTCCTGGCTGTTGGAGAGAGGGTCCCATCGTCCGTCTCCAGGCTCCAGTCCCTGTTCAGGTGCTACTGTAATCTGTTACCTGTACCGTGAGTGTTGGTTTATATTTTAATAAATATCTATCTGGTATTGGTGTATTATAAGTAAACTCTGCCTACAAACTTCAGTGATCAATGAATAGCATTTTAAGTGCTAGGTATATTACAAATACCAGAGTAATTCAAAGGTAGAGCCTAATATGACCTGACCACAAAAGAGAAAAACAACCAGACGTATGACAAGAACAAGCCCTGGCAATGTAAAGTCAGAATGGGGAAGATAAATAGGTATTGATTTTAAATTTTAGCTATTGGGATGTCTTTTTATAAAGTTTCATATATTTTAGAAAGCAGCTAGGGAATGTTAGTCTATTAAAACACAAAATCAACTGGAGAGAGAAAAGGAAGGAAGGAAGGAAGGAAGGAAGGAAGGAAGGAAGGAAGGAAGGAAGGAAGGAAGGAAGGAAGGAAGGAAAAGAAGGCAATTGGACAGAAGCAGGAATGGAGTAAGAGAGGTGTGGAGAAAAAGCATTTTTCTTTTAATATCAAGGCATTTAACTCTGGGAACAATTAGTTTAAAATTCTTAATCTATATATTAATTGTTAAAATATAGAGAAAAAATGTTCACTCCCTCCACTTAATGAAAGTTCTTCATCTATATTGCATGTAATGTATAGATATACAGCAACATTTTATACACATAATTTTTATGTTTTTAAATGTGTATGCTATGTTTTTGCTTGGTATTTGTCATTAAGAAGCTTTATCTCTGTAGTAGGAGGTTTCTGGCCCAGACTTTCAGGCCTAGTGTCAAGGTTTAGGCCCTCAGACCCACAGAGACACAGATGCTTACAATAGTTTTAGGCTGATTGACCTAAGGCCCAGGTATATAACTTGCTAACTCTTTACCCTTAAACTAACCCATGACTCTTATCCTGTTCAGCCATGTGGCTCGGTACCTTTTCTCAGAGCAGCATAGTTGTCCTCACTTCTTCTGGCTTCTCTCTGGCCTTCCTCCTCCTCTATTCCCACCTTAAGCCTTAAATACTCTCTTGGTAAATTAAGGTGTGGCCCCACCAGTGCCTGCTTGGGAGCCTGAAATTCCTTCTAAATTGACCTGACTCAGCTTGGATTAAAAGCGTAGGTCACCACTCCCAGGATACTCTCTGTGCTGTGATTAAAGGTGTGAATCACCACTCTCTGATTCTCCTAGACTGACTGTGGTTAGAGCTCTGGAACTTTTGGAGATTTTTATTGAATCCCCACATATCTATTACTAACAAAAATTACGTACATAATGAATTGTTTTCATGTTTGTTGGTTGGCCTGTCAAGTCTAATGTTTATTCTCAGATATCTTACGAAGATCTGCTAATCTCAAGAACCACATCTTCATTATATAATATAACATGTAATATATACTTGTTATTCTGACCATTCAACAGTCAGACGAATATTTCAAGTGTCCAGACTTTTTTTTAACTTTGCTGTTTCTGGACAAAAATACAATCATTTCTTCATGTGACTAGTTAACCACCAAAAGAGGAAATACTAGCAAATTTTACTTTGAGAGCAAAATGTAAATTGACCTGATGAATAGATTTATCACATTTCCTGATATTGATTTATGAGGTTGGAGGAGTCAATCATTTAATTGTTCGAGTTACAGCTGTCACCAGTTACCAGGTTGCCTTTTATTAAAGGCTGAAGAAAAATCATGGGTATCCCAGATCTGTCAAGGCAGAAAGTCTACCCCCTACAGATTCTTTGATTTTTATTTTGTTCTACCAAAGAAAGTGGGTACCGTGGCTTTTTCTTCATAGGCAAAGAATCAATCAATTGAAAATTGTTCTGCGCATCAGTAGATTAAGTTCTATCCGTGTGAGTCCTGGAGTATTTCACGCCATTCACTGTGGGAAGGTGCAACACAGTGGGGTTTCACTGTGCAGGACACTTCACACATGCAAACATGAGTATTTTCTTTAACCCTTCTGTTATTTTTATTTTAATGTGCTATTTCTCAAAATAAAGTTTTTTACATTTAGCAGATATACATTATATATCTTTTAAGTTCTTATAAGTTATATCACTCTCCATAGGAATCCAATGTAAAAGCAATTTTCTTGTTTGTCTTAAAAAATATTACTATGTGCTTATAGGTTTTGATTAAATCACTTGCCTCTTTTTCTTGGAAAAATCTTTCTTTTCACATTAATTCTAAATGCGTTCACTTTTGAATTTTAAAAATGCCTTTTAAAGTGAGCACATCGGGTGCTTTGCGGTAATGTGAACACACAATGACAGAGCTGCCACAGGCTGCAATGATCCATGTGACTTACAATACATATTCTCTGAATAAAGAACTGGGGATGGCATCTGTAGTTCCATAAGGAATGAACTTTAAATAAGGTGGAAAGAGAAAGTTGCGCATAACATAAAGCCGTGTGTTAATGCACCTTTGTCTATTATTATACTTTCTTTTTTTATAAATGACATGTCTATTTAAAGTAATCCACACCAAAAATTACACAGTTAGTTTAAGGAAGTTCCTGAAATACTTAAACAATCCATAACTATATAAAGCAGTGAGCATCAATAAACTTAGAATGGCCACTCAGGAGCAATGGTGTTGCGCTTGGGGCTTTACATTTGCACTTTCAATTACATTACTTATTCATTTTTATAATTCTTGCTACTTCAACTCAGAAGAATAAATTTATTCTCTAGCAAGTAAGCGATAAAGGAAAAAAAATCACATGATGAAGTGGAAACTAAGGGACAAAAAGTAGTTTTATAACATAATAATAGATGACTCATATGTTCTGCTAAGTTTATCCTTCCTCATTACCTGATATGACCTTGACCTCTTTGTAACCTTTATACTATAATATATACGAGAGTATAATATGAAGGGTATATCAGTTATATTTATGTACTCGTGTATGTTGGTATGTATGCACATATGTTTGTACAGGGTAAGCCCATATACTCATTCCTCTATGCATACAAGGGGTATACTATAAAGATGTATATTTCTGTTTGTCTATATGTATATACTATAGGCTAAGATCCATATATATAAGAGAGCATGACAGGGCTCTTGGGGTGTGTGTTTGTTTAAATTTGATGAATATTGTGTCATCGAAATCTAAATATTATTCTGAAAGTTTCATAAACTCATTTTTTGAAGTTGTATATCGTGTATATAGTACATAATGTTGCCCACAACATTTCCTGTGACTGTGTTTTGGTATTACTTGAGATTAGCTTTTAATCTTTCTATAAAAGATACAATGCTGAGCTCTAAAACATTTGAATGTTTGAATTTTCAGACTTTGATGGTCACCCTATATTATTAAAAACCTATATTATTAAAAAGCAATAAAGGGTTTATATTCAGTTGATATATTTCCTGGAAATGTCCCATTGCATTTTATAGTTTCCCAGTGTCTATATGTCCTTACAGTAGATGGTCAGGTGGTAAATAATAGTGGTCACTTTTATACAATAAAATTATGTTTGCACCTCTAAAATTTTAATAATATTTACTTTAATTTTTGAAAATATAATTATATAATTTCCAATTATTTTTCAAGCTGTCATGCATCCTGTATATACATTCTACCTTCTCTCTTTTAAGTATCTCTTTTGCAGCTAACTTCTGTCTTATACAAATGTTTATAGATCTATTTCTAGATGTATAAATAAAACCTGCTCTAAATCGCTCATGAATCCACATTCTACAAAAATGTTTTGTGTTATTTGTGGCTTTACCAAAAAAATTCTTAATTCCTCTGGAATTTTCTTTGTTTTATTTTTTCTGCAGTAGAACAAATTTAAGAATCTAGGATGCTAAGGGACTTGCTTCCTATTTTCTATTTCATTTGTTTTTAATTATTATATATGATAATAGACTGTCCGTCCATTAATTTCATTTAGATTATGTCATAACACATGTCAAGTTAACTAGGCGGTTTTCAAAGATTGGAGTCAGATAACAATTAATATCCTGAATTTCTCTAATTTATTTGACTAGAGAGATACACATAGCTCTGCACATTCTACTGCCAATTATCATGTAAACAGCTAGCATGTGACATGAAATATAGTTATAATCCTACCTTTTCAGTTGGTAACCTTTGTTCAGCTGTGAAATATTATATTGTTTCTTAAAATGGTTTATATTGTTGATTCACAGTTTTATACATTTTATGAAGTTAGTTTGTAAACCATTTCTTGATTTTAAACAAGATTTCTTATTCATTTTGTGTTTTCATTTTGTGTTTGATCATTAAGTTTAATTAGATTTTATTGTCAAGAGTGTGGGGAAGGTTATTTACTGGTGCAGAGGCAACTTCTCAGTGCTATATCATTTTACCATTTTTGAGAATAACAATTTCTCTTAGTACACTCTCTTACAACCAAGAATAATTATATCTACAGACACTAAGAAGAACAACTAAAAACAGGACCTATGCAATATAAATAAGTTTAATAAAAACTTGTTTACATTATTGGAAATTAAATGAATTGGTCAGACAAGTAAACAAATTCCTTCAAATATATAATTGGTGAGGTACATTTAAAGGGAGTAAAAGACTTGACTTTTGGGCTAATACAATACATGGAAAAGGAAGAAAAAAATTGTAAAATTATACTTGTAAACATGATTCAGTGAAATGCCATATTTTGTTTATGTAACACAGGTTATACTAAATATTATATATACTTTTGTTTTCTCAATAATATCCAAAGTTAGTCAAATAGTAAAGATAAATGTGGTAAAAAAAAAAAAATCCAGTTTTGTCTACTTCGTGATTTCCAGAAAAGCCAGGGGCCAGGGATATGTATGGAGACCCTATATCAAAGAAAAATAGAAAAAAAAGAGTGATGTAGGAGCCAATATAAGCATATAAGCAAACTATTTAGACTTTACTTATTTTTCAGGAAATTGTGTTTTTCTGATTCTGTTAAAAATAGAGATATCTGGTTTCTTTTCTATTAAGTTCAGTGTAGCTGGGTACGTTGAGGGCTTTGATCCACTTGGACTTGAGTTTTGTGCAGGTTGATAGGTCTGGATCTAGTTGCATTCTTCTACATACTACCACCCAGTTATGCCAGCACCATTTATAGAAGATCATCTTTTTCCCATTGTATATTTTTTCCCTCTTTGACAAAAATCAGGTGTTCATTGGTGTTTGGATGAATTAGATTTTATGCCAATACCAAGCTGTTTTTTAAAATTTATTTATATTTTTATTGCTCTATAGTAGAATTTGCTGTCAGGGATGGTGGTGCATCCTCAAGCTTTGTTAATGAATAGATTTTCTAATCCTGTTTTTTTTTTCCATATGAATTTGAATAATGTTATTTCAAGGTCTGTGATGAATTGTTTTAGCATTTTGATAGGGATTGCATTGAATCAGTAGATTGCTTTTGGTAAAATTGTCATTTTACTATGTTGATTCTACCTATCCAGGAACATGGGAGATCTTTCCATTTTCTGATATCTTCTTTAATTTATTTCTACAGTGAATTGAAGTTCTCATACAGGTCTTCCACTTCTTTGGTTAGAGTTACCCCAAGAATTTAATGTTATTTACAACTATTTTAAAGGGTGATATTTTTCTGATTTCTTTTCAGCTCTTTATCATTTGTGTATAGGATGGCAATTGAAGCTTTAGAGTATCTTGTCTCCTGATACATTGCTGTTATTGTTTATCAGCTATACGAGTTTCCTAGTAGAATTTTTGGGGCCATGTATGTATACTATTATATCATCTGTATATAATGATAGTTTGACTCCTTCCTTTCCAATTTGTATGCCTTTGATCTCCTTTTGTTATCTTACTAATTTTTCTAAAACTTCAAGACTATATTGAATAGATATAAAGAGAGTGAATACCCATGTCTTGTTCCTGATTTTAGAGGAATTGTTTGAATTTTTCTCTATTTAGTTTGTTGTTGGCTGTCAACTTGCTATACATTGCCTTTATTATGTTCAGATATTTTTCCTGTTTTCCTGATCTCTCCAGGGCTTTATTATGAAGGAGTGTTGAATTTTATCAAAGGCTTTTTCAGTATCGAATGAGATGATAATGCATTTTTTTATTTCAGATTGTTTATATGATGAATGACATTGACAGTTTTTTAAATGGTGAACAAGCCCTGCATTGACCACTTACTAAACATAATACCAGTTTTACAGATACTAAGAACAACAATTAAAAACAGGACCTCCTAAAACTGAGAAGGTTCTGTAAGGCAAAGGACACAGTCAATAAGACAATGAAACAGCCTATAGAATGTGAAAAGAGCTTCACTAACCCTACTCTGTCAGAGGACTGATCTTTAAAATATATAGCGAAATCAAGAAACTAGAGGCCAAAAAAACAAATAATCCAATTAAAATTAGGTTCAGAAATAAGCAGGGAATTCTCAACAGAAGAATTTCAAATGGTTGAAGAACACTTAAAGAACTACTCAACATCCTTAGCCATCAGAGAAATGCAAATCAAAACAACTCTGAAATACCATCTTACATCTGTCAGAATTGCTAAGATAAAAATGCAGATGACAGCCTATGCTGGAGAGAATGTGTAACAAGGAGGACACTCCTCCATTGCTGGTGGGAGTTAAACTTGTACAACCACTTTGGAAATCAATATGACGGTCCTCAGAAAACTGTAAATCAATTTCCTCAATGATCCATCAGTACCATTCTTAGGAATATATTCAAAGGATGCACATTCTTACCACAAGGGCATCAGCTCAACTATGTTCATAACATCATTATTCATAATATCTGGATCCTGGAAACAACCAAGATGCCCCCCAACTAAAAAAAATGGATTTAAAAAAAATTGGCTCGTTCACACAATGGAGTACTACTCAGCAGAAAGAGAGAGAGAGCATCCTAATATTTGCAGGCAAATGGAGAGTATCATCCTGAGTGAGATATCACAGCCCAGAAAGATAGACATTGAATGTACTCACTCATAAGTGAATTTTAGACATATAGTAAATAATAAGCAGGCTGCAAACCACAACCCTGCAAAACCTAGGTAACAAAAGGAACTTAAGAGAAACATCCAAGGATCCCCATGGGAAGGGGAAATAGAGAAGGTCTGAGTAAACTGTGATTTTAATGGGGAGGGAGCAATAGGAAGTGGGAATAAACTGTGAAAGAAGGAGATGAATGAGTGGGAGGAGCAACAGAGATGTAGAGCAAAGAAATAGATACCTTGATAAGGAAGCTACTGTGGGGTTTGAAAGAAACCTGGTGCTAAGGAAGATACAAGAATCCATGTGATGTGCCTGGTTAGGACTCCAAGCAATAGCGGAAAGGGTGCCTAAACAGGACTTCCCCATAATCAAATGAATGACCTCCCTAGTTGTCATCATAGAAACTTCATCCAGCAATGGATAAAGACAGAACCAGAGATCCATAGCTAAATACCAGGTCAAGCTCCCTGTCCAGCTGGAGAGAGAGAGAGAGAGAGAGAGAGAGAGAGAGAGAGAGAGAGAGAGAGAGAGAGAGAGAGAGAGAGAGAGAGAGAGAGAGAGAGAGAGAGAGAGAGAAAAGAGTGTATATGAGCAAAGGATCATGAGGAGGAGACCCACAAAGATACAGAGATGACTAGCTAGAGCTATTAGGATCTCACTGATTCTGAAATAATCACCGAGGAAGCTTCATGAAAAGAAACTAACCTCTCCAAAGATAGACAACATTCAAATACTGTGAGCAGTTTGTGGAGTCTTTTGCAGTAGGATCAGACTTTATTTCTGGTGCCTAGGACCCTATTCCCTACAGAGGAACACCTAACTTAGCACTGATACTGGGATGAGAGACTAGTACCTACCTCAATGGGATATGCCAGACTGAACTGACCCACCTTGGGATTCCTTGCCCTCCCTGGGGATTGAATGGGGATGTGATGGGGTGGCTAAGAGAGAACTGGGAATAAACAAAAACCTCAAAATAAAACCAAACAGAGAGGGCATGTTTAAGATAAAAACAAACAAACAAAAACTATATAATGATATAGTTGTCTTCACTTACCTTTAAAGAGTGAGATCTCATTTTTTTACTTCTGTAATTTCTATTAAAATGTTAATCATGGTTATGCAGGCTTCTAATCTCAGATGGGAGGAAAGACTAGGGCACAGCTGCTGCTTTCTAGCCAGCCTGGGAGCCTTCTCAGAAATTCTCAGTAGGAGCAAGAAAAAATATGTCTTTTTGTTAGAGCAGAAAATGCTAACAATATCCTTTCCTTTTTTTATAATTATCAATACAAACACAGATAATGGTTTAATTTTTACTTAAAAAAATGAAAAGAATAAATAAATTTAACATATTTACAAATTGCATAAATTTAAAGAATATTTCAGGCAATTATTTATTATTGTATTTAGTTTCAAATAATTACTCTTACAAATTTCCACGGATATATTAAATAATGACTATAATTATGAAATGACTATATTCTATATGGAAATTTTATGGAAGCCATATATAACTCAGATAAATAATATTGTTGGCTCTTCTTTGGTAAACGAAGAGCACATTTCCCCTCTTTCTCTGCTCTACAGTAAGTTGCTTGTTACTATAAAAATAAACACCAGGCCTACATTAGATTTTCTATTTTAAGGTTAAAATGCACTTTTCTTGTCATCCACTCTATTGACATTACATTATCTATCTGGTTTGCTTGATGGTTTTATATTATTATAATTCTATACTTGCTGTCCCATCTATAATGAAAAAAATTATTTGATAATTTATTAAATTAAAATATTTAGAGTACATGATAAGCAAAATAGGATAAGGAAATGTAATTTTCCATGGTCAAGTGTCCGTCTATAAACTAGAAAATTAAAGGTAGTGACACAGAGGTGAAAAAAGTTACAATCATCAATAGCAAGAAAAAATGAAGTCTTAATATAAGCTAAGTTGAAGAAAAGCTAACGGCATAATAAAATTCAACTTCTTAACTTTATAGACTGTATGGTGTGCCTGAAGTGGAAATCAGAAACTGAAGCAGGGGCATTAGCCACTAAGCTGCATGGTATTCTGAAAACTGGCTTGTCATGCTTGGAAGGTCAAATGCAGAGTCTCACCAGTGAGATTTCTTCCTACAGAGAGGAAAAGAGAGAGTGGCAGAACTTTCCTGCATACTGCAAAGGTGACTTTGCTCTCAGTGTGAGACCAGGTGGCCACTGCTTCACTGGCTGACCTTGCTGTAAGCCTATCTATAATGTACAGAAGGAGCAGAAAGGCTTGTTTGGTTGCAGCCTTCTCTTTCCTGTTATGACCTAGCACTTGGGTCTGGTGCAGACCAAAACAAATAACAAGGGAAGCCAAAGGTCAGCTGATGTTGGTAAATAATGTTCACATTGAGGCAAATAATGCTATGATGTAATGCTGAGCAATGACAGAAAACAAGAAGGGTCAAGATTAATGAAAAAATAAAGGCACAAAATAATAGTTGAAAAGTGACATGTTTTTAAGAATTTATCATCTGGGAGACAATTCCTCTGGGTTATTGTCTCTAAAACATCTTATAGCCTGAGACAATAGCTTTCTGACATTTTTATAGCACAAACGCTATAAAAATAATATATTACAAGGCAGTATTAGTACAACAATCAATGTTTATACAATCCATATAGCAGTCTATCATAACAAATGTGTTTTGGTCATTATTTTTCCCTTCAATATACAGAGTATATATAAGCATACACATAAGATGCACACACACATATACATACACACATACATACTACACACACATATATACTTTGTGCTTATATTACAATTTATTTTAGATTTATTGATGTTTGCAATATTAAATGAACTCCTCTAAACATGTAAATTTGAACAATAATATGGCTAAGTTCTTATTGCTGGTTTACTATTTTATTTTGCTCAGATAATAAAATCTGACTCACACCGCAGTAAATTACTTTTTCCACAAACTGGTGAATGTGTGCTTGATTCAAAGAAGCCATGATTTAAATGGCAGATATATTAGAGAATGAATGTAATACTATATCTGGAGATATAGAGAATGGTAGATACCTGGAGGTGTGGGCCAGACAGCTGAGCCTACCTTCTGATTTTCAGAGTATCGAGTAACTGTATCTCACAAAAGTATTGGATGGTATTTGAGGAATAATGCTTGAAATTCTCTGAGTTCCACATACACACTCAGACATACACACCTACACATATATTATCACATATATACACAAAATATCATTAGCACGATCCACAATTTTTATTAAAATTAAATATTGTGCTTTTGGAATGTTTAAATAATGATATTTAATAAATGTTCATTAAAAGCTCATAGTGCAAATACTAATTCACAATTTAATGTCTAAAATGATTTAAAAGTGGTCTTTATTTTAAATAACTTAAAATTATTTTTATACCTGTCATAGGTGAGTAGGCATTTTGTTTCTCTTTTTATCATTAGTAATAATAGTAGTAATAATAAATATAACATAGGAATATACACCATGGAATGGTTAAGAAAATAGTGTGATGAACAGGGGAGAGTCAAATCATAGCAAAAAATGTATGACTCCAGAGGGTTTTTAAATGCTTCTGAATCGGTATATAATTTGGCTTATAATGCCTAGCATTAAAACCATAAAGACAAGGGAATTTATACTTTTATGTAAATTTATGACACAATCTAAGATTCTATGCATTCTCAATTGATTTGCTTGCCTCAAAATCAAACTACACTTGCAGGCTTGGGTTTTTTCAGACAGATGACATAAATAACTTAGGTTACCAATGCAAGCTAAGTTCTGTGAAATTGTACCTATAACTGAATGCTACCTGAAATGAATTCACCAAATGGCTCATTTGTACAAGCTACCTCATCCTAAAGTCAACTATTTTCAAACCTAATTTTCTTTATATTAGGTTAGAGATTTTTAAAACTAATTTTATTAATCAAATTTTGTCTAGTTTAGGTTACTAATGAGTTCATTTTAATTTGTAGAGATATTTAAATTAATAATTCTTGAAATATAAGACAATTTAAAACTCTGACTTCAAATTTTATAAATATGAGCTATTTTTTCTACTGTTAAGTGCTTATCATATTCTGTTCCAGGCTCACCAACAGAATAATAATATTTGATTATTTTTGATAATGATAAAAATGATGTTCTATTATTAGATAGATGTGATTTTAAAAGTCATTTTGTTGATAAAAAGACAAAAAAATCAGAAAAGATATTGCTTTAATATTTATGACAAAAAAAACTTCTTTAATTCTAGTTCTATTTAAAAAAAACTGGCTTAGGAGTAATAATATTGAACACTTGGCTCTGTTACTTTGATATATAAGTTGGTGTTTTAATATAGAGCATTCATAGTTAATTTTTTCAAATAACTTTTCCTGGAATCCCTTGCCTCTCAGAGGCATGGCTGTTCCTGGTCTTGGACTGTCAGAGAGTCTCATTGGCTCTGTCAGATGGAAAGCTAATGAATCTGAGATGGTTGTAAAGGAAGAACTAAAACATTTGAGAAGCTGGCACATCACATTACATCAATGGAAAATAATCAGCTCTCCAGCAGCTGATTAGGAAAGATGGCAAATTTTACTTGCAAATAGGACAGTTGAACGGTTAGCTTAAGCAGGTTTCAGTACTGCTGAAATTTCCTAATGGTGCTTTGTGGCATTATATCATAGTGCTACTTTGTGCATTGTTCCCTTTTGGTGTGATGGGATGTCTAAGAAAGAAAACCTTTAAAAACCACTAAATGATTTTAGTTGATTTAATCAAATAAGAATTGTTAGGTTAAAATGTAATTAGGAGGAGAATTTTCTTTTGTTTTCAGATATCACAATATCTATGATTTAATTTTTTTTAAAAAAAATGTATTTTGGTATAAAGAAATATGACTTTGAAAATATTGTAAATATAAATTCTTATTGAATTTTTCTGAAAAAGGATAGTTGGAATGTAATTTTAATAAAACATTCCATTTTGCATTTCTTAAAATTTATAGTTTAAAATTTTTATTAATAGATAAAATCGTAATTATGTATTTGGAAAATATAAAACAAAACTTATACCTTTATAGCTTACATAAAGCTAATTTATTAAAAGATGATTAAAAATCAGATAATATATTTTTGACTTAAAAATGTTTTTGATTTCCTCTAAAAATGTTATATAAGAACTAAAGAAATTAATTCAGTCTAAAAATAAAAATATCTCGTATGGCTATATATAAGATTAACTAAAAAAAAAATCAGTAGCCATCCTATGTACAAATAATAAATGAACTGGGAAAGAAATCGGGAAATCAGCACCCTTTATAGTAGCCTCAAGTAATAATAAGTATCTTAGGGTAACTTTAATGAAAGAAGTGAAATACCTGTAAAACAAAAAGCTTTAAGTTTCTGATGAAAGAAGTTGAAGATCATACCAGAAGATACAAAGATCTTCCCTGCTCATGAATCAGTAAAACTAACATAGTAAAAAATGCCATACTACCAGAACTCTATGATTCAGTGCAATCTCCACTGAAATTTCAACACAATTCTGCAGAAATGTTGAAAAAATAAAACTCAGTTTCATGTGGAAAAGCAAAATAATAAAAATAATAACAATAATAAATAACAATAATAATAAGTGAAAAAATCCTATACAATTGAAGAACTTCTGGAGGAGTCACCGCCCTTGATTTCAAGCTTTATTGTAGAATAATAGTAATTAAAAACTACATAGTAATTGTATTAAAACAGAGAGATGGATCAATAGAATTAAATTAAATACCCAGAGGTAAATCCACACACATATAGACAACTGAGCTTTGACTAAGAAGCCAAAGTTATACAATGAAAACGTGTGTTTTTAATAAATGGTGTTGATATAATACGTTATTGCCATATAGGGAATGCATATGGATCGATATCTACCACCCTGATGAAAAATCAGTTCCAAGTGGATGAAATATCTCAACATAAATCCAGATACATTGAACCTAAATATATGAAAAAAAATTGGTAAATAGCCTTGTATGCATTAGCAGAGGAGACTATTTCCTGAAGATAACACCAATAACACAGATTACAAGATAAACATTTAAATGGGAAATCATCACAACTGGGTGATTTGGTATTTACAAGTGGGAGTTAGCTGGGGGATTACTGGGACAAGTAGAGGAAAAAGGTAAAGTGGTGGGTGTGTTAAAATCTTAAATAAAAATGTATAAAGCAAAGATTATATACAAATCAATCAACTAATCAATACTAATTTGTACATATCATTTGGTATAAGTACAGTATTAGCTAAAAAATTATGAAATTCCTAATTATTTTAATTCAAAATCCAACAGAGTGCTTTACTTTTATAATCTAAAAACTCTTGTAAATTTACACTTAATTTACTGGATAATGCTCTGGCACATTCACACTAGAGCACAGACAGTGTCAGATGATATTACAAATCAAAATAGTGGCATATCCTTGATAATGAATGACTAGCTGAGATTTCCACATTTATGGTTTTATATTTAAGAAGGACCAACTGTCTGTGAATGCTATTTAAATGCTTAGTTTCATGTGAGAAAAATGATAATACAAAAATGACAAAATGACCAGAGAATAGGCTTGATTTTCTACAATAATTCAACTAAAGAAAAAAATATTCCTATACATGTGAATTATATTAGTGACATTTAGTATGTTATAAAATTACTTCTAGACATTTATTTACTATCATTCCCTACATAATTGATTATATTAACACTGCAGACATAGATGCGTGCATTAAAATTCTTGTAACATAAGCTAAAAATCTGGTGTTTAAATTCCCAGAACCTACATAAAAGTTGGATGCATAAGATGTGTGTCTGTAATCTAAGAATTTCATGGGGAAATTGTAGGCCAAAGGGGAATGCCAAAAATCTTTTGGAAGCTTGTATTTGACTTAGAGAGACAAACAATAGCAAAGAAACCATATTAAACCAGGTCAAATGCAAGAAGTGATACCTTAGTTTGTCCTTTGATATATGCAAACATATACCATAATATTCAGGATGCATGCCAGCATCCTCACACAGAATTTAGATGTGCCGCTGTGAAGAGACACTCCACACACAAAATGAAGCTGATTTTTTTTATTTAATTTTTTTCAATTTTTACCTCTGCTCACCTTTCCTTCCTCCCAGTCCCTTTCAATCCTCCCTCTGCCTCTCCCCCTCATCCATTCCCGAAGGACGGCAAGGAGTCCCAAGGTGGGTCAATAGTCTGGCAAATTCAGCTGAGGTAGGTACTAGCCCATCAGCTCAGTATTAAGGATGAATTATGTGTTCCTCTGTATGGAATGGCCTCCAAAATGTCAGTGCATGTGCCAAGAACATAGACTGAGACTATTTCAAGAGGACTCACAAACTGTCCATGTCATTTGAGAATATTCTACCTTTGAAGGATTTAACTCCTTTTCCTGAATGTTCCCCAGCAATTGCTTCTGAGTCAGTGAGCTCTAAAATGCTTGGGTAAATCTTCTCTGTGGGCCTCCTCCTCATGAGCCTGGTTACTTTCTTCATAAAATCTCTACTCTCTCTCTTTCCATCTGGACTGGGAGTTCTGCTTGGTGCTTAGTTATGGATCTCTGCTTCTGCCACTATCCATTGCTGGATGAAGGTTCTATAATGACAGTCAGGGTGGTCATTCATTTGATTATAAGTGAATCCCTGTTTAGGCACCCTCTGTACTATTGCTTGGAGACCTAGCCAGGGACATCTTGTGGGTCCTTGTTGGTTTCCTTAGCATCATGCTTCTTTCTAACCCCACAGTGGTACCCTATACCAAATATATTCATTACTTTCTTCTTCTCTACTACTCCTCTCACTCAATGATCTTCTCTCATAATCTGTTCCTATCTCTCCTTACTCTATCTCTATTATAACCCCAATTTACTCAAGAGTCCTCTATTTCCCAAATCCAAGGGGATCCTGGATGTCTTTTTAAGTTCCTTCTGTTACCTAGCTGTTCAGCGGTTGTGGTTTGCAGTCTGGATATTCTTTGCTTTCTGTCTAAAATCTACTTATGAGTGAGTACATACCATGTCTATCTTTCTGGGCCTGTGATACCTCACTCAGGATGATATTCTACAAATACATCCATTTGCCTACAAATTTTAGGATGTCCTTATTTTTTCCTACACTGTGTAGATGTACCACAATTTGTTAATCCATTCTAAAGTTGAGGGGAATCTAGGCTGTTTACAGGTTCTGGCTATTATAAATAATGCTGCTATGAATATAGTTGAGCTGATGCCATTGGGGTAAGATTGTTCATCCTTTGAGTATATAATGATAATAGTTATAATGCTGGATAATTGGGGAGATTAATTGCCAGTTTTTTGAGGAACCACATACTGATTTCCAGAGTTTCTGTACAAATTTACACTCCCACTAGCAAAGGAGGAGTGTTCCCTAGCTCCACATACCCTCCAGAAAAGGCTGTCATCTTTGTTTTTGATCTTAGCCATTCTGACAAGTGGAAGGTGGTGTTTCAGCATTGTATGAGCTTTCTGGCCTTGACTTTCTGGCCCAGCCTCCCTGCCCAGAATTTCAGACCCCCAGTCCCATAATCCCACTGAAATACACAGACTGTTATATTAATTGTATGCTGATTGGCCTGGGGCCTAGGCATATTACTTGCTAGCTCTTACTCTTAAATTAACCCATGACTCTTATCCTGTTTAGCCTTGAGGCTCGGGGTACCTTTTCTCAGAGCAGCATTTCAACTTCTTTCCTCTCCATCTGTTCACGATGTCTCAGTGGCTTCTCGACGGCATTTCTGCTCTCTTCTTCCTGTTCCTAGAGTTTTCCTAGTCTGGTAGCCCCACTCACACTTCCTGTCTGCCTTCAGCCAATCAGCATTTTATTAAACTAGTAGGTAGGACAATTATTTAAAATTTAACTACATGTAATCGCACTACATTTTAGAGTTGTTTTAATTTTTATTTCTCTGATGGCTACGAATGTTGAATAACTCATTGAGTGTCTTTCAGACATTTGTAATTCTTCTGTTGAGATTTTCCTTTTCAGCTTGAAACACTACTTTTAATTGGATCATTTGTGGTTTTTGGCCTTAGTTTTTTAGTTCTCTATATGTTTTAGAGATTAGCACTCTGTCAGATATAGGGTTGATGAAGATCTTTTCCCATTTTGTAGGCTTTTTGTCTTATTGATGGTGTCTTTTTCCTTACAGAAGCTTCTCAATTTAAGGAGGTCCCATTTATTAGTTGTTTTTTATTATCTGTATTACTGGTGTTTTATAAAAGGAAGTGGTCAGCTGTGCCAATGCATTCAATGGTATTTATCATATTTCCCACTTTTTTTCTATGTTGCTCACTGTAATTGGATTTATGTTGAGGTCTTTAATCTACTTAGATTTGAGTTTTGTGCAGAGTGATAAATATGTATCTATTTGCATTCTTCTACATACTACAGTTATGCCATCACAATTTGTTGTAGATATATCTTTTTGTCATTGTAATTTAGGCCTTTTTGTCAAAAGTCAGGTTTCATAGGTGTATGGATTAAGTTCAGGGTATTCAGTTAAATTCCACTGATCCCCAAGTCTGTTTTTATACCAGTACCATGCTGCTTTTATAGTACAGCTTGAAGTCAGGGATGGTGATGTCTCCTGAAGTTCTATTGTTGAACAGGATTGTTTTGGCAATCCTAGGTCTCTTTTTATTACATATAAAGTTGTTCCTTCAAGGTCTGTAAAAAATTATGTTGTTATTTTGATGGGGATTGTGCTTAATGTGTAGACTGATTTTGATAAGATTGCCCCTTTTACTATGTTGATCCTACCTGTCTGGGAGCATGGGGGATCTTCCCATTTTCTGATATCTTGTTCAGTTTATTTTTTCAATGATTTACAATTTTTGTCCAACAATGTAGTAGGAAGTTTCTGTTCTGGACTTTTGAGCCTAACTTCAAGGTTTAGGCCTGCAAGTCCCGCAGACCCGCAGAGACACACAGATGCATAGAATGGTTTTCAGCTGATCGGCCTAAGGCCCAGACATATAACTTGCTAGCTCTCTACCCTTCATCTAACCCATGACTCTTAACCTGTTCAGCCATGCGGCTCAGTACCTTTTCTCAGAGAAACATAGTTGTCCTCTGCTTCTTCCGGCTTCTCTCTGGCCTTCTGCTCTGTGCTTCCTGTTTTCAGAGTTTTCTTAGTCTGGTAGCCCCGCCCACACTTCCTGCCTGTCTTTGGCCAATCAGCGCTTTTTATTAAACCAGTGGATGGGACAATTATTTACAATGGAACAACATAATCTCCCACACAACAGGATGCCACATCTTTGGTTAGAGTTAACCAGAATATTTAATGCTATTTGCAACTATTATAAAGGACGATGTTTTCCTTTTTTCTTTTTCAGTCCTTTTGTCATTTGTATTTAAGATGGTAATTGATTTTTTTGAGTTAATCTTGTACCCTGCTACATTGCTGAAGGTGTTTTTCAGTTGTAGGAGTTCCTGGGTAGAATTTTGGGGCTTACTTATATATATAATCTGCAAATAGAGATAGTTTGACATCTTTCTTTCCAGATTGTATTCCCTTAATCTTCATTTGTTCCCTTATTGCTTTAGCTAGAACTTCTAGAACTATATTGAATAAATAAAGTGAGAGAGGACAGCCTTGTCCTGTTTTTAGTGGAAGTGCTTTGAGTGTTTCTCCATTTTGGTTGATGTTGGCTGTTAGCTTGCTGTGTATTGCCTTTATTATATCTAGGTATTTTCCCTGTATTCCTGATCTCTCCAGGACTTTTATCATGAAGGAGTGTTGGATTTTTGTTAAAGGCTTCTTCAGTAATTAGATAGTTGATCATATGATTTTTTTTCTTTCTGGTTGTTTATATGATAGATGACATGGACAGTTTTTAATAAGTTGTATCATCCCCACATCTCTGGAACGAAGCCTAGTTGATCATGGTTGATTGTTGTTTTTATGTTCTTGAATTCAGTTTACCAGTATTTTATTGAATATTTTTGCATCTTTTTTATGAGGGAGATTTGTCTATAATTCTGTTTCTTTGTTGTATCATTGAGTGGCTAGAGTATCAGGGTGACTATAGCCTCATAAAAAGATTTTGGCAATGTTACTTCAGTTTCTATTTTATTTATGGAACAATTTGAAGATTATTGGTATTAATTCTTCTTTGAAGATCTGTTCAGATTCTTCTCTGCAAACATCTGGTCCTGGTCTTTTTTTTTCTCTCTCTCTGCTTAGGAGACTTTTAATATCAGCTTCAATTTCCTTGGGTGTTACAGCTTTGTTTAAGTCATTTATTTGGTCTTGATTTAATTTTGGTAAGTTGTACCTGTCTAGAAAGCTGTCCATATCTTTTAAGTTTTGCAATTTTGTGGAGTTCAGGTTTTTGAAGTATGACCTAATGATTCTCTGGATTTTGTGGGTGTCTGTTTTTATGTACCACTTTTATTTATTATTCTGCTAATTTGAATATTCTATCTATCTCTCTCTCTATATCTATCTATCTCTCTATCTATCTGTCTATCTATCTATCTATCTATCTATCTATCTATCTATCTATCTATCTATCTATCATCTATCTATCATTTATCTATCATATTTCTGTCTTGGTTAGTTTGGATAAGGGTTTTTCTATCTGGTTTTCTTTCTCAAAGAACCAGCTCTCATTCATTGATTATTTGTATTGTTCACTCTTTTTAATTTTATTGATTTCAAACTGAGTTTGCTTATTTCCTGTCTTCTACTCCTTCTAAGTGAGTTTGCTTCTACTTGTTCTAAAGCTTTCAGCTGTACTGTTAAGTGTCCTGAGTGAAATTTCTCTGGGTCTTTCATGTAGGCATGCAGTGTTTTGAATTTTCTTCTTAGCACTTCTTTCATTGTGTCTCATAAGTTTGGGCATGTTGTTACCTCATTTTTATTGAATTATAGGAAGTTTTTGATTTCTTTCTTAATTTCTTCCTTGACTGAGAGGTGGTACAATTGAGAGATAATCAGTTCCATGAATTTGTGATTTGTGTGTTGCGGAACAATAAAAATCTTTAGACCATGGTGGTCTGATAAGATACAAGTAGTTATTTCCATTTTTCTATCTATTATGACTATGTGGTCATTTTTAGAGAAAGTCTCATGGAGTGCTCAGAAATATGTATATTGCTTTGTGTTTGGGTGGAAGGTTCTGTATATATCCATTAAGTTTATTTGGGTCATAATGGCTGTTAGATCTCTTATTTCTCTGTTGAGTTTCTGTCTGGTATTCCTATGCAATACTGAGAGTTGGCTATTTAAAAGTTCCTCTACTGCTGTTTGGGGTTTTATATGAGATTTAAACTTTAGTAGTGTTTTTTTTTTAAATATATGTAGGTGCCCTTGTGATGGGGACATAAATGTTCAAGATTGAGATTTCATCTTGGTCGATTTTTTTCTTATATGAGTAAATAATGACTGTCCTTGCCTCTTTTGATTGATTTTAGTTTGAAATATATTTTGTTAGATATGAGGATGGCTACACAGCTTGTTTCTTAGGTACATTTAATTCGAAAGTCTTTCCAAACTCTTTACTCTGAGTAAGTGGCTGTCTTTGAATTTTAGGTGTGTTTTTTATATGCAACAGAAAATTGAATTCTGTTTTAATATCTATCATGTTAGAGCATGTCTTTTTATGGGTGAATTGAATATTAAGGGATATTAATGACCTGTGATTGTTATCTCCTGTTTTTCGTGTGGTGGTAGTGTTTGTGTGCTTCCATTCTTTCGGTTTATCTTCTGTGGAATTATCTATTGTGTGTGGTTTCCTGGGCATATTTAACTTCCTTAAGTTGAAGTTTTTCCTCTAGTGCCTTCTATAGGCTTGGACTTGTGGATATGCCTTGTTTAAATTTAGTTTTGCCCTGAAATATCTTGTTTACTCTATCTAAGGTAATTGGTAGTTTTGTTGGGTTTAGTAGTCTTGGCTGGAAACGATGACCTTTCAGTGACCGTTCAGTGTAACATCTGACCAGGACCCTTTACTTTCACTGTTTTCATTCTTTGAGTAATCGTGATTTGATGGGTCTGCCTTTATAGGTAACTTCTTCCTTTTTACTTACAATCTCAGTAGTCTTTCTATATTCTTTAGGATTAGTGGCTTGATTATTATGTGGTGAGTAGACTTTTTCGGGGGAGTCTAGTCTATGAGCTTCTTTAATCTTTACAAGCGTTCCATAACTTAGATTGGGAACATTTTCTTCTCTAATTCTATTGAATACATCTTCTGTGCCTCTGAGATGGTATTCTTTTTCAATTTCAATTATTCTTAGATTTGGTCTTTTCATGGTGTCCCATACTTCCTGGATGTTTTGTTTTATGACCTTTTTGGTGTTAGTGCTTTCTTTTACTAATGTATCTATTTCAATAATTAAATCTTCTACTTCAGAGATTCTTTCTTCCATCTCTTGCATTCTTTTGGTTATGCATTATGCTTGCATCTGTAGTTCCAGTTCATTTCTTCAGATTTTTGTTTCAATTATGCTTTCTTCATTGCTTCTATTTTCGTTTTTAAATCTTGAAATATTTTCTTCACCTATTTTCTTTTTCTTGTTTTTCTTTATTTTCTTTAAGGGATTTGTTGATCTGTCCCAAATTTCTGTTTGTCTTTTCTTCTATTTTTTAAAGGGGAATTCTTATATCCTTTTTTTAAGGCTTTTATTATCTTCATACAGTTTTTCTTAGGGTTCTTTTCTTTTGCTTCTTCTACACTGCTGTGCTCAGGTCTTGTAGAACCACCAGATTCTGGTGGTGCCATGTTCTT
Organism: Phyllotis vaccarum; assembly: GCA_033318265.1. Taxonomy (NCBI): domain Eukaryota; kingdom Metazoa; phylum Chordata; class Mammalia; order Rodentia; family Cricetidae; genus Phyllotis; species Phyllotis vaccarum. Next base: position 62,891,121 of record JARWLC010000010.1, read on the forward strand.
TATGTTGTTATATGTGTTGCTGCACTGGCATCTGCCCATTGCTTCCTCATATCACTTCAGGATTTGTCTGAATTTCAGAGAGCTGATTTTGCTGCAATCTATTCTGGCTCTGTCTGTGTCTCGGGAAGCCTATCTTGATCCAAGCTGGATTCTTGGTCAACTTGGAGGTAGTATATTCTGTGTCATAGTTTGGCCTTTAATCCAGCAGGTGAAACAAAATGTGGCTCTCATATGGCCACTTTTGATTCAGTAGGTGCTAAGACAATGAGGGTTTCATTGATCTAATAGAAACTCTTGATCCAGTAGGAACTGGGGAACTCAGTTCTTGGTCTCTTATTACCAGTTTTATGTTGGCTGGGGATCTGTGGGATTTTAGTTTCTGCAGAGGTTGTCAGGTGATGCTATGGGAATGGGACTGGGTTTTGGAGCCGAGAGTATCCAGTTAACTGGATTTTATAGGGGATTCTGGTTTTCCCTGCTGGCCTGGATTTAGTGCAGTGCTGAATGGGAGCGGAGTTCCAAGGGCTGTGTCCCAGTGCCTGGATCCTGGGATCTCTGTCTGGGTCGAGTGTGGTATCACTCAGCTTTCAGTTTGATATGGACCAGGGACCTATGTGTTTCAGGTTCCAGTGGGGTGATAATGTGGGTTGGAAGCCACATCGGGATGTCGGAGCTCTAAGCCTGGTATGGGCCAGAAATCTGTAGGTTTCAGTTTTTCACAGAAGTGAGGGTGTACTTGTGGTATGGTGTGGGGTTTCGAAGCTGATTGTTTCTAGAAAACTGGGTTTTTCTGAGGCTGTTGGCTTGCTGGACTCTTAGCTTGATTTGAGCCAAGGAACTGTCAGTTTCATGTTGCTCCTGATGTCACCAGGTGATGGTCATAAATCTGAATTTTATTAAAATTTTAATCATAGCAGGAATCCTAAGCATGTGCTTATAGCAGCTTCTAATAGCCATTAGACCCCTTGAGAGAGCACTTCCTCATAAGCCAGCCTGAGATCTACCAGGGGCCTTTTTGCACCAGAGGTAGAATCCTAATGTGAGATGCTCTGGCCCAGCAAGAGATGTCCACATTGAAGCAGAAGATGCCAGAAAAGCATAGACCTTTCCTCTTGCCAGATGGAGGGTATGTAATGCTTGCCTCCTTATTAATAAACCGAGCTTGTTGTTTCAACTAGCTTCCAGAGTATGAACCATTGATTCTGCACCTTCTCACTCTATTTCCCAAGGAGAACTAGAAGAGGCCAGAAAAGGCAGCATAGAATGATGTAAGAATTGAGTGCTCATTGATATTAGTAGACTGCTTCTTCCACATGAATGATAAAGGAAACCACCATTCCTAAGCCAGATGCCTAGAATAGCAGAAACACAATGAAAACTTGTCATTTGTCATAATGATATGGGGATTAGAAGTCATACTAAGTGAATTAGGTCAGGCACAGAAAAACAATACTGTGTTATTAGAACACTGAATTTATAATTGGTCTCAGAAAAGTTGATATGGAATGGTGCTTACTGGAGGACTGAGAAATTAAGACAACAGAAATAAGGAGGTACTAATTCATACTAAACAATAACTGGGTGAAGACACAAGTCTCATACTTTATTTCAAAACAGAGTAGAGATAACGAGAATTTATTGTGCACCCTAAAAAAAATTCCAGAATTGCCTTCCATATTCTCAGCTGGAAGGCTTAAAAAATGCTGCAGAAATGAAGGTGGAAATATAAAGGGATGGAGGGTTGAGACTTTTGAAACATTATCTTGGCCATTGCAGTGATGAGCACACAGCAACAGGACCAACATAACCACAATTACAATAAAAATAAAAGAAAATATACATGGACACAAGAAGAGTGTCAAGAGTAGTGGAGGGGATAAGTTAAGGAAATGGGAAAGATTATGGCCATAACATTGTATACAAACACAAAATAATTAAATCAAGTAATAATTTATATAATAGTTTAAGAATATATTATTTTAATCATTTGATTGTTTTTAAATGCCCCTTGAATTTGTCATATCTAGTGAATCTCAGAAATTACTTGGCAATATGTGCCACTTGTCATATTTTTATTTATATAAGTATACATGTAAACATAAATATGTTTTATTTTATTTAAAAAGTTTTTTTTTTAATTTCCATGTATACCCCTGCTCACCCTCCCTTCCCTCCTCCCAGTCCCTCCCAGTCCTCCCTCCGCCTCCTCCTCCCCCTCCCTCATCCACTCCCCTAGGAGGACAGGGAGCCCCAAGGTGGGTCAGTTCAGTCTGGTGTATCCACTTCAGTAGGTCAGAGCCCCTTGTCCCAGTGTTAGGGCTGGTTAGGTATTCCTTTTCAGGGAAAGGGCTTCAAGATGCCAGTTCATGCATAGGAATACAGGTACCATCCTGAGAAAAGTACTGAGAAACTGGACTGAAGGATATGCAGTTAACAATAGCTGTTATTTTTCCAGATGATCATGATCAGGTTAGTTCTGAGCACCTACAAGCTTTGTACACACACACACACACACACACACACACACACACACACACACACACACACACACACACACACACTCACACACACAGTTGCAAAACATTCATAAGCATGAAATGAAAAAGGAAAATACAAATGTTGAGATTTCTACATTCCTGAATCCTTTCCTCATAACTCTTGGCAGCAGCTTTTGGTGAACATCCTGCATTGCTAAGTGCAGTCTATTAAGTAACAAAAACAACAAAATACTGAATTCTTATCGACTACTGTACCATAAACTGATACTGATTCCTACAATCTCTTTCTTTATTCAACAGACAAATTTGGTTCCATGTAAATAATTTATGCTTTCATTTCCCAAATCGTCATGATAAAAATGCTCTTGCCTCTCAGGCAAAGAAGATTTATTTCAGAATGTTATCTGCTTTGGCTGCTGGTGGTTGGAGAACTTGCTCTTGGACCTTTTTTTTCTGGTTAACATCTATATCAGCTTCAGAAAACCTTTTATTTAAGGCAACTCAGTCTCAAGAGTTTTGGTTGAACAGTTTCTATATCAAATGCTGAGCCTCTATTTTATCAGGACTTGCACAGATTCTCATCACCTTCGCTATAAGAAAGACCACAGAAGAAACTTCTTAAAGTTATGCTTTTAGGCCTGGCTCTTTGCTGGCTTTATAACAACTTACAAACACCTGACCACAGGCTAAGCTTTCCCAATGCATGTGACCCATGCATGGCTCATGTCTTTCTGCATTTCTCATGGCAGATGCAGTTTTTGCTTTAGGTATTACTACATGAATTGGGAATTAAGAATTTTAATTTTTTCTGTGTGCTAGAATCATTTCTTCTCTTTATTTCTGTTTTACTAGATAAAAATCAGCTCTCCAAAAAAAGGACTGACCATGGTGCTCTTCAATTCTCAGTTTTACAATTCCTATATTTTTTGTCTTGAACATTGACCGTCTTCACGACAATGTGTCATCTGAAATTGTAGCAGTTTAATTTTATATCATTTTGTTATTTTTATTCTTACAATACACTATTAGCTTGTGTTTGTTATGTTTATGAGTAGATCTGTCCCCACAGCATTCATGGCAACATGTAAAAATGATTCAAATGTTTTTCGGAAGGAAGAAGTATAGATAGGTCTATGGGTTACCATCATACCATTAACAATAAAACAGATGTTGATCAAAGAATTATATGTAAGAATCAAATTCATAGGTAAAATATATTTTAATATAATATATTTAATAACCCATAGTATGTTAGCTTTCTATGAACTTCTTAATGCATAGATCACATGTGTTTTGCTTACTTAGATTCAATAAACTTCATAATACTAAAAATAAACCTAAATATTCTTCCTATTAAATCTATTTGAATATAGAGATTTATTAAAATTATCACTTATAGTTTTCTAAGTAGTTGTAAACTGAGTAAGTACGTTTTTGATAATGTAATTTTATTGAAAGAGGGGGAACAACATTTTAAAATTATTATAATTAAAAAAGCTCCTAGAATAAATTAAAAATGCATCTTATTTCGATGATGCACATTTTATATTTTTAAGATTTTATTTTAACAAGGCAATTTTATAGCCAAAGTTATATAGTTGAGGTTTTTATAAAAAAAAAAAAAATGTTTGGTACTTCCATGTGAAAGACTTGTTAAGGCTTGCACTTAAGTATGTGGATTTCAACTGACAGCTGTTAGCCCAAAGACTTGAAATATTTGGGTGGAAAGGTTGAATTTTTTTTTTCATATGCATCTCCTTCTCTGTCTTTCACATCACTCCATAACAAGAATCCATATTTTAAACTTTGAAAATAAAAAAGTTCCAAGTACAACTTTTCTTTTCACATTGTTCCATTCCTTAATTAGAAAGCTGACTGACAGTATCAATCCTTTGTCAAACCAGGATACACATTCAGAAACTCTGGCAAATGAATTACAGATATCCTGGTTTTTGTTTGGGCCAGAAAATTTTTATTTTAGAGTGAACAAGACGGCTGATGAAAAGACTGTAAATTATCACAGAAAATTTCTGTAGTAAACAATTATAGAGGCGTCACTGGAGAATGGCCATAATTAAGAAACTTTCATGTAAGTGTATAATACATATTCTATAAATGGATATCTTTCTTTTGTTTTCTTAATTTATTCTTCAAGAAAATTCATTAGCATATTTGAAACTGTACATTGTTATAAAAACATGTTTTTATTATAAGTTGGTGCTTTTATGGAACACCTTTTGGCAGAATCATAAAATCATTACATTGCCAACATACTCCTAAAAATACTGATTTCTATCTGTAGAGAGACCAATAATAAAACAATACATTTACATAAATGTAAGCTTACTGTGAAATCTAGATGTAAAATTTCTGAATTTAATTTTAAAATGAAAGTTTTCCTGATATCCATATAGCCTGAGGTATAGATAGCAGATAGCTTATGAGTTTCTGGGTGTCATCTATTGTTCAACTCTTTCCCCTCAGTTCTGAATATCTTTACCATGTATGGAGAACTTAATACTATGGAACATGCCTTATAATTTTAAATTTCTGGAGAGCATTTTTAAAACTATTTTTAAGTGAGCAGATTCTTAAAAAGTGGCATGACAATTCAAACTTCATAAAGACATCTACAGAGAAGTGGCTAATTGTGGAAAATTCAAAGCAATATTATCATTTGGAAAATCTTCTTTGGATTGGTTTATTGTTCTCTTATGCTGTTCTGTACCTAAGGTCACAAACTGAAAGCAAGCATTTTTACATGAAGACTATTGTGAAATATTATAATGGATAGTGCACTAAGAATAAATTTAATAATATAAGTTTAAGAATAATATAAGAATATAAATTTAAAAATACGAATAGTATTTCTATATTTTGTCCATTTTATTGATTTTTAACTAGCATTTAAAAATATGTACTATCAGTTCTATGCCAATCTAATAGTGCTTTCTCATATATGAGATAATAGATTTTTCCTTATTTTAGTCAAATAAATGTATTTTGATCACAGCTACATAATAAACATCTATAGTACCAAATCCTAAAGCTGAGATATGAGAAATAAAACCTAAGGTCTGCCTGGACTATACATGAAGTTTATGGCCAGACTGACAATTCAGTGAAATTTTATTTGAAGTAAAAAGTAGATAATATTGAGATGAGAATATAAGTATTGTAGAATTATTGGTTGCCTTGCAGTTGGACCAAGGCATAATTTTTAGTGTTGAATTTCAGCTTGTAATAAACTCTGAAAAGAACTGTAAAATTTATTTATTTCATATTTTTTATTAACTGAAATATAAATAATTGAATATAGTCTTTTTAGTAATTAAATATATTTATTTATTTTACACCCAAATGCAGTTCCCTCCTTTGCAAATCCTATTCTTTCCACCACCTTTCTTCTTCCCTTCCATTCACTTCTATTTTTTTTTTTTTTTTCTGCTCAAAAGGGGTTTTGGCCTCCTATGGCTATCACAAAAGTATGTTATCTCAAGTTGTTGTAGGACTTGGACTGGACATGGCAATTAAGTTCGGATAATAGGATCCCAAAACATTAGGGAGAGTTCCTGATCTCAGTATTAGGAGTCCCACAAAAGGACCAACCTCAAAGACTCACTTATATGTAGACGGCCTAGGGCAGTCCCATGCAGCCTCCATGTGAGCTCCCATGAGCCCAGGTTAATTGATTTTATGTGTTTTCTTCTGATGTCTTTGACCCCCTTGGCTTCTCCAAACCTTTGTCCCTCTCTTCAGCAGGATTGTCTCAGTATTACCTAATTTAGCTGAAGGTCACAGCCTCTGTTTTTATCAGTTACTGGATAATGCCTCTCTAATGATAAGTGTCTATCTCTCTATGAATATAGCAGAATATGATTAGACATTATTATGTTGTCTTTTTTTCTTCTCTCCAATGGTGTTTGGTTTTATTCTAGATCTCTGTGCCACCCTTACCCTAGTCCAGCCTATAAACAGGACCGACTGTAGGTCAAAGGTTATTTGGCTAAGTTGGTGACTCATTCTGTCTAATAGAAGTCTTTTCTGGTCGTAGGAGATGGTCAGTTCAGGTTAGTATCCACTATTGCTCGGAGTCTTTGCTGGGGCCATTCTTTTAGATTCCTGGGATTTGTGCTCGACAGGGTTTTTACTTGACCATGAAATGACCCCATTTAGAGTTTTCTTAGTACTTTCTCACCATTCACCCCTCAACTGAATTCCTCATTTCCCATCCACACTTGATCTTAGCCTACCCACTTTCATTCTCTTCTATTTCTTTTTCTCGAGAAGACTGAGCATCTCCGTTTGAGTTCTTGTTACCTAGCCTCTCTGGGTATCTGTATTGTAACAAGGTTATATTTTACTGTATAGCTAAGATCCAGTTATAAGTGAGTACAAGTAATTAAAGTGTTTTCAATTAGTAAATGGTTAAAATATTATCTATATCAGTAACTTTTATAACTGTGTCAAATTATCTGATAAAATCAACTTAAAGGAAAGATAGTTTCATTTGGCTCAAGAATTGAGGGATGAATTAGTAGGGGCATGAGCTATCTGGTTACTCTGCAGTCACTGCAAAGAGCAGAGAGGTACGTACTGCTATTGAGCTTGCTTTCCCTATTTCCCTTGGGAATTTTAGAGGATCCCAGCCAATGGATGCTTCTCTTTCTGCAGTGAAATCAGAAACAAACGTTAAACTGAGCTCTGGAAGTCCCCTGATGACCAAGAGTGGTCAAGATCACAATAAGGGAATTCTACAGAGACAACTGAACCAAGCTAGGGGGAACTCATGAACTTTAGAGTAACAGCTGTGGAGCTTGAATGGGACCTGACTAGGCTGTCTGCATACTAGAGACAGTTGTATAGCTTAGACTGCTTAATCAGTCCATGGCAGTGGGATCAGGATATATCCCTGGTGCATGATCCGGCTTTTTGGAGTCCATTACCCATGGTGCCACACTTGCTAGGCATTGTAGAAGCTGGGAGGGGCTTGTCTCTGTCTACTGAGACCAGGGTCCCATGGGAGGAGTTGATGTCCTGTGAGTCAGAAGAAGGCTTTGTGAGGGAGCAGGAGGAAGCACTGAAAGGAGAACTGTGGATGATATGTAAAATAAATTTTATAATAATCTTACAAAACAACCCAAAACAGCCAGAGGTGCATCTCTTTGGTAACTGTCAATCCATTAAAATTGACAGTGAATATTAAATATTACAACTCTCATTCCACAAGCAATGAAAATATATTAATATGATTAAAATGTTCAGTTATTAAATATCCACTATAAGAAAAAATGCATAGTTCCATATATTCAATACCATATTACACTTAATTAAGGATCTGGGAAAAATTTAATTTATCTATATACACACACAGTTGTAAGTATTGGTATTATTTGTGTGCATATTTAATAGTCACATAATCAAATTTTAAAATTTAAAAAATAGCATAATCTAGTAACATAATGTTTAATATTTTTTCCTAAAATAATTTCACAACATGTATTTTTTTAGGATATAGCATAGTTTACTTGAAATATTATCATTATGTTTATTTTTTCATAGTGTTTCAGTTTACATTTAAATCCTCTATGCCATTTACATATATTTATATTTGACATAAATGCAAACAGTGCAAATGTTAGAGGAAAGAAAAAGAAAAAAAATCAGCTTTTCAAAAGAAGACCCAATGCTAAAATTTGACAATGTTTAAACAAGTTTTCTCACAGGAGATAGCTCATAGGACCTCTGTATAAGTAAAGGAATCCACTCTTTCTCATTGTTATATAACTATAGCCCTGATTAATAGGATTAAGAGACAATAATATTTTTGCCTAAGACCTCATGGTCATTTGTTAAACTAATTTGTTAAAATTAGACTGGCATAAGAAACTTGAGTAATAGCCTGGATGAATCTTAAATGCATACTAACACACACACATATACAAAAACATAAACATACACTAGAGTAACTCACCACATGCTATGGCACAGTTAGCATATAAACAATAAGCACAAGCTGCCTGGTTTGACAACATTACTTGTTTACTCCCTAAAGGAGTAGCTTACTACTTCCAAGAAAACAATTTGAGTTCTTGGTTTCACTTTATTCAGTTATATCCAAAATGTCTTCTTTTATCTCAATGCATTATAAAACCAACTTCTATTTGAGAATTGTTGTATAAGATCTCTGTTCCGGACTTTCCAGGCTAGCCTCATGGCCAAGTCTTTCTGGCCTACAGTCTCATAGTCCCAGTGAAATATACAGCCGCTTATATTAATTGTACTTGATTGACCTGAGACCCAGGCATATACCTTGCTAGCTCTTGCTCTTAAACTTATCCCGTTCAGCCATTTGGCTCAGTACCTTTTTTCAGAGCAACACAGTAGTCCTTTGCATCTTCTGGCTTTTCTGTGGCATTTCTGCTCTGTTCTTCCTGTTCCCAGAGTTTTCTTAGTCTAGTAGCCTTGTCCACACTTCCTTTCTCATAGGTAGGACAATTATTTATAATGTAACATCATAAATCCACTACAGAGAATGTGGCATCTCACATTTCAGACACAACTTATCAATTCAGCCATTCAATAAAATTATTAAAAGTCCCTAATTGTATGTCTAAAATATTAAGTGTGATTTAACGCAGCAATGTAGTTTGGCAATATAGATATGGCATAAATGTCAAAAATTTAATCTTATTTGCACATTCTTTTACTCATTGTTTTGTAACTATGTAATAATCACATACAGTGTATTTAGTGAAATAAATTGGCTTGTTAAATATTTAAAGAAAAGTTTATACTTACATTCACTTCCCAAAGAATTTGTTAAACATCGTTTCCTATTTATGTTTCCAATGTTTTTACAGAAATGAAATTGCATTGCTTTTCTCTCTTTTTTGTCCATCCAGACCCTCCCTCAAACTGTTTCCAATTTTTCTAAATAAGATTTATTATATGTATGTGGATGCATGTATACAAATACATATAAGAAAGAATTGCTGATTATGTTTTTGTTGTATGTATATGCTTTCAAGGATGATTATTCTGTATTAGACAATCAATAAATGGCCTCCTTCCTGGGAGAGGGAACAATTGCTTGTAGTTTCTTGTTTATGGGATTCACCTCACAAAGTTTCAAGAATGGAAAATCAGAAATATCAATGATATATCAAATATTATTTTCAAAACAAGTTTATAATATAAAAAGTGTAGAACAGACAAAAGAATTTATGTTACATATATATATATGTTACTTATGGTAGAAAACTTTGTCTATTAACTAAAGACACTCAAAACAAATAATCACTTAAAAATAAAACCATAAAAGGCAAAGTCTAATTCACATAAGTGGAATTTCAAAAAAAAAAGATAATGAAAAATACAGAATATTAAAAGTAACCCAACACATTTTATTACAAAAAATATACAGATTTTGTATATCAATAAAAGCAAGAAAAAGGAAATAGTGTATATAAAGATTCTATGAATAATTGAAATTGAGACTTATGAGAATAATTAATAGGGTATAAAATCATGATATATTTAATGTGAACTTACTACATGCAACTATAGTGAAAAATTTTGCAAATAGGACAAAATAAGACATACACACTTTTTTACTTTTGCATCACTCTCATATTTTAAAATGACTCAATATTCTACAATAAGCAAAGTAAGATAATTTATATAAATCATCCAATTCCTTGATAAATAATATTGCATATATTTACAAGACAATTTTGTTTTAATTTTTCTCAAAATATTAAAGTAGAGCTTCATGAATTAGCATAGTACTATTATATACACTCTATACATAAATATTAGTACTGAAATAAAACTGAAAAGTGGCAAAATAATCTTGGTAAATGGGAAGTTAGCTTATTCCAGATCATGTGTTTATATAAAGGCTCACCAGTGGGATATGCTTGCCCTGTGTGATTGGAATGGAATTGATATTAGTACAGTAAAATTGGAGATGCACAAGACTTGAGATGATTTTTTTTCCTTTTCTCTATTTCTTATAAAATAGTACCTACTACTCATTAATAAATGAGTAATAATAAGACATTGGGGTTTTCAATTTATATTTTTTTAAAAATTATGGCTTTTATTTTCATATGTAAGACATAACTACACAAATCATGCATCATTTAAATTCATCCAGAGAGTCATTTGTGTTACAATAAGGCTTCTGGCCTTGTCTGGAGGTCCCAGACCCACAGACCTGGTCTCTGCCTTCCCAGACCTCTTTGCCGCCCACGGCTGCTTAGGCCACCCAAAATGATTCAGACACTTATATTAACTTCATGCTATTTGACCTATGGCTCAGGAACATCGTTAGCAAGCTACTTCATCTCAGCTTAACCCATTTTCATTAATCTGTCTTGCCTCATGGCCCTGTGTTCCTTACATGTTTTTTCTTGCGGGGCTAGGACAATCTGATCTGACTCCTCCCTTCTTTTCCTACCTATTCTGATTCCCCACCTACTTCTTCTATGGTGCTTACCAAGGGCCAAAAAGGTCCCTTATTTAAAGATTTATATTCACAATATAAAATAAGACATTCCCACTTTATCTCCCCATTTCTGTCTGAACAAAAAGAAAGGTTTCAAATTTAACATACCAAATTACATATAACAAAACAGCTATGAAGTAAGAATTACAGTTACAATATCTAGCCTATTTGTATTTAACAAAATTAAAGAAAATACTCTATCATCTACCTTATCCTGTGAACCTAAAGTTTCACATCCAATATACTTTTTTAAATAACTAAGAAAAACTATACCTATAAATATATGATCTTTAACTACATCAAAGACCACAGAAGGATATAAAATTTAGTGAAATAAACAGGAAGTACAAGCAACTTACAAAATCTAGAAATGACAGAGATGACACCTATCTGCATGGACAGTCACCCAAAGTTCCTTTACAAAGTTGGGGTACCTATCTTCAGCCTACAGGCCCAGAGTCCCTTTCCATAAATGAGTGAAGCAGGAAATGTGCTTTACCCATTTTGGTATAGTTCATCAGTAACTTCTCCTCGAGTCCTGAAGAATGTCTGACAGTTTTCTCTGTAAAATAGGAACCTGAATGACCATCTCAGCTTGTTCTGCCAAAATTTAGAGGTCACCTTCCTATGGAACCTGCATGTCCAATTTAAACAGCATACTGTCAAGCAGTCAATACAAGAACAGGTTCTTGTAAAGTGGCTAACCATTGCCACAAAGGAAGTAGACTCCATATTGAGTTTCTCCAATGCCCATTTTTTCTCTTGAAGTATATTGGTGCTGCCAGGAGCAGATCTGGCTCACTGTCCAAAAAAGTCTAAGGTATTTCAATATTTTAAATGTCATATTCTGTAGGTCTTAGAAGTGTTTGAAGATTAGCTATCTAATTAAAATATATCATTGTATACCTAAAAAATCCTAATATGCATTTCTTAATTATATGTTACAATTTTAAATCAGTTACATAAACATCATACCTTAAACAAGAGTAGAAAAATACATACAGCATAACAAAAATGACCCTAAATTTTTATCAATAAACCAAAACCCATACCAGTTTAAAATATTTTGAGACTAACAACTTATTTTTGGATTAAAGTAAATCAATAATCTAATGTTTTAAAATCACTCATATACTGTATTCCCTTTTTCATCTTAGAAAGAGATTAACTATGACCATTAACCATTTATAATGAAAACAAACATTTATAAACAATGTTTTGAGAATTTGGACATAGTTTTCCATCACTACTTCCTGCTGATTAAGGAGCATTGGCAATCTCACAGGTTCTTGAGACTGGATCATCTTATTCTGCAGCTCTGAAGCTGATGTGATCATCTCTTCCCATAAGAGAATTTTCAGGGGGTCTTAGTTGATGAAACCATATTTGCCTAGAAGCAATCCACAGGTTCTCATCTTCTGTGGAAACAAAAACAGAACTCTTCTAAAGCAATAAATACTTAGGCACAGATTTCAGAATCTAGATACCTTTAAAATATATATATTCTTGCTTAATTTAGCTTTTGCAATCCATTGTCTCTCTGCAGTTAGCTCATTAACAGTTAAAAAATTAAAATAAAATTCAATAATAACCATAACCCAGATTCTGTGTCTATTTTCCATCTTTATGCAGCTTATAATATTTTTTATACTCTATTTCTCTTTTTTAGGGACTTTTTCTACCCTATTTCTTTTCTCTCTGAAGCCTATGCACATTTTACACACATTGTAATCCTTTTACAGGTTTTTTTTTTTTTATCTGAATCTGTTTTGTTGTGAATCCTTAATCATTTTCCAAGTAGGAAAGCTTTTGCAATCTTACTACTCTCTTAAAGAGTCACATAGTTTTTGCAGGTAAAGCTGAATCAGTAAGTTCTCTTAAAGAGGCTGTGTTCTGTTCGATGCCAGCAAACACGGTAGACCCAAGAAAATGCTACTACTAAGAAACAGTCTTTGACTCTGTTTCCTTTTTGTTCAAAGTAAACAGAAACCTTAGATCAATCCCATGTTACCAAGTCTTCTGTGAGACTTCAAGAACCTGCCTGGTGGTAGCTATGCTCCCTGCCTCAAGTCTGCCTGCCACCCTTTTGAATGTGACCCAAAGGCCACACTGTCTCTGTAAAATGACCCACTTCAGATACACAATTTGCAAGCTGCTTTGGCTCAGTTTCTGTGCTCTAGAGCCCTTTCTAATCTTTCTCAGGCTTTATGTGGGTGCTTGGCCCATGTTGGGATGCCATATGTTACAATAAGTTTTTCTGGCCCAATCTGGAGGTCCCAGACCCACAAACTTGCCGCCCAGACAACTTAGATGCTTGCCACTGCTTACCCCCCCCCCAATAATTCAGACACTTAAATTAACTTCATGTGTTTGGCCTATGGCTCAGGAACATTGCTAAGTATTTTATCTCAACTCAACCCATTTTCATCAATCTGTCTTGTAACGTGGCCCATGGCTCACCAGTGTTCCTTACATGTTTCTTCTTGGGTGGCTAGGTCAATCTGATCTGAACTCCACCCTTCTTTTCCTACCTATTCTGATTTCCTACCTACTTCTTCTATGATGATCACCAAGGGCCAAAACAGCTCCTTTATTTAAAGATTGATATTCACAACATACAGAAAGACATTCCCACATCACACTTGTCTAAATAATGTATCTAGTGAGTGGCAACAAACATAAAAATGAATAAGCTGATAAGGTAGAAATTAAATTTTCTGAAAGATACTAAAACATAGCTATGTGTCTCAGATCCCCCCCCCAAAAAAAAATGATTCAATTAAAAACTAAGATGTGGAGCCAAGGAAGAAGCATGTTCCATTTTAGTACCATGGCTGACTGTGAAGGGTTAAAAGACTCCCACATAGGCTTCAACATGGGTCTGTCAGGTATCTTGAAGCACCAGGCAGACAGGGTTAAAGTTAAAGTTAGCAAATGTACAGTGTGTTATGGGGAGTGGGGGGGGGATAGGATGGAAGAAAATTAAAAGTAACCCAGCACATCTTATTACAAAAGTATCTACAGATTCCTGTATATCAATGAAGGCTAGAAAAAGAAAATAGTGTATGTAAAAATGCTATAAGGGAGGGAGGAAGAGAGGGAGGGAGTTGGTTGAAGTGAAGGATTGATTGCCATTTAATGGCATGGTGATGTCTGAGCTTGGGTTTATGGCCCTGATGCAGCCATGGTCTGCAGTGATGTCTGAGGTCCTTGATAACACCAAAGCTAAGAGGATAGATCTGTATAGACATGGTCTCAACACTCAGTAGAGAGGATAGGATTGTGTTGGCTTGGCCCCGAACCTCATTTCCTGAAACACTGGGGAGAACTGATCCTGTATCATAGTAGTTAAAGCATTCAGGAGAGTGAATCCTGCATCTCTCTTTGGCAGCACAGTACAAGTGACCCTTTTCAAAGGGGCATAGGTAAGCTGGCCCTGATGGTGTGAGAATGCCCCCATCACCTGACATGTGGTAGTATAGGTGAGGAAACAATAATAACTTCCACTCTCTTCTGGACACCTGCAGCATGTGGGGGATCTGAAACAACTCCACACCAGCTACAGTGCTCCGGAGAATGGGCCCTGTGTCTCACTTGGGCAGCACAGCTGAGTGACCATGTAAACAGGGACAAGGGTTAGCCAGCCCTGAGAATGAAATGGACATATCTGGTATTGTCTCCTGGTCTACAGTGTGGTGGTGGGGCAAGGAAAATGACTTCCTCTCTTCCCCTACTGACTGGTTAGCAAAGTACCTAACCTTTTTTATCAGATGCAAGAATCAGAAAAGTAAGCCCTGCCCCTTATCTGGGCAGCACAGCAGAGTTAACCCTACTGACAAGGGCACAGGAGACCTAAACAGAGAAAGGGAGCATGGGTGAACTGACCCAGTACTTCATATGCTGTAGTACCCCCAGCATGGATGAAGCAGAGATGTCCTCCTCCCCTATTAATACCTGAGGCAGGTGGGAAAACAGGCCTTAAGATTGTAAAAACAGAAGAGCTGACCCTGGGCTCAACCAGCTACAGTAGTCAGGATAACAGAGCCTGCATTTCTCCTGAGCAGTAAAAATAGCCAACCATATTTGCAGAGGTGTGGATGAGCCAGTCCTGAAGTTTATAGCATGGGAGATGGGTTAGGATGGACAGAGGAGAGCTGCACCCTCTCAGTTGGGAGAGCTGACTCTGAAGTTACAAGAACTGGAGAGTTTTCCCTGCTCTTTAGCCCCTCATAAACTGCAGCACTTGGGAGAGTAGAGCTTATAACTCAATAGAACAAAAGTAGAGCTGGCCTTGAAGGTGTAGGTGTGGGAGAACAGACCCTGAGGACTTGAAAGCCTGAGAACTGACCCCATTCCTTGCTCATCGCTTCAAGACGTGAACTTATAAGGACAATGCTGGCAATCTCACCTTGGTGGTTCTCTGATGACACTTAGGTGGCTATTCACTTGATTAAAGGGGAATTCCTATTTAGACGTCCCCTCCATTTTTGATTGGAGACCTAGGCCAGGGACATCTTGTGAGTTCCTGGAGTTTTTCCTAGCACCTGATCTTTTTCCAATCAAGCATTGGCCTCCTCTTTTGAGATATCCATCTCCTTTTTTTCTGTCTCTGTTGCTCCTCTCACTCAACCATCTCCTCTCATGATTTATTCCCACCTCTTCTTGGTTGCAACCCGTTATTATTCCACTTTGCTAAGGTGATCATATGTATTTTCTCTTCTTACAGGAATCCCTGGATACCTCTCTTAATTTACATCTGATTCCAAGCTGTTCAGTGGTTGTGGTTTACAGCTTGGGTATTCTTTACTTTTTTGTCTAAAATCCACTTATGAGTGAGTACATCCCATGCCTATCTTTCTGGGCTTGTGATACCTTGCTCAGGAGCATATTCTCCAAATCTATCCATTTGCCTGAATATTTTAGGATGTCTTTTGTTTTCTGCTTTGTAGTACTCCATTGTGTAGATATACCACAGTTTGTTAATCTATTCTTCAGTTTTGTGGCATGGAGGTTTTTCCCAGGTTCTTGCTATTATGAATAATGCTGCTATGAACACAGTTGAGATCATGCCTTTGGTTTATAAATGTGCATCCTTTGGTTATATGACCAATTATGGTATTGCTGGATCCTTAGGGAGATTGATTTTCAGATTTCTGAGGAACTGCGATGCTGCATTCCAGAGTGGCTGTACAAGTTTATACCCCCAACAACAATGGAGGAGTGTTTCCCTTGCTCTGCATCCTCTCCAGCACAGGCTGTCATCTGTGTTTTTTAACTTAGTCATTCTGACAGGTGTTTGGTGGTATCTCAAAAAAGTGCTTTGATTTGCATTTCTCTGATGGCTAAAGTTGTGGAGCAATTTTTATAGTGCCTTTCAGCCATTTGTAATTCTTCTGTTACAAATTCCGTTTTTAGTTATGAACCCCATTTACTTTTAATATATAAAATGATTCATATTTTTACATACTATTTCACACAAATCTTAGCAGTCAAAACCTATGCTTTAAAAAAAAATCCAATCTAGTCAGAGCAGTTACAATAAGCTATTTTTAAAATCACTTAATTGGCAAAGAAAGAAATCTTGCTATTGACAGATAAGTCCTCTCCTAAAATAAGTATCACGCATGTTGTTCCTATCTGTAGTGGCATTACTTCATTATTTGATTTCCTGTATCCTAAAATTTCAAAAATAAATTATAGCATGTGCCAATCTACTTTTTACATACCATAATAGATGACAAAATTTTTGCTTCATTTTGTTGAAAAAGAATAAAAATAATCACAATAATAACAATAATGATGATGATGATGATGATGATAGTATTAATAACCCAAGGAGAAAAGCTCTTCACAATTCTTGGGACTGCTGTGAGATATCTTATTTTTAGTAAGCTTTCTAAGGCCAGAGAAATAAAAAGAAGTGGAAAGAAAATATTGATATGGCAAATTGCCCTTTATTTAAAGATGCTTCTAATATGAATATGGCTTTATAATTTGTCAAATAAAGATGGCACACCAGAGATAAAAATAAAACATCAGAACAAAAAGGTTCTCTTCTTTTCTGTGAATAAATTTTCATGTCAGTCAAGTATCTGTCAGCGCATCTGCACACTGAGTGACATGTCTTACGTGAGAAAAAGAAGAGGGGCATAACTAACAAGAATAACGAACAGGAGAAGTGCTGAATTTGACAGTCTCAATGAGAGAAGGTTCTTCTACCCGCAGAAGGTATTCACATAGAATAATGCTCCTTGCAAGCAGAGGAGTGCGACAAACTACCCATATGATGGAGGAAAATGTAAACAGACATGCAAATGCCAATTGTTGAGTTGCTGTGAAGAAGGGTAGAGCAATAGAAGGTAAAATTACAACCTTATCTGTAGAGCAGGGTTTTCATTAAAATTTAATTTATAATTATTGATAAAAATTTTCATGTTTCATTGACTATGATAAGAAAATACCCTAATTTCCCTTTCTTAAAGAATGCATTGGAAATCATTGTGTAGAAGGCTTTAAGGACTACCCGGGAGTAACTACAAGAGAAGGTAGGTTCTTTGATAAAAGGATTTTTGTTGTTCACTAATAATTAATTATTACTAATACAATAATGCCACTTTAAATGATAAAGCTTATGTAATTTTTTATTTTAGAGTGGTCAAGTTTAAAGTTTTTCTCTGCATATAATAAAGAGTAACAATTTTTTTCTTCAGATTTAATATTATTTTAAAATATTACAGCATTTGTTCATCGCTTTTTAAATTTATTTTTTATTTATAAGAAACTCTTTTTATCAATGTATCCCTGATCCCTCTCCCTTCCCTCCTCCCAATCCCTCCCTGTCAGCCTTCAGCCTCCCCCCTCAACATCTCTCCACACACTATCTCCTCCCCCCAAAATGCCAAGAAGTCTCAAGGTGGGTTAGCTCAGTGTGGTGCATCCACTTGAGGCTAGTCCAATTTCTTTACCCTAAAGTCATGGCTGGGTTGGGTGTTCCTCTGCAGAGAATGGGTTCCGTGGTGCCAGTCTATGCACAGGAATAGAGTCTGATCCCACCCCACAAGGCTCCATTTACTGCTCATCGCAATATGAAGACTAGGTTAGGTGTTCCTCTGTAGGGAATGACCCCAGCAAAACTGTTCATCGCTTTATATACATTTCATTATAGTTAATTATTTTATTTTTCAGAATAAATGATCACATTATACAGTTTTATTCTTGCAATATTTAATTTATATACTACTATGCTCATTCATTGATATGTATAATACTTTTTAACTTTCCCTGGATTATGTCATTTAACATCACCTTAAACTAGTTAATATGGTACATAGCCCAGGTTCTAAGGGTCTGTTTCTTCACCAAAGTGTTTTTAACTCCTCTTTTATTTTATTGAAGTGGCACCTATTCTTTATATTTATTCAAGACATTGAATTTTTTTCAATTTTTAACTTTTAATAATAACCAACTGATGGGTAAACGTGTTCCCTAACACATTTTCCTTCTGAATTACTCAAAATAATAATTCACTCAGAACATTTAGAATGAAGGGTGGCATTTGCCTGTTTTCATTAAGAAAAACCTGAAGTAGATAAGGTGATTTTGGCTGCAGTTAACAAAATTATAAAGCAAACATGACAATAAACTGGGCTATTTTATTTTCTCCACAGGAAAAAGTAAGCTTCTAAGGATGACTGATTAAGTGATTTTGTAATATTAATAATTGCCAAATTAATATCTGCTCCCTGCTCCACAAAGAGATCTGTTCAATCTGCCCTCCTCTATTAATTGAGTAATTTTTATGATATAGTATCAAATTATACAGGTCATAGTTACAATCTAATCAAAGAAAGTTTCTATCCTTCCTCAGACTAGCCAAGACCTCACTCTACAATTCACTGCTAAGTTAGTGACTATGTTTTCTGCTTTCATGCAAAAAGTATCTTATTATTTTATCTGGATGTTGGCACAATATTTTGGGGGTTTAGAAAGTTTTTTGAAGTCTTTTACCACTTAGTCCATAATATACTTAATGAAGATTATAAGAATTAAAAGATGCTTGAATAACTAACAATACATGCTTCAGAACAATATATTAAAAATAAGTTCAATATAGGCATTTTAGTATCATAGGGATTCTAGAGGAACTACTATCAAAAAGAATTATTTGTTCTACTTTCTAGAGAAGCATCAGCTGTAAAACACAGTAAACCTAACTGTAGGAATTTGGTATAAAGAAATAAAATTATTGAATTTTATAAAATACAGCAGAAACATACACTTAGTTTTCCTATTTTAATTGAGATAATAAAAATTTTCTCAGGATTAAATAATATGTATTTCATATGTTATCCAACAATGAACATATTATTATATTTGAAATATATATTTGAATTTACACTAATTATCTTTATTATTTTGGGTTGCTACATATTACTTTTAAACAATTTTAACCTATTCTGGTTATTTAATAGCAGAAATCCTAGTTTTTAAAAGTTGAGTACTATTGGCAAAGATGCTACACATTTTGAATATATCATTTGGAAGGACAAAAACTTCCTCCCTGGGACCTCATAGTTTTCAGAATGTCAAAAAGTATACTGAAGCTCTCCAATAGAAAAAAGATTCTATAGTCTTTCATAATGATAATATCTATGAACAACAATGACAGCCATAAGTGTAATAAGTCCCTCAGGGTAAACACTGGAATGTAAATTTGAGGGTAAACAGACACCTAATTTGATTTAATGCCTTCTCAGTAAGAGAGAGTTAGTGCTTAGTAGTGTGTTTATCCATTACCTGTGGCTGGTGAGTCAAGGGAACTTAGAGCAGAATAAAAGCCTTCTGCTAAGAATTTTCTAAACCATTATATATTTGAATTGCCTGCTACATAGTTTTTCTTACATTTACACTTACTTATGGGTAAGCTCTCACTAGAAAGATCATCTTAGAAGCAATTAGAGATCATTGAAGAAAGATACTATTGGTCAAAATAAAGATAATGAATGGTGCCTGGCTCCAATTCATTCCTTAAATCACAAATTCTATACTTAATGTTCAATGAACATCATAGAATATAGTACAGAAAGATTTAAGAGACAAATAAACAGGATATGTTTTAAAAAAAACAGCATAGTGTTTTGTTTAAATTAAACAAATAAATTTAAAAGGGAGAAATTGTAGAAGAGATTTATATAGGAGTAGTTAGAGCAACAAGTGGAGAAGGAATATTCTGGATCTCATTCTTCTTCAAAGTCATTGACCACCAACACAAGATGGTGGAAGGTGTAGAAGCAGAGAATAAGGTTTCAGTCAGCTATATTTCTGGAAAGAGCCTTTTGAGATATGACTTTAGTGAAACAACTCAACTTTGTTCCAGAGTATTAGAAATATTAAATACTGGGCATCACATCACTAAATTATTGGAAGCATGACCCTATAAAATGGCTATAGAATTAACCTAATTATTATGTGGGAATCAGAGGAAAAACATTTGTAGGAAACTATGTCAAGGGTCACCCTTGAGATAAGTCAGGCATCCAGGACTGGAGATATCTTCCAAATAAGGGCAAACAGAGAGCAGGGAGCCTCATGTTGTCTAGTTTGGAGAAAGCTGCCAAGACATGATAGACTGAAAATTGATTTATTAATATATTATTATTAATTTTTATTTATTTATTTTTCATTTT
This sequence comes from Phyllotis vaccarum, assembly GCA_033318265.1. Lineage (NCBI taxonomy): Eukaryota > Metazoa > Chordata > Mammalia > Rodentia > Cricetidae > Phyllotis > Phyllotis vaccarum. The sequence continues at coordinate 62,911,817 of JARWLC010000010.1, forward strand.
ACGTATCAACCACTGTTAACATTCTTCCCCTTCTTATCCTAGTCACTTCTCTTAGGAAGTAAAGCCTCTCATGATTAGTCAACAAAAGCTTGCATACTAAGTTAGGGCTAGACCAAGCCCCTCTTAATGGCTGATTAAGGCATTCCTCCATAGGAAATGGGAAGAAAAGACGGTTCATGTATTTTGGATAAGTCCTGTCAGGAGACCCAAAGACAAATAAAGCCATTCAACTATCACCCACATTCAGAGGGCCTTGTATGGTCCACATAGGTTCCTCAACTGTTAGTCTAGAGTTCACTCTCAAAGTTTAATAAAATATATATATTTTTGAAACATAGTACTGTCTCTATTTTCCCAAGCTAAAAGTTAAATAAATGATATAGTTAAATGTGTGTGTGTGTTGCTGAAGAGCAAATACTATATATTGATTAACTTGTTAAAAAATTTTTTTTCCCTACTTACAGTTGTAGGGATTGGAAAACCCCAAGAGTTTCATGGTATTATTTTTGTCGATATCTAGTGAGAGTTACCTTTTCTGTTCCACCTCATGGAAGACAAAAAAAAAAAAAAAATCTCCATTGAAGCAAACAGAACAGAAAAGTAAGTAGCAGGAGAAGGGTGGGGATAGAGGGAGGGAAAAGGGAGGAGAGGAGAGTAATGTTCTGTGATAACTGGGAGGCTCTAATTTGATCTACATACATTTGATAGCATGAGCTGATATGAGTCAGGTCAGATAATAAGTCCAAGGTCTTAGATAATATGAATTAGGATATAAATAAACACTCATTTCTTATAATTATTTTTGATAAGCAAATAATTCATTATAATAATTATGTAATTAGTACATGAGACTAAATGCTGACCACCTTTTCTTTTCATGTACTGAATATACTGTATTTTAATTTTCAGATGATCAATCAATAAAAATATAGAAATCCATTCTTTTATGAGAAATAAAATTTAAAAATGACAGAATAGATAGAATAAAAATTAAAATATAGGTCTGCTAAAACTAAAGATATTTCTTTCTCTTTGTATCTATTCTGTTTTTCTTTCCTTCCTTCCTCATTCCTTCCTTCCATCCTTCCTTCCTCTCTTTCCCCTTTCCTTTGTCTCTCTCTATGTCTCTCTATCTCTCTTTTGCTCCTTCTCCTTATCTTTTTTCATATTTTCCATCTACACTTAAGTTGCTAGAAATATATTTGTTGAGTCCTGCTTACACATTTACTTAATGGGAAACTATGGGAAATTTTATCTGGAGGTTTAAGGAGGAGCGTTTAGCCTCAGGTAGAAGCTGTGTACAGAGGATTTCTAAGTCATTCTTCAGTGAGGATCCCTTCTACAGCCTGCTGCACCTGATCAGACAGACCACTGCCATAGAAGACACTTGAGAGGGTGCATGAGAAAGAGCATAGTAGTATTTATTATAATCCTCAGAGCACCATACACCATTTAAACATCGAAAACATCACCTGAATCTGAATTAGGCAGATCTGCAAGATGAGCATTTATATATAGCAATATCATGAAACACAGTTAAAAATGAAGTTATAGAAGTCAAAAGGGAAAGAGAGTCATGATAATTAATTATTATACTAAGTCCTGAATTTTCCCTCACTCTATAGACAAACAAAATACTTGGTGAAATTCGAATGGGTGTTTTTTTTTTGTTTGTTTTTTTGTTTGTTTGTTTTTTTTACATTAGATAGTAACAATAGATTCTGTTTAGCTTTCTAAAAAGATAACTTATACCATAATAGTTTGATAATGTCATAAATATTATCAATGCACTTATTTTTTGAATCTATACATTAATGAAAACTTTAGGGAAAATTAAGGCTTTATTAGCAACTAATAAGATGTGAAAACTTCAGAAAAGATTGTACTCAATGGCTTTTTATTGTTCTTGCTACTTTTATATGAAAATAAATTTGCACCTGAAATGATAAGAGGAATACAAGCAATAAGTGTAAAGAAATAACTCTTTTCACCATTTAAAAATGAGTTATTATTAAATTTTCAATAAATAGAACTGGTTTGGATATCACTCTTTATTAGAAAATTTCTCTCTATATAAAAGGTTATATTATCCACACCCAATCCTAAACATATAATCATAATTACATGTCAACAATCCAAATGTCTGTGGGTTAAATTACATTTCACATCAGATTTCTAATTCCTCACAATTTGTAGAAATTGCAATACTCAAAATAAATGGCATTGTAAAAACTAACACTGAGAAATAGAGAAACATTTATATTTTTGTTTTCTATGTTGGATACATGCATCTGGTATTTGCAGGTATATGCTAACCTTGTATGAAAACCACGTGGAATGAAGACATTGTGTTTATCTTTTACATAAAAGCACATAGTTTCCTTACACATAAATAGATACATGGGTAAAATTATGAAAATCAAAACACATCATAGAATCATGAATGTAACCCCAGAAATGTGACTCAGAATATGATCAGAAAATATGCACATCTATATACTTTCTGTTCAAAGATATGTTTTTAAAATCACATTTTAAACATGAAAAACTAACATCAAAACTATTATGAGAAAACTTTTATTATAAATAGTTGAAAAGAGAAAACAATACATGTCATATATGATTTAAGAAGGCACCATCAAAACTACTCAGGCAAGTAATTCATGTGAAAAAATTCAATTTAAGCTAATGTATTTTAGCTTTCTAACACATTCAGAACCTCCATGTAGTTATACATGTGTCAATCAAGTTATACTTCCATAAAAATAATACTTACTGAAGGAATGGACCCTTATATAAATTTAGGGGAGGAGACCACAGAGCTTATCTAATTCCTGCCTTACAGGAGTGTTTCAAGCACTTGCATTGTACTGGTAGCCTTTGATCTCCTATGAAATTTATATTCATGGCAGCCTAACACAGAAAAGAGTGAATAATATGAAAACATAAAGGACAATGGCCCAAGGGAAGCATAAAGATACAGCTGTATTTTAATATCATTTTTCTACATAACAACAGTAATAACGTCCTGAATTTCAATTTCTTTTTGCATTCAAGTGCCGCAAAGAACACATACAAAGTCAGAGAAGCCTGCTAGCCACGTAAGTTAGTGAAGTATGATGACCTATTTTACAGAAAGGTAAATCAATACATGGTAAAATTTACAGATTATTCCAAAGCAGAATCTTCTTTACCAAGCATTTAAGTTAAAACCAATATATCCTAAGGGAAAATGGTTATGGAAATAAGAGTGACACCTTGAGCAAAGAAAAAACAAAATCTCTTATTTCTTGAAGCAGAGAAATGAGGAAAAAGAGAATAAAAGAACTATGAAGTTCATGACAGTCTATGTTCAGTATAAGAGCCTCATATTAGGACTCATGGACTGCTACAGAGTTTGACTCAGGATATCACTTTGGATGACTTTCCATTTTAAATTTTAAAAAATGGAAATGGCAACTAAAATGGTAAAAATAAAAACAGGGTCAGGATAAAACTATATTATAATATATGACAAAACAATATGTCTAAAATTCAAAGTATAATAAAATTGAAAATAGATTGGAAAAATGCAAAAAATACACAACTGAACAAGAGTTATATATGTGTATGTGTGTCCATGTGCCAGAGAGAGAGAGAGAGAGAGAGAGAGAGAGAGAGAGAGAGAGAGAGAGAGAGAAGGGGGAGAGGGAGAAGGAGAGGGAAGGAGAGAAGGAGAGGGAGAAGGAGAGAGAAAGAATGTGTACTTGGAATTGGTAGGTTTAAAATTTGAAAAATTAATAGGAATTATTAAAATGAGATGGGGCATAGCAAACTTGAAATGTAAGAACCTCAAGGCAACTAATGTGACTCATCAATGAGGAACACATGTTGCTTTTGTTGAGGACTTAGGTTCTATTACCTAAACTGATATGGTGTGATCCAACTCTGCTTAGCTCTAGTTTCCAAGTATTTGACACTTAGTGCTGACTTTTTTGGGACCAAGCTAGCAAGTGTTACACATACATACATGCAGTCAAAACAATCACATGTTAAATAAACTGAATAAATTTGATAAAATATTTCATTTCCTATGCTTTCCACTTGAGCAGAAAATAATTTCAATTCAATGAGGTTTCCTTGATGCATTTATCAAAATAAAAAGAGCAACAAACCAGGGACAGGAATAGAGCTCCATAGTATTTTATATGAGACTATATTGCTTTATTCCAGGCAATAAGGCAGAATCACTAAAACAAGACAAAAAATGTCAACAACAAAAATGGCATCATGGACTTAACTCTGGAACATGTGGGTCAAAATTCTCTCTCTCTCTCTCTCTCTCTCTCTCTCTCTCTCTCTCTCTCTCTCTCTCTCTCTCTCTCTCTCTCTCTCTCTCTCTCTCTCTCTCTCTCTCTCTCTCTCACACACACACACACACACACACCTCCAGGATCAATATATTACTGCAACTAGATTCTTCTCTAATACAGAACATCACAACAACAGTTTTCTTTTTCCTGCAATGACCTTTCTCTAGATGAACACCACCTGTTTTCCCTTTAGAAATGAGCAAGCCTCCAAGAAACAACAACCAAATACAACAAAACAAGATACAATAAGACAAGGCAAGAGCTCTTGATTACACCTGAATAAGGCCACCCAATAGGAGGAAAAAGCGTCTGAAGAGTAGACAAAAGTAAGAGGCACATCTTCTCCAACTGTTAAGAACCATGAACCTCCAAGTGAACAGCCAAAACTTGTGTCCAAAGGACCTCATTCAGTTGCATGGATCAGTCTCAATCTCTGTGAGCTCATATGAGCCCTACTTACCTGTATCAGTGAGCCATGTTCTCCTGGTGTCCTCCATCCTTTTGACTCTTACAATATTTATTCTCCCTCTTCCATTGGATTCCCACAGCTCAGATATATCATGTAGCTGTGGGTCTCTAATTCCACTTCCCTCTACTCCCAGGGAAAGTCGCTCTGATGATATCTGAATAAGTCACCCATGTATCAGTATAACAGAATATAATTAGGAATCATTTTGGGGGGGGTATTTATTTTTACCATAGGTCTCTGGAATACTTTAAGCTTGCATCTTACTTCTGCACAAGTAGCTGAAAACATATGAGAAGTGATATCATGCTGGCAAAGACGCCAAACAAGTGAATACCTCTCATTTGCTGGTGGGAGTTATAAACTTGTATGACTGTTATGAAAATCAATATGGTGATTTCTCTGAAAATTGGGGAATCCTTTTACTTCAAAACCCAGATATATCACTCTTGGGTTTTATATATATATATATATATATATATATATATATATATATATATATATATATATATATATAAAATATATTCTATCCTATTACAAAGAAACTTGCTTAATAACGTCATTGAAGTTGTATTCATGATAGCCAGAAACTGAAAACATCCTAGATGTCCAACAACTGTAGAATGGTGGAAAAATTGATAATTTTATGCAATGCAGTATTACCCAGGCAGTTAAAAAAAAGTGATATCATGAAATTTGCAGGCAAATGGGCACAATTTGATAAAAGCATCCCAAGTGAGGTAACCCAGACCCAGAAAGACAAATATGACATTTATACACTTATAAGTGGAATACAGTTGGTAAGTAAACAATCTATAATCCACAGGCCCAGAAATTAGGTAAAAAGGAGTGTTCTAGGTAGAACTTGACACATGGACATATTTTATAAGAGAAATATAAATTTTTATGAATTTTTGTGTGTTAAATATTTATAAATATATATATTTATATACATACCTATTTTTAAGAATACAGGTAAAAAGGCCAGGACAGACTTAGATATTAGAAAGTAAATAAATTTTTTCATGTGTACTTTGATTCTAAAACCTAGTAAAAATATAAATGTTAAAAAAATTTCATAATAAAGCACGTAATATAAGAGAAAGTTCTGAGACATCATTGTATAATTTCTTCATTTTTTTATATAATTGAACATGATGAATTTTTTTCTAACAGCACTTATGAATGGAAACTAACAAATATTAATTTTAATTTAAAAATTTATTTGTGCTTAATGGTTACTTTATAAATACCACACTAGAGTCAAAGTGACATTTAACAATTTTTGTGTTTTTCTATTGTACATATTTTAAAATCATAATTCATTAACATTTACTAAGCCTAAGCAATTACTAAGTGTAGCAGTGGGATTTCTTGTTCCCAGGCAGCCAAAGGCCCACAACCCAAAGACCTGCAGCCCCAGACACCTTAGCCATCCGCCGCTGATCAGGCCTCCAAAAATGATTCAGATGTTTATATTAAGTTCATGCTGTTTGGCCTATGGCCCAGGCACATTGCTAGCTAGCTCTTACATCTTAACTCAACCCATTCTCATTAATCTGTCTGCTGTGTGGCCCATGGCCCACATATATTACTTAAATGTTGTTCCTTTGGGCTTTGGGCTCAGTCTGTTTGACTCCACCCTGCTTCTCCTACCTATGTTCTGATTTCTGCTCCTACTTTTTCTATGGTGCCTGTCATGGGCAAAAAGAGCTCCTCTATTTAAAGATTGATATTCACAGCATACAGAAAGACATTCCCACATCACCTCCCCCTTTCTGTCTAATCAAAAAGTAAGATTTCAATTTTAACATAGCAAATTTACTTATAAGAAAATAGCCATCAATCAAGAATTACAGTTACAATATCTAATCTATTTGTATTTAGTAAAATTATAGAAAATACTCTATCATTTACCTTATCCTTATGAATCTAAAGTTTCATATCCAATATACCTTTCAAGTGACTAAGAAAAACTATACCTACAACTATCTGATCTTCAACTACATCAAAGACCACAGAAATAAACCGGAAGTGCAAGCAACTTCCAAAATCTAGAAATGACAGAGATGACACCTATTTTCATGGACAGTCATCCAAAGTTCCTTTATAAAGTTGGGGCATCCATCTTCAGCCTACAGGCCCAGAGTCTCTTTTCATTTCGATGAAGCAGGAAATCTCTGTCCATTCATCAGTCGCTTCTCCTCAAGCCCTGAAGAATGCCTGACAGTTTTCTCTGCAAAACAAGAACCTGAATGACCATCTCAGCTTGTTCTGCCAAAGGTCAGAGGTCACCTTTTTATGGAACCTGCATGTCCAGTTTAAATAGCATACTGTCAAGCAGTCAATATAAGAATAGGTTCATGTCCAGTGGCTAACTGATTCCACAAATAAACTAATCTCCATATGGAGTTTCCATCAATGCCCAGTTTTCTCTTAAAGTAAATTGGTGCTACCAGGAGCAGACCTGTCTCACTTATTGTCCAGAAAAGTCTAAGTTCTTAAAATATTTCAAATGCCATATTCTGTAGGTCTTATAATTGTTTGAAGATTACCTATCTAATTGAATTTTATCTTTGTATACATAAAAATCTAACTATCATGCATTTCTTAATTATATGTTACAAATTTAAATCAGTTACATAAATATCATATCTTAAACAAGAGTAGAAAAATACATACAGCATAAGAGAAGTTACCTTAAATTTGTATTAATAAACCAAAGTCCATGCCAATGTAAAACATTTTGAGATTAACAGCTGATTTCCTGATCTAAGTAAATTCAATAATCTAATTTTTTAAAAATATCATTCATATACCATATCCCCTTTTTCTTCTTAGAAAGAGATTAACTATGACCATTCACCATTTATAATGAAAACAAACATTTATAAAAAATATTTTGGGAATTTGAGCTTATTTTTCCATTACTACTTCCTGCTGATTAAGGAGCATTGAAAATCTCATGGGTTCTTGGGAAGCTGATCTGGTCATCTCTTCCCCTCAGAGGTTTTATTCAGGGGAACTTGGTTGATGAAACCAAATTTGCCTGGAAGTAATCCACAGGTTCTCATCTTCTGTGGAAACAAAAGCAGAACTCTTCCAAAGAAATAAATCCTTATACACAAATTTCAAAATCAAAATACTTTTAAAATATAAATTCTAGTTTAACTTAGTAGCCTTTGCATTTGCAATTTATTGTCTTTTTGCAGTTAGCTCATCAACAGTCAAAAAATTAAATTAAAACATATTAACAACCAAAATTCAGATTTTGTGTCTATTTTCCATCTTTACATGGCTTATTATACTTTTATTACTCTATTTCTCTTTTTAAAGACTTTTTCCTCTTTCTTTTCTCTCTGAAGCCTATGTACCTTTTACATATGTTGTAACCCATTTACAGGGTTTCTTTTTCATCTGAATCTGTTTTATTGTGAATCATTAATCATCTTCCAACCAGAAGAGCTTTTTACAATACTCATACTCTCTTGAAGAGCCACACAGTGTTTGCAGATAAACTTGAATCAGTAAGTTCTCTTAAAGGGACCTCGTATCTGTTCGCTGCCAGAAAACAGAGCAGACCCAAGAAAATGCTACTACTAAGAAACTGTCTCAGTTTCTTTTTTGTTCAATTTAAACAGAAACTTTAAATCAATCACATACTACCAAGTCTTCTGTGAGACTTCAGGAATCAGCTTTGTTGCAGCTTACACTGCCTGCCACCAATCCATAGGCTCCATTTTGAATGTGGAGGGATGCTGAGCTTTCTCTGTACAATAACCTGCTTCAGATACACAATTTGGAAGCTGCTTTGGTACAGTTTCTGTGCTAAAACCCTTTTTCAGCTTTCTCAGGCTTTAAGTGGATATGCGACCCATGTATGACACCATCTGGTACAAGTAAGTTTTCTGATCCCTGGCCACCAGAAATCCAGGCCCACAGACCTGTAGCCCCAGACCCTGTAGCTGCCTGAAGCTGATCAGGCCACCCCAAATGATTCAGACGCTTATGTTAACTTCATGCTGTTTGTCCTACGGCTCAGGAACATTGCTAGCTTGCTCTTAAATCTTAACTCAACCCATTCTCATTAATCTGTCTGCCATGTGGCTCATGGCTCACCTGTGTTCCTTACATGTTGCTCCTTTGTGCTTCGGGCTCGATGTCTGATTCAACCCTGCTTCTCCTACCTATGCTCTGATTTCTCTTCCTACTTTTTCTATGGTGCCTGCCCTGGGCCAAAACAGCCCTTTATTTAAAGATTGATATTCACAGCATACAGAAAGACATTCCCACATCAATTCAGTGTTATTATTTTAATCATTTAAAAATATTTTTTATGAGTAACATAACCCAACTTGTATAATGCTTCTTGAGGAATTGAGCAGATAAAGAAAGAATGTATAACAAGACAATAGTTTAGCTTAACAGTTCATTTCAATATTAGTTTATTTCCAAGTATTTTATAAAATATTTAAAATTCAAATAAAACTTAATATTTTGCTGCTAAATGGTTACTTTTAATGCTATTGTATCTATTCTCAGAGAAAACTGTTTTATTTACTATGCTATGACCAGAGTAGTCATTCTAGAGCCACACTGCTTATTATATTTCTAAGTAGCTATCACTCAATCTATTAAACATCATCTTTTATATCTGCTTGATACATTTGGTATGACAAAAACTAGTGATTTTAGAGCACTACAAACTACGGGCTATGTCATCCTTTATCCATATCATTATTGTTTGTATAATTATTTCTTACCTTTCTAACCTGAAAAATCAAAACTCAGAGACAAATGTTTATTTAATTTGGAATTCTAAGATATGGTCAATCTTTGTGTAAAAACAATGTAGCAAGAACTTGAAGCAACTGCTCATTTCATTTCATAGCCACTTTGACTATCAGGGAATAATGAATTAAATCACCTATTCTATTACTCAGTTTACGTCCTCAGCTCTGAAACAATCCAGTGGCAGTGTCCACATTATAGCTTTATTTATGCAAGTACCAATTGTAAAAGTAAAATTGGTCACAGTGCTGAAGAACAATATAATTTATTTGTAATATTATACTACTAGCTATATGTTATGGAAATATTCTTAAATAATTTGGAGATGTTTATAAATAATTTTGAACAAAAAGTATAGCATTTTTTATTTTTAGGCTATGTCTCTATTTGGGGTTATTGTTTCCTTATATTTCAATCATATAGATGGTTTCCAAATATAGTCTTACTTATTTTCTTAATGCCACAAATATAGTATAATGTCCATAGAAATACTTTTCATGATAAATGCTTTAGATAAATTTCTGCAATTATTATTCATAATAATTTTTATGTCTGTTTATTATTTGAATAAATTGAACAAAATTATAGGGTTATAAAATGGAGTCTTTACATCTCCTTATAATTGAAGAAAAATGACTTTTGTTTTAATTTTTGAGAATTTTGGAATAAGGTTGTTGCAAAAATATATGAAACTCAGGGAAAGATCTCTGAGAAAGTCAGAGATATTAGAGAGAGTAAACACCACAGTCAGATATTACCCAGCTGTCTTCCAGCTTCCTCAGTCTGGTTACTTTCTCTTGGCTTCCTCTCACTTCTGTCTTTCTATGCTGGCCTTAAATACTTTCTTGGTAAGTTAAGGCATGGCCCCACCACTGCCTGCCTGAAAGCCTGGAACTCCTCATGTAAGATAAAATGACCTAGAACTCAGTTTGGGTTAAGGGCGTAGGTCACCACTCTTGGGGTACTCCCTGTGCTGGGATTAAAGTTGTGAATCACTACTCTCTGATCCTCCTAGACTGACTGTGGTTAGATCCCTCTTATATCTCCGAAACTTCTGGAGCTTTTATTAACTCCCCACATAGACTGTAGGTAGATTCCCTCTGATATCCTTGAAAATCTTAGAGCTTTTATTAAATCCCCACATAAGGTCTCTATTTCATTATAGTTAAAAGTATTTTAAGAAAAGTCATTTATCATATAAAATCAATTATTTTAAGTTTATTTTAAATTTTATTTTCTAAACCTCTTATGAATAATACAGACTTGTGATGAGATTGCATTCTGGTTCACAGTTTTCTATTTATGAAATCTGAAAATACTTATTTTGATAATGCTTTTCTTAATACTCTAATTGACTCCCAATTCTTTTTTATTCTCTCTTCAGGTGTTCTATATTAGATGCACAATTGATTTTGGTTTGTGATTATTTAAATCTTCATTCAGTTATATCAATGATTCTACAATTAGTAACATTATTGACTTCCATTCTCTGCTCTGTACATTAATCTTTTTCTATTCTGTAGGTTTAGTAAGAGCAAGAGCTGGTCTTTAAGTATTTATGAGTGATATTAAGTATGAAGTTCAAATGTCATTAATTCTTCCATCATCACAAAACAAGTATATTTTACCTTATCTTGACGTTTTGATTTTAAATATTCTGTAAATTAGAGAGATAAAGACTTACCTAAGTCACAAAGATAAAAATTTCTCTCATAATTAAATTTTAAAAAATCTCACCAAAAAGTATAGTCTCAAATAAAACATGTTGTCCCCCAGTCCCACATTTATTAGTGTGAAGATAATTTTATGCTTATAGTTGATGGGTGGGTCTAGCAACCCCTATGCACATGGTATTCATGTCTACACAGCTACAGAATGATTTGCACATGATTAACATATACTCAACCTAAAGGTGACACTTATCTAGACAGGGACCCGTGGAATGGAGGAAAACTAACACAAATATACAACTTATAGTTCTTTTATTCTGTGAATATTACATATAGTATTTTTAGCCTGGTGATTGGAATAATTGAAAGTCCTATAAAGGAGACTAGCACACTGTTGTATAACATTATGTAACATATTTTTTCTAATTTATTAAATTTAAATATTCTGATCATGACAATATTATTTCTGAAATAATTTAGTGCCCTATCTATAATTATAATCCAAGTCTAACATTTTTTTAATATTGCTGCATTTGTGAATTCACTTAGCTTCGTTCAAGATCATCCTTTGAATTTCAATTGTTTTATCAGCAGACGTTTACTATCTTCTTATTCAGCTTCCATCACTGTCTTCACTTGTTAAATTTTTTTGAGGTATTTTATCATTTGGTTTACACTGTTCTATTATGTATTTGTGTCCTGATTCTAACAGGCAGCTCTTGTACTGCCCATCTTAGATCCATCAGTACCTTGTGACAATTTATTGAATAAAAACCAATCTTCACAATTTGATGATTTATCTAAGTCAGTCATTTTTAAAATAGTTAATAGGATATCCCTAGTCCCAAATTAATAGTAACAGAAAAATCACAGAAAGTTTTGTGAATAAATTTAATTATATATATAAATTTCATAATATAATATATAGGAATCTAAACTATCAATTGGTGAACTTTTGAATATTTAAGGGGAGTATATTATGCACTGAAAAATGATTATTTAAATTAATATTTGCTAATTAAAATGGAAAAAAATCTAATCTAAATTTAATTTGCAATGTTCCCCTAAACTCATGGCGGCTTTTTGATATCACCTTTCACCTGCAGTGATTTAACTTGAAACAGCCATGCAGATTTAATTATGCGTTGGCTCCTAAGGGATGCATTCATATATCAGTTTTCATCTCTCATGGACAGATCATTTTCAGTTAAGTTACAAACCACTGAAAATCAATTTTTAATGGAAATACTCATACAGCCTTAACTGCAAAAGAGCAAAAATGCAGCTATAATACTAAGTGGCAGGTTATTAAGTACAACTTCAATTTTATGTTCTTTTGACACAGATTGTGTCAGCCATAAATAAGTGAGCATCTGCTACACAAGTAACACTGAAGAGGAGATTATCCTTGAAGGAAAGTTTTAGTGGTTCAAACATTGAGCCCATGGGGACTCTGGAGCATAATCCAATCTCTTTAGGAATAAGGCACTGAACCAAAAAGATTGTACTGAAATGGTGTTTAAATTCTAACAAGATTCACAAAGGAAGGAAATGTAGAGTTTAATTAAATGTCTACGATGAAGTATACTAGGTAACTGAGAAAAGGCTTAAGAAATAAACTGTCTGGAGAAAGGTGTTCCCCCTTAGGTATGGACTCGAGAAGCTAGCTCATGGATCCGGGATAGTTGTCCAAGTGCAAGAGGCTCCAGAAATTGCCCATGTCTTTGGACTGTCAATTATATTCAGAGGGTCCAGACGCATTCCATGTCATTTCAGAGTCTGTAAAGCTTTTAACGGCACGAGACAGCCTACTCCATTATGATCCTGATCCCTCCAATCATGCAATCTTTCCTTCCTCTCTTCAGCTGAACCAGTCACTCAGCCTGGTGTTTAGTTACGGATTCTGCATCTGCTTCCATCAGCTGATGGATGAAGGATCTATAATGACAATTAAGGGAGTCATTCATATAATTATATGGGAAGTCCTGTTTAGGCAAGCTCTCCACTTCAAGTCCTAGTTGGGGTCATTTTGGGGGTTCTTAGAGGTTTCTCTTTCATCAGATTTCTCTCTAACCCCTCAATGGCTCCCTCTATCAACACACACACACACACACACACACACACACACACACACACACACACACACACACACACATACACATACCTTTTTTTCCCTCTTTGTTATTTCCCTGCTCTACCACTCTACCATCCTATTTTCTCATGTTTTCTTGTCACCTCCTCTCCACCCCCCTCGTATGATCACAATTTTCTCAGGAAATCTCTATTTCCCTCTAGTTCAACTGGACATTCCAGATGGAATTGACTCACTTTGGGATTCCTTGCCCTCTATGGGGAATTAAGGAAAAGGGGGAGGGGCTGGGAAAGGACCAGGAGAAGGGGCAGAGGGAGAGATGTAGTAGGTATGGGTAAAATTTTAAATTAAAAAATGTAAAAAAAAAAATAGAAAAAACTGTAATTTATCACAAAAACAACACTAGGTGACATACTAACATACTTATGCACTATGACAACCATATATATCTATATTCATGTAGTTTATGAAATTATTTCTGTAGCTTTTAAATACTCATTTAAATTAGTTTCTAATATTTTGAAGGTCAAATGTGCATGTTCTCTCTTTTGAAAGGACCCTTTAATGGCAATTCCAAGTATTATGGATTTTCTTCTAAATTCAAATTTCTTATCAATGATCTTTAAAAAATTCAATTTTCCATTTCAAATATTACAGTTATTAAAAATTGGAAATTATCATAACATTTACAAATAAACATGACTATGAAGCTTAACTTAAAAGTATAAACTATATTTATAAAAATTACTTTAGTTACTAATTTTTTCATTAATTGAAACTATGTGAATAAAATCTTTTTGAGTTATGCATTTTTTGAGTAAATAACTGTTATCTATTGACTATTTTGTTAATAATTAACAAATAAAACATTACATTTTTATTTAAATAAGGTATAAAAGAAAATATACTAATATTGAAATATTGATTAGATCACAGAACTTGTGATCTATTCTATTCCTACTTACACTATTCTATTCTTACATATATTCTATTCTTGCTGTAATTTTACACACACACATACACACACACACACAGACACACACACACACACACACACACACACACACACACACACACACACACACACGACACTTGATTTTGTTACAGGGTTTGTTTATGTAACAGCTCAACCTCTCCTGGAACTTACTTTGTAGATCAGGCTGACATCAAACTCACATAGTTTGAACTCCCTCAGCCTCCTGAGTGCTGCTATTAAAGGAGTTCACCACCACTATCCAGCATTTTAATAATTTTAAGATTACAATATAATTTCATAATTTCTCCCTTCCACTTCCACACTGTAAACCCTTCTACAAACCTATCTGAAGTCTCCTTTAACATCATAGCCTCATTTTTCATTAAAAGATACTGCAAATATATATGTATGTGTGCATATACATATAAATATAAACAATTATAAACTTTTCAGCCAAAAAATTTGTATATTTTCAGTCCATCTGTATATTTATTTGGCACTGGACAACCAATTGTTGTGGTCTTCCATGGTGAAAACCATCTCTTTGATTTATATCTTTCTTTTTACTTATAGCTCTTTTTGGAGGTGCCATGAGGCTTTTCTTAGCCAGTTAGGCATGAATGTGGAGATAAAAGTTTAACTTTTTTTGTTTGTTTTTTTTTCTTTTTTTGAGTTCTGGCAATAAAAAAAGTCACAGGTATAGTTTCTGATGTTACTAGAAATCTGAAATTCAGTAAATTACATAAAAGTAGAAAACATTATTTACAGATTTTTAAAAAAAATTTTCAGAAGTAAAAGTGACGCCTGATTTCTTAGATTTAAAAAGAAGGCAGTGTTTTGGCTTTCAAAAAATGTAAAATAACAAAAAAGATGTGGTAGAAGCTCCACCTAATTTCAGGCAAGTACCTTTTCAACTTTTATCAATTTATAATGTATTTTAAGCATTGTATATGCCATTCCATATGCTGGAAACATTTGTGTCTTAGAAGCAAACACAGGAGTTTGCTCAGTTATAAATATTATAATTAAAAGATCTTTTTAATTTTGCTTACTGTAACCTGGATCTAGAAATGCTTCTGACACACAATAAAGGTTGATTAATGTTTGTTCAATGAAAATTACTTCTCTGTATCAAGTAGAAGTCTTACACAATAAGGGATGTTTGAAAATTCAGTCCTGTCCACACATTCCAGACAAAAGCCTGAGCTATTTAATCTTACTGACACATTTCTAACTAGAACTTCTAGTTGCTTGAGGCTCAACTTAAAATCCCCTGACTTTCCAGTGTAATGCGAGTTTAATCTTTACTGCCAATTTTATTTGAGCCTTAAAATGAATTATTTTTGCAGCATTTATCACTGTTTTATCAACACAATATACTATGTGACTGAAAGATGATTGTCAGTTCTTCAGAGTATATAAATTTGTGTATTTTAATACTTATCCTAATTTAAGATGTAGAGAATTAAATTTATTTCAAACATATGTGGGCCTTTAATGAAAATCAACCAAGTAGACTTTCAGAAAAGAAAAATTGTCTTTAATATTTTATTTGTAATTTTTTTCCTCCACTTTTGATAATATAAGGTTCCAAGGTGATTTGTTCTAATCTAAAGTGATGTTTCTTTGCAACTTAGAGCAATATACTATTGTTAGTTTATTTCTCTACTGTTTCATGAACTTTATGTAATCCATGTATATAGAGAGAAAATAGCTCTTTCTATAACTCTGTCTTTGTAATTTACATTGAGTTATAAACCCTCAGAATAAAAAGAACTTTGACTTCTGCTTTATATTTTGCACACAAGATGACAAACCTTAAAAAAATAAAAGTTTAAAACTTAAAGCTTTCTAATACTTCTAGGTCTTATGACCTATCTACCTGATATTCTGAAAAAGATCCCTAGTCTGCAAGGGAAAAATGTGGTATGTTCCTTTGTTTCAGATTGAACACTAGGCAGTCTCATATTCTCTGTACAATGAATAGCAAATGGTCTTTGTGGTCATTGCAACCTACTCTAGGAAGCTTTTCTGATGAGTGTTGAGAGATGCCCTGATCTATGAGTAAAGCAACAAGTCATTATAAACCCCTTATCACCCTCAGACACAAGTTGTACATATGAAATTAAAGAAATTGTGAGTACATACAGAAGAACTCATGCTCTACAAATTTCCAATATGGAACTTCACCTGTGATGAAATCACACCATTAACTGTGGAGTAGTTAAAATTTACTAGCTGCAGTTTTTTCTTTGCTCTTTTCTGTGATGGTGTCATCCCTAAAAGTTCCACCACACTCCGGGGCACACAAGTTGGACTACCCACAGGAAAGGAGAAGAAGAAAATGGAAAATTGGGGGTAGAGGTAAGGAGGGTACAAAGAGAAAGATGAGGGTAAAGAAGTATGAGCAGAGATTATATAAAAGTACATTGTATAAAATCTCAAAGATCTAACAAAATATCATTTAAAATATAAGTGAAAATTTTGGTGTTATTTGGAACAGCAAGATTTGTTGTTCAAGCTATGATTTCTGTCCAAATTTAATTATTGCATAGAAATATTAGATCCACTGCTTATATGGCATCAATAATCTATGTCTCAATATGATCTCTCTCTACATTTCTCCATATATGTATATATATAGATAATTAATGTTTTAATCTTTATTTTTCTATTCAATTTTTTTCTTCTAAAATGTATATTTCAGTGGCTATAAATGACCAAACCTGTAAGGAGAAAAATATTTGCCTGAATTTGCTTGTTCTCTCTTAAATTTCTGCCAGTATAATAAAAAAATATATCCTAAATTAAAAAAATTGGAGACATAGAATTGTTTCTTTGAGATTTGATTTTAAAATAAAAATATTAATTAAATATAAATTAATACATTCATTTAATGTAGATTTCTGAAATCATCAACAATTGTTTCTCCTTTTTAGTTTTATTTCTTATAAAATTATTTGTGATAAAACCTGTTTAGTTTTACAATATTAATATAAAGCGCTCTGTTATTTCTCATCCAATATATGGAGATATTTGTAAATTTATACTGAAATCCAATGAATGATAACATGATTCTTTCTTGAAATGCTTGTATATGAGAGAGTTAAAGTGAGGAAAGAATAGGAAGAAAATATTATAATCTCAAAAGTAAAAAAAAAAATGAAAATATGTCAACTGATGTTACTATTTTTATTTTACCTTACTAGAAAATGTTCATATTCCAATTACTAATTTAGACGTTGTCATTACATGATACTACATTTTATTCTGTATTGTAGGTATTTTGTGTTAAAGATATCTTCTAAATATTCATGGATTTTCACAAAGTGATTCCTTTTATTCTTTTAGTATAATATAAAACTTTATACTATTTATTTTCCAAATACTTAATAATTAGTTAACAACTAATCTTATTATGTATTTCTCAGAAGAAATTTTCTTGTCTACACTCATTATAAATTTAACATAACTTGATTTATGGTATTGCCTTGGATTTATTTGTATCCAAACATTTATTTGCATTTAAAATATCTAATTTATAATTTATTATTGTTGTTTATTGTTTATATGTTATAATATCTTATTTCTAATCAATTATAAAACAGAGACTTCTATGGTACACTTTGAGTATATACTCTGCAGTATTACATTTAACTCCAAAAGTGCAGACAACTGTTCATATTAATTAAGCAATTATTTAAGAGGATTCATCATTTTACCGTTGTGATGGTATGCTTTCATTGAGTATCACACCACATCTCATAGTAGTATAGATTTAAACTTCTTAAAAACTATCTGTTCTTTTTGTTTGGTATAGGGCTCTCTTAATAGAAGTTTGCTTAATTTTGTTTAAAAATTCTTTATACAGTTTGATATCTTATCTATTCTTATAACTATACATCTTTTCATTAATTTATAATTGTATTCTTCAAAGACAATTATAAATTTATCTTTTGATCTTCCATTTTTTGCAGTTTCAATTCTAACATTCAGTGCTTCAGTATTAGATAAATATATATTTAAGATTGTCACATAAAACTGATATCTGTATTATAATGAAATATATTTGCATCTCTATTATCCATCAATCTATCATCAATCTATATTTTACTTTTTGTGTAACTTCTAATGAAATATGATTTTTCCATTTGTAAACTATAATAATATCAGTTTTTAATGTAAGAAGTTCTCTTTTGACCCTACTAGGCCTTTAAGATACTATGTTACCCAGACTTGTCCCCAAATTAGCAATTCTCCTATCTCAACTTTTACTTTAGTTGGAGTCATAAGAGTTCACCAATGTGTCAGGCTGTAACTTATTTTAAAATGGTTTAAATCTGGTAATTATTCAAAAATTTTCCTTTTAACTTATTTCTTATTTTAAAGAGAGAAGCTCTCTCTTCTTGTACAACAAGTAATATTATATGGAATCAATAGATTAATTTTGGGAATATAGAAGCATTTATGTATGTATTCAATATGCATGAAATAACAATTGAGAAAAGAGGCTACTAATTTGAACAAGAGTGGGAATGATAATATTGGAGGGTTTGATGGGAGCAAAAAGAATGGAAATTGGTGTAATTAAAATTTAATCTGAAAAAAATCAAAAAATAAAAGAGGAGCAGTATTTTAATGTTTAATTTCTATTTACTTTGTTCACTCATTTTACATCCCAACTGCAGTTATGTGTCCCTCTTCTCTTCCCAGTTCCTACTCCTCACTTCTCCTCTGCCCCATCACTAATCCTCTCCATTTCTATTTAGAAACAGGCAGGCCTCTTAAAGATATCAATAAACACGGTCTATAAAGTTGAAGGAAAACTAAGTACCTCCCCTTGTGTTAAAGCAGAACTAGGAAACCCAATATGAGGACTAAGTTTCCAAAATCCAGTAAAAGAGTCAAAGAAATCATCTGTTGCCAGCGTTAGGAGTCCTACAAGAAGACCAAGCTACACAATCAACAATGTGATGCAGAATACCTGGTTGTTGGTTCAGTGTCTGTGAGCTCCTAGCCACCCCAATAGTAGATGTGGAGTAAACACAGGTATATCTCATTCTGTATGATCCTGTTTTGTTTCACTGACTGTGTCCTTTGCCTTACAGAAGCATTTTGGTTTCATTAGCTCCATTTATTACTGATTTTGTTGCCTGTACTGTAGGTGTTCTGTTCAGGTAGTTGTTTCCTATGCTAGTGTATTTGAAATTGCTTTTTGCTTTCTTGTTTATCATATTCATTCTATCAAGCTTCATGGTGAGGTCTGATCTACTTAGAACTGAGTTTTGTGCTGGATGATAAATATGGATTCATTTGCATTCTTCTATGTGTTGAAATCCAGTTATAAAAGCAACATCTTGTAAAGATGCCCCCCTTTTTCATTGTAGAATTTTGGGTTCCTTGTCAAAAATCATTTGTCCATAGTTGTGTGGATTTATGACTTGACTTTATGACTGTTTTTGCTTTTTATTAATTCAACTCTGTTGTAAAGCTTTAATTCAGGGATTGTGATGCCTTTCAAAGTTGTTATTGTACAATATTTACTTTAGCTATCCTGGATTTTTAAAATATGAAGTTGGGTATTAGTTTTTCAAGGTCTGTAAAGAATTGTGCTGGATTTTAATGGGATTGTGTTTAATCTCTACATTGCTTTTGATAAAGTGGCCAATTTTACCGTGCTAATCATTTTGATCCATGAGCAAGGAGATTTTTCCATCTTCTGATATCTTTCCAAATTTCTTTATTCAAAGACTTAAATTTCATCCTCACACGTCTTTCATTTGCTTGGTTAGAGTTATAAGAAGATATTTTCTATTACGTGTCCAGTACTAAGGGTGTTGATTCCCTCCTTTTTCAGCCTCTCTTCTCTGTTCTTTTGCTTTGTTTGTTTCTCTCTCTCTCTCTCTCTCTCTCTCTCTCTCTCTCTCTCTCTCTCGGTCAATTCAAATATGATTTCTGTTTCCTTACCTTAAATTTAAAAAGAGAAAAATACTTTATGTGATGTGTATGTGTGTGTTGCTGACAGGTATAATTTTTTCCTTGTCTACGCACTACCTGCGGAGGCCAGGTGACAGCACAGCATCACTGGGAATTGTAATTGACTATGGCTGTGAACTTCATTTTAGGTGCTGTAAAAGCACCCAGTGTCCAAATTCAACTTCTACATGACTTCTGATGTCTTTAGTGATAGGGTCTTACTATTTACTTATGGGAGCCAGTAACAGCCTATATAGTTTTGGGTGCTGCTGAAAATTCAATGACTAATGGATCTTTTGGGAATAACCTGTGCCTAGGAGTTTTCAGATTCTTATTGTCTTCTAATATTATTTTCACCCACAGTGGTCCCCTGTTTAAACTCCAACTTTTATAGAAGCTGGCAGAGGTAGAGTCAAATTTCTTACGTATCAGGAGGCTGGCTATGTGTAGGCCTTTTGATGATCAATGCATATTAGAATCTAATGGAACTCTTGGAAAATTTATTTAAAAAGAGAGAGCATTAACTTTAGCGTGAGAGTAGGAAAAGGTCTGGAGTTCACTGACAGGGTTGAGATTGGATTTGATGAGATACAGTGTATATGTTAATAAAATATTCAAATCATAACTTAAAAATAGAAATTGACATTTTATAAAGCCAGCAATATCCCTTGTGAGCTCGTGATACTAGATAGTATGAGTGAACATAAAATGTTAGTGAGCCAACATAGTTGATATTCTTTGAATTAATTTTCAAAATTATGAAATATATTTATAGATTTGTTTCTGAAATTTAAACACTAAGGTAAGCTCTATAAATAAATAGAAAAATTTTCACTCTGAAATTAAAATTAAAATAAGCCAACAAATCTCTAAACAGATGAATATGAAAGACGTATGCAAAGGTTCTCCAATTTTTCAAAGTGAAAAACAGTTAAATGTGTGTGTGTGTGTGTGTGTGAGAGAGAGAGAGAGAGAGAGAGAGAGACTTTCTTGCATCAGCAGAATATTTACTGAAAGAAATGTCTGTCTGGGTTCTTTATTTTGTACAGTTTATCCTTTAATTTACACACAAGACAGTAGGTTTCACAATCATATTTTCGTTCTTTCTTTTATGAGAGATCCTCTTCACCTCTTCAAAATATCTTTGCACATCTGTTTTTCCATTATTACACCCACATTAGTCCCTTTTACTCCCTCATGTTTCATGTCACATGGATTATATCATCTTGATACCTTTAAATTAAACAGCTTATTTCTCTTATAGTGTTTTATGACTAACACACACACACACACATACACACACATACATTCACACAGACATACGAACACACATTTTATTTTTTAAATGTAAGATCTTCATATGTAAGAGATATGTATTTCCCATTACGAGCATCCATTAATTTCTTTCACATAGTTACAGATTTTCTTACTTTTCTGAAAATTCTATAATTTAATTTTATAGCTGAATAACATTTCATTTTAAACATGTATCACATTTTCATTATCCATTTTTGGGATAAATATCTGTAGCAGTTCCATTTTCTTGCTGCTGTGACTAGAACAGAAAAAAAGAAATTTGTATTAATGTAGACTCTGCTCTACACAATAGTGCTGTCATTCCATCCTCTTTGGAAGTTAGAATTTAGTATTTGAGACCTTGGGGCTTTGGACATTACTGATGTTTATGTACCTCCGATTATGGGTTGTAATTCACATCAATGGCTTCTCAGTTACTGAAAGATTTGGATTTAGACTAGATCTATAATATTGACTAACCTGAAACTGTACTTTGCCAATGCAGGTTCTTTGAACTTAGCTTCTATTACTGAGTCTGTGAATCATTCATAATAAAACGACATGTAGCTATCTTTTATCTAATCTAAATCTGACTCTACAGATAATCTCAAGTAATACAGAAAAGAAATATTGAATTCTTGAATTTAGTTACACTTAGGAAAAGAGTCCATAAAGGAATACTAAGTCCTCTGGGAAAAATCCAGGCCTTTAATAAAATCCTTTAATAAAACTCTAAAATTAATTTCTCATTAAAAGAAGGCAGGTGCACAAATGTAAGGGATGAAAGCAGAAAAGAAAACTGAGCCATAAAGTAAATGACCATGTTGTATTTTAATTAAGCAGAACACAAATTTATCCATAACTGTAAAATACATAGCATTTTCAAAGGAGGTTTTTAATGTTTCAAAAGATTATTTAGAGTTTATTTGGGTTTTAAAAATTAATATTCAATTTATTAAAATTACAGAATCTGGAACTAGTTTTTCCTTAAGCTTTTAAGCTCTACATATGAATATTATATTTCTAAATCTAGCAGTTTTACACCTATTTTAGTAGGCTTCTGAATAATGTTTGGTACCATTTACAAACTTGCTTAATTAAACACTTTCAACATTCTAAACTGCACTCATAAATTTAATATATTCAATTTCTTTTAAGTACTTCAATTGTCTAATTAGCAAATAAAACCTTCTGAATAGTTAATTGAACACATATAAATTTAAAGTGGTATGCTAAACCATATGTTTTCTTAAATTTTACATTACTGTATATGAAATTAGTAAATATCCATTAGTTTCTCAACTGTACTAATTCAATTTGATTTGTGAGATTATTCAATTTGGCAGTCTGCACCTTAACCACTTGGCCACCTTGTCATAACACTAAAATATCAAAAAACAATAAATTAGAAATTTTCATATTACACTTAGCAAATATATATGTTACTTTAAAAACTAGCATAATTTATAGGAAAATCTTATAAATTAATGTTTATAACAAATGAAAAATATTCTTAGTTGTGAATAACATGAATAAATACTATCAGCCTTAAATTTTGCCTTCTTCCAACTATTTGTGGAGTTTCTAACGTTATTTGTTGTTCAAACATTCTACCTAGAACTTTGAGGAAAAATTTAGTCCACTGGAAACTTTCCATACAGGCTTTCCATAAGAAGGACCTGAATTAAATTAGAAGAACTTTTGCAAAAATCCAGTTTTTCCCTGATCTGGTAATTTGCAGTCAGTAGAATCCTTTGGCATTCATGGTTACTTAGGCTACTTGAATTAATCAGTATGTATGGCCAATGAGAGACCATAGCCAAAACATCAAGATAAATGGTACCTGAAAAGGAACAGTATTTAATACTGTCATTTGGGCCCCACTAGTGTGCACATGCGCTCCCATGTAAATCTGCATACATACACTAAAATGTATGTGTTTTATGTATATATATATACATATACATGTATATAAATATTTTAACTGAAAAATAATTTATGATTACATTATTATATATCCATTATACCATTCATGTAGGGTTAAACAATATACTCAGTCGTTTAAAATTCATGAATTTAAAAGATCTCAGATTGGACCAAGAGAGGCTCCCTGAGACATAGACAACTCAAGCACCAACTGGAGGAAATAAGTAGTTAGACAACAGTGCAAGAATACATTTAACAATATAAAGCACAATATGGTACCACCAGAACCTAGCGATACATGAACATTCCAATGTATCAGAAGCAGAAGGAAATTACCTTAAAAATAATCATAAATGTAATAGAACATTCAAAGATGCAAGGAAAAACTCCCTTTGAAAAATAGAGGAAAAGAGAAACTAAAGTTGGAAGAAGTCAATAAATTCCTTAAGGAAAGCCAAGAGAAAGAAGTCGAGCATGTCGAGGAAACAGTTTAACTAGATAAATTGAAATAAAAGAGACACAAGCTGAAGGAATGCTGGAAACAGAAAAATCTGAGTAAATAAACAGGAACTAGAGATTCAAGCAAACCAATAGAATGTAAGAGACGATAGATGAAATAGATATGTCAGTCATAGAAAAGAGTTAAGCCACATTCGTCATAGCATAAAGTTAATGAAGAGATGCACTGGACTATGTGTATACTGAGATAGTCAGTTATTTGTTATGTACATTTATCAAAAAGTATTAACAGTTGTTTTCTTAGGGTCTATGACATACGTAGCCACAGAATCTTTGTCTGATCATGGTGTCAGTTCAAGGTATTACCTTGTAGAGGATAACTTAAATCCAATCAGACAATTTTTGATGATTTCCTTTATGATTCAACTACTATTGAGCCTGTTGGCATATTTTCTCAGGCCAGTCACTATTGTAGCTCACAGCATGCACAGATGTTTTGGTGGATTACTTTTATCTTTCATTGAGCAACATGTAACTCTATGAAAATTAGTCAAGAGGATGAAGCTCCAAGGTCATTAGCAGCTTGACTCCTCGGTCCACGCCATGCATACGTCTGCCTTTAGCAAGTCTTAAAGTCAAAATCCTGGGTAGTAAAATAAGAAAGAAGGCAAAAGTATGCAATTGGTAGAGGACTATAGGAATTCTGTTTGAAATTACAAAGTAAAATCATAAAAAAGTAAAAGAAAGACAGGTAAATTGTCATATATCATTTTAAAAATATTTGTCATGAATTATCCATATTTTCACATTTTAAAGGGTGTTTTATACAGATTTATTCTTTTTAATTTTGAAAACTGTAATTATGTAAATATATTTTACATTCCCTATTTTTGCTATCAAGTCTAATTCTTCCTTCAGAAAGCCTTAGTTTTATTATTAGAACCTGAGTATTTTACTTTGGTGAGATTATCAATTGCTCTTGTTTTCGTGGGTTCAGATAAATTCTGTGGGCTGGAGTTTCCTTTTCCTACCTTCTGTAGAGCTGGATTTGTTGACAAGTATTGCTTAAATTGGTTTTGTCCTTAAATTTCCTTGTTTTTAAAAAAATTGTGATTGAGAGGTGCTGGTATAGCCGTCTGGGCTAGCATCTGTGTTCTCATAGTATCTGCATGACATGTATCCAGTTGTATAGCTTGATTTCTTAGTGATAGGAGTGAGGCCTGTCCCTAACACTTTGGCCTGATTCCAGGAATTTATTCCTCATAGTTGGTTGTCTTGACTAGCCTAAATGGAGGGGAGGAGCTTAGTATTATTGCAATTTTTTGTACTATCCTTTGTTATGACCCATGGGATGCCTGCAGAAACAGAGCAGGAGTAGTTTGGGGGTGGAAGGAGATGGGTGGAGAGAATGGGAGAAGAGGTGTAAGAAAAACTACTGTCAGGATGAAAAATAAATGAATAGATGTAATTAATAATACAAACTGATTATTTTATAATGCATAAGGTTGGAATTCAGGTATTTTTTTTTTCCAATCAACCATTTCATTGTGGTTTGTAGAGATGTATTGCCTCTCTGTTTTTTCCAAGTATCAAATGTCATTTGTATAACAGTGGTTAAAGAGCTAAATGGGAATTGCAGAAACTCATTGGTCAGAAAAGGAATAACAGAATTACAAGGAATTCAAAAAGCCTTATGAATATATGGTTGTTAAATAAAATGTAATAGGACCCCAGAGGAACAAAATTGATAAGATATAATAAAAAAGTAGTTAAAATTGTTATATGAACAAATCCCACAAAACACCACGGACTAACAAAATATAAAAAGACTATCAACTTCATGACTCCTTAAATACACACACGGAGATGATGGATGATGGATGGATGGATGCATGGATGGATGGATGGGTGGATGGATGGATGGATGGATATCTATCTATATATATCTATATAGGTATAGATGGACGGATGGATAGATGATGGATTGATGGATGGATGGATAGATGGATGGATGGATATCTATATATATCTATATAGGTATAGATGGATGGATGGATGATGGATGGATGGATGGATGGATAGATGGATGGATAGATATCTATCTATATATATCTATATAGGTATAGATAGATGGATGGATGTATGGATGGATGGATGGAAGGATGGATGGATATCTATCTATATATATCTATATAGGTATAGATGGATGGATGGATGGGTATCTATCTATATATATCTATATAGGTATATATGGATGGATGGATGATGGATGGATGGATGGATAGATGGATGGATAGATATCTATCTATATACATCTATATAGGTATAGATAGATGGATGGATGGATGGATGGAAGGATGGATGGATATCTATCTATATATATCTATATAGGTATAGATGGATGGATGGATGGATATCTATCTATATATATCTATATAGGTATAGATGGATGGATGGATGGATGGATGGATATCTATCTATATATATCTATATAGGTGTAGATAGATGGATGGATGGATATCTATCTATATATATCTATATAGGTATAGATGGATGGATGGATGGATGGATATATATCTATATATATCTATATAGGTATAGATGGATGAATGGATGGATGGATATCTATCTATATATATATATCTATATAGGTATAGATAGATGGATGGATGGATGGATGGATGGATATCTACATATATATATATATAGACATAGATAGATATGTAGATAAATAGATATAGATAGATAGATGATAGATGAGAGAGAGAGAGAGTGAGAGATTTCCATATATATCTTAGAAACTAGGAGTGAGATCCTGACCAGGAAATACCTACTTTAGCACCAGGATTCTTTGCTTTCTGATACAACTGTCAGTTTGAACTGCATGTTTTGGATATCCTGAGTCCTGAGAGGAAGAAAAAGTTCATTGGCTTGTATTAGTAAAAGAGAATTTGTCAAAAATCAGAAGGAAGCTAAAACAAGTTGGAACAGTTGGAAAAATGTCATTTTACAGCTTTTCTCACAAGAGAATGAGAAAGGAAAACATGAATCCAGCAATATGACTTTGAGGAAATGTCTGGGGACAGTTTTATGCTTTGAGTTGGCATACTTGATGCTTTCTTTCTACTGAAAGCAGAATCTCTCATACACATCATTTAAGAGTGTCTCCCCTACTGCTCAGGGATGCTACATACAACAAAAGCTTATAGAATCTTTGAAAGGAAAATGCCAACTTCTCAAATAAAACTTTATATACATGCACATGAAAATGAACCAATAGTTTCATTTTTATTTCATGTTTTTATTTATTTTAATTTTTTTCTCTATATATTATTGTTCCCTTTCCCTTCCCTCTTCCCAATCCCTCCCATTTCTTCCTCCACCACTAATTCCCAAAACCATTCCCCAAGAAGGGAAAGGAGTCCCAAGGTGTATCAGTTCTATCTGGCATATCCAATTAGACAGGTCTGTCTGAGTCCCTCATCTCAGTATTAAGGCTGGGCTAAGTGTTCCTCTGCAAGAAATTGGCTCCAACATGTCAGTTCATGCACCAGGGACATAGTCTGATCCTACTGCAAGAGGCTCCACACTGCCCAAGCCACTTACAGTTGTTTATCTTGGGAGGGATTAGTTTCTTTCCCTGAAGGCTCCTCAGTTGTTGTTTCATTTGCTATTATTATTTAAGCATACATTTGCATATACATATATTTGCCTAAATACACATATACAACCTGTTCAGACTGTGTAATATTATTTGAGTGCAAGATTAAGTTAGAAAAAGAACAGCATGATATATAAAGAAACAGTCAACGATGCATCAAACTGATAAGCAAACATGAAATGAGAAACTGATACAAAAGATGAGATATTCAAGGTCCTGGAAAAATCAAGATAATATCTAAGACAACCATAAATAGCTGTAAGTGGATATACAGACCTAAATTTTATCAGAAGAATGAATCAGAAAAAAATGATCAAAGAGTACAAAGAATAAATTCTGTCTTATTAAAATCAGGAATTATGAAGATATAGTAATAGAATTGGAGAGTAAATTTGGAAAATGTTAACAAAATCAAATGAGCTTTCTACTACAGAATAATAAAATAGGAGTAAAAATTCCAATAAACTAAAGGATACTAGCATTCAAAAATATAAAATTATGTAATTATAAAAAATAGAATTGTGCGATTAATATTATGATAAAGAAACTATGGCTAGAACTTCCCAAATGGTACAAAGATATTGCAAACCATAAATAAAATTTTCTAAAAGTTCTATTTCCCATGAATAGAATACTATCCACAAAACTCCATGATATTTGAATTTTAGAAATGAAAAATAACCCTTGGAAACACTAAGGGGAAAGCAATTTGTGGGGTTCAAAGAAATATGCAAGAAATCATTAAAGAACTAGTCATCATTAATCTTATATTGAAGGAAATAAATGGTCAATGAAAGTTAACATGAGCAACCTACCCTCTGTCTACATAAGAGAAAAGGTGTTCTCTGATGAAATAAATATTAGGAGATTAATGACCATTAGAGTAATCTTAAAGGCTATGCAAAGGTAGGCATTCATGTCAAACAAGGCTTGGACAGAAATTTAAGGTCATAGACATGGGAAACTGATAAAAATGAGCACAAAAAACATCCAGGTTGCCTTTTTTAGAGATAAAACAAAAAGTTTTATGCATAGTAACCTTTATATCATGTCATTCCTCTGCATGTTTGTTCAAAGAAAAATTGGATAAATGTTACCCATGGTCCGTAAAAAACAGTGGCCACATGACTGTATGCTATGCTTTGTATTTGCTTTTATTTATTTGTGTTTCACTTCATCTTATTGTAGACATTTGAATAGCTTAATTAACTGTCTTTATACTTCATATTTGAATAAAACAGTGCCCATTGCTCATAAGGCTTCTTGTTATCAAAATACCAAGGTCTGGGGTGTTTAATACCAGCTGTCAGGCATGCTGAATATTTTAAAAATGTGCAACTAATTTTTATTCATTTGTAAGATAAAAAGCTACTTGCTGAAATATTGGAAGACAGCAACTTAAATTTAAAATTAATTCCAAATAAAACTAAGACAGGTCTATATCAAAGTAATATTATTAAATTACAAAAAGACACATGAGGAAGAATGATTCAATCTCATTACTTTGGCTACATGTCTCTGTCAACAGTATATATTATATATATGAAAATGTATACTTATATATATTCACATATATATTCATGTATATATTTCCTTCTGAATTTAATTAAAGTTTGGTAATTAATTTAATGGTATATTTTTGAATAATTATGATTTTTGAATGATAATTTTGTTAAAATATGAGAGTAAAAATAATATTACAATGCAGATCCATATAAATTGCTTACACATTTATATAGATTTTTTAGCTATATGAATATCAATTTTTATATATCTGCATGAGTTTCTCATAACTAATATGTGTTCATTTGTCTTACTAATGATGTATTATGATTTACTTCAGAAATTAGGATATTTTTGTCAATATATTAGTATAACTCCATCAGTTTTACTTATGACACTTAGTGAAAGCACTGTCTTCTTACCACTAAGATTTTTATGTTATAGAAAAATAACTAAATTCATGTCTCATTTATTATTTCAATTGTCCATAGTTATTAATACTTATATTTCTTTCATTAGTGGCAGGCATTTGATTAAACTCTATAATAAAAGAAAGATACATATATTTTCATTATAACTATAGGCATAATGATATGAATATTATTGATCAAATGTGGACTATTCACAGACTTGGTCTATTCTCAAGTCTTATAGCTATGTTGTGAACTAGTGTTACCAAAGTAGTCAACCCTATTCCCTAAACACTCTATATTCTGGTGGGGTATAATTGTCCATAAAATGCTAACAAAATGTATGTTGAAATGAGAACTTAAATACAAGTTTTTGCTTTGAATTGCAGAATGTATTACTTTCTTTTAGTGACAAGGATTCAAATAATCTGACTGTTTTATATGCCATGCATCTTATAGTACTATATAGTTCATTTACAACCACTTTAAAAATAAACCAAATATTTGTTGAAATAAACTCTCCAGATTTATTTTGTCAAACTTTTTTCCTACTTATTTTTTTTTTTTTTGTACTATTTCAATTTACCAATGTTCCCTCCTGAGAAAGTAACTCTGTCAATTGTTTGTGATATCCTCTGTCTGTAGAAGCAGACCCCTTGCTGTTAAAGTCAATCTTTGAACAGTGGGGAGAAATAAGTTAACTGTAATTGATTTGTAGTCATCAACTAAAGTTTTTCAGCCAGAAAAATCAACTGAAATTACTAGGGGCCCTGAGGATTGCTACATCTATTATTCTAGTAACCCATTGATCTTATTAATCCCTTAAGAGTTTACTTATATAAAAAAATTTGAATGGTGTGGCCATCATCTCAATTAAGATTTTTTATGCTGAGAAATTATCTAGAAGAATGATTTTTCATGCTTTTTTTACTCTTCCTATATCCACTATTGTCTATTTTTCAATTTCTCATATTTTTACTGACATTAATGACTATTAAATATCTTTATATTTTATAACAAGTCTTTATAGCATGCACATATTATCTAGTTTATAATACAGTATAAATCTCATGGGTTCTTGAAACTGGATTATAGTCTGCAGTCCTGGAGCTGATACGGCCATCTCTTCCCATCAGAGGTTTTTTCAGGGGGTCTTGGTTGATGAAACCATATTTGCCTGGAAGCAATCCACAGGTTCTCATCTTCTGTGGAACCAAAAGCAGAACTCTTCCAAAGCAATAAATCCTTAGACACGAATTTCAAAATCAAAATAACTTTGAAATATATATTCTTGTTTAACTTAGTAGCCTTTGCATTTACAATCCGTTGTCTTTCTGCAGTTAGCTCACTAACAGTTAACTATTATAAGAAAACACAATAACAACCAAAATCCAAATTTTGTGTCTATTTTACATTTTTACATGTCTTACTATATTTTTATTGCTCTGTTTCTCTTTTTAAAGACTTTCTCTACCTTCTTTCTTTTATCTCTGAATTCTATGTACCTTTTACGTACATTGTAACCCATTTGCAGGCATTTTTTTAATCTGAATCTGTTTTATTGTGAATTCTTAATCATCTTCCAGCCTGAAGAGCTTTTAAAATACTTGCACTCTCTTAAAGAGCCACGTAATTTTTTCAGATAAAGATGAATCAGTAAGTTCTCTTAAAGGAACTGTGTCTCTGTTCACCACCAGCAAACAGAGCAGACCCAAGAAAATGCTGCTACTAAGAAACCATCTTTGATTCCTTTTTGTTCAAAGTAAACAAAAACCTTAAATCAATCACATGCTACTGAGTCTTCTATGAGACTTCAGACTGGCCTGGTTACGGCTTATACTCCCTGCCGCGAGTCCGCTGGTGCCATTTTGAGTGTGGTCAGATGCCGAGCTTTCTCTACAATAATCCGATTCAGATACACAATTTGGAAGCTCCTTTGCTCAGTTTCTGTGATCTAGATCCCTTTCTAATCTTTCTCAGGCTATAAGTGAATATTCAGCCCATGTTGAGAAGCCATCTGTTGCAATGAGGTTTTTTTGGTCCCTGGCAGCCAGAGGTCCAGACTCACCGACCTGCAGTCAGCCCCAGACCCCTTAGCAGCCTGCCACTGCTCAGGCCCCCAAAATGATTCAGATGCTTGTATTAACTTCATGCTGTTTGGTCTTTGGCTCGGGCACATTACTAGCTTGCTCTTACATTTTAACTCAACCCATTTTCACTAATCTGTCTGCCATGTGGCCTGTGTTTTTTACATGTTGTTCCTTTGGGCTTCTGCCTCCGTCTGCTCTGACTCCACTCTGCTTCTCCTATCTATGCTCTGATTTCTCCTCCTACTTTTTCTATGGTACTTGTCATGGGCCAAAACAGCTCCTTTATTTAAAGATTGATATTCACAGCATATCGAAAGGCATTCCCACATCAGAGACTTAAAGAGTTGCTCAAAATCCTTCTTCTGAATAGTTGTTTTTAAAAACAGAAAATCATCACATTATAAAAAATAGAGACTACTGTCTGAACATTTAGTTACCACAGGCACAGGTTTTTTTCCATTAGCTGCTTTTTAAATCAATTACAAAATGTCTGAGTATTTTTATTTATTTATTTTAACAGATTTCTAAAAAATCTCTCTCTCTCTCTCTCTCTCTCTCTCTCTCTCTCTCTCTCTCTCTCTGTGTGTGTGTGTGTGTGTGTGTGAGAGAGAGAGAGAGAGAGAGAGAGAGAGAGAGAGAGAGAGAGAGAGAGAGAGAGAGAGAAAGAGAGTGCATATGAACCAGAAAATCCTGAAAGGGAAAAAGCAAATTATTAACCATCAATCCAATCTGTGTCTTTTAGTAGGTAGAAAAAAATTATTTTTAGCTAAGAAAACAGAATGTCTAGCTGTGAAAGCATCATCCTCTTCTCAACAAACACCAGGAAAAAGCAATCCAAAGACATCTGAAAAAAATGACTTGTAAAGCTGATCATTAATTTGAAAGAGAAGCAAAACTTTTTGTACCATGAAGAATGTTATTATTGTACACACCGATCATTTCAGTACTTCAAAATCAGATGCATGAGAATTAAATGTTTGAAGCCAGTCTATGCTGTATTAAAAAAAAAAAAAACACAAAAAATTAAAGGCAAGCCTGGGCTACATATCTAGACTTTCTTTTAAACAAAAGCAAAATTCAAGCAATAACAAAAGACAAATTAAAATAGAAATATATATCCACAAGAACTGAAACAAAACTGATTATTGAGAGTCATTGGCTAGACCCATCAGATATAATTTCTCTGCTGTTTTTTTTTGTTTGTTTGTTTGTTTTCAGTCAGAAGAAGAAATGTTGGTCTTGCTTGCTGTAAGAAAGATACTAGAGTACCAGCTGCTTCAAATAGATGTAGGCGATCTAAATAGAAAGCCTGAAGCTAATATTAAACTCTAACTTGTGCCAGTGAAATAAAGTTGCCTAAACCATGTTTGCTTCTCTTGTAAGTTTACTGTCCAATGACTCATAGGAAATCTGCAGCTACAATCTGGTCTCTGTATTTCAACATTTCTGTTGTGATTAGGGAACTGAATTTACAACTGAATTTCCTTAGTTTTAGCAATGGATAAGAGGAATGGCATCATTTACTATCTGAGGTATAACAGGCCTAGCTCCTAAGGTAAAATTACATTCCCCAAATCTCCCAGGCTCTTATGAGTCTGGTTATTGTTTAAAATTCCAGTCACAAGTATTGGGTAAAATTGTACTTAGAAATATTTGAAGGCTAAAGAAAGTCTTTTGATGAGAATTTTATATATTTTTCTGATGACTGATAGTAACCTGCTTTTATTTTTTTGTAATTAAAATATGATTACATCATTTCTCTCTTGTCTTTTTTTCTACCTAGTTCTTGCATATACCCATCTTTATACTCTTTCAAATTTACAGCTTCTTTGTTTATTAATTTTTACACCCATTCCCCCCACATCATATACTTAATTATGTAATATATAATCTGCTCCAAAAAAGAAGTGCTCAAAATCCATAACCATCAAAGAGGTGAAAATCAAAGCAACCCTGGCATACTATCTTACATCTGTCAGAATTGTAAGATCAAAAACACAAATGACAGCCTATGCTGGAGAGGATGTAGAACAAGGGGAACATTATTTCATTGCTGGTGGGAGTGTAAATTTGTACATTAACTTTGGAATGCAGTAAGGCAGTTCCTCAGAAAACTGGGAATCAATCTCCTCAATGATCCGGCAATACCACTATAAAGTATATACATAAAGGATACATATTCTTACCCAAATAAAATCAGCTCAGCTGTGTTCAGAGCAGTAATATTCATAATAACCAGAATGCAGAAACAACCTAGATAGCCCTAACATGAAGAACAGATTCAAAAATTATGGTACATTTACACAATGGAATACTACTCAGCAGAAACAAAAAAATTCAGGAAAATGGATGATTTTTCACAGTATCATTCTGAATGAGGTATCACAGGCCCAGAAAGATAGACATGGAAGGTACTCACTCATAAGCTGATTTTAGACAGAAAGCGAGGAATAACAAGGCTGCAAACCACAACACCTGAACAGCTTGGTAACAGGAGGAAGTTAAGAGAGACATCTAGGGATTCCCCTGGCAAGAGCAAATTGGGATCATAACAGGGAGCCTGCAAGGGGAGGTGGGAACAAATCATGAAAGGAGATGGTTGAGTGAGAGGAGCAGCAGAGAGGGAGAACAAAGAAATGGACATTTGACAGAGGGAGCCACTGTGAGCATAGAAAGAGATCTCGTAATTAGGAAACCTCCAAGAATCCACAAGATGGGACTCCAAGCAACAGTGGAGGGGGTGTCTAAGCAGGACTTCTCCTATAATCAGATTAATGACCACCATAATTGTCATTATATAACTTTCATCCAACAATCTATAGAAGCAGAAGCAGAAATCCATAGCTAAGTACCAGAGCAAGCTCCCAGTCCAGTTGAGGAGAGAGGGGAGAATACATATGAGCACAGAGCTCAGGATCAGGAGGAGATCCATAGAGAAGGCTGACGGGAGCTATTGGGATCTCACTTACTTTGAAATAATTGCTGGGGAACCTTCAGGGAAAGGAACTAAACCCTCCAAAGGTCGATGACAGTCTAACAGTGGGGGCTGTTTGTGAAGTCTCTTGCAGTAGGATCAGAGTATATTCCTGGTACATAAACTGGCATCTTGGAGCCCATTCTCTCCAGAAGAACACCTAACTCAGCCTTGGTACTTGATGAGAGACTCAGACCTACCTCAACTGTATATGCCAAACTGAAGTTACTCACTTCATCTTTTCCTTTTTAGGGAATGGATGGGGAATGAGGTGGGGGGAGTCTGAGGGATGACTAGAGTGACAGAGAGAAGGATAGGAAAAATGAACAGTGGCAAATATGGAAAACTCAATTTTAAATTAAAAAAATTCAGTGGTTAGTCTCACTGGTATTTCCTCCTATGCCTAAAAATCACAACAGTGGAACAAACAGATGAGAAAGGGTCTGTGGAGAACTGTCCTAAGCTCATTGTAAAGAATTTAACTCATGAAAATGGAAACTGTGACAAAAGTGAGGATCGTGATTAAATGCAAAAAAAAAAAAAAAGAAATAAAGAAAAGAAAAGAAAAAAGCCATTTGTAGGCTCTGAAAGTAACTAATAGAGTGAGCTGGAGCAAATGTAATCACAGTGCATTGTACACAAGTGTAATTGTCTCAGAAAATTTCATTACAAATTCAAACAGTTCAGAGGTTGAATGTCTTCAGATAATTATGCGTGCTGGGCCATTTGCTAAATCTCCTTCTATATATTGTACCATAGATTTGTCTCTTTCTGTATATTAACAGTATATCTAAGGGAAAAAATATTACTTCAACCTCACAGATACCATTCATTTTTTTTATTTTCTGATCTTTCCCATGAGCATGTAATTTTTGGAATCTCAAAAGAGGGTATTTAGCATAGATAAGGCTTCTTCCCCTCTGTCCCTTATGCTTTAAGAAATGGAAAGCAGCATATCTATCTAATTTTTCCAATTTTTTTTCACACTTCAGAGGTTGTTGTGGAAAATAATCAATGTGGTGGGTTTAGGTATTTTTGAGCAAGCCCTAGGTATGTCTTTGAGATATTTAAGGACCTCTGTATGGGGATGGGTCAGTGCCCTTTTAAGGACTGCTGCAAGCTGCCTGCCCACCCAGTTTATTTACCGAGTTCTCAGAGGGAGGATTCCACTTCTGCATGGGTCATTTCAATCTTTTAGGAATTGTCTTGATGTTTAATCTTGTATCAGTGAGTGTTTCATATAAAAACCTTAATAAATATTTATATTTTGATATAATTAATTGCCAGTGAATAAATTATACAATATCTTGTGCCCAATGAGGGCACTTTCATTTTATAAAATCTAAAAGGTTAAATATGTACATCATGCCAATGACACTTACTCAGGACTACAATGAACTCTGAAAGAGCTGATTCTTCCTTCTTAGGGAATGGATGAAGAACACCATTTTAACACACCTTTTAGAAGTCATGATCATTATGGGAACACCTGTATAAATTAAGACTGATAATGCTCCAGCATATGTTATCCAAAGGATGAAGCAGATTTTTAAATATCACAATATAAAGCACATTAAGGTTATACCACACAATTCTATAGGACAAGAAGTTGTGAAAAGATCTCATCACCTAACTCAGTCTTGATACTGGGATAAGAAAATTAAATTTGCCTGGAGTGGATGCTCCACACTGGGCAGACTCACCTTTGGACTTCTTGCCCTTTTTAGGGAGGGAATGGTTGGATGGGGATGAGGGAGGCCAAAGGCTGACTGGGAGGGATTGGGATGAAGGAAGAGAGGGTGAGCAAGAGGATACATGGAAAAAAAACACTTTTTATAATAAAATAATAATAATAATAATAATAATAGTAATAATAATAATAATAATAATAATAATAATAAAGATCTAATCGCACCTTAAAAGATATGTTTCATAAACAGAAAAGAAGGAAAAAACAGGGAGAAATCTCATATTGCCATACTAACCTTGAAATTTTTTTTAATGCTGATGTAAAAGAATAATGGCTGCAGAGAGACATTAGATTAAAAAAATGGAAACTGGGATATGTGCTTTATTGGGGAAGGGGTTTTGCTTTTGTTACCACAGGAGAAAAAATATGGTATTATTCAAAAAGAGACACCTTCTAAAGAATAGAAGTAATAGCTCATCTACCAATATGACATTTAGACGATGGCAAACAAGACTCACCAAACAATGCTGGGACAGGGCTTCATTTTTGTTTTTTACAAAAGGAAGAAATAACCATCTTCAAAAAATTAGAATGACCCTGGATGTCTAGAAACCTAAGGTTAAAAGGTGGTCAATTATAAGAAGATTACAAGCAAAAAATACAAGGGCTGCAGGTACCAAAATGCAATAAAAGGTAAATCTTCAATTCTCTCTAACTTCTCTAACTCTTAAAAAAATGTAGTCCTGATTTAATTATAAATCAAGTTTTCTTTAGAGTTAGAGTAAGTGGCATTCTTTTATTCTAAACTCAAAACAAATTTTAAGAGATTCTGTCTCATATCAGAAAAGCCATCTGGTGTGGGACAGAAGACAGCAAAGATAAATAGACTATTATTTTTGTAATTTTATTTGCAATTCTATCTCTGTATTTTTTCTGGACCTATTAAAATCTTCTTTTCATATGATTTTGTATTAAAAATTTATACTTTCCATTTGATATTAACAACATTTAAGTTTTTCTATTGTAAACAACTAGTTCTCCTACCATCTCCAAAGAATCCAGAAAGAAAATGAAGATCCACCACAAGATTCTATTTGGTCTATGATATAAAAAAGAAACCCATATATACCACTCAATGACTGCTTTTAAAGTACAGACTATTCAAGACAGTTTCAAGATTATTTTCTATGATTACCCATCATATCAGATATCTAAAAAAATTCCAGATTGCCTTACCCAGTACTCAGCAACCGGTTATAGATATTTATAGTCAGTCTATTAAGACCTAACCTCTGTCTTAGTTTTTTTTTTTTTGTAAGTAAAAACCCACAGAGATTATATCACCCACAAATCAGCAAAAAGTTACCCTATAAAAAACTATGCCCCTCTCCCAATAAGATTTGTCATCTAAAAGTTATAGATAATTATTCTGCTAAGGTGGTTATAAAAAATATTTAGATTGAGGGTAGAACAATATTATAGACTCAAAAATCCCTTTTAAAAGAATAAAAATGAGAATAGATAAAAATAAATATAAATAGATTGTATGTACCAGTAAACAACTGTAAGTCAAATATGAGTCATAGACAATTTATACTAATATAAATTCTTATATATTAATACAAATGTAAATTTATTTTATATGTCTACTTGAGATAATTTGTTTATCAATACAAATTGAAATCTAAAATTATTATGTATCTCTAAATTAATATATAGACACAAAATTGAATCTATAATTACCATATTTTGTATGTGCTTCCACTTCTGCTTAAAATTTCTTGCACATTAATGCATATTAAACATGTTGACATTTCCACTATGTAATATCTACCTCTGTTTAATTGATTAGTCATTATATATATATAAATGTTCTATTTCTATGTTTTATTTATCTCTGTTTAGATATTATATATTATATATTTTATAGTATATACTTATAATATTTTTTCATTTTTACAATATTTTATAAATATATGCTTACCTTTGTTTAATATTTATGAGTGTCATACTTAAATTCATCATTTAAAACTCTATACTCAATAGATTGGCTATTTTTACAATGTAAACTTCAGTCTTTAAAGCGATAAAAATTACAAATTACAGTTACTTACATTTGTCATGTACTAGCCATGTTGTTTAAGATTCTCATATATCAAATAAAATACGTCAGATAGGTGAAAGTCTTCACCCAGTTCATAGACTTAAAAAATATGACATTTAATGTTTTGTTATTCCAAATTTGGTCATGAGAAACAAGATAATTTCTGGTGGCACCATTCTTTACCTGAGGTGGTTTGGACATTAAAGACACTTCACAAAGAATTTGTCTTCCCTTGCAGATAATAGTCTATTGGACAAAAAAAACCAAAAAACAAAAAAAAACCCAAAAAAACCCCAAAAAACAACAACAACAACAAAACCTGCCCTTGCCTTGAATGCTAACACTAAACATGCCATTCAATCCAGATGAGTGAGACAAAAGATATAGACAAGACAAAGATTTTGGCAAGACAAGATAAAACAGTTTCTCAAAATACCCTGCTTCTAAAAATTATCTGACAATTATCCTAGGTCTGTAACCAACCAGTAAATGCTCCAACTTTACAAACAATGTGTAAGTGACTGTCCTGGCAGCTAGCTGTCATTGTCCTCCCCCAAATTTTAAAAGTTAGTTACTCCTGTGCTTTCAGCTTACTCAGGTAACATATTTTCCTTCTCAGGAATTTGATGGAGTTGAAGACTAGATAGCAAAGTTAGTACCATCTCATATCTTAGATAAGAACATTTATATATTGTATTCATATTATTAAAATAAACAGTGTTAAAATAATCTCTACATATTGCCACTTATCAATATTCTAGACACTTAAGATATATCTTATATTTTGTTGTTAGTTACAGTTTGACCTTGTTTATATTTTTTTTGCCTTTTTCCTCTTCTGAACATTACTTTATAATTATTTCTATTGTATATAGTCTTACATGTAAGTTTAACCCTTTTATATTTAGGCAAAATGGGGTGATGTGATGGGTTCAGGCACTTTTGAGCAAGGCCTAGAAGTGGTTTTGAGGTTTTAAGGATCCCTGTATGGGGCAGTGCCAATGCTTCCTGCCTTCCAACCATGGTTGTTTCCAGAGTTATTGGATAGAGGATTGTCACTGC
The DNA here is from genome assembly GCA_033318265.1 of Phyllotis vaccarum. Taxonomy (NCBI): domain Eukaryota; kingdom Metazoa; phylum Chordata; class Mammalia; order Rodentia; family Cricetidae; genus Phyllotis; species Phyllotis vaccarum. Next base: position 62,951,315 of record JARWLC010000010.1, read on the forward strand.
TGTCATTGTGTGAGGCATTTCAACCCTCCAGAAATTGTCCTAAATTTCAATTTTGTAGCAGTGAGTACTATATATAAACCCCTTAATAAGTATTAATCTTCTAATATAATCAATTGCCAGTGAATAATTTCTACAACAAACCTTTATATATTTTTGTAAATATATTTCCATTCTTACATAGGTATGGTGGTTTTAATGAGAGTGGCCCTCATAGGGAGATATATTTGAATGCTTTGGCTCCAGTTGGTGAACATGTTTGGAAAGAATTTGATAGTATTTACCAAAAAATATTTGTCACTGGAGATGAGGGTTGCTATTTTAAAGGCCATAATATTCCCAAATAAATCTCTTTCTTCCTTCTGTTTGTGACAGGACTCAAACTAAGACTCCACTACCACGCCTGTAGTTTGGATTTAATTGAAATTTATTTACCATAAATATATGGATTATAGCATATTTTCTCACTCCTTATTCTTTTCGGCATATATGCCATAATCAAATTATACAGCATGTGATTAATAAATATTGTTATTCCATATCACATAAATAAAGAATCCCCACTTGATCTTTCCCCAGAAGCCTTAATTTGATACATTTTCATTAACACCACATGCCATGTACTTTCTTCTGTAGAGAAACATACCATTCCATACTACAGTATTATAACCAACTGTGCACCCTTTTCCACTTAGGATGTCCTATCTTCTGATATATGAACTTTATTTGTATTCTCATTAAATGTTACCTAGCAACAAATTTTGATGGGGGCATAGGGTATTGTGTAGACTCTCCCTTAGTAATTCTTAAATATCTGAGTAAAAGATAGGACTCTGAGGCTCTCCATAAACTGTAACAGAGAGCTAATAATTTTAATATTTTTAAATTATATTTCTATTAATTGCTTGCATTTTAAGAGTCAGGTGTTTATTTCATGTTGGTGTCAGCAATCCACAACACATGCCTTAGGTAATAGTCAATAATCACACCCAGAGTTTGAAATATAGCTCAGCCAGTAGAATGTATTGCAGCTTCCATGAAGTCTTGGGTTTTATTGTCAGCATCATTTTAATAGGAAATTATTCAAAAATTAATCTAGAAAATAGATAAATGGAGGCTTATTATTAGGCCATCATCTGACTACATAGTGAGTTTGAATATAGCCTGGGACACCTGAGTCACAGTTTTAAACTTTATATAGAAAATAAATAATTGTTTTAGGAGGTGGCTTGAATTTAATTATTTTACATGTGGATACAATTGCATAGCTATACTTTTCCTACTCAGACACTAGCAAGTGAAACAAAATAAAATATGACATTCATAATATGAACAAAATTTATACATATGGCTGTTTAGACACAGTTTTCTATTTGTAGTGCTTCAAGTGTTTGACAGGCCAAATGCAAATTTTTTACTTAGGAAATCAGACTTCACACCTTCAAACTAGGATTTGGGGAATTCTTACAAGTTGTAGAACATGAAAATGAGAAGATCCCAAACTTAAGTATCTTATCACAAGGGAAAATAAAACAGTGAGAAACAAAATGTAAACAAAACTACCCTGATGCCAGCCCTATTGTTGTACACTATAAATAATGAAATCACCTGAAATTTCATGACCACCTGTGCTCTTTGAAAATACAGAAATTTTTTAAATGTAAGAATTCTCTCTATTTCAAATATTTAGACAGATAAGAGACATAGATAAATGAACAAAATTACTACAATTATTGTGAGATATTTGTATATTATGTGATATTTTATTGCTGTGACTGGTATAATAAAAAGCAGAATAGCCAGTAGTTAGGTAGAAAGTATAGGCAGATGCTTTGTAGAGATAAAAAAAGAGGAGCATTGTGGGACACTTTATCTGAGCAGCCCTAGGAAGAGGGGTGGGAAGGCACAGAGTCTATGGCACAGAATCTGGAAGTCAAGTGAGAAGCAAACACACAGTTCTTTAAAACAACTGGTAGGCCCACAGATTCTTTTATATGAGTTATGGGGCAAAACTATATAACCCCTCTTAAATTGCCATTGGCTACTGGAAACCCTGAGCTGTGGTCTCTCTCTCTCTCTCTCTCTTTCTCTCTCTCTCTCTCTCTCTCTCTCTCTCTCTCTCTCTCTCTCTCTCTCTCTCTCTCTCTCTCTCTCTCTCTCTCTCCTCTAGCATCTCAATGCCCACAAGATGCATGCAATAGGAGATGCCAAGCTGGCTGAGTGAGAATTAGCTAGTGTTCATGCCTAGGTACATTAACCAAAGCACAGAAACCAAAGCTCCATCAGGTTTGCTGGCTGTGTTCCCCTACAGAGGAGGAGAGATCTAAGTTCATAGGAGATGTTGAGAGACACAGAGAAAATAGAAGATACAAGATACAATAAAAGTAATGCCACATTTTAGAATGTAGATTAATATAAATGGATTAATTTAAATTATAAAAGCTAGTTATTAACATACCAAAGCTATAAACTGAGATTTTATAATTAATAAGAATTCTCTGTGTCATTATTTGTGACCTGGCTAGTGAGCCATAAAATGACTCATTATATAGGATCTAATGGAGGCTTGAATATCCACATAGGGCCTAGGAAAGTGATCTATTGGGTAAGCTTGGCTTAATATACTGAGGTGCAGCTCTTTTTAAAGGTACAGATGCATATCAGGGCATTAGAGCCACTTTTTTGCTTGGTAAAAATATTTGCAGCATTATGAAGACAGCAGCTGCCCAGAGCTGGGACCATAAACACTCCAGCATGAGGTTAAGCTCTCAAAGAGCCAAGGAAGGTGGAAGTAGCAACTAGCACCATGCTTGAGGTTAGCATATTCACTTTAAATTTGTCTCCCATGGTCAGAGAAGGCTGCAGACAAACAGAAATTTATGTCCAGACCTAGAAAACTTCTGAACAGATGTATTATGCATAAAAATGTGTCCAAATGCTAAAGAAAAAAAGAAAATGGTTATAGATAGTCATAGAGAAGCATAAACAGAGCTTTAAAAAAGTATCAAAAGAGAGAGTAAAGTAATATTAAGAAAAAAAAGATGGGAAATTCACAGGTGTCTGGAGCTTGTATGATACTTTTTAGACTTTGAATTTTTAAAATGCTAACAAACAACTATAAATAGCTGCTTAAAGACATTGAATTATGAAAGCTGAACAATTAAAACAGCCTATATATTATAAAAATGAATGTCAGAAAATATATTGCATTGGGGAAGAGATTATATCTTTGTTTCTACAGCAGGGAAAATGTCAGTTTTCTTCAAGTGTAAGGAAGAGCAAAGTGGATTGTAGAAGGCCACTTGAAAAATTTGTCTGCAGTCATGAAAAAGAAACCAAGAAAGACTACAAGGACAAAAGATATATATGCTAACCCTCCACTATGGGACTACTCTGAGACTGTATGAGAAATGTCATCCTTTTTTGTTGAATGGATTGAAATCACAAAGTTGAGAGAGGCCTTTTTTGGCTCAAATATAGAACAGAAAATTATTTTTAATTGACTTGTGCACACCACACATTTTAAACTTGTGCTGGTGCATATATGTATGTCACCTTTAAAACTTTGTGTGCCCTTGGATTAAAAGAACCAGACCAAAAGTAAAGAAAACACATGTAGTTCAGGTCATTCACCCTCACAGAATACCTCCATTGCCATTTTCTTAAAAATTTATAACAAGACAAAGTTGTCTAGCTTCACAGACTACACCCAGAACTTCAATTAAGCTCTGCACTTTCCCATCTCACAGAGAATGGACAAAAAAAAAAAAAAATAGAACAAGTTCTCCCAGGACATTCCTATTTTTCAATTTTTAAAGTTTCCCTAAAAATGTCATTGACCCCAGACAGCAAGAAAACAATTTTAAGAATATAATACCAACATTCCCAAAAGGTGGGGTTGGTGATTGCTATTTGCTATCAGTCATGGTTAGAAAGAAAGCTGAGAAAAAGAGAGAAATTGGATTCAAGAATCTTCTTCTGAAAAGAAAATAGGCATATATAGCAATGGCAAGATAAAATAGTAGATTGTTTAACTGCTTTTAACTAAAAAGCAACTATTAACCTTATTTATTTTATATTATATCAATTTTTGTATATTCGTACAAAGTTAATTTTACTTTTTATTATACTGTATCTATGTTTCTATTTTTAAGGTATTGTACCTATGCATATAATTTAAAATGTAAAATTCTATTCCTTGAAATATATTTAAGATTAGTAAATCAAGATTAGTAGTTAGTCTACTATAATAATCAAACTTGTGGTCATGTTACATATGCTTTTACATTAAAAAAGGGATATATTTTAAATGGGTAGATCATCTTCAAAGATCTAAATAATATGTAATTTAAAAATGTTTTAATAACAAGGTTTTTCATGAGATTGTGACATGTCTGCTTCCAAAAGCACCAAATTTACTTCAAAAAAAAGATGATGGGCATCAAAGAAACTTTATGTGGTGTTTGCTTTTATTGTGGCAATGTTAGCCATTAGGCAAGAAACCGACCTTGCCTTGACTGATGATAGTATGCTATCCAAATTGGACAAGCAGAATATAAATGAAGGCAACTACTGAACTTTCCCAAAACAAGGTTGGGAAGTCCTTCAAAATTACTGCTTCACAGAAAAATCAATCAGATATTGTAGGTGTGTAGGCCAAAGATAGATGATCCTCTATGGTAAAGGAACCGAAGGTCCAGGAAGGTAACTGTTTCTGTCATTCCTACACTTTTGGCAGCTGCTTGCTCTGCATTTCCTGTCTACTCAGGTAATTAGATCATTTTTGGATCTTTGATGGTGTTGGAGACAATATAATTATAATTGGAGTTTACTGTAGTTTTGGTAGGAAGGAAATCAGGTATAAAACCTTGGACATTGCAAGATAGGATAAATGATTGTTTCCTCTACATTTTCCAAGTATTTATAAACTAGACTTTATAAATGTAGTTTATAACTGATAATTGTTCTTGTTGTATAAAGTTTTGTTATGTTAGAATTATGATATTTTTTTATTCAGATAAAAAGCAATAAATGTTATGGTATATTTGTACACTGTATAAAGGTATATTGGTGTGATTATAATAAAAGGCTGAATAATCAAATTTAAAAAGAGTTTTCTGTACTGGAGTAGCCCCATGGTTCAAACCTTCTGTAGCTGCTTATCTGAACCAGCAATCCCAAAGTCCCAAAGGAACACATAGACACTTAATTACATTCTACTTGGCTTGTGTCTCAAGCATATTTCTAGTTGACTCCCTCATCTTAATTCAACCTATTTCCATTAATATGTATTGCCATGTGGACTGTGGCTTACCTATTTCATTACATGTTTATTCTTTGGCCACTGGATTGTGTTTCTCTCTGACTTTGCCTTCCTTTTCCTACTTATGCTCTGATTTTCCCGCCTACTCCTACAGTGTGAACCATAGGCCAAAACAGTTCTTATATTATTCATTGATATTCACAGCATACAGAAGGACATTTCCACATCACTTCCCCTTCTCTGTCTAATCAATAAGGAAGGTTTCAATTTCAATATAGCAAAATTACATATGAAAAAAAATCTATAAATGACAGAGATGACACCTGTCTCACTGTACAGTCACTCAAAGTTCCTTTGTAACATTGGTACATCCATCTTCAGCATACAGGCCCAAAGTCTCTGGCATAACTTTCAGTGAAGCAGGAAATTTGAAGAACTGCTCTGCCCACAATCTAGACTATTTATGTATTTTTCATTTTACATGGAATATTATATTTTTATTCCTCTATTTCTTTTTTATGAACTTTCTCTACCCCTTTTCTTTTCTCTCCCAGCCTACATATTCTTTTTCACAAATATTGTAACCCATTAAGAGGTGTTCTCCATCTGAATTTGTTTTATTGTATATTCTTAAATCTAAATATTGTATTTTCTAACTAGAAGAGCTTTTAAAATGTTAACTGTGCAGCACTGCTTTGAATGCTGACTCTGCCCACTGGGTAATTTTTCAACATGGCAGAGTTGTAAAAGCCACTCTTAACATCCCAATTCTAGGAAGCAGTATTAAATATCACGAAACTTTTAACATCCCTACTCTGGGGAAGCTTAGATTCCACACATCACCAAGTAGAGAGCCACTGTTGCCCACTGCTCACTCCACTTAAATGTTTGGCAGCAATGCCTCTTATAGAGCCACACAGTGTTATCGATGAAGCTGAGTAAGGAAGGTGCTCTAAAAGGAGACTTGTCTGCTCACTGCCAGCAAACAGAGCAGACCCAAGAAAAGGCTTCTACCACGAAATCATATTTGACTCTGTTCCCTTTTTGTTCAGTATAAACAGAAAACTTAAATCACATGCAGCCAATTGCTCATACAGATGTAGTGGGATTAAATTGTTACATTGTAAATATTTGTCCTGTCTATTGGTTTAATAAAATTGCTGATTGGCTGAAGGCAGACAGGAAGTGTGAGTGGGTTACCAGACTAAGAAAACTCTGGGAATAGGAAGAACTGATCAGAGACACCACAGAGACACCAGAGAAGGCAGAAAATACACAGGACAATGTTGTAGTGAGTTCGTCGGGTCCCATGCCCTAGAGGTCCCGGACCCACAGACCTGCCCGGGACTGCTTATCTGCCTGCCGCCGCCTGGGTCCCCAGAAACGACTCAGACGCTTCTATTTACTTCATGCTGTTTGGCCTATGGCTCAGGCACATTGCTAGCTAGCTCTTATATCTTAAATCAACCCATTTCTATTAATCTGCGGGCCACATGGCCCGTGTGGCTCACCCGTGTTCTTTACATGTTGTTCTCTGCGCGGCTTCAGCTCGTCTGCCTCTAACTCCGCCCTGCTTCTCCTCCCCAAACTCCTCCCATTTCTTCTATGGTACCTGCCATGGCCCAAACCAGCTCCTTTATTTAAAGATATAGCACACACAAATGCATTCCCACAGGACAACTATACTGTTCTGAGGAAAGATACCAAGCCATATGACTGAACAGGATAAGAATCATGGGTTAGTTTAAGAGCAAGAGCAAGCTAGCAATATCCAGAGTTGCAGGATGATCATTAAAAAATTAATACAAGCATCTGTAAGACTACAGATCAGAACCTCAGGGCTAGGCCCAAAAGAGTTGGCCATAAATGACATACATTTTGAGTCTTATGACATACTGAGTCTTATGTGAGTCTTCAGGAACCAGAATTTTTCAACTTCAGATGCATGCTGCAAGCCCATCACCATTTCTAATTCAAGCCTGAACACCCGAAGTCTCTGTACCATGATCCACTTGAGGGACACATTTTGGAAGCTGCTCTTGGCTCTGTTTCTGTGCTCTAGAACCCTTGTTAAACTCAGATAAGCAGAAGGTATAGGTGTGACTTCTGGGGAAAGAAAGAAAAAAGGAAGAATTGAAGCATGGGACAGATGCCAGGACATGGTGTGTAAACAAGAGGTAGAAGATGAAAGGGAAGTGACACCAAGTGTTATATTTTAGATGAATATAAATGGGTTAATTCCTAAGCTATAGGCTGAGCTTGCAGTCATAGTACATTAAGAAGCAAAAAAGTGGAAAGATAAATATATTTTAACTTGGCGATATGAGAGGCTTAGAAAATTATCAGAGACGGAAAACTAGCTATGCAGGAGAGACGCTTGCATAAATAAAGCTTGCAGTATAGCCAATTTTTGTAGTGACTAACATTGCTTCCCCACAAAAATACTCAACATATATAAATTATGAAGAAGAAACTGGTAAAAAGAATCTTTCAATAAGTAGTGACATACAGATTAAATCTGTATCCGAATCTTATAAAATTTAACTTATGGTTTGTGAATATCTATCTGAATATGTAAGTCTATATTGATTTTCAGTACAATTGTGATTACCAGTTGTAGATAAATACAGTTCAGGTAAAGGGAACATACAGTAATAGTCTGTCTTATGCTATGAAAGCAGTATCTCAAACACTATTTTTTTCACAGTTTCACTGTGGGTTTTTTTTTTGTGGTGAGCAATGTATACTAGATACTTCTATGTAGAGAGTATATATCCCCACTGATATTTAACATTTGAGATTAAAGTTACTGGTATTTAATAATATTAGCTTAGTAAGACATAATGGTAAACATCTTTATTCCTAGTGTCTAGAGAAAGAGTCACGTAAAATTTTATAAATTTGAGGCTATCTTGGTTTATTCAGAACTCCAGGACATCCAAACCTACCCGCAGAGAAACACTGTCTCAAAAAATATTATGTTGGCTTGTAAATGTTGTAGCTGGACACCTTGTGTCTGCTTCATTGAATAGTTTAATAAAAACAATGGTCGTTATTTTATGTTTATGCATATAAATTATATATTATGATTATTATTTAAACTATTTTTACCAGGTCACTAGTAGATAATTTGATATCTACCAGTTCTGCTATTTTATAGTTTTCTATAATTGAGTGCATACCTTTCTCTCCTCAATTCAACAATATACTTATCTTCACGCATTCACATCTTTCCTTTTGTCACATATGGTCCTCTGTGGACTGTGCCAAATCACAGGCTAATCAACACTTGGCTTCTTTTCTTACATTTCAGTCCCTTGTGTTTCAATTCTTAGACTGTTTTCAAAAGGAAAATTGTGTTTCTTTCCCATGTGCATACATGTAACACTTACTCTCTTATTTTTGTATTTATTGAATTTTTAAAGAAACATTTGAAAATGAAGTTTAAATTGAAGGCTTAAATAAAGCTATTGAATTATAGTCATATAGAACCTGTAACCAAACCATATATATTTATAACTTGTCTTACTTAAAGGGTTAAAGCATTTTTGTATGATTTACGTTCTGTGATTTAAATAAATATTCTTATAATATAAATATTTTGAAATTATAAGTAAAAATGGACCAACTTACTGCTGCATTTTTAAATATGCATTTATTATTTAGTGACCTCTAGCAAATATGATTAGAGGATTATTTATGCGACATTTAAAAGTCAACTTGTTATACTATAATGATGTCTCTTGAGAGAATTTGTTGTTGTGATAATGTTAATAGTGTTATTGTTTTATAAAATTAAAGAAAGGGAATATTAACGACAATAATATGTATCACAATAGCATCAATAGTGAATGTAAACAAATATTTTATAAGTCTTCTAATGATTCCTTTGGCAAGCTCTTAATTCAGTAAGAGATCTTGCCTGTGGAAATGAAGAAGTAATAAAGAAGCATCTTTAGTATCTATGTCTGGACTCTGCTCCATCTCAAACATGTACATATACATTACTCACATACAAAATCTTATAAACACACCAAAACACATGAATGTCTACACATTCTACGTACACAAACATGCGCAAAAAAATGTATGATTTTTATTATGGGATTTTATTCAACTACACCTAAGACTTAATCTTAGTCTGTTGGCTTTTGTATTTTGATTTCTATAAATTCCACAATTCCTGGAATCAACTCTGTTCTCTTTTCCTGTCAGTTACAGGAAAAGCAGAAACTTGTCTTTATGTATGATCCAGCTGCTCGCATTACAAGTCTTATCCCTTATTTTTAGATCCCTTCCAGTATTTATTCCATATTTAACTCCTGGGATAATATGTAAGCCTCATTATTGGCTAACACAAATGTATAAAAATAATTTTTATAGAAATAGAGATTAGAAAAATAAAGAATTATTTTTCAAATTTCTTTAAATAGCTGTAAAGAAAAATAAGAAAGAAAATAAATTTATAAGTATTGCTATATTAATACAAGACCAATTAGATTATGCAATATGTCTTTGAGTTTCTATAGAGTATTTAGGATTTGAGATTAAATCAACCATGTAGCCAATGACTCTTTTGAAATAGCCCAATTAAATTACTTACTGGTTATGATGATGACCTAGGAATGCTTTATGCACTTACGTTAATGAAATTGTACCGTGAAGTTATACAGTCTTACAGACATCATTAAAATATTGAAAATATGGTCCCAGAGCTATATATAATCAAGTGAAATGACTTCTGAATTGAAAATACATGTTAACAATTTAGTTAAAAATTTTACAACCATAAAAATTAGTTATTTATTATGAGTTATTTTGAATATTAGAAAAGTGATATCTATTTGTCATGGTGACAAAGAATCTCATCAATAATTAAGTACTGAGATTAATCTGAACAAGTGAATTTAGGTTAAAATAAGTTAAAAACTAAATATTTCTTTATTAAAAGTTTAATGAATTAAGTAACCATTCCTGATTTAGTCAGGATTCATCAAGAAAAATGAAAGCATAGATTACAATACATAAATGTGTACTTAATAGTGATTAAGTACCAGTTGAATACTGAGTGACTAGAAGATATTCTTTTCAACTGCCACAGTTTTTATTTCAACATATTTAATGTCTGCCTTTGTCTATAGTTAAAAAACTTTAACAAAATGCCCATTAATTTCTTTTTCTTATAAAACTTTTGTTACCATTAATCTTTGCATGCTTCATGTCATTTCTTCTCTTCTGAATTAATAACATTTTTGTTTACCTTTTATTTAAGATTTAATCATTTTGATAATAACGTACATACAAACTGTATTTACTCTCAGATACTCACTTCATCTGCTCCCAAGCTACCAATCTTTCTCTCAAATTTATCATTATCTTTTCAAATATATTTATCATATATAATATGCGTTACCAAAAATATTTCTTCAAATATATGTATTATATATAATATGCATAACCAAAAACAATATGTACCAGTAAAATATGAATTTAAAGCTTAAAGAAATTTAGATTATTTTATTTTATTTTAAAAAATGAGTGCCTTAACCATATACACACACATAAATACACACACACCTATGTATTTATATATGTATGTATAAATCATATGTGAATGCAGATGAGATACAGAGGCTGGGAATTCCTCCAAATGGAATCAGAGCCCATTGTGAGGTATGATAAGAGGTCTAGGATTCAAACCCAGGTCCTATTCAGATCTGACAGAGTGCAATAATGGAATATAAAATATGCCAGTAATCTGTTTCTACTACGTATTTGGAAAGAAAAATGAGGTAATTTAATGTTTTTAAAATGATTCACACAATGCCTATTAACAGGTTTCAGGTAGGAAATCCTACAAATTAAATATTTGCTTAAAATATGTAAGGCTACACATTTCAGAGAAAGGCTTTTCAAGCACCAACAATAAAAAGTTATTTTTGGTTCTAGAATAAATTTTAACTATGTAGAGACTTTTGAGGGAGTTTAAATACCATCTGGAATGTACATATACATACTAACCTGTTTCAAACAGTATTGAGTGGTAATTATAAAGAAGCATTTACCCTAACTTTTCTATTGTCTCCTGTAACATTATAAAGAAGGAAGTTTAAGATGTGATAACATGAGTACAGATCTTTAATACTTGTTTTTCAACTTTAGGACTAACTAATCCATTTTGATTTTAGGCCTATGAAACACAATGTCAGCCGGATATATCTTCAATGACATTTAATTTGTATAGTAAGTAAATTACCTCAGAATTTCATTTTACAATGAAATAAGTGCATAAGTAGTTCCTAAACATCAAGGATGATAATTTACATCATTTCATGCTCTTTCTTTTAGTAACAGTCCTATTTAATTTGAGTGTAATTTTTTCCCTTTCTACCAGTTGATTTGTTTTACGATAGCATATTTATAAAAGTAAAAATGAAGATTAAAAAAATTTCCTAAAACAAACCACAACATGTAGTAGTGGGTTTCGGGTCCCGGGCAGCCAGAGACCCACAGACCTGCCACCCGGGACCGCTTATCCGCGCACCGCCGCCCAGGACCCCAGAAACAACTCAGACGCTTCTATTAACTTCATGCTGTTTGGCCTATGGCTCAGGCACACTGCTAGCTAGCTCTTATATCTTAAATCAACCCATTTCTATTAATCTGTTGGCCACGTGGCCGTGTGGCTCACCCGTGCCTCCTTACATGTTGCTCCTTGGGTGGCTGGCTCGATCTGTCTCTGACTCCGCCCCACTCCTCCTACCTAGGCTCTGATTTCTCCTCCTACTTTTTCTATGGTGCCTGCCATGGCTCAAAACAGCTCCTTTATTTAAAGATTGAGATTCACAGCATACATAAACGCATTCCCACATCAACAACAGGTTGTGCTTATATATTATGCATACATAATTTTAAAGTAAAGAGGCCATTAGATTGAGAGGATATATGAAAGACATGAGACGATTGGACAGGAAAATTTGAAGAAGGGAGAGACATCACTACTTTTAAGTAAAAGTTATAAAATTGAAATGACTTAATGAGAATAGTGATAGAATAATAACAAAAATACAATATAAAAGTAACAATACAGAATAGTCAAATCTCAGACAATTCTTATTTATTTTTTCAACATGTACTTTTATTTGTGTGTGTGTGTGTGTGTGTGTGTGTGTGTGTGTGTGTATGTGATGGGAGAAAGAGGAGTATGTGCAGCTGTCTTCACAGAGAATAGCAATATTGAATTACCTAAAGCTGGAGTTTTCAGGCAGCTGTGAGAAGCCAAATGTGGATGCTGGGAGCTGAACACAGATCATCTGGAAGAAGAGAAAGTGATCCTAAGTGCTGAGACATATTCCCAGAACTACTTTTTAATTTTCAATCATAATAATATAAAGAGGAGATGATTTGTGTGTCAAATGTTTATTATTTGTATTTGTTTATTGTGACAAGATATTATTATATAATAATTTTAGCTTGCAAAACATGATGCCTGCATATAAACTTTCAGATTCTGGGATTAAAATATGACATCATACATCATGCCAAGCAATAAGTAATTAAAAGCCACTTGAAGGAAAATAAATATTTATCAATTGACATATAGTTAGATTGACATATTCATCTTGTGTGATTCTTTGTTACTTGAGCATGTGAAATGATCAAGTCAAAGTAATTAAAAAAAAAACAGTAGTTTAAACTTTATTACTCTAGTGCCTTGCCTGTACTCAGTGTCCTCTAGAGTTTTTGCATCATAGAAAATTATTGTTAACTCTATTTACCTTGTGCTATACAAGGCAAAGTTCTGTCACTTATGTTTATGATTTTGCAATCAATGTTTCTTCATTAGCTTACAGCTATATTTTTACATAATATGCAGCTTAATGTTTTAAAAATAATTGACAGCTTTTGTTTAATTTCAGAGCAATTGCTTTCTGGACAGAAAATTTTTGCTAACACTTCTCAAATTTGTAATAAATCTTAAGGGTGTTTCAAGAAATTATGTAACAAAATTCTGCTTGTACAATATTTAGCCTCCCATAGACCCCATCTGAAATTTTCACAATATGTGAGGGTTAAAAAATGAATACCAACAGATATTTTAAAGTTACCAGAAGAACAATTCAGTAATATAAATGGCAAGTACAGAATTTCTTAGTTCACCTGAAGTAATCCTTTGCATGTTATGCAATTTCTACATGTTCTGAGCTCTTCTTAGGCTATACAATGATACTATTAGTATCAATGGCGAAATGTGTCACTGTCGATTTAGAGTTGATGGTAAACTGATTCCAGGTATTGTGACAGTCATTCAAGCTTTCCCTGAGTTTATTGGGTTTGTGTCAATTTTTAGTATAGGTTACCAATCCCCCTTCATTTTCATGAGCATCCTGTCTTTGGTGATAAATCAAGTCATTATGTTAATTATGAAGGGTTTTTCACAGGGTGCATAATTACTTGACCCAGAGTGGTTCTAGTTATCTGACAATTCACTCAAATTATCATAATATTTTTAAAAAATATTGGCTTTTGAATCTTAACCACAGAAACCAAGAAGTGCTGATGTTCTCGATAACTAATCTCAATAACCGAGATTCACACCCTTTATTTTCTCCTTCTCATTAGAAAGAGACGTTTAATACTATAAAAGATATATAAAACTATCAAAAAACATGGTTATTATGTGATAAAGTTAACCTAACAAATATAACATGAATGATAAATACTTGTTGATCTAAAATATGGTCAAATAATCTTTGTAAATAGGCAACTGGTATATATCTATTACTAATAAAATACAAGATTAAAATCATCAAGATATTGGAATATTTCTAGTCCTTAATAAATGGTAAAGATAAACACAAATTGGGCTATGTTAATAAAAATGACATAGAAATAAGAAAGCCGACAAGGCTGCTAATTTTCATAAAGAACTACAGGCAACTAAGAATTGCTAAAATTGTCAAAAATACCCTTCCCTGGGGAAGAGTAATACCAAATGTTTACCACTGAATGCATGTATATGTATAACATTATGTAGACTGAGAAGATGTGTATGTGTATATCCTTAAACTTTGCACAATAAGTAGATAATTTTATAAAAGTATGCATATAACAACAAAAAGGACATATTTGAGAGGAAACAGAGACAAATATGTGGGAGGTCTTGAAGGGAGGGGAAAAATGAAAAATGAAATTATATTATAGTCTCAAAAATAAAATAAAATAATAAAATTTCTAGGAATATACAGGATTTTAAATGTACCAATTATATTTATAATAATAGCAATTTATTAAAGGAAGAGTAAGAGAAGAATATGATTCTTGTGATTCAAAAAGGGTCAAACTATCTTCCTGTTTTTTGTTAGATATAAATAACTCAGATAATTTACTCTTGTACCAAATTTAAAGAATCCTGTACATTAATGCAGCAATTATTGAGTTTTCTCACCATGTTACACAATATAGATGTCTAAAATTTATTCCTCAGTTCTCACTGAAATTTGTGTTCCTTAATAAATAATACTCCAAACCATTCCTATCTACACAGAATTTTCACATCGTCTATGTCTTAATTGTCTCAAAAAAGTTTCTATATGAAGTAATTTAACACACACACACAACACATACACACATATGTATGTATGTCTATATGTATATATACATATAAATGTATTTATATTCAAATATATGTATTTGGGGGCATAAGTGTGTGTGTGCATACATAAAATGTACATGTCCTACATGATACACACAAAAGTTGACAGATTAAAAAGTTATAAAACTCTGAATTCGCTTTGATTTTTCAAATAATGATAATAATTGCATGTGATTTGAACATACATACATATCTCAGAGTACTTATATTTTTGTATAAATTGTAGAGCATTTTCAACAGCAAAATGTACACAATAAATCAAACAATGAAGGAGTAAAAAACTGAAATATAAAAACGAATCATTGGGTCTCCAAATACACATATGAAACACTTTATTCTGATTTATTTTAGAGTATTTTTTCATTATTCAAGGGTAATTATGAAGATAGACTTAAGTTTAGAGTATCAAACAGAGTAAATCACCTACAGCCTAATAAATTGAACTAGTATGTGTAATCAACACAAGCCTACAGATTCTAGATTATAACATGTCTCATCAATTCATATTAGGTTTTGCTGTGAAATGAAACTACTACAAACCTCATAGAAATACTTTATGTGTAAGGGATTTAGTCTTCTCCTAGCAAGCTAAGAGAAGGAATCCATTTTTATTTCTAACCTTCTCCATCCTACATGAATCTTTCCTCTAGTGATAGAGGATTTATTAGTGTTCTTGGCAACCCCTTTGAACAAGAAACAGATTACAATTTTATCACATCAGAAGTATCATCATCAATCCTCTGCATTGAAGGCATGTGTATTTAAAAGCCTTTGCAATGAAAACAGCTAAAATGTAGAAAGCCCTTTGGTTTGGAAAAGAATATTTTACTAAAATGTACCCTCTTCTTCAGTATATAATTCTTTAAATTCTGCTTCAACAAGGTTGAGAATTGAAGATTTGTATGACCTATTAAATTGTATAGTGTTGATTCACTTAAGTAGACACTTAGATGACTGTGTGGTAGGAACGAAGTAAAACATTTTCTCTTAAGCAGTGATGGCATACTCCTTTAGTCCTAAAACTCAGGAGACAGGAGCAGGCAAACTTCTGTGAGTTTAAGTCTAGCCTGGGCAATAGAGTAAGCTGAAGATAGCCAGTGATACATGGTGAGATTTTTCTCTCAAAAAAATCAAATTTTATAAATATATAAGTGTATATATATATTGATATGTATATATATAGATACTTAAGTGATATCTTTAAAAAACAGAAGTATGCTCACCCCTATGTTTTACATACTAAATGAACTTAATATTTTATATTATAAATAATAGATATATTACAATTACATGATATAAAATGATAACTTTAAGTGGACTACATAAAATGACCATAAAAATAAGTTTTAGATTTATTATTGTATGAAAAATAAAACTTTAAAATGAAAATAAATTGCAGAAAGATAATAGTATAATGAGGCATAAGTAAAATTCTGATTCCAAATGGAAAACATCTTAGTTACTGAAATACATAGGTTTTCCCATAAAGTATATTTGGGATTTTGTCCCTCTTGTGGAAGCTCGTGAATACATGCATATGACTGACTTTAAGGAATGAGACTTTAAACAGAAGGAGAATTCAAAATGGAGCTCCTTGCAGTCACTGTTCTTAAGCCTAACTTTGAAAAGCTTTATTAGAGTCAAAGAATAGAGAACAGACTACAGGTTTATACTGGATAAAAACAATGTGTTTGAGCCTTCTTCCAGTTTTGTAGCAGAAAACCTGATTGGGACTCCATTTTGTTTTGTTTTGTTTTATTTTATTTTATTTTATTTTATTTTATTTTATTTTATTTTATTGCTGACCCTATACCCAGTGAATCTCAAAGTTCTTCTCCAAAAATCCTTCTTCCACCCAAGTCATCCCATTATCTC
The DNA here is from genome assembly GCA_033318265.1 of Phyllotis vaccarum. Taxonomy (NCBI): domain Eukaryota; kingdom Metazoa; phylum Chordata; class Mammalia; order Rodentia; family Cricetidae; genus Phyllotis; species Phyllotis vaccarum. The sequence continues at coordinate 62,968,105 of JARWLC010000010.1, forward strand.
AGCTTCAAAAACAGGCAGGAATTTACTAGGAACACATAGCTGAACAGGCCAAAAACAGGTAAACCAACTAAAGGCCTTCATCACTTCCTCCTCCCCTCCAAACTCAATCCCTAGCTTCATCACTATCTCTGCAGCAGAACACCTGCTAAGCCTCATGTCCCCTTCAGACTGTGTCTCCGGTGGATTCCATAGACTCTGTCTCCTAACCTTCCTCTTCATGCTTCCTGCTTTATAACAGCCTGAAAACTGAGCAGCCACTTTCTGATAACCCATATACCACACCTTTTTAAAAAAGCAGGTAGGCTATATGGAAATATTCTCATTTCTGTCTGTTTTTTTTTTTTTTTTTGATCCAACTTCCAGGTTTTGGCAGCAATGAAGCAGACCTTCTGGGTGACCTTTCTTCACTGTCTTCCCCAATCAAGGACATGACAGAAGCAAGCACTCTACTCTTCTCCCTTTGATTAACCTCTGCATACATCTAGAATATCCCTGTTCCAAAGTGTTAACACCCAGAAACTACATACACATTTTGTCTGGAATCTCAATGGCCACAACTAACAAATTCAAACAAATGTTCTTATCAGGCAAGACACAGACATCTCTATTTCTGAAAATATAGGGAGAAAACAAGAATAAAGAACAAAACATTCAATCAAAAAAGACAAATCCAGAAATCATGACCTAGAACTGAAATCATCCCAAACCCAGATGCCTAGAAGCTAGCGTAAAATCACAATAAATAAAATTCAGGCTAATAGGTATCCACTAGATCCCAACTATACTCCACATTAGGTTCTGGATATACTAAAAAAGCTAAAGTACAAGAAAGAGATACAAAAACCACCTGTACAAAGAAGATAGAGGCCATTAAAGAGAAAATAAATTATCTCTTAAGGAAATTCAAGAAAACACAAACTGCAGAAGGTATCTATATTTATTCTTCTACATGCTGATATCCAATTATGCCAGTAACATTTGTTGAAGCTGCTTTCTGTTTTCCCATTTTATAATTTTGGCTTCTTTGTAAAAACTCATGCATCCATAGATGTGTGGATTTATGTCAGGGTCTTCATTTCAATTTCATTGACCCACGTGTCTGGTTATATGCCAATACTAAGCTGTTTTTATTGCTATAGCACTGTAGTAGAGATTGAAGTAAGAGTGTAGTAATTCTGGAAGTTCTCTTATGGCATATGATTGTTTTAGATAACCTGTTTTTGATTTGTTTTGTTCATTCATATAAAGATGCGTATTGTTCTTTTGAGGTATGTGAACAATTGTGTTACTTGTGTTGGTTTTGATAAGGATTGAATGAAATCTGTAGGATCCTTTTGATATGATTACCATTTTTACTATTTTGTTCCTACATATCCAAAATCATGTGAAATCTTTCCATTCTCCGATATCTTCTTTAATTTTCTTCTTCAATGACTTAAATTTCTTGTCGGACAGGTTTTTTACTTCTTTGGTTAGAGTTACCCAATATATTTTATATCATTTGTTAAGATTGCAAATGGTGCTGTTATTCTATAACAACTTTGAAAATTAGTAAGGTGGTTCCCCAGAAAATTGGCTATCAATCTGTTTTAAGACTCAGCCATACCACTTTTGGTCAAATATCTAATGTTTATTCAATCATACCACAAGGGCTCTTGCCTAGCTATGCCCATAGCAGCATTATTTGTAAGAGTTATAGCATTCAAATGATTTATATGCCCTTAAACAAAAGAATGAATAAGGAAAGTGTTGGAAAAGCAATGACCTCATGGCTTTGTAGGCAAATGGATGGGTCTAGAAAGGAAGTATTATGAGTGAAATGACCCAGACTCAAAAATACTCATTTATAAGTGAGTATTAGGAGTAAAGTATAGAATAACCAAACTCCAATCCAGGCTCCATAGAGGCTAAATAACAAGGAAGACCCAAAGAGAAATCCAAACATTTACCTGGGAAAGGGAAATAAAAGAAATGCCCTTGGTAAAATAGAGGTGGGGTGCAGTGTTATGAGGGGGGTGGGAACTTGAGGGGGCATATTGGGCAGGTGGAATACAAGAGACAGGTTTGGGATAGGCCAGAGGAGGAAAGTAACAATAAAGACTTCTTTATGGAGGGCATTTAAAGGTTAGGGAAAACCCTGGTGCCAGGGGAACTCTCAGGGATCCATAAAGATGACCCAGCTAAGATTTCTGGTAATAGTGAAGAGGATGCCTGAACTGGTGTTCACCTATAATCAAATTAGTTACCATATTGTCACCATACATCCTTTATCCAGTAACTGATGGCAGTAGTTGTGGATGGTGTCTATTTAAAAGAATAATTAAACTGTGAAAATAAACTTATGAATATTATAAAAGATGAAGCAAGAAGTTTGGCTTGTAATATTTTACAGTTTACACAATAGAAGAAAATCAGAATGAAAGTTAGATCTATAATCAAAAGTCTGTGTAATCAAACAAGAATATTTACATGAAAAACTGAACAATTGTGTGGACAAAAATAAAGTATAAGTGATGAACAATGATAATGTGGGCTGTCTTTCTGTATTCTGTAATTATCACTAGTTAATAAAAAGGCTACTTTGGCCTAGGTCAAAGCAACTTGGAAGTAGGCATAATTCTAAGCAGAGATAAAAAATAAAGGAAGTTGGAGTCAGAAGAGCCGTGGCAAACTGCAGATCAAGAGAGCAAGATGTAATGGAACACAGGTAAAGTTACTAGCCAATTGGCAAGATATAGATTAATAGAAATGAGTTAAGTTATAAGAACTAGCTGATATGAGCCTAAGCCATAAGCCAAATAGTTTCTAATTAATATAAACCTTTGTGTGTTTATTTGGAGCTAGGTGGTACAGGACTACAGGTCTGGTACTTGGACCAGACAGGCCAGAAACTTAAGACTACATATAACATCACTGGGTAGGCACATAAACATCCACATAGAGCCTGAGAAAGCATAAAAGAGATTCTAAAAGGGAACCCAAAACAGCTTCTTAGTTGCAAGCCTTGGTACAGAGAAACCATAGCATGTAGGCTTGAGCTACAAAACGTTAGGTTTGTGGCGTAAATGTCCTGGAAGTCTCACAAGAGTCTCTGTACAAGCATGAGTTGCATATGACTGATGAAAGGTTTCTGTTCTTACAAAGTCAAACATGGATTATTGGTAGCAGCATTTTCTTGGAGGACTCTACTGGTGGCAAACAGAGGCATGACCCTTTAAGACAGGCTTTCTGACTAATCATTAGCAGCAGAAAAGTGTGACTCTTTTAAGAGGCCCTGTTGCCAAATAATTAAATAAAGTTCATGTGCAATGGGTGGTGATGCTCTACTTGGTGGCAAAGTGGACTCTAAAATTCCTCAGAGTTGGGGTGGTAAAAGTGGCTTCTGCTAGTACCTCTGCTATAAAGCTAAAATCTATGGTTATCTAGGGAGATGGATGGAGCCAGCCAGTCATCTTAGCCAAGCCTTTAACTCTGGCTTTGGTTTAGAAAATTAAAGGTATAGTCAGAAAAAGATAAGAGATATACATAAAGACAGATTTAGACAAAAGAAAAAAAACAGTTTATTCTGTGTTTTAAAATATACTTAAGTTATGAGAAAAAAGAGGTATAGAAAGTTCTTTAAAAAGAAATAGATTAAAAAACATAATAAGGCACATAAAAATGGAAAGTATACAGAGTCTGGACACTGTATGTTATGTTGCCTTTAAATTGTCTGACTGCTGAGGAAGGAGCAAGAGCTGCTAAGAGACATTTCATTATAAATGCTGTTCAACTAATCCAGCCTATATATTTTGTAAATGTCTTGACTTTAAAATTGATGTCAAAAGATATGTTATTTTTGAGAAGAGATTTTCTTTTAATTTCCACAGAAAATGAGAGGTTTTAGACTAATGCCAAGATAAAGAAAATAAGGTTTGATTGAGAAAGACCTCCTGAAAAACCTCAGATAGGAATAGATGGCCGAGATGATCCAACATTTCAGCGCACTTCTGACGAAGTTTCCTCTGAGTTCTGCACCCAGAACGGCTACAGGGAGACTGGCTGAAATGACCCAGCTTCACAGAATACTTCTGTCAGTATTTGACCAATAATTCTGAATTTTCTCACGATCCCCATAAGATTATCAGACCCATACTTGGTAAAAAGTGGTCTAGAAAAGTACATCCACATTCTCAAAAAGTAGACTATGCATGTTTATCTTTGTATAGAGGGTGTGGTTATTGCTCAAAATCAATCTCTTTCTAAAAATAAAAAAGATATAAGTATGATAGGATAAAAGGGCAGATAGTGAAATCTACTTTTATAAAGCAACTATTTATTTTCAATATTTTACATTGGATTTGATTTTGTTTTATTAATACAAATTTAAGAACAACTTTGCTATACCATATGTATCTTTATACTTTTGTTTAAGATATTATATTTCTGCAATTCCTTTAAAATCATAATGCATAATTAAGAAATAAATATTGATAATCCTCTATGATAATCATCTTATAATCATTTTAGTTATGATTTTAGATCTACAAAGATATATTTAAGTTGGAAAGGTAATCTTAAAACACTTGAAAGACCTAAAAAATATGGCATTTAAAATATTTTAAAAACTGAATTTTCTGGACGGTGAGACGTCTTATTCTGGTAGCACCAATGTATTCCAAGAGGATAATGAACATTAAAGAAATCCATGTGGAGTTTACTTTTCTTGAGGCAAAAGTTAGTCACTTGGCAAGAAACTTTTCTTGCCTTGACTGCTTAATAGTATGGTATATAAATTAGACATGCAGGACCCCATAGGAAATTGACCTCTGCACTTTGCCAGAAAAAGCAGAGTTGGCCCGTCAGGTTCCTGCTTTACAGGGACTGCCAGAAAATCTGCAGGACATAGAGTGAAGCCATTGACAAACTATTAATGAATGAGTGGAGCAGTTCTTCAAATTTCCTGCTACACTGAAAGATAGCCAGAAACTGATGTGGGAATGTCTTTCTATATGCTCTGATGATGTTTTGGCACATGACAGATACTGTAGCAGTAGGTTGGAATCAGAGCATAGGTAGGAGAAATAGGGTGGAGTCAGACAGAGAGACATAGTACAGCTACTGAAGAAGTAACATGTAATGAAATAGGTAAACCACAGGTCACGTGGCAGGGCAGAATAATGTAAATGGGTTGAATTAAAATGAGACCTAGTTAGCAATATGCCTAAGCCATTGGCCAAACAGGACGTCCAAGCATAGATAATGGGGAAGAAGGGCAGAGTTATAAGGAGAAACTGTGAGCTGCTGCCCAAGAGAGCAAGATGCATTGGAACATAGGTAAAACACTAGCTATATGGCAAGACATAGATTAATAGAAAGGGTTAAGTTGTAAGAGCTAGCTGATAATGAGCATAAGCCATAGACCAACAGCTTGCAATAAATACAGATGTTTGTGTGATTATTTTGGCTAAGATACTATAGAATTGCTGGTCCGGATCTTTGCCTTGGTGAACCAGAAAAATTAGGCTACAAGTACCTATTGAAAGACTTTGTGGTGGCAAAATTATGTAGCTACTCTTTGTTTAAAGTAATTTTCTTTGGTTTGTAAATATTCATTTTAAAATTCATTACTATAATCAGGCATTTTTATGAAGAAATGACTCAAAATCTATACAGACTTTAAAGGATCATTTTTACCTGTATATAAATACAAATACAATTTTAAAGATATTTAATGAGTTGGAGAGGTTAAAAATAAAAGTTAAGATTGGACATGGAGCTTACCATTAAAACCAAGTGTAAAGCAATTTGTGACCTAAACAAAGTTTTGTTTTTTTGATTTTTCACTTTGTTCTTAAAGATAAGCTCAGTGTAATTAAGTAAAAAAGGCATTAAACCTTACTGTCAACATTATTTACATGGTTTAAATTATGAGCAGAGGAATTGTTTTAATAGCTGTAACCTTTCTCATGATGCTAACCGTAACAAGTAATTGTTTCCTAACTAACAAAAAAAAAAAATACCAATACTTGTGTTTAATTTAGTCCATTGCACTAAAATAGTATATCTAGTTTTACTGTATTATTTAAAATTTGACACCAGAAGCTATAAATTTCTGGTTGTATTTGAAAGAAAACTGCACAGGATCTTTATCGTTAAAATGGAATCAAGTGAATTTTATTTCTGTTTGAAAGTAAACTATTTTTCAATACTTCATTAGTAAATAAAATGGTAATATATATATATATATATATATATATATATATAAATTCAAAGATAGTTAAAATTTCAGGGTTTAAATAGTATGTATCTTTCTGCTTTTTCATTCTTATTTTTTATATTCATATTACATACTATGAATTCTTAAGCCCTCAGGTTCTTTGAATTTAGACATTTGTACATCTCAGAATCTTGAGCATCTTCCAAATAATTCTCTTTATGGAACAAATAATATTCTCATATAATTCTTTAAAATAACAGTGGTTTCCGAAGGCAAATTTACCATGTCTAGTTACAATAAATTTCCTATTTAATTGTAATGCAACCCACTATAAACTATGATATTAACATGTCAAGTCAATTTCAAGGTCTCCTTTTTTTCTGAGTATTTAGCACAACGCATTTCATGCTAAATCATTTTAAGATTTATAAATTCAAATGTAGAAGTGTACCATTTTTGCTTATCTTATAAAGCACATGCATAAATACATGTATTTATAATAAATTTAGTAATATATTATTCTTTGAATTAGCATTGGTAATTTAGTAAAATTTGATACTGCTATAATTGTTTTCAAACTTAAATAAAATGATTTCTAATATAAAAAACAACACATAAAGAATACTAATATAAAGAATTACACAAAAAATCAGTTATTTTCTTGTTATACTTTGAATGGCTATCATCATGTCTATTAATTGCACTGACCAATATAAATTTTAGATCTTATATTAAATAGTTACAACTAATAATTTCATATTAATTAAATGGGCTGTAAATTATAACAAGTAAAAGATGGAATTTGTTATATTACATTGGTTTTACTACATAGAAGAATTGTGACATTGATGTAGCATTTAGTATATAGTAGATTAAAAGTTCATTAGTTGTATTTCAAAGTGGACAAAGGCCATCATGCTAAGATTGAAGGCATGGAAACAAGGTTATAATTGCTAAACACATGTTGCCAAGGCAACATTCATATCACAACCATTTCAAAAAAAGAAAAAGAGACAGTTCCATAGTTCACAACTTCATTGCTTGTAAAATATAAGAAAGAAAATATTTAATATAGAGAGAAAGACCCTGGCAAAGGTAAAACTAACATTCCTAGTCAGTTCATAATATCTTTTATGACCATGAATATATTTGCTCTAAAATTAACAAATAAAGATAAAGTTATAACTGTGACAGAAATTGACTGATAATAAAATATACACAGATTAATCTGTATAAGAATATAAAATTATACAATAGTAAAAGTTTCTACAAATTAAAGATAACAAACAATTGTCATTGGTATCAAAGAATTAAAATATCTTTCCATTGAAGATAATCACTTTTCTTCAAATAATCTTCATATATTCAAAAACATGCTATGTTAAAACACCAAGAACATAAAAAGTATTAGTTGTATGTTGGCGTAACTAGACACTTCAGATGTTCCATTAAGTTAAAAGAAAATAAAGTTAAAACAAAATAATTTAATAAAATATCTCAAGGTTCTAGATTAATTTCATTGGCCAAATTTAGTTTTCATGAATAAATAGTAATTAAAAAGCATTTTAAAGAATAATATTTTCTACTTTTTTGTCCAAAATTGAATTAAAGATTCACAGAATTTAAAGAAATAAACTTCAGAAGCAGCTTAGCTTCATTTTTGTATAATTTCAGAGTAGATAAAAAAATGAAAAGTCAATTTGCATAACAGCATGGAATGCTAAATGTATGAGTAGTGATTGCAGAAGATTTGGAAACATGATCTCACTGAGGCTATTTCTTCTAATCCCTCACTGTTTTTATTTAATACACTTTTCCTATGAGTGACATTCTCTAGAAAGCATTTCCCATTTCACAAGTAATTTCTCTACACATAATAGAAACATTGAGATACTGCTGTTTTGCGCACTAAAAAGAAAGTATTTTTTCTTTTCTGAAATATGAACACATGGCCATAAAACTAAAGTATCAATTTGATGTGTTTTGATGTTAATAAAATCATTGCCTACTTAACCAAAAACAAAAAATAAAGAAAATAAAAAGAATTATGAATTCATCTGTACACTACCAATACAAATACCCCTTGCTTCATCTTTAAGACTTTCAACATGTGTACTAGAGATTGATAAACGCTGCCTCCTTTTTTAACTTTTAGTTGATGTTTTGTGGTCCTAGATCATGAATCCTGATTCCATTCTGATCCCACTGCTCTCCCAGTCCCCTCAACTCTACCCTCTGCTCTTACGACCTTCCACCAAAACAGTCCAAGATTTAAAATTATAGCTTAAAACAAAGCAAAATACCAAGCAAAGCAAAAACAAACAAAAGTAAGAAAAAGAATATTCCGATGGTCAAGCTTTAGTGTGGTTCAGTGTGTATACCCCTTAGTTCATCATCTTTACTTGTGTTTTTTGCAATGAATTGTTGTTCTGCCTTTAGACCTCTTGCTTTGGCTACCCTATTTTACTGGGCCTCCACTGAGTCTCTTCCTGGATATGCTGTTGGCCTATGATACGGGGATCCTGTAGCTTTGGGCCTGCAGATCTGGCCCTTACATACCCTAGCAACTTATAGATAGAGTGAATGTTACAGTGGAATAACTCCTTGCCTTATTTCTGGGAATGGGAGGAAGGCTGGGTTGGTCAGCTTGCTTGTATTCCCCCTTTGTCATCTTCAAGTGAGGTCTCACTGCCCACCTCGCTCACCCAATGCAGCAAGCAGCAAGCAGGACCAGTTCTGCTCTCATGCTGTCATTCTAGGGTCCTACCACAGTTGGCAAGAGGTAGAGTATATGGCATTTTCCATCACTCAGACCACCACAAGGCACAAACGGGAGCGAGTGTGGAGGGGTCTGTTCTCAGGTATACAGGACAGACTCACCTGCACCCTTGCCAGAGGGGTCAGCTTTCCTGTGTTCCCCAGGTGAGGGGCAGAGGCGTCCCTCCCATGTGCTGCAGCAGGTGAGTAACAAGAAGAGCTCTTGCATACCCCAGGGACAATTCTCCTGCCTGCCTTAGGTGGCAGTGGGCAAGGGAGAAGGGGTAACCTTTCCTTCACTCATGCCACTACATTGCTAATGAAGGGGGAGGAGGGTGTTCAGCTTTCCTGCTCTCACTTCTTCAGAGCCTGCTCACATAAGCCACTGTCAAGAGGGCCCTTCTTAAAAGTTTAATGGATGTATGACTATAGCAATGTGGAGAAATGAGAAAAAAAATAATAGCCAAATCAGTGTCTGAAGAGCAATATGGTAGGAAAGAATATCTTGCAGAAATGCAGCACATACATACATGCATTAACAGTCTAGATTGCCTAAAAATAAATTAATAAAATGTAGCTAGTTAAAAATAATTTACAATGGTCATTTCAAATAATTATAACTGATTTCTCCACATTTGTGGTAGAACATACTTTATTTCAGTTTCGCACTGTGAATTGTAACAGAACAGATTTCCTCTCCCTGGAAACACACAAAAATATTACTTGAAAACATCTACTCACCAATATTTTTCTTTACACTTAGTTACAAATATTTTGCTTTTCCTTCTCCGTCTTTTTAATACTGTAGTGCTCTGAAAGAATTTAACTTTCATTCTCTTCTATTCATTTTTCTTTGTTATTCTTTTTGCTCAGCGTTTATTTTCTTTTCCTGCTGTGTAGCTCCTTATATCATTTCACTTTTAATTTTCTATATTTAAAGAAAAATTTCATACAATATATTTGATCGTATTATTTCTTTGTTTTCAAAATTTTCCTCACCTCCCCAACCACTTGAAATCATGTTTCTCTTATATATAAATGATATGTTATCTATCTGTCATATATTACATGTTTATACTGAAAATGAAATTAAGCAAAAGTTTATAAAAATCATAAGATAAAAACAAAACAGAGCTAAACTTGAACAATGAATTGTGTAGTACATTTTATGCTGACTAATTACACAAAGGTATGGGGCCTTCCCTTTCCTGTGGTTGATACACCCAGCAGCATTCCAAGCAGCTGTACCTAATACATAACTTCTTGACTAAACGTGAGATTTATATCCACTTTCTTTTCTTAGTGATAGAATTTTTTCTGGTTTGAAGTAGAGTAAGTCATGTACTTGTTGTCACAGTCACTGGACCTGGTGCAGAGTGAGAGACTTCGAAACACTCAACTATAAATGGGATAATTTTATCAACCTTTCCCATCAGAGCTCAAGGACTCATCTATAAAGACTCAGACATAAAGCAAGAGGTGGAGACAAAGGACAACTCCAAGAAAACAGGGTCCTCCAGAAAAATGGGCCTCTTTAATATACGTTCTATGGTTTTAAATTCATTTTTTATTTTCATGATTTAATTATTATGACTGTGGGTATAGTTTTTTACCACAGTCAAAGTCAACATATTTGACTTACATTGAGCTTTTTGAATTTGAGTGAAACAGTTATATGAAATAGGTAAGCACTGTTACTTTTTTTCCACACTTGTCTTCCTTCCTTCTTTCCATTTTGACAATCAAGTTGAACTTAATTCTCTTGGATCCCATAGCTTTGTTTTTCATCATTAATGCTTTTCTCCTTGTTTTAGTTTTTCCACTATGCTTGAAGTAAGCTATTTGTGTAGTTTATTCATCATTATTATCTAATCTATTACTGTTCTTTCTTATTTTTGAATAATATGTGTTCTATATTTATCTCAAGTACTTCTGCTAATACATTCTTTATGTCCTTCTATTTTCCCCTTTAAATCCTCAAGTAATCTGTTTTAGTTTGCTCTTACTTGAAATTTTCCTTTTGTAATACTAGATATTTCTAATTTCATATAGCTGATTTTATAATAGATACGCTGAGTACTTTTTGACATGATGATGCACATTATGAAGTATCTACATAAAACTAATTGGAATCAGAGTTTTGGAAGCAATGTGTGGGATCCAGGCAATGCTCAGTTTACAGGTTTCAAGTTAATGTCTCCCTGCTATTATTTTGGCCAATCTCTGGATAAGGTCAATTTATCCTCATTAACATTTCATTTAGTACAAACATATAAAGCTCCACTTGTAATTCTGGACTTCATTTTTTGTGTACTGCATCATGAGTTCAAGCAAATGAAATCTGAACACAATCTGTTCCCTTTGTCTGCAAATCAGAAAGACAACTGTGGCCTTACAGGAATGCTTTCATTTTCCAAATTCTGGAAAATTCTTTTGGATAAAAATTTGACCAATTATTTCTGTGGTTTATCTTGATTATCTTCTATTCTTTTCTAAATAATATTATATAGGTTTTTTTAAGATTCTATAGAGAAAAATAAGATTTTAAAAATTTTGCTAGTATTTAAAGGAATAGCGAATAGATTTTATGGTCATACAAACATTGTCAATACTTAAAGTGATATATTTATGCAGAAACATCTTCCATACAAACATTAAGATGTAGAAATATTATTTTTCTTCTCACAAATTTTGAGATGTAATGATATAGTTTCTTTAGAGTTATATTAAATAAATATTATGAATATGTTAATTTCTAAGGTACTTATGTGTTTAAGCAAATATGTCACATTATCAGCTTTGAACTGTGTATATGCTGTCAGATAACATGCTTTCTTATTTAAAGTATTCTAATCTGAATGGCATAGCTTTTCTCTCATCTCATATATGATTCATTTTATTGTAGTTTCTATTTACATTTGTAAAGAATGACATTAATAATTGATCATCCTAATATTTAAATTTTATTTATTAAAAAATTTATGAAGTGATATTTAAAATATTTGTGATAACTTTGCTTATATCTAACATTTGTATTAATTTTCATTCCCAGGAATTTGTGTTTCCTCTACTAATGAATATACAGATCATTTTTTAATCTAAGAATGTGGTACAAAATGTTTCGCTTCTTTCACACAACTGCATATCCAAATTATAAACAAAAATATTAATTTAAATCTTCAGATGATAATTTCATTATTTATATCAGTGATAATATTGATGGGCACTGCAGTAACAACTAAGTTATATTATAAGATAATGAACAAAATTCACTCTTGAAATAGAAATATAATACTTCTTTCCACTCTCGGAAATACAGCTTGCAAAAGTTGTATGTGTAGAAATGACAAGAGTTTATGCTACGGCAAACAGAGTAGAAAGAAAAGAGTTACTGTATTAAGCCTCTGATGTGTCCTTGGAGGTATATCTGAAAAACAGCAGCAGATGGCTCCAGAGATGGTCATCTAATGACTCTGATGGAACCAGCACTCCCCTATTCATCCACATGGCAATGCCCATCTGCATTCTATAAACTCTGTGACCTAGAATTGCCCAAAAGTCTTATTTTCATTGTAAGGGTAAGTGTTCTTTTTGTTAATATGAGTCCTGAAAAAAGAATTCATGCCAACATTGGCTGAAAATGTGTTCATCTAAAATGAACTTCACTTAGACTGTAAATATTATTCCCTCTAATGGTATGCATATTTTTTTAAATTCTCTTTGACCGAAGCTTTATTTTTGAAATCTCACAAAGTTTATTGGAACATTTATTCAGGGATTTTTTTTTTACACAACAAATTTCTAAGCACTAGATTATGCTAGTTATTTCATCTGATAAGATAATGGAGCATTCCATTGTACTATGCAATATATATTCACATTATCTAAAATTTAAAAAGTAGGTATAAAATACAATATGTCTGCCTACTTATTCAGGATGTAACTATAGTGTGAACTAGAATGTTCTATTAAATACCTATATGAAATTAGTATATATACTAAAATATAATTTGCCTTCTATAGCTATAGGTTTATTAACTCTAGAATCATCAAATCATAAACTGGCCAAGTAATAAATTTCATAGTTGTTTTTATTTTTAGCCTTTTTATTTTTCTCACATACATTGCATTCTGACCTCCATTTCTTCTCCCTCCTATTTTCAATATATCCACCAAAAATCTGACCTCCAAAGGATATTAGCCAAACATGGCATAACAAGCTACAATAACACTAGTCACAAACTCTCATATCATTACGATCCAAGGCATATCATTAAGAGATAAAAGTACACCAAAGGCAGGCAAAAGTGTCAGAGATTCCCATTTTGAGATGTCCCACAAAAACAGCAAGTTAAAATCATAATGCATATGTATAGAATAGGGCCTTAAATGGTAGCACAATATGACTTGAAACGCATAAAAGCACAGGCTGAATGCAAACTCATATCCAATCTCTTGGCTCAGTCTTTCAATGCTAGAATTCCAGGCATGATGGAAAGCCACCTATTAGGAAAGGATTTTAAATTATATTTGTTTTAAAAATGAAGTTTTTTCCTAGTTATCTAAATTAATGTAATACTATAAATAGTCATACACATTTTACATCGTATGAGGCTAGAAATCTTAATATTTTAAAGTAGCATAAGGATGCATATAGGTTTTTTATAATTATAATAGTATTTGATAGATTATAACTATATACTTATATTTTAACCTGTCACAGGGCTTGAGAAAATACTCCATAGTTTTAAATAAATCATTTTGTTTCCAACACAGAATAAATAATTAGTGTTTCATTAAAACCATTTTGATAATCCATGCTCTATAATAAAATGAACACTATCAACTATTGTATGTAATAATGTATTTTTAAATAACTTTATGTTCATATTACTAATTTATGTTTTACTATTTATAAAAAATATGTGCTTTGAAATATCAACATAAATTTTTGAACTTAATGCTTTTTCTTGTTCTCAACACTTTGAAATTTTTATGATTAATTTCAGTGTTTTTTGTAACTCATATGAAGCATTAATTAAATAATAACAACAAAAAATATCAAGAATGAAGATCATCCTTTGATTTCCAATCATTCAGAACATACTGGTTTCATTCTTTCAATTTATCTTTAAAGGGCAACTGAAATGTTATGCTAATGGTATATAATTTCATCACTCCACCACTACCATTGTAGAAATTCTAAGAAATCATCCATCACATTTGTTTTTGAGATGCTTTATAATATGTATATATTTACCTGGAACTGCAGCTATTCATTTGTCTAGTTATTGTGTTTCAATATGAAGATACTTTTTCTTTTTATATTGGAATATGGCTACTTTTATTTTATAAGAGAAATATCAAAATTTGGAAATCTTAATATATAACAACAGCTTTGATCAAGTATAACAATATTACCATAAGAAGAGAATGACTTGTATGACATAACCTTCACTTATTTAAAGAAAGAAATTGAAAAGTTATAATAAGATAAAAAAGATAGCAGACATAGGATTTAAATAGTAAAATGGGAATCCTATGAAAGCACTCTACAGATTCATACTAATTTCCACCAAAGTTCCAAGATAATTCTTTACTGATATTGAACAGAAAACGCTAAACTTTGCATGATAAAACAAAGATTATAGGATAGCTAAAATAATCAACTACAGTCACCACAGGTATCATTATCTATGTTTCAAGCAGTACTGTAGAACTATGCAATAAAAAGCACATGGTATTGGCATAGAAAAAGACAGATTAATCAAAGGTAAAAAAAGTAGAAGGCCAGAAATAAATCCACATGCCTATGGAAACCTGAGTTTTGATTTTAAAAAAAAAAAAAAAAAAAACAAAACAGGAACACAAAATGAAAAAAAGTAAGAATTTTCAACAAATGGTGTTGGTCTAACAGGATGTCAGCATATATAAGTATCAATATATACAAAACTGATGTCCACATATGTAGAAGACTTCCAGACAAATCAAATACACCTACCTTAACTGAAGAAAAAGTCTCGAACAGTCTTGAACGTATTGACACAGTTTCTTCCCTTGTTTAAGTTCCTGTTCTGACCTCCTTCGATGATGGACTACAGTGTGGACGCATAAGCCAAATAAACCCTTTTCTCCCTAAGTTGCTCTTGGTCATGGTGTTTCATTGCAGTAAGGAGAACCCAAAGATAAAACAGTATAGGATATATATATATATATATATATATATATATATATATATATATATATATATATATATATAAAGTCACATATATATATATATATTAGAATAATTTCTTTTGGAGATATACAGTGCATTGCTGCAATGATGTGATGACAGGAAGTAGAAAGAGACATGAGAGGCAGAAGCCAAATAAAGTGAAGCCTGAGGATGGATACTTAGTATAAATATGTTATCACACCAACCAGTTTCTATATGCTAAATATTGTAATAGTTTAAAATAAAAATATTTTTTATTTTTAAGATTGTATTATAATTGCAGTTCTCTTTCCCCTTTTTTCCCTCTAGATCTTCTTATATATCTTCCTTTGTTCTCTTTCAAATCTATGGTCTTTATTTTAAATCAGTTTTTGTTGTTGAATGACAGACATATGGATAATGATAGACATATATATTATTGAATAAAATTTTCTCAGTCTTTAAAAAAATGGAGAATCTAAACAGATAATTCTTAACAGGGGACGCTCAAATGACTGAGAAACTCTTAAAAATATGTTCAGCATCATAGCCATGAGGAAATGCAATTATAAAACTATTTTTAGATTTTATCTTACTCATGTTAGAGGGCTAATTCAAAGGACACAGCACAGAGAACTGCTCATTTTGGCAAAAATATAGTGCAAGAGAAACTCTCTCCAATTGTAAGTGGCAGTGAAAACTTGTACAGCCAATATATAAATCAATATGGTAGTAACTCAGAAGATTGGCAATCAATCTTTTTCATGATTAAGCTATACCAATCTTGGACATATACTAAAGGACAATCCATTCTACAAAAAGGACACTTGTTCAGCTATGTTCATTGTGACTTTAGACATAATATTTAGAGTCTGGAAGCAACCTAGATGTCCCAAAAATGAAGAATGGATTAAAAAATGTAATATGTTTTCACACTGGTTTATTGTCCAACTGTTAAAACAATCATATTGTAAAATATTCAGGGAAATGGATTCAATTTAAAAAAATCATCCTGTTATAGGACTAAGCTCTTGTACTCTGTAAATATTTGTCACTGAAAATATTGATTTAATAAAAGTTGATTGGTCTATAGCTCAGACTTATTACTTGCTAACTCATACTTTAAATTAATCCATATTTCTATTTATGTTTATACATGTCATGTGGCTTGGTACCTTTTAGCTCAGTGCCGAGTTCTCATCCTGATCCTCTATGTCTCGCTGTCTTTTGCTGCTCTGCTCATTGGCTTCCCAGAATTTTCCTAGTCTGGTTGCCTCACCTCTAATTTCTATCTAGCTATGTCACCAATCAGCTTTTTATTAAATCAGTATTAACAGTAATAAGACTGACAGTGTACAAGAGCATAGTTCCACAGCATTTTATATCATCACATCATCCGGAGTGAGGTAAGCCAGACTTAGAAATATAAACATTGCATACACTCACAAATAAGTCAATATATGCTGTAAAGTAAATGGTAATCTTGCTATGGTCCACAGACCCAGAGAGGTCACTAGGAAGATAAATTAAACTCAGATTTGGAAACTTTAAAAGATCATTTTATTAATTGTTTGAGAATTGTCATATATATTCCTCTCCCTTCTTACATATCCATCTCCTGTTGTAATAAGGTTTCTTGGTCCCAGGCAGCCAGAGGTCAAGACCCACAGATCAGACCCCTTACTGCCTGCTCCTTCTTAGGCCCCAAAAATGATTCAGACGCTTATATTAACTTCATGCTGTTTGGCTTATGGCTTAGGCACATTGCTAGCTAGCTCTTTTTCATCTTAACTCAACCCACTCTCATTAATCTGTCCTGCCACATGACCCATGGCTCACCTGTGCTCCTTACATGGTTCTTCTTTGAGCTTCTGGCTTGGTCTGACTGATTCACCCTGCTTCTCCTACCTATGCTGTGATTTACCCTCCTACATTTTCTATGGTATCTGTCATGGGCCAAAACAGCTCCTGTATTTAAAGATTGATATTCACAGCATACAGAAAGGCATTTCCACATCAATCTCCCCTTCCCTAACTACCCTACTTTATGTCATCATTTTTTAGGCCATAAAATACAATTTATGTTTTTCTGTTATCATCAGAGTGTTACTTAACTGGAGTATGGCCTACATATTAGTGGGTGTTCTTTTGAAAAACACTAGAACTTCCTTCTCACAGATGGTATTAACTGTCAATATTCTTTTAGCTAGAGATGAGAGTTCATTCAACCCTCTCCTTAACATTCTGGGAGTGTGTCTAGCCTGAAACTCCACAAGTCTTATGCATGATGTATGTCTAAACTTCTGTATTCTTTATAGTCAGCCACAACAAATGAATTTTAAGTATATACACCACCTCTTCCTGCCATAATTCCTAGGCCATGAGTGGAACTTATTCAAGAGAGAGTTTCCCTGTATAGCCATGCTTATCTGCAAACTTCCTTTAAATTAGGCTGGCCTCAGTAATGTCTGCCTGTGCCTCCCAATTTTCAATACTCTGGGTGTGTTACAAATAGAAATCGCTTTTGTTTTAACTTATTATATTTTATTTTGTCATGTTTGCTTGTTATCTCACAGAAGCCTATGCTTTTCTAAAGAAATACAGAATATAGTGGACCCAGATAGGAAAAGTAATGCGGGAGGAACTGGGAGAAGCAGAGGGAAAGGAAATTATAATCAGTATATATTATATAAAAAAGAATCTGTTTTGATAAAAGGAAATATAGCTATATAAATAAATACTCTTGTAACTGTCATTCACCTTGAGTACCAAGACATCTCAGAGCTTACAACATTTTAAAAATGTAAATCAAAACAACTGATAACTTTTTCTCACCTTTCCCCAGCACACATTGTCTAAAGTCTCTGGACCTTTTACCATTGCACACAAATGTTTATCTTTCTGTACTGTATCTTGCCTCTACTTAAAAAAGATAATGATTCAGAGTGCTATTGCTGCTTTCAAAAAACAAAAGGAATTTCATTTATTCTTAAGGAGGCATATTTTCTTTTCCCATTGAGTGAGTTAATTAGAAATAAGATTCATCAACCCATGTGTATTTTAGTTGTTATTATTTCCTGGACACTGTACATATTTATCCTATGAATATTTCATTTTTGGGAACTATATCTTTAGTCTTAGAACCCATTTAAATTGGTTTATTGTCTTGATGTTCAGTAGAGTTGAGGTTATTTTTAATTTAATATATATATATTCTAGACAATAACTTCTGTCAGAAGTCTAGCTACTGATTTTTCCCCACTCAGTATAGTGCCGCTTAAATTACTTTATGAGATATTTTTTTATGTAGATGCATGTTACTTCATGTCCTCCCATTTGTCATTTGTAGGTTTCATTGTTTTATTATAAAGGTGCTGATAAGAAAGTCCTTTACTAAAAGTGTAAATTGAAGGATATTTTGTTCCTTTTCCTCAGACAGATTAAAAGTATCATTTGTTAACCCAAAACAAGCAAAATAATTGTGAACAGTAGAATTCTTGCTAGAGAATTGATATCCCTGCTATAAATTGTACTGTAGAATTATAGTGATAAATTAAGCACAGTATTTGTCTAAGAGCCTACATATTCATTATTTAAGTACACATGCATATATTTTCTTGTACGTATTATTAATAGCAGTATACTTGCACACATGCTACAAACATATATGCAAAATATATCATTATTAGCAGTGTATACTTTTTCAATATAGATGAGAACACCAAAATAAAATTTATTTATTAAAATTTACTAACTGTGCAGTAGTAGTAGCTGATATGAAGCAACATGGCAACTTAATCTTATTATAAGTACAGATTCATGACTTATTTCATTAATGTGATATATTTTTAAATATAGTATGGTGAAAACTTATGACTTGTTTCCATGATTTTTATAAAACACACCTATTTGCCAGATTTCTACTTTTTTTCATGATTAGTGATGATTAAAAAAACCTTTAAAACTTTTTTTTCTTAAGCATTCTTGAAAATTATCCTATGACACATTTTCACAAAGAATGACACCCTCAGAAAGCATCTACTAGTAAGATGATTTATTTTTAAACATATAAATTATATTTTATGAGAAATATTACTTTAGCCAGGAAAAATTATGAAAATAAACAAATAAAACAGAACAATAAAATTGTACAATTCTGGTTTGTATTCCTGGGTCATATACCTGTCTCTGGCACACTGATCAATGTCCCTCTGCAGGCACTCACTGTGGAAGTTAGGCATTTGGCTGAAATATTGGTCTTTAAAAATAATAAATGGGCAATAAAATTTGTTTCGTATCCTACTGACATAATTCCCGTTTCAGGTTGAGCCTTGAGGAGATCAATTTTTCTTGGCCTATGCATAACTTTAAAGTTGTTGAAATTTAATTTTTATGCCATGCCTTATTTATTTTTGTTTTAGACAGAACTAAAGGGATTATGGGCCAAGTCAGTCTTAGGTTAAGAATTATTTTGTTTCAGGTTAAATTGTTATCAAGGAGGTAAAATAACTTGATTCCTGATGTGCATTATTTGAGTTAATGTTTTTATGTTTGATCATTTCTGGCACTGAAAGTTTTCTCCATGTTACCTACAAAATTAAACAAATATGTCATCAAGAAACTATAGAACATTGAAAAGTTGTGCTATCTTGGATATTAATGAGAGAGCTACTTATGTCTCATTTATTCTGGCTAATGGCATATGGGAAACAATTCATGGGAACATGAATCAGAACAAGTGACAATGGCTATGAGACATAACGCAGTTGAACAGTTTGTGTGAGGCCAAAATACACATCTTCAACCGATGTTAGAAAAGTATTAATGATATCAATTATTCTTTATTGATACTGTTTTCCTTATTAATACTGTGGCTCAGTAAGAAATGGAGTTATTAGACTAAAGAGTTTTAACCAATCAAAATAAAAATACTTGTGCTATAATCTTATTCTGTTTGAATGGTGAAAACTTAGATCTTTCTAAATGAAACATCTTAAAGACTTTTGAAGCTGCTTGTTAATTGAATATTGTGAGTGTGAAGATATGACCTACTTTTCTTTGTCATCTGACATGGCCTATATCCACCTAATAAGAGAATCTTCAATTGTGAGAATGCCCAGGTCAAATTACCTCAGGGTCACATGCATGAAATTTTCTTTGATTATTAACTAAGTAATCAATGAGGTCCCAGATAATGGACGAAAACATAGTTCTTTCTTCACTTATTCTAGTACTGTAGATACCAGACAAGTATGAACTGTGAACAAGCCGGGAAGATGCATTCCTCCCCTGGTTTGTACTGCAAGTTACTGCTTAGTTCTATTATCAGTTACCTCAGTGATGGAGACTAAACTGAAAGTTTTACACAATTAAATCCCTTTTCCTTGTACTGGCTGGATTTATGTAAGCTTAACACAACTTAGATTTATTTTGAAAGAGGGAATCAAAATGGAGAAAATTCCACAGCAGTTTGGCCTGTGAGTAAACCTATGTTGCATTATCTTGATTAGCAACTGATATGGGAAGACCAAGCTCAATATGGGATGCTCCACTCTTTGGATGGTAGTTCTGAGTAAAATATTAGGAAGAAGTCAGCATGCATCAGTGTCCACCATGATGTCTGCATAAAATTCTGCCTTATTGTCCATGTCATATTTTAACTTGTACCCCCATCACTTTTCAGTGATGGTCTGTTATGTGGAACTGAATTATAACATTTTATTACCAAGTTAGGGTATTTTATCACAATAAAAGAAATCCTAAGATAATTTGGTTGCTTGGGATATACTGTAGTAGCACAATGGCTGTTGATGTTATTGCAGAGTGCTGTGTGAAGAATTTTTAACACTGAGTTAGAAAAGCCGCTGAGTCCTCTAAGATTAATGGTCTTTGTAGGCACTTTGAAGATGAGTTCTAGGTAAGAAAAATTTGGAAAGTTAAAACCTGAATTATGAATTTGGGGGGAAGTTATTGAGTTTTCCAAAGATTACCAGGGCCATTCATGTTATGCATAACTACTTCCTCCCCTCTGCCAGATCCATACCTCATTTGTTTCCCTTCAGAAAAGCACAGACCTCCCAGTGAGATCAACCAAAATTAGCATAACAAGATACAGTAAGACTAGGCATATATCTTCATATATAGACTGGAATGAGGCAACTCTGTAGGAGGTCTCTGGAATAGGTTAAAGAATGAGAGGCAACCTCATTCCCATTCTAAGATGTGCTCAAAAGTCCTAAGCTAAAGACCATAATGCAGTCTCTATGAGCACCTATTAACCCTGCTTAATTGAATCTGTGGACCATGTTCTTTTGTTCTCAACCCCTCTGGCTCCTATAATCCTTCCTCCCTCTTTTCTGCAAAGTTCTCAGAGCTCCACCTAACGTTTGGCTGTTGTGACTCCATTGGTTCCAATCAGCTGTGAAAGATGATGATGATGATGATGATGATGATGATGATGATGATGATGATGACATAACCTAAGCACTGATGCTATGAGTTTAGCAGAATATCCTTAGGAAACACTTCATGCAAATTTTTTTGGTTTTTGTTTGTTTGTTTGCTTTGATATTTGTCACTCATGTTGCTTTTATCCTATGTTTCTGAGTCATCAAGCTTCCAAATCCTGGCCATCTTTAGAGTGTTGAATTTTAATACTATTGAACTTTAATACTTTTAAAAGACACATAGTTTTACAAATTAGGGTGTCATATATTTATTATATTAATATGAGATTTTTGAGGATAAATACAAAAAGGGTAATGATTTCACAGTGATATATTTGAGAGTCAAATTGTCAAAAATAAGTTGTGCTGCCTAGTCAACTTGATACAAGTAGAATTAAAAAAAAAACAGAATTACAATTGAGATAATTTATCCACTAGATTGGCCTACTGACATGGTACATTCTCTTGATGGGTGACTAATATCTGAGGACAAAGTTCATTGTGGGAAGTGTCATTCTTTGTTAATGGTTATGGATGCTATAATAAAGCAGTCTGAGCAAGCCATGAGCAGGTAAGCCAGTAAGGAGTACTCTACATGCCCTGTTCATCAGTTGCTTCCTCTATATTCTTTCCCTGTTTGAGGACATCCATTGAACTTTCTCAGTGACTGTGGTGTAGAACTGTAAGCAGAAATAAAATCATTCCCAAGTGGCTCTGGTCATGGTGTTTTATCACAGCAATAAAAACATTACTGAGACAGAATCTAGCAGCTCTTATTGGACCAAGAAACAAGTGACCCTTTTTACAGCCCAGTCCCAGAGCCTACTCTCTAGAAACTAGGCACAAGAGCACAAATCATACCCCTCAACCACAACCTATTGCTACACATTTTCAGGCCAACAGGGAAGATACCTGTGGCAGGCCTCCCTATCAAGGATCTCCACTGAATCCTGAAATCTAAAAGTCAATTTTTCTCCACTAAATTAACCCATCCTTCTGCTACTTAAAGTCTCCCTGAGGCACAGAATTCACCAGCTCATGGAGGACCATGAACTGGTCCTGAGACACTGAATCTTTCAGCCTCTATTGGAACAGAAGCTCCAACTGGAAAAGAAAGCTCCAATTGGCCCATAGATACAGAACCCTCTAGTTCTGATGGGACCATGTATTATTCCCTAAGAAACAGACACAGCTAGAGCAGATTCGGCTGAGAACAGCTCCCTGAGACATATACAATAAAAGAATAGGATGAAGTGATGGGTAGACTTAAGTGAAAAAATACCCATGACAACAAAAAGAATAAAATGACACCATCAGAACCTAGGGCTCTACAAAAAAGACCTGAACATTATAGTGTAGAAGAAGCAGAAGAAAAGGATCTTAAAAATAACTTTATGATGACAGAGGTCTTTAAATAGGAAATGGAAATTAACCTAAAGATATTAAGAAAAAAACACTAAATTGGAAGAAATTAATAAATCCCTTAAAGCAAATTAAGAAAAATCAACCAAACTGGTGAAGAAAACAATTAAAAAGATTTAAAAATTAAAGTAGAATTAATAAAGAAGATACAAACCCAGAAAATACTGAAAATAGACAGCCTGAATAAATGAACAAGAACTGCATATGCAAACATAAACAATAAAATGCAAGAGATAGAAAAGAGAATCTCTGGTGTGAAAGAAACCGTCGAGAAAACAGATTGATTAGTCAAATAAAACAATAAAGCCAAATCTGTCATAATGTAAAATGTTCTGGAAATCTGGGAAACCATGAAAAGAGCAAAACTAAAAATAACAAGAAAAGAAAAAGAAGAAGAGGAAATAGAGCTCAATTGAACAGAAAATATATTCAACAAAATCATAGAAGAAAATGTTCTTGTCCTAAAGAAGAAAATGCTTATAAAGATATAAGAAGCTAACAGAACACTAAATATACTAGAACCCCCCAAGTCTACTAGCCACATAATAATTAAACTTCTAAGCATACAGAAATAAAGAAAATCATTGATAAATTCAAGGGAAAATGCAAAATAATATATAAATGCAGACTCATCAGAATAGCATACAAATCCTCATTGAAGACTATGAAATCCAGAAGGTCCTGGAAAGACTTGATGCAGTCTCTAAGAGACTATACATGCCAGCCAATCTACTATACCCAGGAAATTTCTCAACATAGAAAATTTGTCAATGTAATCCTCCATAAAAAAAAAAAAAACTGAGAAAAAAAAACTGAGAAAAAAAAAACACATGATTATTTCATTATATGCTGAAAACTTTGACAAAATCTAAAACTCTACATGTTAAAGGTCTTGGAGAGATCAGAAATATAAGAAGCATGCACAAACATAATAAAGGTAATACATAGTAAGCTGACAGCCAACAGTAAACTAAATGGAGAGAAATTCATATAACAACACTAAAAACCAGGAACATGACAAGACTGACTTTCTTCCCATATTTATTCAAATACAACTTAAATTCCTAGCTAGAGAAATAAGAAAACAACTAAAAATCAAGTGGACAAAAATTGGAAATAATTCAAATATTTGCTATTTACAGATGATATAATAATATACAAAAGTGACCACAAAAACTTCTAACAGAAAACTTCTACAGTTATTAAACACCTTCATCAAGGTGGCAGAATACAAGATATAAAACTATTAATAGCTTCCTTGTATACAAATGTTAATCAGGATGAAAGAGAAATCAAAAAAACACAGCCTGTAAAATAGTTGCAAATCACATCAAATAGCTTGGGGTAACTCTAATCAAACAAGTGAAAGAACTGTATGACAAGAACTTGCAGTCAGTAAAGAAAGAAATTGAAAAGATATCAGATAATATAAAAAACTCTCGTGATTTTGGAAAAGTAGAATCAACATAGTAAAAATCACAATTTTACCAATAGCAATCTTCAGATTCAATGCAATCCCCACCAAATTTATACCACCATATCACAATTCTTCACAAACCTTGAAAAAACAATAATCAATATTATATGAGCATCCAAAAACCCAGGATAATCAAAAGAAATCCTGTATAATAAAAAAAAAAAAACTCTGAAGTTATCACTATCCCTGACTTTAATCTGTCCTATAAAGCTAGAGTGATAAAAACAGCTTGGTATTGGCTATTGGCATAACAACAGATTTGTGGATCAAGAAATAAAATAGAAGAAACTTACATTAAACCACACAACTATGAACACCTGATTTTTGACAAAATCTTATACAATGGAAAACAAAAGCATTTCCAGCAAATTGTGTTACACAGCTAGATGGTGGCATAAAAAATTCCACATCAATCATTGTGCAGAAAACTCAAGTCCAAGGAGATCAAAATACCTCATCATAAATCTAGTTACACTAAGCCTGCTGGGAAAGAAAGTAGAGTACAGGATTGAACACATGAGCACCAGAAGTCACTTTTTAAATAGTTCTCAGTAGAGCAGACACTGAGAGCAACATTTAATAAATGGGACCTCCTGAGGCTGAAGATGTCAGAGAGCATAGTCAGTAAGATAAGAGGATAGCCTATTGGATGGGAAAACATCTTCACGAATCATACATCTGACGGATATAGAGAACTCAAGAAACTAGACATAAACATACCAAATAATCCAATTTTTAAAAATGGGCTACAGAGCTAAACAGAGAATTCTCAGCAGAAGAATCTCAACTGGACAAAAGACATTTAAGAAATTTCTCACCATCCTTAGTCATCAGGAAAATGCATATCAAAACTACCCTGAGATACCATCTTATACCTATAAGAATGGATAAAATATAATCATCATCATCATCATCAAAACACTAATGACAGCCTATGCTGGAGGGGCTGTGGAGCAAGAGGAACTCCATTGCTAGTGGGAGTGTAAACTTGTACACATTGGGAATCAGTATGGCAGTTTCTCAGAAAACTGGGAATCAATCTACCTCATGATCCAGCAATATCACTCTTGAGCACAAAGGATTCATACCACGGGACATTTGTTCAACTATGTTCATAGCAGCAATACTCATAATAGCCAGAACCTGAAAACAAACTAGATACCCCTAAACCAAATAGTGGTTAAAAAAAGTTTTACATTTACATAATGGAGAAATAGTCAGCATAAAAAAAAGGATATTCTGAAATTTTCAGGCAAGGGATTGGAAATTATAAAAGCCATACTGAGTTCTTTGGTGACCCTGAGCCAGAAAGACAAACACACTATGTATTTACTCATAAGTAGATACTAGAGGTAAAGGATAACGAGGAATTATTCCACAACCCAAAGAAGCTAGGTAACAGGAAGGACCCTAAAAGAGACATCTGTGCATCCCCTGAGGAGAGAAAATAAATAAGTTCCCCTGAGTAAGTTTAGAGCATGGGGGTAAGAGTAAGAAAAGGCAAGACGATAACATGAGGGAATGGGAAGGCTGATTTATGGGAGGGGCAGAGAGGGAGAACAAAGAAACAGATATTTTGATAGAGGGAGTCATTTGTAGGTTAAGAAAAAGAAAAAAAAAAAGAAAAGAAAAAAAAAAAACCTATGCTAGGGAAATTCCCAGGAATCCATCAGTATAAATCCACCTAAAAATCCAAGAAATAGTTAAGAGGGTACCTAAACTGGCTAGTCCTATAATCATATTGATGTGCACCCCAAATGTCATCATAGAAACTTCATCTAGCAACTGATGGAAGCAGATGTAGAGGTCCAAAGCTAAGCACTGGGCCAAGTTTCCAGTCCAGTCAAAGAGCAGGAAGATGGATTTTATGAATAAGCTGTCACGTTGGAGAGAATAACAGAGACAGCTGACCAGGTCTCCTGGGAGCTCACTTCACTGACTTTTGATTGACAGCTGGGAACCTACATGGGACCAAACTAGGGAATGACAGTTGTGTGGGTTGGGCAGTTTGTGGAGTGTCTGACAGTGAGACCAAAAATTTTTCCAAGTGCATGAACTGCCTTTTTGGAGCCCAGTCCCTTTATTGGGGAACATTGATCAGCCTTGATGCAGGGAGAAGGTCCTGCCTCAACTTGATATGCCAGACTCCCTCTTGTTGACTCCCTATAGGAGGTCTTATTCCCTGTGAGGAGTAAGTAGGAAGGGGAGTTAGAGGGGAAACTGGGGGATAAATGGGCAGAAGAGAGAAAGGGGGAACTGTGGTTAGTATATAAAATGAAAAAGAATGCTTTATATAAATTTTTTAAAATAACTTTACTGAGGTAATCCTGTAATTTTCCTTGCACATAGAACCCACTGAGGCAGCAGAATAATACTCAAGTCCAATTTTGTTTTAAGACTAAAGAGTTTCTGGGATACTCTGACCATGAGGAGTTTATGCCTTGGGGTTCTTTTATTGGAGTTTTGTGAAAGATTTTGCAGATTTTAACCTTAAAATGTCTAGGATATTTCATATTTTCATGGGCTATTCTGTGTGATCTTTAAAATCAGGTGCCTAGAGACATTCAAACAGTGGAGGTTTGATTTTATAGCAGTGCTTTGTGCTTTTAAACCCTTAGCTTAAAACCTCTTTGAGATTCACATATCATTGTGGTGATCTATTTTATATTTAATAATTTAAGCCTGGAATATCACAGAATAGATCCACCCACAGTCAAGCCAGGGGGATCAAGTATGGTAACTCATGTCTTTAATCCCAGCATAAGAAAGACTGACTACTGACCTACACCTTTAATCCTATAACTACAGAAACAGAGATTCTTCTGTGTTTCTGTGAGATCAAGGCCTGACTACTAAACAGTAGTAGTTCACACCTTAATCCTAACTCTAGGATTATAATGGAGAGTTGAACCCAGAGGTTAAATAACTGAACAAGGCAGATATTTAAGCAGGTAGAGGAAGACATTGAAGCATTCTGTAGAAGCAATGAGTCAGGCTGAGGACTCTTAAAGACAGCTTTTACCCTGAAAAGTTGCCTTGGTGAGATTTGACTGTGGCATGTTTCCTATCTCTGATGTTTCAGCTTTTTCCCAATATCTGACTTTGAGTTTTCATTAAATACCGACTAGAATTCATGTTTCACATCAGACATTCTGTATATCATACATTTGCATTATGATTCATAGCAGTAGCAAGATTACAGTTGAAGTAATAAGAAAGTAAGATTATGGTTGGGGGTCCCCACAGCATTTTGTGATTCCTTTAGGAAGGTTAGAAACATTGGTTTATAAATTTCAGAGAAAGATATATGTGCTATCAAGATTTTGGATAAAGAATCAGTATGTACTGATCAGTGAAGCTTGAAGAATCAGCTGTTAATAACAAGTGATTAACATCACTGAAGTGAAACCTTTTATGCTTCATGGGGAAATTAATATGCTCAGCAGCTGAGGCTGAGAAAGAGTTAGATTTAGAAAAGTTAAGCACAATTATTTAAGATAATGACAAAATAGGAGAATATTTCTTCAGGGTTTACACATGAAACTGTTGTCCAAGGGCACTAAACTATATCTTAAACTGGCTTCTGAACTTGGCATTGTGTAACAGACCTTACTGGTATTGGTTTTAAAGAGTCAATATTTATGATATTAAGAAGAATGACTAAGGCTTTACACCATATGTCTGTCTCAGAGTCTTTGAAAACAGGCCAACATACACCACTGTGAAGGTATTACCTTGTTATAATGGAGACTCCAGAATGTCAAAGAATGCATGACTATGAGGTAGCCACCATGTACCATGGAAGGTGTGAAAGTGAGCTGATCTGAATCTATAAGACAAGCTCTGTATTTCTCAGATAGTGGAGCTGCAGAGGTAGGTTGGTCTTTGATGGCAAAGTGATAATGGAGCCTTAGATGTGATAAACTGATTTAAAGGATCTAGGTTTAAACTGCTATATTTGGGATTTGGTGTAGTAAAATAGTTTATATTCCGTATATGCCACTTACATTTTGAGATAATAAAATACTTAAACTTGTTTGCAATAGGAACCTCCAGTTAAGAGATTTTGGCTTTTAAAAAGAGACCTTAATCTTTTTAATTGTTGAAATTTTTATAAACCAATGGACTTTTGCAATTGCCCTGTGTTTTATATTATAACAATATCGTAAAATTTTGAAGACAAAAATTTATGGCATGTCTTTTAAAGTAATTTGTTTGCTTTTTAAGTTTATGATGATTGGAGAGTTCTAGCGATCCCTGACTGTTATCTTTACAGAGCCTAGATTCAACTAAGAAGAAAATTCATTTGGAAGATTGTTCAGATCTGACTCTCCTAGAGAATTATCTGTACGTACTTCCCAATTTGGGAGGTACTATTCAAAGAAAAGCTAATTTTAGTCTGTATAAGTAAACTAGATAAATATGAGGCTGAAAGGTATCTATCCAGTAAGAAATATTTCTTCATGGTTTTAATTTCAAGCTCTTTTTAAATTTCTGTCAAGTTTTACCCCAAAGATACACTATAACTTTCAAATAAAAAAAAAAATTGTAAAAACTGCACCCATAGTGGGTAGATTGAGATTTTTTTCCCCCACAGGCTTATATGTTTGAAGGCTTGATCCACAGTTAGTGGAACTCTTTGGAAAAATATTCATTTATTTGTGAACTTTTTGGCAGAAGTATGGATTTGTTTGAGGAGGTGTGTCATTGGACTTTCGCTTTGAGATTTAAAATGTACATCTAATTTTCAGTCAGCTCTCTCTTTGTCTTGAGCATGTGGGTGAAATACATGGTCTTAATTACTGCACTATGGCCATGTCTGATTTGCTTGATGCCATGTTCCCTGGCCTTATAAACATAAATTGTAATCCTTGGAAATTGTAAGCTCCCTAGAAATTCCTTGCTCTGTCAGATACCTTGGTTGCAATGTCTCTTAACAGAAGTAGAACAATAATTAAAGGAAAAAGGTAGCACCTGGAAGTGGAATTTTCTATGATAGGCCTGAACATTCTGTGTCTTTGAAGAAAAAGCAAAGACATTGGAACCTTGGGCTAGGCAGGTAGTTAAACTTTGTAAGCATTGCTTAGCAGGCCACTGCAGTGTAAGCATGGAAGATAACACTGTAGACAGCTATGTGAACTGTGAAAGACTAGTTTAAGAGGTTTTTCCAAGAGAATGGCATTCACCACTGGGCTAGAGACCATTTTTGTCATATTTTGACAACAAATATTACATTTTTACCCTTTGTTTTAAGAATATATCTGAGCTTTTATTTGCCTGGATTAGATGTGCCGTGCTGAGCTGACCCACCTTGGGACTTCTTGCCATTTTGGGGAGAGGGAGGCTGAAGGCTGACTGGGAGAGATTGGGAGGATGGAAGGGAGAGAGACCAGGGGGTATGTGGATGAAAAATACATTTTTAATAAAAAATAATAAAATGAAAAATAATATTTAAAAAAGAGTTTTTAGCTAATTCTAATGGCAGAGGTGATTTCAAGAAAACCTAATATTGACTCTGTTGATGTTAGTAGCCAATATCCTTTTTTCAAGTCAACAATGGAAAAGATCAAGCAGGAACAGCAACAAAAAAAAAAATGAAAATGCACAGTGTGTTGGAAGAACCAATAAATTTAACCTGAAGCCAAGGCTTAAACTTAAAGAGATTAGGAAAGGATCAATATTGAATGGAATAAAGGGACTGGGAACCTCAGAGCAAGACACCATGCAGCTAAGGTTCTAACTTAAATAATAATAATAATAATAATAATAATAATAATAATAATAATAATAATAATAATAATAATAATTAAAGAACTAAAGATAGGCTTATGCCCAAAAGAAGCATAGCTAATCTTTTATTAAGCAAATTTAATCAAAATAAAGGTTCTATCCCAAGCAAAGAAAAGAAGTTGGCAGTCTCAGGCACATGATTCTTGCTTTACAGTTATAAAGAATACTGAAATAAGACTGTGAAATTTTCCTCTGTGGTTAATAAAAGTATATAGAGGAGTCTCTGCATATAGGCATAAAAAAGCCATTGTCTGCAGATGTAGAGGTGAATCTTGGAGACATGAAAATATTTGAAATGCAAGAGCCAGAAGATATCTGTCAGAGTGAACATGATACAGGGATCGAAACCATCCCAAGACAGAAAAGTGTGCCTCAGTCAACAAAGAAGAAAGAGTAGAGCCATCTGACAATAGAAATAGTATTGTCGAATTTGGAGTTTCCCTGATGAATTCCAGTTTTGCTTTGGTCCTGTATTTCTTCACAATGCCCAGTTCTCTACTTTTGAAATGCCAATGCACATTCCAAGCAACTGTATATAGTTAGCATGCAATTTGCAATTTGATTTTGCAGTAACTTGAAATTAAAAATTTGCTTTGCTTCTCAGAAGAGACTGAACTCATAAATAGTCTTGAGACTGATATACTATTGGGTCCTTTGACATTGTACTAAGTACATTTTATGCTATGGTCACAAGACTGTAGGAGGCAAATAATGTCATTTGGTAGTTTAAAGTGACAAACTTAGGCACGTATGTTTAAATACTTTGTCCCAGTTGGAAAATCTGTTTAGGAATGAAGAGTAATGTGACATTGTTGGAGAAGGTAATGTTCAAATTTTCAAAAGCCCACACTGTTCCTAGATAGATCTTTCTCTGCCTAATGCCTGTTGGTGGGAGGTAATGTTTTTAGCAATTTCTTCAGCACCATGCTAGCCTGCAGTCATCCTCTGTCCATGATGGTCCCTTCCTCTAATGACCTGCACCTGAAAAACATTTCTTCTGTCAGTTTCCTTGTCTCCTTAAATCAATAGAAAAGTAAAGAAGACACTGTGAAAGTTCCTGTGGCCTTGGTATCATCCCCAAAACACAGTGAGTATCCAATAGTATGTTGGTGTTATGCATAAATGTGTGTACACACATGCATGTAAGTAGATTCACCCATTTGTGTGAAAGCCAGAAGATCACATGGGCTATATTTCTCTGCTATTCTCTATCATTTTTCTTTTTTTAAAAAAAAAACTTTTTACAATAAAAATGCCTTGTCTTCTATTAATACCTCATATTATAATTGCTTCTTAATAATTTCATACAAGTATTTATGTATAACATGTTTTGTTAACTTTTGTCCCTGTCTCTTTAGTTCTTACCATTACTTATGCTTCCATGTCTGTGAGTTTTGTTTTTTGACATACTGAGTTATGTTTGCATAACTGTTTGAACCTAAGTTTAGAAATTTGCACTGTATCATGGTGGCATTATCAGTGTGTGTTAAACTGAAGAAAACATCTTACTTTACAACAGGATCCATTAATAATTACTGGTTTAGAAGTGAGGGAGAGAGCCATGCGGGACCTTGCTTGACCTGTTATTGATTATTTACAGGACTAATCTTATACAGGAAAAGTGCCAAAAGCTGTAAATTTTGTGCCATTGTGATTACAATGGTGATTAAACATATAATATATATATATAATTTTTATGTATAATATAATATCTGTATATTTAAATAATATCACTAACCATAACTTAGAAAAACAGTTATTTCTCAGTTATTTCTAAGTTAATGAACAGCTTAAACATCAATTTTATAATCATTTACTCATTAAATTTATTCATATTGCAGTATAAGTGTTAAATAAAGATCACATATGAATTAAAATATATAAATATATAAAATATATAAACCTTTAAATAATGCAAAGGCCACATTCAGTTACTGAATATTTGAAGAAAAATACATTAGTTAATATTAATTTTAAGAAATTAAGTATATTGTTTAAATTTATATTTATACATAAAATATATTCACAGTAACATATGTACATAAATACATATGCACCATAAGTGATGTCCTGTGTATCAGGTTTATAGATGGATTCAGTATGAACCTTAAGTGAGTCCAGATTGTGATGGATATGTAACTTGAAGAGATAGATACTACATGTACAAATTAGACTCTGGAAAGCTTGTGAATGAGCTCTCAGCATCTCTTCCTCTTGCTATTGGCATTCTCTTCTGACATTTAAAACAATTTCTATTAACTTTATAATTGGACTGGAAAAGGTCTTTCTGAGTTATTTGTTACCAGAATTGTGAAATACTTATTTTCAATGTAGTACATGCAAGTCATACAGGAACTTTGGTCACTTTCTTTCTACAGTGACAAAGGGAAAAAGTGTCATTATCTCTAATGTAGGTCTTAACAAATTCAATGAATCCATTTCTCTAATCCTGACCCAGAATGCTCACAGTGTCACTTTGTCCTTAATGCTGTGGGAGATGACAATCAACAAAAGGAGAAACTCTTCTTGCTTATTGTATATGTCAAAAGATAAAGCTATTGAACTTGAAGCTATAAAATCGGTGTGAATAAATAAGCTGACTTATTTTAGCCATTATATGAAAGAACCACATTTAGCATGAATAGACTCTGCAGACTGAGAAGTCATGGAAGAGAAATATTTGCAAAGTATTTTTTTCTCAAAGTTTTAAAGTAGGTTGAACCAAGAGTATATTAACTGAGGTCAAAGAAAAGAGAAATTGTCAGCTCTGCTAATTTTGTAGACAGGGCTCTGCTCCCTGAGAGAGCAGCCATCTGGTGAGGAAATACATCTTATCATATTACAATGCTTTAATTTAGTACCTGGATCAAAAGTGTAAAGTTATTGTTAACTGTGATGATTAATAATATTTCTTAACCCCAATGATGATGTGGCAATGATATACTATGGAGAATATACTTGTGTAGAATGAAGAAATGAATCATAATTATATTTATTTTAAAGCAAGAAAGTCTTTTAGTTGTCTGTGTACCCCTAGATGTGTAGTTGTATTAAATATTACTTATTCTCTATATTTTAAAGCTATAAAATTTTATATTATACAAAATATAGACTGCTTTAGACTTTGTAAAATCTCTAAATTTTGGAGAATTTTCTCAAGATATCTATAAAAATAGCAAAGATGACACATTTTGCTCTAAGTAGGTAGGTTACATTATAATAAAGACTCTTTTCTTTTAAATGTGGGCCACAAAAAGTATAGCCCATAAACTAATGGATAAACATGAATCTGAAAAACAGATTCATGTCAAGATACCTGAGGGAAAATCTTCAGTATAGGTCTTATTTCTCTGGTCTTTAAAACATTTTGTTAAAGGTACTGGAATTTTAGTGAGATTATAATGAGCATTAAGTTGTATACAACACGGCTCTCAAATTCCACTTTAATAACATTTTAAAAGGCAATAGAAATAGAAATGAGGCTAAAACAACATATTTTCTTAACTGTTTCTCAAGATGTGTTGGCCCTTTGAATACTTTGTGAGATATTAGTCTTGGTTTCATGACTTTAGCTTCATACTTTTGTAATAAAAGCAAAAGACAACTTAAGGTAGCTATGGATATTAGTTTAATGGGACAGAAATCAAAGCCCATACTCAGCAAGTCTATTCTCTTAGCAAACACAAGTGGATATCTGAACTCACTCAAACTATCAATGCCAAAGATGAAACTTTAAAGTTCATCTTTGGCCTAGAACAAATTTGGCATAGAACAAGAATCCTGCTTTTTGCTTTGGTTTACTACAAACTATTTGTATGGGCATGAACTACATATATATATATATATTTGCTGTTTTAAAGTTTGTTCCCACTAAACAAACAATAAAAACTAATCTTGATTACACAATACTTATATTTTTATTGAAATTATACTATTTATGATAGTTAATATAAACACTGATCTCTCAAAACATATTTACAAATCTTAACATTTTTATTTACTTTTTCTCAATTATCTGGAGCAGAAATTAATTTTTAGATGCCAACTTTGCAGTAATACTTAACAAATATGTCTAGCTGGCAGTTTAAAGAAAGAATTTGCTATTTTCACTATGTATTTATTAATCTCATTTAAAAAGAGTGGATATCTTCTTGTAAAACCTTCAAAATAGGGATGCTTATTTACAAACTAAAAATTAATTTTCTCCAGGGAAAAATAAATGGCTGAACCTCTTTTAAATACTCTTCCAAATTCATTCAAAATGTATTAATTTTGTCATTTTTTCTCTAACAAAGACATTCCTTCACTATAAACTCTTCAATATTATGATTTATCATTCTATTTAGCACCTTTAGGTCATGACATGATATTAAATTTGTATTTATCATTATTTCCAAATGACTGCTCACACAATTTCATGCAGATTTATTTAAATTAGTTTTGTTACTCTCTATTTGATTGGTTAAATTCATGTTATGGTTCATTCATCTCTTAGTTATGTGACCAATAATTTTTAATATATTTCTTAAATTGCAATTTTTCTGTAATTGTCTTATGATAATAATGTTTATTCTAATGGATTAGTCATAACATTAAATTATTCACAGTCTCTTTAAAATGTATAGTTTTTTTCCTTTCTCCTTCCTGCCATTTTCTTCTTTCTCTTCTCCCTATAGTGGGGTGTGTGCAAGAGCCTATATTCATTCTGTGATTATGCTGACTTGATTACATCAGATCACAGTCTTTTTATGTATTTCATGAATACAAAGATTCCCAAACTCATCATCATTTTATATTATTATAAAATCAATATTTTTGAAAAAATATATATAACATTTAAACTGACTATTGAGATATAACTAAATACACCTAGGAGGAAGAGAACCAATATAATGAATTTGTTTTTCCTTGAATTATATTATTTTTATGTTTTTCAGAATCATTAATCATTAATTATAAAGATTCTATTTCTTCCAATTAATATATTTTGTGCATAAAGTTTGTCTATTGGTTTAGTGTGTTATAATATGTAATTCTCTGGTTACATATGGTCTGAAGAAATACTAAGTATGTAGAGTGAAATGCTAATTAAAGTTTGGTACTATTATTTAAATGTGAATCTATAAAGAAATTGACATCTACAATGGATTGAAAACTTTAATTCTATTAGAGAATGCCATCTTTCTATCAGTAACAATCTTTGATTTTTCCTTACTTCCAATAAACTCACAAGTTGAAAAAACTAGATTTGGAAGGAATGTTGTCACTGGTCTGTCATGCATGCTTTATCTGAAATGAGTAGACCTTTGTTCTCATATCTCCAGGAAAAAATTCTTACAATAGGAGATAACACTTGAAATGCATGCAGAGTAATCAGTGCTACAACAAAATTAAAGTAATATACACTTCCATAGGAAAACATATCCAACTGTAAAATGTTTATTTTTTAAATTTTCTATAAAAAGTAGTTGCCAAATCTATTCAGAAATCTTAAAACTAAGAGAAAATACATATCACTGTTTACTAATCTATTATTTTCCTAGTCATTTTAGATAAATACTTAGTATATGGATTTTTACTTAAGCACTAATAAAAGAGCATGTTGAATTTCCTAAATTTAATTTTTTTATATACTAATTATAGTGTCAAAAACATTATGGCTGTTAAGCCCCTTAAATATTGCTTAATGGTGAGTCCTCTAGTATTTCCATACAATGCTAATACTACAAACTCTTAGAGCAAACATTTCTCAAGATACCAGATGGGAAGCTCATAATAGGTCATATCACCTTTAAATTACAAAATGTGTCCAGATGTTCCACATTTTAAGTCCTTTGGATTTGTCTTAATATTGATGTCTAGGCAACATAAAAGAAGATTGTTAAAGAATATTTACATATCTAGCTTATTATATCTACATGAAGATCAAAGGGTCATTATCTGGAATGTAGACAAGATGAGTTTTCTTCACTAAAATTAAATGAACTAGATTGTTTTTATAAAGATAAAGATGATCTATACAATCTTCCTAATATAACATTAAAATTACATATTTAAAACAAAAACAAAGATTATATTGCTGTTGATATTTAATAAAAAATTTATTAGAGATTAAAATACAGACCTCTATATATGTTAACAAGAATGCCATATGTTTTCCAAACTAAAGATTGGAGAAACTTCAAATTTTCTAAAAATAGATGTCTTATTACTTTTATCTTATTGTGAAGAGAGCTAATGACTAAGGCTATCTACAAAGAAAGCATTTAATTGACAGCAGAAATTCTCTTAAATACACCAATCCAAGCTTAATATTTATCAAAGTATGAGCCTACACTCACGATACAGGTAACAGTTTATATAGGTGCCTGATAGACTGAATTATCCACGCAGTGGACAATGAATAGCAAACCGGTCTCTCCAGCAGTCTGGAACCAGGAAACCATGCTTTCCAAAATCCCAGCAGCCCCTTATGAATGGGGTTGGCCACTCGCCCTTCCGGGGCCCGGGACCTTTGGACCTTATCAGCTGATACCTGAATCCCACCACATCTCCTTCCTTTTGTCAAACTAAGAAGGTTCTAAACTAAGACTATATACAATAGGAATTATTATGAGGTAGTATATAGGAGAGGATAAAGTACAAACTACAACCAAAACCTAACACATATAAAGTACATCATATATTTCTAGAATATTGGTATATGGTAGGGTGTATCAATTACCTCAAAAATGTTTATCTGGGAAACTGAAAATCCAACATCTGAATATTCCTAGATAACATATAATAGGTTAGTAACCTTAAATACCTATTCTTCAACCCCTTCAAGATCTGAGAAGGAAAATGTATCACCTGAAAATCAGAAGCACATGCAAGTAGTAGCTTCCAAAATTTGGGAGAGGACAGCGACACAGCTACCTGGACAGTCTCTGAACAATGACTTTTAGTATGACTATCAAACATTAGCCAGAGGCATATATACCATGTTAGTGGCAACAGTATTTTAGACATGTATGTACATATATATCATCCAAACAGAGGTATATAAAACATCTTATGCATATATCATAATTAGTGCAATCATACATTATGTCTAGTATAGTTAAATGGAGGTAATAATTGTATAGTGGATATGACAAAAATGTTCAAATATTTTAAACAGAGATAGAAGCATATATAAAATATAACAGTTACAGATTCAATTTTACATAATAGTTACAGATTCAGTTTTATATCGATGTACAAGTTGCTTTGGTTATATAAAGCAATTTCAGATTTAACTTTGTACTAATGTACACATTTTCTCAATCAAACATATTTATAACCAGCCTTTCCTAAATTGTTCACATAAGTATAAAATGTAGGCGCTCCAGAAAGGGGTTTATTCTGTACCACATGAGGAAAGATCCAATTAGATTCCTTTATAAATTGAATTGTCCTGCTTTGAGGATATTTATTATTAATCTCTCCTTAAAAAATCACTACAAGCCTTTTCCAGGGTTCACTGTCTACCCATAATATATTAATTGCTTCATTAGGCAAAGGCACAACAATTTCTGCAGAGTCCTTTCCAGTCAATTGGCGAAGTCTGATTTACCTTTAAAAATCAGATCAGAAACTTTTTCGATATATGTTTTCAGCTTTTTGCTTGGCCTATGTAGCAGAAATATCCATTATAATATAATGTTTTATCTTTGCATTAAGATTCCTGTTGGAGATTTTCTAGAGCGTAAAATAACCAGTATGCTATTGAGGTCTGGATCCACATGATTCACATGTGCTTTCTGAAGTTTCTTTTTCCACTAACTCAAATTCTTTCCTGGTTTCATCAGAGAATTCTCTTGGATTATTTAAATTCTGTTCAGCATCAAAAGTCTTGCCCAAATTAACTAGTTCATAGTTTTTTATACCAATAATGCGCCATAGATGAACAATATACCCTAGTAGTTTTTGAAAATCGTTAAGAGTCCTCAATTTATCTCTATTCAATTTCACCTTTTGTGGCCTAATTTTCTGTAAGCCTATTTTATATCCTAAATAATTGATAGCATCTCCCCTCTGTACTTTCTCTGGGGCAATTTAGTTCTTCAAACAATGTTTCTAATGTTTTTGGGTTTGGGTCTGCCAACAAAATATCATCCATATAATAGTAAATGATAGATTGTGGGAAACCCTTGTGCAGCATTTCTGGTGGTTGTTGTACAAAATATTGGCATAAGGTAAGACTACTCAACATTCCTTGAGGAAGGACCCTCCATTGGAACCCCTTTACTGGACATGAATTATTAAGAGTGGTAACTGTGAAAGCAAATTTCTCTTTGTCCTATTCCTGTAAAGGTATGGTAAAAAAAAAAAAAAAAAAAAAAAAACCCTTCAAATCAATGATCTTAATATGCCATCCCTTAAGTAACAGGAAAGACAGAGGAATACCAGATTGTCATAGTGGGGTTTCTTGGTCTTGGGCAGCCAGAGGCCCAGACTCACAGACCTATCATGCCTGACCACTTAGTAGCCCTTCCCTGTTGCTCAGGCCCTCAGAAATGACTCAGACGCTTATATTAACTTTATGCTATTTGGTCTATGACTCAGGCCATTGCTAGCTAGCTCTTATATCTTAAATCAACTCATTTCTATTAATCTGTCTGCCACGTGGCCCATGGCTTACCTGTGTTCTTTACATGTTGCTCCTTGGGCGGCTTGCACGATCTCTCTGACTCCACCCTGCTTCTCCTACCTATGCTCTGAATTTTCCTCCTACTTCTTCTATGGTGCCTGTCATGGCCCAAAATAGCTCCTTTATTTAAAGATTGAGATTCACAGCACATAGAAAGGCATTCCCACATCACTTCCCCCTTTCTGTCTAATCAAAAAAGAAGGTTTTAAATTTAACATAGCAAAATTACATGGAACAAAATAGCCATCAAGCAAGAATTACAGTTATAATATCTAGTTTATTTTTATTTAGCAAAATTAAAGAAAACACTCTTATCATCTACCTTACCTTTATGAATCTAAAATCTCATATCTAATATACCTTTCAAATGACTAAGAAAAACTATACCTATAACTAATCTTCAACTACATCAAATCTCACAGAAGGATATATTTACCCAAGTAAACCAGTAGTGCAAGCAACTTCTAAAATCTAGAAAGGATAGAGATGACACCTATCTGCCTAGACAGTCACCCAAAGTTCCTTTATAAAGTTGGGGCATCCATCTTCAGTCTACAGGCCCAGAGTCTCCTTTTATTTTAGTGAAGCAGGAAATCTGTTCTGCCCATTCTGGCACAGTTTATCAGTTGCTTCTTGAGTCCTGAAAAATGTCTGACAGTTTTCTCTGCAAAGCAGGAACTTGAATGACAATCTCAGCTTGTTCTGCCAAAGTTCAGAGGTCACCTTTCTATGGGACCTGCATGTCCAGTTTAAACAGCATACTGTCAAGCAGTCAATATAAGAACAAGTTTTTGTTCAGTGGCTAACCATTGCCACAAATAGATTCCATATGGAGTTTCTTAGATGCCCATTTTTCTCTTGAAGAAGATTGGTTCTGCCAGGAGCAAATCTGTCTCACTGTCTAGAAAAGTCTAAGTTCTTAAAATATTTTAAATGCCATATTCTGTAGGTCTTAGAAGTGTTTGAATATTACCTATCCAATTGAATTATATCTTTGTATACCTAAAAATCTAACTAACGTGCATTTCTTAATTATGCATTACAATTTTAAATTAGTTACATAAACATCATATCTTAAACAAGAGTAGAAAAATACATATAGCACAAGAGAAGTGACCTTAAATTTGTATCAATAAACCAAAATCCATACCAATGTAAACATTTTGAGATTAACAGCTAATTTCCTGATCTAAGTAAATTTAATAATCTAACTTTTTTTAAAAAAAATCATTGATATACCATATCTCCTTTTTTTTTCTTAGAAAGAGATTAACTATGACCAATAACCAGTTATAATGAAAAAACATTTATAAACAATATTTTGGGAATTGGGGTGTAGTTTTTTATTGCTACTTCTTGCTGAGTAAGGGGTGTTGAGAATCTCATGGGTTCTTGAGGCTGGATCATAATCTGTAGCCTGAAGCTGATATGGCCATCTCTTCCCATCAGAGTTTTATTCAGGGAGCCTTGGTTGATGAAACCATATTTGCTTGGAAGCAATCCATAGGTTCTCATCTTCTGTGGAAACAAAAGCAGAACTCTTCCAAAGTAATAAATCCTTAGACACAAATTTCAAAATCAAAATACCTTTAAAATATATATTCTTGCTTAACTTTGTAGCCTTCACATTTGTAATCTGTTTTTTTGCAGTTAGCTCATTAACAGTTAAAAAATTAAAAGAAAACACAATAACAACCAAAATCTAGATTTTGTGTCTATTTACTATCTTTATGTGGCTTATTATATTTTTATTACTCTATTTCTCTTTGAAAGACTTTCTCTATTCTCTTTATTTTCTCTCCAAAGCCTATGTACCTTTTACACACATTGTAACCCATTTACAGGTTTTTTTATCTGAATATGTTTTATTGTGAATCCTTAATCATTTTCTAAATAGACGAGCTTTTTAAAATACTCTCACTCTCTTGCCACATAGTTTTTGTAGATACAGCTGAATCAGCATGTTCTTTTAAAGGGATCACGTCTCTGTTGTGGCCAGCAAACAGAACACACCCAAGAAAATGGTGCTACTAAGAAACCGTCTTTGTTTTCTTTTTGTTTAAAATAAACAGAACTCTAAAATTAATCACATGCTACTGAGTCTTCTGTGACATTTTAGGAACCGGCCTGATTATAGCTTACACTGCCTTCTGCCAGTTAGCCGTCGCCATTTTGAATGTGACCTGGATGCCACGTTTTC
Organism: Phyllotis vaccarum; assembly: GCA_033318265.1. NCBI lineage: Eukaryota > Metazoa > Chordata > Mammalia > Rodentia > Cricetidae > Phyllotis > Phyllotis vaccarum. The sequence goes on from JARWLC010000010.1 coordinate 63,009,266, forward strand.
TTTGTACAATGGCCCGCTTTAGATACACAATTTGGAAGCTGTCCTGGCTAAGTTTTTGTGATCTAGAACCCTTTTTAATCTTTCTCAGGCTTTAAGTGGATATTTGCCCCACATTGGGTTCCATCTGTTGTAGTGGGGTTTCTTGGTCTTGGGTGGCCAGAGGCCCAGACTCACAGACCTGTCGCGCCTGACCCCTTAGCAGCCTGTCGCTATTCCTCAGGCCCTCAGAAATGACTTAGACACTTATATTAACTTTATGCTGTTTGGGCTATGACTGAGGCACATTGCTAGCTAGCTCTTATATCTTAAATCAACCCATTTCTATTAACCTGTCTGCCATGTGGCCCATGGCTTACCTGTGTTCTTTACATGTTGCTCCTTGGGCAGCTTGTGCAATCTCTCTGACTCTGCCCTGCTTTTCCTACCTATGCTCTAATTTTCCCTCCTACTTCTTCTATGGTGCCTGGCATGGCCCAAAACAGTTCCTTTATTTAAAGATTGAGATTCACAGCATACAGAAAGGCATTCCCACATCACCAGATTGCAAAGAGCCCATAGGTTGAATCACTTTATTAATTGCTCTTAGATCTGTCACCATCCTCCATTTTCCAGGTTTCTTCTTGACAAAAAATCAGGAGAATTTCATGGACTGGTTGATTCTTCAATATGCTGAGTCTGTAACTGGTCTTGTAGTAACTGTTCCAAAGCCAGAAGTTTTTCTTTTGTCAAAGGCCCTTGCTGATCCCAAAATAGGCTTTTCTGTTAACCATCTCAAAGGCAGCACTCTGAGTGTCCTTTTAGGTTCTGCAGTTATTGGGCAATTCTTTTGTACAACCTGAATGGATGGTGAATTTTCTTCATAGCACCTTAAAGCATCATTTTGGAAACATAATTGAGGCTCTGGTTGATATCAGAAACTGGAGGGATTTTAATATGGGTATTCCATTGCAGTAGAAGTTGCGACCCCACAGATTCACTGCTATGTCAGCCATATATGGCTTCAACCATCCTTTCTGACCTTCTGGTCCTATGCATTCGCGACATCTTACACTCTGTTTCACTTGAGATGTTGTTCCAATACCCAGAAATTGGATATCCACTGCCTATAAAGGCCACCTTGGATGCCATGATTGTGGGCTTATGATAGAAACATCAGACCCCGTGTCGACTAAACCCTGGATATAAATATCATCTATCTGTATTTTCATTTTGGTCTTTGTTCATTTATTGAAGTCTGCCAAAATATTCGTTTTGTGATTCTTCTTAAAACTTCTGATATCTCTCCTAAATTTATTCTATTATCCAATTCCATATGATCTTCTAGATCAGGCAATTGGATGTCCTAATCGTCCTGAGGATGCTGGTCTTCCACTGTGACTGGATATGATCTTACATTCCTTGACTTTGGAGTCTGATTTTTAGGGGCTTCCCGGAGGAAGCCCCGAGAGATGTTTCCCAATGGTAAAGGTTTGCTTTCTTTGACCCTAGTAGATCTATATTCGTTGGTCAAATGTCAACCTTTGCCACACCTTCTGCATAACTCAGAAGGCAATGGCCTTCTGTTTGAATTAAACCTAGATAGGGTATTATTTCAAAGAGTACCCTGTGTACAATTCTGTCTTATATGGCCAGGTTTACCACAGTTGAAATAGGTGATGCCTTGGTTGATCACCCTAACATTAACAATGGCTTGGCCTACCCAATTCTCCTTGTTGCAATGGAGAGATTCAGCATTGATTGCATATTGAATCCATTCTTCTATAGGTGCAGATCTGATCTTTAAATGCATAAGCATTCTTTTACATTCCAGATTAAGATGATCAAAGGCCAGAAAAAGTATTAACTGCTTCCTAACTTCTGGATCTGATACTGCTCTTTGTACAGCTGTGGTAAGCCTGTGTAGAAAGTTGGTATATGGTTCTTTTAAGCCTTGTTTGACATTACTATAAGGCTCAATTTTCTGACCCAGGTCCAAAATCTTTTCCCAAGCATTCAGTGCAGCAGTGTGGCATAGCAATAAAGTATGCTCATCATAAGTAGTTTGTGCCTTCATATCAGCAAACATGCCTTCACCAAGTATTTGGTCCTGAGAAGCAAAGAAACCCCTAATTTTTCCTTGTTGTTCTAAGGCCCTAGCCTCCTCCCTAAACCAGCTTCTCCACTGTAAACCTTGACTTTGGTCCAAAACAGCAGCTATTAGCTGCATCTATCACATGATAAGATTCGAATTTTTGTTGACCATGCATTTAGGAGCTGCTTTATATACATAGTGTATATACCATGTAACGATATTGCCTCCTTAAAATCCTTGATACCTCTCATATGTATTGGCTCATAACTATACTCTACAAATTCCAAGGACCCCACCCCACAATGCTTTCTTTTTTTTGAACAGTAACCGGGAACAATAGTGGTGGGGAAGGGGATAGCCCTGTCTGTTTACCACCTTAGGTGGAGTGTCTCCAGTACCATAATATCCCATTGGTGGTTGACCTGAACTGTTCTGAGCATAAGATACATTATTACCCTTTTCCAGTACTGCAAAAGGTCTTCCCATTCCTGGAGTTTAGATACTACGGATTTTTCTAGAGCTTGATTTTCCTGATGAAGCAGTCCTTCCAAAGACTTCAAGGAACCAGCAATTTTTGATCCACATCATTAACATAATTATTGATTTTCTTGTTCTCATCATTAATGTAGTCAACAAGTTTATGTTTTCATCATTTACATAGAGCCTATATTTTCTCGTACAGTGTTATCCATATCCAAAGAGGGAGCCATATCTGAAAGCTTGTTGTAAGCAATTTCCAGAGAATTAATCCTATCTGCCATTTTAGTGTTTGAAATTTCTACATCACACAACCTGGACATCAATTGTTGATTTCCATATTTCACCTCTTTTATCATTCTCTTATTTTGAAACATTAAATAGAGAAATAAGCTTAAAAATAGTAGGACTGAGGTATTGAGGCCTTCGAGATATTCATTCGAGAATTGCTCAATCACCATGGAAAAATAGGACCTGAAGTCATTAATTATCAACCTTTACCTCACTCCAGGTGCAATGACAACGTTTGGTCAGCAGGTGTCGCCGTAGTGTTCAATACTTTGTTCACCAACAATATGGTGGATGCAGGGACTCTCAGCAGCACCAGGCTACCTACAGACCCTATGCAGTCTTAAGGGGCCTCAGCAGGCAGAATACAATCCTTAGAAAAAGCAAAATCTCACAAATTAAGACAGGATGGCAATCAGGAGGTTTTTGGTGGCTCCAGCACAGATGCATGATTTTTTGTTTTTGCGTGTGCACAGAGGAATTACACTAGCCCGGGTCCAGGCTCACTCGCAGGCAGTAACAGCACGTGAGCAGAGGCGGGGTGAGACCTCACTAGTATTTGCACACCTGCAGCATGGGGCGAGATGTCACTAGTGCTTGCACCTTTCGTTGAGGTCACTCAGTTGTGCCTCAAAGTACAGAAGTTGTGGTGACTAAGACGCAGTGACTATGAGCCTCTGCTCAGTGCCGAGAAAAAGTGGCACAGAGGGGTGACTCTTGGCTCAGCTGTCCCGGGCTGGGCACCACCCATTGCTCTGCTGGCTGGATGGAGAATGAGGGATGGAGCCCAGTATGAAGGAATAACAGGCCAGTAAGGGAGGGAGCCTTCAGCCCACACACCAGAGTGCAAGTTCCCAAAGCTGAACACTCTGCCCGTCTTCTGCTCTCTAACAGAGTTCAAAACACAAATGGACCCCATACACCCATGGGCAGAGGCCCGACGTTGGGTCACCAGATGATAGTGGAAATTCTCTTAAATACACCAATCCAAGATTAATATTATTAAAATATAAGCCAACACTCACGATATAGGTAACAGCTTATATAGATGCCTAATAGACTGTATTATCCATGCTGTGGACGATGGATGCCGAACCGGTCTCTCCAGCAGTCAGGAACCAGGAAAACAGGACTTTCCAAGATCCCAGCATCCCCTTATGAATAGGGTTGGCCACTCCCCCTTCCAGAGCCCAGGACCCTGGATAGGCTTCTTCAGGCCTTATCCGCTGACACCTGTATCCCACCACATTTAATTTTGAAGTCTATAGTTGCTGAGGGTTAGAATGCATGACCCATCATGTTTGAAAACAACAGGAGCAAACAGAATATTGCTAAGGTTGAATTTTGGTGATGCAGTTTTATTTGAGTCATTTCTTCTGCTGTGAGCACTCCCTCATCCATATTCTTAGGTAGCTACAAGAAAATACATTGATTATCACAGTAAGATTTTAGTGGTGTCCTTCCTTTAATCTGCTCTTGATTCTCCATCTGATACGAGTAGACATTTTTCATGTCTCTTGAAGAACAAACAGTGTAACATGACACAGTACTATTAGATAGCAAAAGAAAACATTAATGATCACATATCAAATGTCTAATTAATTGTAGAGTTAATGCTATACGGTTTTTAGTAGTGTATTTCAAATAAGAACAAATTTTCCAAAAGACATCTGCAGAACTCAAGATATTGGAAGCAAACTCATTTATCAAGATGTGGTGGGACACGGCCAACTTGGAATGTACAGCTAGGAGCACTGGAAATGAGCTCGATGTCTATCCTTAACTTTGCAGTTCTTTCTAAATTTCTCATCTCCCTTTACTTTTACCTTTTATTTTCCATATGTCATTAGTGCATCACATAGTTGGTATAAACACTATATTATTTTGTGATTCTTAAATTATTAAAGAAATTATAACCCTCCATTGTTCCAATAAAAATTATGACATTATCTCCTAATGTGTTTAAACCTAGTTCTATTACTGAGCTTATAAAAGTAGAGACCAAAAAGAGTTAAATGTTATAATTTTAATACTGTAATTTGGGAATTATATGTTATTTTTAATCAACTGAGCACATACTTAGAAATGAACATGACTATTTTTTTTAAATCACGCTGTCTTAGTAGAAACTAAAGTAATTGAAAGTTTCCCACGCCTTTTATAGTTATCTATTGCTACACTTTTAAATTTGTCCAACTTTGATCAGTTTAGTTAAGACTTCTCAGTTCCTTAAATTGCAGCACTGTATTTTGAGAAAGTAATGTGAAACAATAAGTTATTTTCATAATCAGCTGAAATCACCTAAATATAAATTTTCTGTACTTTTAATGTAAATAAGGAGATTTATCATATTTTAAATTTGGCATCAGTTTTTTTTTCTTTTGAACAGCAACAGTTTTACCATATTTGAGTCATGTTGTGCAATTTTACCTCTCTTTTTTAGTTTATTTTTTCTTATTCTAAACCATCTGTTCCTTTAACAAAAGCTAAAAGGCTAAAGTATTATTTTATTACTTGAATGACAATTCCCAGAAGGAATGACCTTGCATAATTGTGTGAGTATTGCACATATAAGAAAGTTGTAATCTTAGAAGAAAATGAAGTAACTAGCAATTAGAGAAACTTTAGTTTTTATGTCACAATGAATTCTTCCTTCAACTGTTAAAGAAATATATATGAGTGAATGCTCTTATAATGCAAAATATCTGGTCATTAGAAAGCACTGAAGATCAAAAGCCAGCCACATGAAGAGTGACTTTTACTTAAGCTCAATAGTTTTGTAAATCTTGTTTATCTAAACTGCAAGCTACATCTTAGAAATTTCTTAAGGGTCTTTACCAACTTTTTATGCAATCACCAAGATATACTTGCTAATTTGGAAAATAGCCTGAGTGCATCATTCAGTAATTTGAGTGGAAATAAAAAATTTACATTACTGTCAAAAATTTTCAACGTATAGATTTCCACATAACCAATGGGCCTAAGCAAACAAGCAAACACTTAGCTTGGCACAGGGGAAGAACTGATATCTGCCACATACTGCCTTTCACAGGATGGTGCTTTTTTAGTAAAACAGATGGCTTACTACAATCCAAATTTCTGCTCTTTTGTTTAATAGATGTATGTTTAGTGTATAAATAAATTTTGATTGTGTATATGTATGGTTTCTGCCTTTTGTGTACAAGGTTTTTTGTGCATTATTTGTGAACCAATGAAAGCAAAAGCTTATAGCAATTAATATCTTGTTATCTAAGTTTCATTTTTTTCTTATGTAAGAAAATTGTTAATGTTTCAAGGGGCTTGCATTAACAATGATATAACAGTAAGATTAAAAATTTTAGCAATATTTTATTTATCTACAAACCATATAAAACTATATTGGTTTTCATTCAACTTCCTTCATAAAATTATCAAAGATTTTTTTCAAAAAAAAATCATGCCTTTTATAATGAAAAAGTATATAGATTATTATGCAGTTAATTTAGAAAACTAGTTTATTGTAGGGAAATAATGCAGTTAATATAGACTATATCTGCTCTGAAGCTTGGTTTTGATTCTATATCAGTTTAGGTCTATAGAAATTGATTTTTTTTACATATATAAAGGAGAGTGCTTTATCATCCTTACATTCAAATATAGATTAATAAATATACCATGAGTATAATTAAATTAATGAATGATTACAGGATACTAATAATATTCTTTAAAATTAATAAGCAATATTTAATGGTTACCTTACAGTTGTTTAACTTTAATATAATATTATTCAATTCTTGTTTAAAATAAGAAAAGCTAGTAATGAAACAGTATAATATTCTGGATGCTAATCTGTAATTTGCAATATTATTTAAAATTAACTTTATTGTGATAGTAATTTTTAATTTATTATTTGTAATTATATAATTGTAAAATTGATAGCTATACAATGGATATAAAATAACATTTGAAGTTAGTTATGATTAAATATAAATTCATGTATGAAATTACTTTTTTTCAAATACAATAACTATGAAATATCCTCATTGTGAAGACACAACCATCAGTCAATATAGTGCAATATTCATATTTTCAAGAATATTTTGTTTTATTATTATATTTCAGTAGGCAACTTTGGTTCAGAAATTAATATAACAAAGTCAAAAGAAATTTGTATTTATTGTAGTTTTAGATTACTCCAAAGTTTAAGTATATTTGTGTAGTCTATTTAGTATCCTTAAATTCTTCATAAATAATCTTAACATCAATTATTATATTTAGATCAGGAGACATAGTCAGTGGTAAAACACATCCCAGTCATGGATATGAATTTCATTTCCATCATCAGGAGAAAAAGATGTTGCTTAAACTCACAGCTCAGAAAATTCTTTTCATAGAAAATGAGAAAAGATTACTCTCTTTCCACGATAAGAAGTCTGGAGAGATAAACCCTTTGAGCAATATATGCTGTATAAATTTCCCTTCTGTTGCTATAATGACACACCCTTATCAAATTTTAATAAGTTGGAATTTGTTGTGGCTCATAGTTCCTGAAAGTTATGAGTCCATGGGAAATAATGGTAACAAGAAAATGTGACAGCAGCAGGAAACTAAAAACCCTCTCTGGAAAAAGAAAAACTCAGCAAGATAAGGGTGGAAGTGTTAGAGACTCATGTATTCAGTAAGATTAATTAGTGAATTATTGTTTGCTGGGTAGGAACTGAGAGTATTTATTAAGAGAATATTTTAGGGAGATGAGAGAAATTGTCTAAAACTGGATTGAGGCAGTGATTGCTGAAATGCATTGAGGTGGCCTATTGATGTAGCTTAGTGGTAATGAAACCATCGAACATGCCCAAGGGCTGAATTTTGTGTCTATCACTAAGAATCCAAAAATATCTCCCTCTTCCGTTCCCTGGTCTCCTTCATGTTTTTATCTTAAACATTGTCTTTCCTGAGATAATTTCCTTAGAATTTTTAAAATGTTCTTCTGATATTATCCACAATTTGCTTTCTTATGTAAGTAAGGTATTTCAGATATTAACCTTATCCCCTTATTCGCATCATTCTTCATACATGTAAGATTTCTTTGTTAGGCTCAACATTGTTGAGAGAATGGTACCAGTCCAAGATGATAGGGCAGGTACCAATGTAGCTGCCACCACCAACCAACAAAACAGTGAGAAAGTTACTTACTTAACCTTAACATATGCAGAATATAACAGGGATAAGACATTACTGAGGAACTCAGGAAGAGAAGCTAAACACTGTTTACTTTTCTTTGTGTAATAATATTATAGTTACATAATTTTCATCTTCCCTTTCTCCAAGTCTTTCTATATACCCCTCCTTGCTCTCTTTCAAACATGGCTTTTCTAATTTTGTTTTTATGTACATATACATGTTGGTATAAAATATATATTCCCAAACATAACATGCTCCATTCATTTATCTTCTTTACAGCTGGAAATAAACATTACTAGTGCTTTGGAGGTGGGAAAATTAGAAAAGATTATCTTATTGCTTTCTCAAAAGACAGTGAATCAAGTGAATGTGTTATTTATAGACTCAATATTTATTTCTAAAATATATGTTTATTCATTTTTTTGTTGTTTCATAATCTAGGGCTTCAACTTTGCAAGATATAAAACCTAAATTCCTATGAATATTGGACATAAATACCTTTTAACTTTTAATTATTTTTTGTTTCTATTTCTTTGATTTATAGATTATAGTTTTTCTTATTAAATAAAAATTTATGGTGCTATATCTCAAGGAAAAAGAGTTTGCCTCTCTTGTTCAAGACCCTGGACCTGTTCATCATTCAACAATATTAAAAATAGTATAACCATTCAAGGAAAAGTTGTTTATTTTAGGAAAGCCTAAAGAGCTTGAGACTTGAAAGTATTTGTGTCTTAAGTAATTTTTGCAAATGTTTAGTAACTCACTATCACATTTCACCTATTTTTGTAAATATATTAATAATATAATTTAGAGTGAACTATAATATTTCACTTTAGTTAAATAACACACATATATGTATATAATACATATATATCACAAACACATCTTATCTGAAGATAAGATGAAGTATGTACATTTATCTTACTGAGTAAATGAAAAAAAAATTGTTCATTAATTGTTTGACTTTCTCCTTAGTTATAAAAAGCAAATAAATAAGAGAAAAAAAAAATCAACTCAATGGCTCAAGGAAAGGAAGTACATTTTACAGAGAATGAAATTTTTTGATATCTACTTGAAGACTAAAACCACTTTGTATCATGATCTATACTCTTTAGAAAATGTTTGAGAATTTATTCAAATAACTGATTTTCATGCCTTCACGGTTGCTCACATCAGAATAATCTTTGCCCCAAACCATCCCTCTTATTGCAACCTGCTGTCAAGTTCACTGCTTTTAAAACACCATCTTGACATTCTTAGTATGTCTTATTATACATAAGTGTTGTGGCTTCATTTAAAAGAGCATTATTTCCCAAGTAGTAAAATATAAAGCTTAAAATGTATCTTCATTATCTTCACACCATTCTTTCCTATTCTTTCTTGAGAATCTTTTTGTCTTGATTATTGTGTGTTCCAGTCTTTCTGTCTTGAGCTTGTGTCTCACCTTATGAGCTAGATCCATTCTATTTTGTGTGATAGGGCCCTTTTCTTCTGTGATCATTTTCTGCTCCTTTTCTATCCTGTGATTTTTTAAAATATAATTTTCCCACTTGATAAATGATACATTTTTTATTTATGGTACTTGCCCCAACCTGAGCTTAAGCTTCATAAAAGAAAGTTCTTGTCTTTTTTGATTTGTAGCTTTTCTTCAGTACTATCACACTCTCTCGTCTTTACTGAACAAATGAATCAAATTTCTTTTTTTTTATATATTCTATCACAAATATTAAACCAGTTCATTGACCTAATTCTGTATGTGTTTTATTAAAGTTAAGTTATTACAGAATATCAACAACAAAAGTTTCTATCATGAGCATAAGGTAATTACTATAGTGTAACTATAATTTATATGATCATGGTGGTATTGTATTTTTTAAATTACTTTTAACATTATTTTACATATATTAGTGTTTTGCTTGCATGTATGTAAGTTATAGTGTTTGCTGTTCCCCTTTGATATCAAAACAACAGTGTGGGTGCTTTAAACTGATCCTGAGTCTTTTGAAAGTGCACTTAGTTCTCTTAGGCAATGAACCATTACTCCAGCCCCATATGTGTCCATTTCATGAATAATCTAGAGGTGTTAATTTGATAACTATGAGAGCAATACATGCTTACTAATTTCAACATATAACCACATTTCAAATTATTTAGTGATCTTGCTGCTACTGAGATGTATTTATTAACAAACAAAAAAACAAATGAGAGCCCTGTAACACCTATTTTAGCACATTATGCTAAATAGTGTTCAATGTCAGCATGAAAGTTGGCATTTAATTTTTATTCTATATAAATTATCCTTATTTGCTTTAAGCACAGAAGGAAATTAATTCTCTACAAATATTGAAACATCTGAAAATACATTACTTGATTGACTGATCTTTGTTATTCATAAAATGGTAAATGAGAAATTTATTAACATGTAAATATTTAAGATATATCTGCAGTCTTAGAACAGCCAGAGACAATCATCTGAGAATATTTGTGAGGTTATCTTGAATAAGTAAGTCATGTTGAGTAGACTCACTCTAATATGGTCAGCATCATTCCTGGGTGAAGTCTCAGACTGAATCAAGACAGTAAATTTGCTGAATACTAATATTCTTTGTCTTTGCTTACTGACTGTTGATACGATATTACCTAGTAGCCCCTTATCACCATGACTTCCATATCTTAATGAAACATATGCTCCAGCAGGGGGTCAAAATTAACTCTTTCTCTTTACTCAGGTATTTGTCCTAACAATGAATGAAAAATATGAAGCACATTAGTGAAAGTTCAACAAATGTTTAGGTACAAATATTAGTTTATTTACTGTATTTTGACTGTTACAGTGCCTCAGGGATTATACATATTATATATGCTTAATAAAAAAGATATTAAATATTGGCTGGCTTTGTTTCTGAATAGAAACTTTAAGAAAACTATTAAATATTGATATCTATGATTCTATAATCTATTAGTTCAAGACAGTACTAAATGGAATGTATGAGTATAAATATAAACAAACTTTCCTTACTTAATGAAATCCAGATTTAAGAATGACTAAAATATATACATCTTTCCACAGTCTATGAACTTAATATAAGAAGAAAAATAGATTAAAGGAGGAATTACCTCTGACCCATGGAAGCAATTAGAACATTACATCAATACATTTAAATACTTCAAAGTTCTCAGTTATTCACTTGCCTTTGTATCAAATACTATATAATTAGAATAAAATTATGACATGTTTATTTATTTTTATAATGCAAAATAAATAGCTTTTGATAATTCTATAGTGCTTAAAAACACCTATACCGTCCTATAGTGTGAATAAAAAATCTGGTCAAGCACAGACACACTATGAAGATAAATGAAAGCAAAATTGACTACCGTAGGTAGTAGGCACTGTACTTTAAAATTTTACCTGCTTTCTTCATTAAATATTAAATCAGCACACTGCAGAAATAAGAGCTGGCTTATTTTAAGTGAAATAATTTAAAAATTCAAATATCTCAAAATTATTTTAGCATGTTGCTTATGCCAAATATTTTTGTAAGATTAAATTTTTCCAAACTTAAATTATTACTCAGTTTTTCTATACTTTAGATATCAGTAAAATAAATTTGCACTATTATTTTTAAAACATTCTGAACTCTCTTCAATAGTTTTCCCTCATATATTATAAACTATTTTCTTTAATGATAATAGAAATAAAATGTTCCTCAAAAAATGAGGGAAATAAAGAAAACTACTTAATAAAAGGTAGATATCTGGTCAAGACTGAAGCAAATTATCAAAACTAACCATGAGAAATACATATCTTAAGAAATGATAGACCCCATTGCCTACTCTGTATCTGGAACTAGGTCCCCAGAGGCCTAATTTAATATGTAATAAATTAATAGAAACATATAGGAATTTACAGAAATTTAACAAGTGAATTACAAACAAATTCTCTTGGGTACGTAATCATTATTGTATTCACTTGTACAGTGATATATCACTAAGTGCATCACTTAAGTAGATATATGTTAAACATATTTTTTTTTTACAAATTTTCATATAATCCTTAAACTTTGCAAAAGTGTATGTGTTGTGCACAGACACATAGAGCTGGATTCACAAAGTATGTGCTAAGAATTTCCATGGAGTAGCCAATATATACTACAAATTATTGGCTCCATTTAGCAGATGACAGTTGCCCCCTGAAAGTTTCAAGATATAATTTAAAGGAAGCTTTATTTTGATAATTGCTTATGAAGTACAAGACACCCCGTAATGATCATACCACACTTTTTTCATCTTTCATATATTACATCTCTACTACGTTTTCCCTTCCCTCTTCTTATCCCAGTATTTTCCACTCACCTCCCATCTCCCCAATCCACTCTTATTCTCCTCTCAAAAGAAAGAAAGAAAGAAAGAGAGAGAGAGAGAGAGAGAGAGAGAGAGAGAGAGAGAGAAAGAAAGAAAGAAAGAAAGAAAGAAAGAAGGAAAGAAAGAAAGAAAGAAAGAAAGAAAGAAAGAAAGAAAGAAAGAAAGAAAGAAAGAAAGAAAGAAAGAAAGAAAGAAAGAAAGAAAGAAAGAAAAAGAAAAAAAGTATTAGCCTTGACCCAGGATTCACTTAGTAGGTAGTTTTTCAGTTTCTATGAGTTTGTAGTATTTCTGTATTGTCAGTTCTTATTGAAATACAGCTTTAATTAGAATGCAGTAGGTTATTTCAATTTTTTTGTATCTATTGTAACTTTAAAAAACTAATTATGTAGTCAGTTTTGGACATTGCTGTGTATGTGACTTGTTTGGAAAAAGATATTTTCTTTTCTGTTTGGGTGAAATGTTCTTAGCTACCTCTTAGGTTCACTTGACGAGAATGATTGTTAAATCCCGTATTTCTCCATTTATTTTGCTACTTAATGATGTGTCAAGTTGTGAGAATGAGGTATTTAAGCCACCCACTAATAAGGTATGAGGTTCACATATGATTTAAATTTTAGTAATGTTTCCTTTACAAATGAATGTGTCCTTGCATTTTGGTCATTGATGTCAAGAACTGTGGATTTGGGGAAAGTTTCAATAACTGCTCTTTTTTCATTAGGGGGAATAGGTTGATATAAAATGGTTATCTGATCTTGATTTACACTTGGTAAGTGGTACCTATTGAGTTATTATGGGGGATTTCTTCTTTGATAAGGATAAAATACCCATCTCCATCTCTTTTTTGAAGTCTATTTCATTAGATATTAAAACAGCTACACTAGTTTGCTACTTATGTATATTTACTTAGAAATCTGTTTCTAAGTCTTTATTCTGAGTTAATATCCATGTTTGGTACTGAAGTGTGTTTCTTAAATGCAACTGATGGGTGATTCTATGTTTGTATTTATTTTATTAGCCTATGTCTTTTTATTGGGGAATTGAGTTCATTGACATTGAGAGATATAAACGACCAAATATTGTCATTCTTGTTATTTTGTTTTTGATGGTGCAGTGTGCGTGTACATGCATGTGTGTGTGCGCATGTGTGTTTGTGTGTGTGTGTGTGTGTGATTCTGTGTTTTGTTGCGGTGAGATTATCAATTATCTGTGTTTTCTTGGGTGTAGCTATCCTCCTTGACTTGGAGTTTACTTCTAAGGTATCTTCTGTGAGGCTGGATTAATTTATTGAAACTATGTTTCTGGCACATGAACTGACATCTCAGATCCCATTCCCTACAGAGGAACACTTAACTCAGCCTTAATACTGTGATGAGGGACTTGGACCTACTTCACCTGAATATACCAGACTGAACTGACTTCTTACCTTCCTTGGGGGGATGGATGGAGGATAGGGTTGAGGGAGGCTGAGAGAGGACTGAGAGGGACTGGGAGAGAAGAAAAGTAGATATGGAAAAAATTAAATAAAAGAATCATAGTTTACAATGGAAAGAAAGAAAGAAAGAGAGAGAGAGAGAAATAAAGAGACAGAGAAAGAAAGAAAGAGAGAGAGAAAGAAAGAGGGAGAGGAAAAGAAAGAAAGACAGACAGAAAGAAAGAAAGAAAGAAAGAAAGAAAGAAAGAAAGAAAGAAAGAAAGAAAGAAAGAAAGAAAGAAAGAAAGAAAGAAAGAAAGAAACTTTAAAATCAACTTTGGCATGAAATTTCTAGTTTTTTCCATCTATAGTGGAAAGTTTTGCTGGGTAGTCTGTGCATCCATGATCTCTAGAGTTGTCAAGACATCTGCCCAGGCCCTTATGATTTTAAAGTAATTTTTGATAATTCAGGTGTAGCTCTAATACATCTGCCTTTATATGTTACTTGGCCTTTTCCCTCAAGGTTTTCAATAATTTTTCTTTAGTGTTTAGTTTTTTATTATTATGATGTTTGGGGACTTTCTTTCTGGATGCCATCTATGTTGTGTTCTGTAAGTTTCTTCTCTCCTCATAAGCATCTGCTTCTTTAGGTCAGGAAATTTTTCTTATAGGATAATGTGAGAAATATTTTCTGGGGTTAGAACCTTGATTCTTCTTTTTCTTTTATCCCTAAAAGTTAGTTTTTATTTTTTCATTGTCCCCCATATTTCCTAGATGTTTTATGTTAAGAATTTCTTGAATGTAACATTTTCTTTGACTGATAAATCTATTTGTTCTGTTGTACTTTCAAGGCCTGAATTGTTTTCATCCATCACTTCAGTTGTGCTGATAAAACTTGTGTCTGAAGATCTAGTTCACTTATCCTGATTACCCCCTTCCTAAATTCCCTCCGTTTTTGTTTCCTTTATTGCTTCTATTTCAATTTCTAGTTTTATTTCCTTTACCTGTCTTTGTTTTGTTGTGGTTTCAAGGGGATTTTTTTTTTGGGGGGGGGTGTTTTGTTACTTTGTTTTGTGTTTTGTTTCTTCTTTGTTTTTTTTGGCGTTCTTGGCATTTTTTAAGGATTTTTTTTTTCTTTTATCTTTAAAGACCCTCATTATCTTCATAAAGTTGTTTTTAAGGCCTTTTTTTTTTTTTTTTTTTTTTTGTGCCTCAGTTTGTTAGAATATTCAGGTCTTGCTGTCTTAGGACAGATGGGCTCTGTTTGTCTCAAACTACCCTGGCTCTTTTATTATGTTTTGTTATATTGGCATGTAGGCATCTGAGTTTGGGATGATGATAAGTTTAGGTCCTGATTTCTAAGTTTGTCTTTGTTGGATTCATATCCTGTTTTTTTGTTTGTTTGTTTGTTTTGGGTTTTTTTTTGTTATTGTTGTTGCTTTCTGTTTCCTTTTTGGTCTTCTGGTAATTGTGGCCTGGATTTCTGGCAGGCAACATGACTTCT
The DNA here is from genome assembly GCA_033318265.1 of Phyllotis vaccarum. Taxonomy (NCBI): domain Eukaryota; kingdom Metazoa; phylum Chordata; class Mammalia; order Rodentia; family Cricetidae; genus Phyllotis; species Phyllotis vaccarum. The sequence goes on from JARWLC010000010.1 coordinate 63,024,542, forward strand.
AATTTACTTGGGAGTATGCCCAAGTTGAGGTCGGGCCTTCTATCAGCTGGAGTTTGGTACAGCAAGGAATCTCTCTTATTCTGACTGACGGGACCGACACCTGAGCAGTGGATGGATGTCCTCTGTAGTTGGGTGCACAGAATGGCTTCAGGGATAATGAAGAGGCCTGCAGAAGTAGGCAGTAGAATAGGTCATTGTGAACTGAATTTTGGGATTGGGACAGTTTAGCTGACAGATAGATCCCTCATCAAAACTGCACTTTCATCCATGTGCTCAATAACCCTGCAAATAAAGATTTAGTGCATTTATAAAAGATATAAAAATAAATTTAAAATTTACTTTCCATTAACTATAAATACTTAGAATTAAATATTCTTTTATTTTATATTTTCCCTTTTTAGCTTTATTACCTTTAGAAAACATATAAGATCATTTTGTAGAAAACCGTACCTTTAAATTTATTTTATGAATAATGTTTATTCAGTTTATTTTCTCATAATATCAATTCATTAAAATCAAATTTGAATTTCCCTTAAAATATTTCTTTACCAAATTAAATTATTTTATACAATTTTTATTAATGTATTTCTCAAAATAAACAAACACATTAGAAAGAATATATATTTTAAAATGTGTTTTACTAAAAGACCTTACACAGAGATTACTGGGTAATCCTACAATTAACTTTGTGAGATGAATAATCCTTAATGCCTAGCAGCTCCAGTCTGGTAAGGAATGCAAAGAGAATTCATGGAGAATCTTTATTCAAGGCTTGTTTGAAGGCCAAAAAAGCAGCAGCTTCAGGAAATGCAATAGGATAGATAGACCTGTCAGGAAATAGTAAAGGAAGGTACACAACCATAGTGGTATTTTCTCAGGTCAGATTCTATACTATTTACTCTGAGGGAAGGTTTTCTCCAGTGATGCCCTTATAGACTCGCCCAGGAACTGTCCAGCTAATAAAATGAGCCATATTAGTAATTAGACAGAATATTGTTTTTCAACCAGTGTATTGTCCAGTTGTTTCCACACTCTTTTATTCTACACATGGAAACTATTGTTCTTTATAATAATTTTACAAGATGCATAAATAATAGCCATTTTATTCTGAATGGGGAGTTGATTATACCTGCATCTGGGCAGGTGACAGATAAAAATGGAAAGGTTGCTCTTTGATCAACGCCTGTGTATGGAGTGAGTTTCAGGCTATCTCTAGATTCTGAGTAAGAATCAATCTAAATACAAAATAACAACATCAACAACAAAAATCCAAACAGAAGAAAGTTGTCTGACATCTGTAGAAATTAAATACTTTACTATAATATAAATTTAAAGAATAAATTTTAATGTTTCTACTACTTGAACTCCTAGTAGAGAAACTATATATTGCTTATTATTCTGACATGACATACTTTTTATCTGTTGCAGAAGACATGGAAAATATCTGAAGCAAAAATAGCTATGTAAACATTATACACACACACACACACACACACACACACACACATATACACACAAATATATATGTGCATTCTTTTTTCTTCTGTTTCATTTTCCCCAGAGATATAACTACATCTGTTTTCACATTTTATAACATTGCTTATATATAAAACATCTTAAATTTCTTTGTTAAAAAAACATATTCTCCCTGGCTGTCTTTTGTAATCCTAACCTAAGGGGAGAGTTTGCCTACTTAATTTTTTTTTTTTTTTTTTTTTTTTTTAGAAACTATCAATGCCTAAAACACTGCTGTGCTAAATTCCCTGATATCATTAAAATTTTAAACTCTTATCTATTCTGATATCGGGAAGATTGTTAATTATACATAGACTTTACTTTCCCTAAACTTTTCTCAGAAAATCTTTTCCTCATTCAGGTAGTTAGTTCATGGTATTACTTTACTTTTCATATGACAGTCCTTGAGAATAGTTAAGAAAAAGATTCTTGGCTTGAAGTAAGGCAAATACTGACTGCCTTTTTTTGCTCTTACATTGGCTTTTATATCCTAACAAAGACACTTTCTCACCTGTCAGTTTTTCACATGAAGTGCCCTAAGTGAGGAATGAGAGTGCCCTAAGTGTAACAAATGCTCAATTTCTGTCACTTTACACCGGCCTTTTCTAGATAAACTCTATTTGTACTTCTGCCCAAAAATCATACCAGAGAGGAAGTTGCATAGAATAGTTACTCTTTCCTAAAGGATAATGCAAGAATTCAAGGCAAACATGTTACTTTATTTTTCTTCTGGGCTCCAGAACATGCATTTCTTACATTCTCAGTGGCTGAAACAAAACTCTGTCTTGCTCTTTTCATTGTAATGACCTGTCGTTTGGAATTGCTTTCATAGATACTGGACTCTTAAGCTGATTTATTGCCATGGTTAGCTTGGGAGAAAAAAATCACAGACTGTACAATGTAATAGAGATGACCTGAGAACAAACACAAAGAAGAACTTGTACTTGCAATACTTTTTTGTTTTATAGATATTTAACCTGACAATCACACTAATTAACATCAATGCTTTAAAGAATATAAGTCCCATTTAAGCTTCATAAGTTTAATACAGAAATTGGTAATATAAAGTAAACTTCTTATGATCATTCTAAAAAATACACACGAAGGTTTCAGGGACTTTTGTTTTTTTTAATTAATGATGTTCAGGTTCACAAAACTCTCTTTTTTCTTTAGTATGCATACTTCTTTTAAAATTCTATTTAGTAATTTTTACATACCAACCATTGTCCCCTTTACATCAACAACCTGCCTCCCAGCTTCCCCACTTCCTTCTACTCCTCAAAGACAATAAGTTTTCCCATGGGCAGTTAATCATTTTAACCATAATAGAATGCTTAAAAACCTGAATGCTCTATCTGATAGAAGATATAAAGAAGTGTAATATTTGAATAATGATTTTCAACAATTAATTATTACATAAGTACCAATGTTATTATATATTTTAGTGATAATTAAGTACATTTATTGGCAAAGCTGATGCTTAGTCAAAGTGTTCCCCAACAGGAACTGAAAATGGCATCTCTTATTTTTTTGTAAATATTTTTAAAATATGTAAAATATATGATTACTTTCATCATATCAGTGTGTTTATAAAATAAATAACAAATGAATGTTTTATAGAAGTTGACAACAATAAAAATATAAACAAATGAAAACACATATGTGTCATCACAGAATCTACATTCAACAATGAATAGAGATGGAGGCAGAGATCCATGGCTGAGCACTGGGCAGAGCTCCTGTTCCAGCTGGGAGCAGGGGAGGGCAGTCTGTATGAGCAAGGGATAGGGATTATGAGGAAGGTTCCAATGGTGATGGCTGGCTGGCTCTGAGGAGCTCACTGAGTCGGGAGTGGCTACTGGAGATTCATCTGGAGGGGGAGCTGGGCCTTTAGGGCTGGGTGGCTTTTGATTGTCATGAATATATGGAGTCATGAGGGGTGGGATGAGACTGTGTTCCTGTTCATGGTCTGGCATCTTGGAGCCCATTCCCTATAGAGGAACACCCAGCCCAGCATTGACTTTGGGATGAGTGAATCGGATGTGCCTGGATTGAATGTGACCTGCTAGGCTGGCCCAGTTTGGAACTTCTTGCCCTTTATGGAGAGAAGCTGGGTGGATGTGGAGGGGCACGGCTGAGTGTTGACTGGGAAGGATTGGGAGAGGAGGGAGAGCAGGGAATACATCGATGGAGATGCCTTTTTTATAAATGAAAATAAAATAAAATAAAAAATAAAAAAATATAAGAATGGATTAAATGAGATTATATAAACCATTGAAGTAACATTGTAATATGCTAGTTACCTAAATTGTTTTATTAGAATATTTTTATTTTTCAAACTATACTTCACTTTGCAAAACTGAGTGTGTGAGTACAGTTGCTCATGCTGGGTATAGTTGTTCCCTGTTCGGGAATTGGACAAATGGATGGTTAGGAGCACTTAACTTAGGTCTCCTATAAGAGCAGCAAATGCTCTTAGCTATTGCACCATATCTCCAGCACTACCGTTGTCACTTGCTAAGCAAGAGTTCAGTCTAAGGAGACAAATTATAAAACAGAAATAGGATTAATAAATAAGAAGCAAATAACTTACTCTAATCAAGGACATTTGAAAAGTTGTTGGCAATAAACATTACAAAGCTCTACCTTCCATTTTAGCCCTTATAGCTGAGAAAAAAAAGTTAGGATTTTTGATTCTCTCTATGTGGGTGTGTACTTGTGTGCATGAGCGCATGTGTATGTGTGTGTGTGTGTGTGTGTGTGTGTGTGTGTGTGTGTGTGTGTGTGTGTGTGTGTGTAGAATAAGGTATTTGTCCCAGACTAGCCCTACTTCCCCAATGCTGCTTATCTGAACCAGCAATCCCGAAGTCCCAAAGAAGCACACAGACCCTTATTTTAATTACATACTTGGCCTATGTCTCAGGCATATTTCTAGCTAGCTCTTGCGTCTTAGTTCAACCCATTTCCATTCATCTGTCCTTCCATGTGGCCTGTGGCTCACCTATTTCATTACATGTTGTTTCTTGGGTGGCTGGATCATATCTCTTTCTGACTCCACCCTCCATCTTCATAATCTATACTTCCATTTCTCTGCCTACTTCTAGTGCCTGACATTCCTTTATTTGAAAAAGACATCACACATTAGTGTGTGTGTGTGTGTGTGTGTGTGTGTGTGTGTGTGTGTTATTTGATTTTGTTTAAAGAATGGGAAAGGAAAGACAGAAAGGAAAGAAAATTGTGAAGAAGGTAACAAAAAGATTTATTAAAGTACTTACTAAACATTAATCTGTATAGGTTTTAAATAAACTTGAAAGAGGCTCAAGTAGAATCTGGATGAAGATGCAGCATCCACATTAACTAAAGAAATGGATATTGAGTTAGTTATATATTCATCTATACACATGCAAGATTTTAGTCAAGTGGTAAGTAAATATGCTCCCTGCCTATCAGTTTATAACCTTTTCTTCCTTCCCAGTTTAGAGCAATGACGACTGAAAAGAGGAGCAAAGAATTCTCTCTTTATACATCCCAATTATCCTAAAGTTTATCATCCACAAAGCATACATAATTAATGCAGTGTGATCAAAATCACTGTGTCCTTATTAATGACACTTTAAAAATACAACAATATGACATGATTTTCTGAAAGCACTTTTGTTACTTTTTAAAAAACATAACCACCACTGTTTCCCCTTCCTCTGCTCTTCACATTCATCCCCAGCTTCCCTCACCCCACCTCACCCCCATCAATTTATCAGAGAAGGTAAGGATTCCAACAGAGAGTCAATGCAGTCTGCTCAAGCATCTTTGTGTCTTCATGATAATCATATTGTGAAAATATTCATGTAACAAAAGGTATGTGGCCAGGAGTGTAAGTAATGGGTCGCATGCCTAGTACTGCTCACTGTGAATTGTTTTGCTTAAAAAGGCAAAACTCTCTACTTTGTTCTAGTGAATAATCTTCCTGTGAGAGTCTCAGATGCACCATGCTTTTTAAAACACTTTCAATGGAAAATGGTCACAGAATAAAGATGAATCAGAAAGGAAATGAAATATCAATTAATACTAAAATAAAACCAGTTCACTTAACATTTTGCCTCTTTCATAGTTTGTTTTTACTGAAATCTCTTACTCCGAAGCTTAATAGGAAATAGCCAATGTACATTAACACTGTATGGTACATACTAATTATCTGAGAAATTTGCCTGAATGCTGAACATATTTTCCAGTCAACTGACATATTTATTTTTTGAATTAGAAGCAAACTGAAAAATATACAGGGTTTATCCCTCACTAGATATATATAAGTGCCCACCTGCCATAACATTTCAGAATTGAGAAAAAAAATTTACTTCTCCAGATGAGGAAGATAATTTTAACTTATAAAAAAATTGTAATACTTTGATGTTTGTTGTGTTATAATATAAATAATATAGCATATACCTTTGGTTGGCAGCAGATGGGGGGTGGAGGCCCTTTGATACATGCAGATCAGCATCAAGGTGAGACCCACAGAGACATGGGAAAAAAACACAGTGAAAAAAGAAAAAAAAGACACAGGCTTTACTTTAATGAGGGGAGTGGCTAGAAGTGGAAACATGAGTAGATTGATTAAGAGAGAGAGGGTAGTAAGGGTAGTGAGGGTCTCCATGCCCTCTGGCTAGGTGGGAAGACAGAGGGACAAGAGATAGGAGAAAAGAACCACAGTATGGGAGTCTTTTTCTTAAATGGGCCTTAATGAGGGGACGCTAAGTGGGGCAGGTTATTTTTTGCCCATTGGCCAGGGAATCAGAAGTAGGACAGAGTCCAGACATTCCTCTCTTTTTGATTTTACAAAAAGGTGAGTTATTGAAGGCAAGAAGGGGTTGGGGGAGAGGATGGCATAGAATTTTCTATTCTCAAGATGATTCCTGTGAATCTGTGACTAAGTAGAAGGATTAGGTAATGCACTGCAGGAAGTGTGAGTAAAAAGCCATCCAATTAGCTGTCAACTTGGATACCTCAAGCGTCTGTCTCTTGGAGGAGCTGAGAAGGCAGCTTGATAGGTAAAAAAATAATTATTATTAATATTGACCCTATGAATGGAGCTATCCCTGAAAAGAGTGATAATTTTCAGAAAGAATGGAATGGAAGAGTTCTCTAATTGTTTGGGAGAATCGAGGGAGAATAAAAGAAGCAAAGGATCAGATATGTTCTTCACTGGAACATCTTGGCAAACCAGGTTCCAGTTGCCTGGTTTTGGCCCAATAAAACACATCTTTAAATACATAACCAAAAGAAAATTTAAAATTAAATTGAAGTGCCTGAGTTAATGACTAAAGAATGTTTTTATACCCTATTTAATGTTAAGTTCTAGTAGCAAGGTGAACTGTGTCTACACTTAGAATTAGCTCTAAGAAAATAAAAACTGTGACTTTTTTACAGAAATCTGAGAAGGCAGCTAAAGCAAAACCTAGTTTTCAAGTGGCATCAGAGTTCTGAGAAGGATGAATTATACTTCAGTTAGGAATTGAAAGTGACTTGCTGCCCACCTGGACATTTATGCCTCCATGGTGGTTGAAGAAAGAGGTCTTAGGACAAAACAGTCCACAGAAGATCTGACAATTGGCAGATAGGAATGCAGGAGAAACAGCCTACCTGGTCTAGGCAAGAGTGAGGCAATGAATTTGCCTGGGTCCTGTTGTCCACCATCTGAAGAAGCCTTGGCAGGTGGTGACTTGAGAGGCAGATTTAAATTGGCTGGTATTGCCATCCTGGAGCAAGTGTCTTTGCCCATTGATCTTCTTAGAGGTACAGGATGCTTGTCAGGAGCAGTCATGTCTATCTATCACAAAAAGTTTTTAATTAAACATTTTTTATCTGCGGATCTCTGAGAATTTGAGAACTGTTTGTCTATTTTATTCTAACGATGGACTATCACAACTGTATTCTCTAACAGTCTTTAATATGTTAGCAACTTTTATAGTTGCAAATCTATTAATTGGCAACTTTAGACCCAGGGAAGTTTGGGGTTTTGTTTTTAAAATTGTCTCAGAAGCAAAACATTAGTGGGTTTTTTTCTTTTTTCTATAGCTACTTCAAGCTGAAATGGGTCATCATCAGAGCTTTAAAAAAGGCTGAAAACCTAGTCAGAGGCAGGAGGAATTTAGACAATATTCTGAGCTCACTGTCCAGAGCAGGTTGCAAAAGCAACTTTGGTGAGTCTGCCAGCTGAATGAGTGCCTGCTGAGACAATTTCAAACTAGGAACAGTTTGGAGAATTCTTTTAGAGCTTCTAGGCACATAGACATGTGCCAATCTGGTGAAGTATTCAGCAGAAATAAAGAAAACATCTCAATTGCCAAGACTGGAGAATACTTTTTTTTAGTTTTGGTGATAACAATTGTTTTAATGAATATAAATTGACCAATGGTCTAACAATGTATGCCCAGAAATGTAAATCTGTTTTTTTAAAAAGATCTAAAATTTCAAATGTCTATTTGCAATATTAAAATTGTGGCCAACATTAATTATAAAGTTTACCTGGCAAAGTAATGTGTTTAAAGGCATTGCTTTAATGTCTAAACTATGTATGGACAGAGTTATATATGCATACAGGCAGAATTTAAAAGCTAGAGTACACTCTAGATTAAAAGATGTGTAAGAGCAGGAAATTAGCACTGAGTGCAACAGACAGCACATGGGGAAAGATGTACCAGATCTGCCAAGTAAGATCCTGCCTGAGTGTGATCAGGTGATGACTTTTGCCCTGAGCAGAGATGGCATGCCTGACCACATAATCTTGTGTTTTCTGTTTTGACTTTTATTTTTGTTGTTGTTTTCTTTTTTATTTATTTAAGAGAAATAATTATTTAACTCAAAGTATTTAAAATAAGTTTCCCACTCACATTCATTCAACATTCATTTTTAGCCATAACTAAGGTCTGGATTTTATTTGGAGAATAAAAGTAGGCAAGAAGCAGAAAATTAAAAGGTGGCTATGCAATGGGCAGCCATGTCTCACTGCTGTGAGCTCTGGCACCCACACAGCAGCTGAGGCAGGTAGGCTAATGAGAGTGGCAGGCTGGGCAGGGAGTGGGCAGATGAATGGGCGGTGGAGCCAATGTAAATTCATTTGATCTGGGCTATCCCCCAGGTTAAGCAAGGATCAACAGAAATGACTAAGGTATCATACTTGCTCTTCAGGAAAAAGGATAGGTGTCAGAGGTATTGCCCAAGGACCAGAAGTTCAAGATGAGACTCCAGAGGCTCCAAGTAAAATCCTAGACCTTAGTTATTATTAAAAATAATGGTTGAATGAAACGTGAGTGGGCCCCGTCTGCTAGGTGTACTTTCCGTGAGTGAAGTAAAGGGACCTCGAGACTGTAAGCCAGGAAGACACGTGGTCAAGAGGTAGGGACAAATCCTCATTCCTGGGAAAATAAGCAGAGAGGAAAACTTACCAAATGATGGTTCTCAGGGAGTCCTGGAGGACAAGCAGTAGGACAGACAGAACATTAGGAGAGCACCAGTAGAGTCAATAGCACCAAATGCTGTCATGATATTGTATAGACCTGTGACTGATGGCAGATGGGAGATAGGGGCTCCTTGCCCCATGCAAAGGGACAGCATGGTGAGACCCACTGAGTTGTGGGGGGAAAACTCACAAAATAATAGGAAAAAATTCACAGGCTTTATAATAGTGAGAAGAGGGAAAGATAAGTAGATAGATGAAAGAGAGAATTCTTCAGAACAGAATCTAATGTTATCTATTTTCATGTGTTCTCTTCATTGTGCCACAGAATTTTTATTTAAAACGTTTTGTCCATACCTATGACTGTCCCCATTCCCTTCCCTCCTCCCAGTTCTCCCTCAGCCTCCTTCTATCCTATTCCCTCATCCCTTCCCTCAGAGGGCAAGGGATCCTCTCACATTGAGGTAGTGCCAAGTCCCTCATCCCAGTATCAAACCTGAGATAGGTGTTGCTCTGTAGAGAGTAGACTTCTATAAATCTGCACCTTTGGAATATATAGTTCCTTTACAGCAGGATCTCTTAAGTTCTTCTTGTTATCATGCTGTTCAGAGGTTCTGGGTTGTAGTCTGGATATTCTTTGCTTTATGTCTAAAATCCTCTTATGAGTGCAGACATACTATGACTATCTTTCTGGGCCTGTGTTACCTCACTCAAGATAATACTTCCCAAACCCATACATTTGTCTGCAAATTTTAGAATGTCATTCATTATTTTTTTTTTAACTGCTGAGTAGATTCACCACAGGTTTTTTTTTTGTTTTGTTTTGTTTTGTTTTGTTTTTTTATCCATTCTTCAGTTGAGGGGCATCTAGGTTGTCTCCATGTTCTGGCTGTTAAGAACACTGCTGCTATGAAAATAGGTGATCCCTTGAGGTAAGTATGTATGTGCATCCTTTGGGTATATGCCCAATAGTGGTATTGCTGAATCATTGGGTATATTGATTCCCAGTTTTCTAAGGAACTGCCATACTGATTTCCAATGTTGCTGTACAAGTTTACACTCTCACCAGTAATGAAGGAGTGTTTCTCTTGCTTCACATTCCCTAAGTATAGTCTGTCATCTGTGTTTTTGATCTTACCAACTATGACAAATGTAAGATGGTATCTCAGAGTTGTTTCTATTTGTATTTCTCTAATAGCTAAGGATGATGCAAAATTCTTTAAGTGTCTTTCAGCCATTTGAAATTTTTCTGTTGAGAATTCCCTTTTAAACTCTGAAAACAAATTTTTAAATTGGCCTATTTGGTTATTTGGGTTCTAGATTCTTGAGTTCTCTATATATTTTAGAGATAAGTCCTCTGTCAAATGTAGGGTTGAAGAATATATTTTCCCGTTCTGTAGGATATTGTTCTGTCTTATTGACCATGTCCTTTTTCTTAAGAAGCTTCTCAGATTTAGGAAGTTTCATTTATTGATTTGTGTGTGTGTGTGTCTATACTGCTGTGGTTAAATTTAGCAAGTGGTCACCTGTGCCAATACATTCATGGGTATTTCCCACTTTATTTTCTATCAAGATTAGTATGACTGGGTTTATGATGAGGATTTTGATCCCCTTAGAGTTGAGTTTTGAGCAAAAGAATAGATATTTATTTGCATTCTTCTACATACTACCATCCAGTTATGACATCACTATTTGTTGAAGAGAGTATCTGTTTTCTATTGAATATTTATTATTTTTTTCAAAAATCAGGTTTTCATAGATATGTGGGTTAAGTTTGAGGTCTTTGATTATATTCCCTTGACTCATCAGTATATTTTTATGCCAGTTCCAAACTGTTTTCATTACTGTAGCTATGTAGTATAGCTCGAAGTTAGAGATGGTGATGTCTCCTGAAGTTCTATTATTGAACTGGATTTTTTTGGCATACCTGGGTTGCTTGTTATTCCATATGTATTTGAGTATTGTTTTTCAAGGTCTGTAAAATATTGTGCTTGTTTTTTGGTAGGGATGCATTAAACCTATAGATTATTTTTGGTAAGATTTCCATTTTTACTATGTTAATCCAACCTATTCAGGAGCAGGGAAGATCTTTCCATTTTCTGATATCTTTTTAAGTTTCTTTCATCAATGACTTAAAGTTCTTGTCACTGCTTTGGTTAGAGTTATCCCAAGATATTTAATGCTATGTGCAGCTATCAAAAAAAGGTGATATTTATCTTATTTCTTTTGCAGCCATTTTTTAAAAAATCATTTTTGTATAAGAGCACTATTGATTTTTGGGGGGTTGATCTTGTATTTTGCTACATTGCCAAAAGTGTTTATTAGCAGTTGTAATAAGAAGTTTCTGTCCTGGACTAGCAATAAGATCTGGAACAGCAATTCCAAAGTCACAAAGAGACACACAGAAGCTTGTATTTATTTTAAAATAATTGACCTATTATTACAATGTGGTTTCCTTGGTCCCCAGCGGCCAGAGGCCATACCCACAGACCTTCAGCCCTAGACCCCTTAGCCGCCTGTAGATACTTGGGCTCCTAAAAATGACTCAGACACTTATATTAACTTCATGCTGTTTGGACTATGGCTCAGGCACATTGCTAGCTTGCTCTTACATCTTAAATCAACCCATTTTTATTAATCTTTATTGCCACGTGGCCCGGGGCTTACCTGTGTTCCTTACATGTTGCTCCTTTGGGCTTCTGGCTCGGTCTGTCTGACTCTGCCCTGTTCCTTCTACCTATTCTGATTCCTCCTCCTACTTTTTCTATGACACCTGTCATGGGCCAAAACAGGTCCTTTATTTAAAGATTGCTATTCATAGCATACAGAAAGGCATTCCCACATCACCTCCACTGTGGTGGGATTCAGGTGTCCACTGATAAGGTCCGAAGATGCTTATCCAGGGTCCCAGGCTCCTGGAGGGGGTGTGGCCAACCCCATTGATAAGGGGCGTCTGGGACCCTAAGAGGTCTGTTGTTCCTGGTTCCTGGCTGCTGGAGAGACAAGTTTGAAATCCACCATCCATCGCTCAGATACTCCAGTCCCTGTTCAGGTGCCACTATAAGCTGTTATCTGTATCGTGAGTGTTGATTTATATTTTAATAAATATTAATCTTGGACTAGTGTCTTGTAAGTAAAACTCCACCTACATCTACCTATGGCTCAGAAATATTGTTAGCTAGCTCTATCATCTTAAGCTAACACATTATTCTTATCTTGTTTAACCACAAGGCTTGGTACCTTTTCTCAGAGCAGCATGTTTCTTCTTTTCTCTCCATCTCCTGGCTCCTCTTCTGACATATCTCTGGCTCCTCTCTGCTGTCTCTCCTCTGTGCTTCCTGTTCCCAGAATTTTGTTAGTCTAGTAGCCCAACACACATTTTCTATCTGCCTTTGGCCAATCAATGTTTTTATTAAATCAGTAGACAGGAAAATTATTTGCAATTTAACAGAACATAATCCCACTACAAGAAGTAGGAATCTTTTGGTTGAATATGTGGGGTCACTCATGATAGATATTATCATATCATCTGCAAATAATGGTAGTTTGAGTTCTTCCCTTTCAATTTCTATCCCCATAATCTCATTTTGATTTCTTATTGCCTTATTTAAGACTTTGAGAACTATATTATATACTTATGGGGAGAGAGGACAGCCTTGTCTTGTTCTTTATTTTAGTGGGAATGCTTTGAATTTCTCTCCATTTAGTTTGATATTGGCTGTTTGCTTGTTGTTTATTGTCTTTATTATATTTCGGTATTTACCCTGTTTTTCTGATTTATTAAGGCTTATTATGAAGTAGTGATAAATTTTGTCAAATGCTTTTTAAACATCTAATGAGATAATTATGTAGTTTTTTTCAGGTTGATATAGAGGATGACATTGACAGTTTTTCATATATTGAACAATTTATGCATTTCTTGGATTAAGCCTACTTGATTATGGTGGATACATTTTTGGTATGTTCTTAAATTCTGTTTGACAGTATTTTATTGAGTGTTTTGTGTCAACCTTCATGACTAAGATTTGTCTGTAATTCTCTTTCTTTGATGTATATAAGGGTGCCTGTAGTCTCATAAAACAAAGTTTGGCAATGTTCCTTTGGTTTTTATTGTATGGAACCATTTGAGAATATTGGTATTAGTTAGAATTATTTTCATAATTCCCTTAAAGTACTACAAAAAAATTTAAAGTTAATAAAATGAAAAATTAAATTTTACTCTGAAAGACATATATCAAAGATTATCTGTTATACTTGTTTCTTGCTAGTATGTTTGAGATGTGCATATAGAGTGACCTGTGATATTTCCATGTATATTTTACTATTTATGAGTATGCACTTTATTAAGATGATAAAGAATATTTCAAATAAACCACGATAAGAGTTTTAGCCCAGTTTTGTAAATATAAAAAAATCAAGCTATAAAATATTTTAATATAAAGATAGAAATAATAATGATAAGACACACACAAACATAGATCATTCTGATATCAAATTCTATGTGGCTCCTACCATATATTATTAGGAAAAATTACTTGCCTGTGTTTTCTATGCATATCATTTCTTAAATATTTATGGCAAAAACACTACATTCAAACATTCAACAAAACATATTATATATGTGTATGTGTGTGTGTGTGTGTGTGTGTGTGTGTGTGTGTGTGTGTGTGTGTATAAACATTACTATCTCAAAAAGCAAATCCCATAGGAATTTGTTTTTTATGGGAAAACAAAATGAATGCAATACTCTGTTTTCAAGTGTCATGGACCTACTCTTTATACCTTAGAAAATTACTTCTTTTTAACCATCCACATTAAAATATTATTCTTGAAAAATGTTATCAATTTTAGGGTAAAGATATGATTAAGTTGTAAGGAGCATTTACTATGCAAGCATAAATTATGGTGTGTAGATCAGTCCCCACATAACAAGTCAGGCATTCTTTCAAATGATTGTAACCACAGCCTTAAGAGGACTAAAGACAAAGTGGTCTCTGAATTACTTGATTGTAGATCACATGTGAGCTATATATTAGGGAGAGACTCTGCTTTATGGTATAAAGGTAAAGAATAATAAAAAAATTGTATCTTATGCACTTTTCTAAATTTCCTGCACCTGCACATGCACATATATGCACACTTGGAAACACAGACAAAAGTCATCATAAAACAAAATGACTTTTTAAATAAGTTGTTGCTTAATAAAAATATTTTTCTACTTATTGATTCATTTAACCAAATAGCAATTCTTGATATTTTGTATGCAATAAAACCTAATGCCTTCTTACTGAGGTGTGAAACATACAGTTAGAATGGAACTCAATAAGATATCTAAGCTGTCACTATCTCCACTCTATAAAGAGTTGATTTTTGAACCTTTTGAGTAAGGATGCAGACAATGAGTGGGGTATACAATTTCAACCTGAGCCAGATGCAAATCTTGAAAGGTTCTGATGCCAGAGTGTCAGCATTTTTTAATAATAGCAACCAAAATCTCTTAAAAATATCCAGATGAACAATCTTAGAAGTGAATAAAATACAATCAATTTTGATATGAAATCTTTGCCTTTAATTTTGACATGTTAACTGTATGGATTGATCTTGATTTGTCTCATAATTGTTTTTGAAAATATTACCTCAAAATTTCAGTGAAAAAAAATCTAATGTTTTAACTATGTCCTTGCATATTTATTATATTTAACTTTCTTAAGCACAGTGCTTCAATGAAATACATTAAATTATAGAGAAATTAGACAGCAACTCTGATTCAAACATTGTCACTATTATCTCATGAAGACAAGAATGGCCAAACACATAAATATATGACAACTATTATTTAAGTAGACTGTAGTGAATGTGCTGCACACAATAAAGTGGTGGTGAGTGAAAGCTCCTGGGCTTCATAATTACCATAATTTCAAAAGGATTTACTTCATAATAGTTGGGCAATTCTTTCAAATTGTAAGTACTGTTACACATTATATAACATTCTCATATCCAGGAGACAACATGGTTTTTCCCCCTTTCTTAGGGATTCAATTCAAGTAGAGGGAGAAATAAAAGCACCTGCCTAGAATACTTTATCCATTTGCATTTCAGTACCTTTTTTCATGGTTTGATTTTTTGATTAACAAAAGGAAGCAGAGAGATGGGTGTTTTGGAGAAGAAAAATTGTAAAAACAAAAAGCTAAAATGAAAGAAAATGTAAATATCTTAATTGAAAGCCAAACTAAAATACATAAATATAAAGACATAGAATTGATTTTTAAAGCACTTTCCACAGATACTTATTCTTAGAAGGTATTTACATAACAATAATTTATATGAAATTTTATAAAATTATATTATTTATAAATATTTTATGTATTATTGTGTTCAAGTCAATTTATGTAATAATATGCTTTCCTTTTATGAAAATGCAATAATTGTAAATAACATTTTCAAAATCTTATTTGTAAAGATAAGTCTGAAATTTTAGTAGTCAATAGTCAGATAACCAAGGAGAAATAAATAAGAGTTTAAGTCCAGCTGGATCTGTCTATTCATATTGTCTTAAACAGGAGTTGTGATCATGGTAATAAATTTAGATCACCATTGTTGAGAATTTTAACAACATAAGTACTAGAAAAGTTGGATATTTGCAGCCACTGAAAGAATGAGGAGGTTATCTTGATTGAAAATTAATATTTACTTGTAAATAATTCTATATCTATTGGGAGAAGTTATATCTTCATAGGTTAATAGCTACTTAAGCACAAAGCTTTTAGCACTTTTAGCACAAAGCTGATTCTTGTTATGTCTCAAAGGGTCTGTTATGGTTGGTCTATGATTGGCTGTCATAGTTCATTTGGTAGAACACTTGAAGAAATAGAATAATTTCCTTGTGTTTAAGTCAATTATATCAAAACAATGTGATAATTTAAAATCAATATAAATAAAATATAAAAATGGTCATTAAAATTTCAGAAGGCAAAGTGGCTCAGAATATTCACTGTAGAAGCATGTGGATGTAAGTTTAAAAATTATTTTTTATAGAAAAAATCAAAGTACTCTAATAAACTATTAAAATAAATATTAGTACATGAATTTTACAAGGCTAAATTTTACTATTTTTCCTTCTCTCTTGGGTTATCTGAATTGTGTCAAACAGATTATAAGGTAGCATGATATTTCTCATTTATTCATATCTGCTCTCTGAACCAAATGATTTTGGCCTGTCCAGCTCAGTCTAGCCCTGAGGTCTGGTAGACCCATAGTCCTGCTGCCTAGTCCCAAAAAATTATACAAAGGCTTAGTTACAAACTGTTTTGCCTATGTCCAAGGCTTATACCAGCTAGCTCTTATAACTTAACTCAATCCATCTTCATTAGTTTGTACATTGTCATGTGGCTGTGGCTTTTCTGTACTTTTATATCTTGCTTCTTTGGAAGCTAGATCTTATCTCTTTGACTCTGCTCTCTTTGTTTATTTATGCTGAATTTCCTGCCTGCTTCTAAGCTGCCTTGCCACAAGCCAAAACAGGATCTTTATTCTCAAAGAATAACAAATTTCATTCAGAGGATTCAGAGAGACATCCCACATCACTTTCTAATATTTGTCTTATTGAAAAGAATGGTTTCACTTTCAACATAGCAAAATTACATATATAAAACAGTTATCAAGCAAGAATTTAAGTTAAAATATCTAGTCTTTTGTGTTCAGCAAAATTAAAGAAAATATTCTGTTATCTCCCTTATCCTTGTGAGTCCAAATTTTCATATTTTATTTACCCTTTATTATAACTAAGAAAAACTGTAATTATAACTAGCTAATCTTCAACTCCATCAAAGACCACAAAAGGATATATTACTTGAGTAAACAGAAAGTACAGTGCAAGCAACCTCCAGATTACAGAAATGACAGAGACATCTGGCTACATGGACAATCACCCAAAGGTGTTTTTGTTTTGTTTTGTTTTGTTTTTGGCTTTTTGTTTGTTTATTTGTTTGTTTTGTAATGCTACTTTAGCTTACTGGCCTAGAGTCTCTGGCAGACATTTCATTAAACAGGTATTTAAAGAACTGCTTTATTCATTTTATCAAGGTTTTTCAGTAACTTCTCCTTGTGTCCTGTAGAATATTTTCTCTACAAAATAGAAACTTGAAAGACAATCTCAGTTTCTTCTGGAAAAGGTTTAGAGGCCTTTTTTTTTTTTTTTTTTTTAATGGATTCCACATGTCCAGTTTATACAGCATTCTGTTAATCAGTCAAGGTAAGATGAGAACAGTCTCTTTCCCAATAGTCAGCCATTGCTGCAAAGAAAGTAAACTCAAAATGGAGATTTATCAATGCCCATCATCCTCTTGAAGTAGATTGCTACTGCCAGGAGAAGACGTGTCTCACTATCCATAATACTACAAAAATATTAATAGTTCAAAATTATTTAAATGATATATTTGAATATATTTGAAGAACTTAAAAATTACCCATCTAATTGAAATATATATTTTGTATCTGAAAAATCTTACTATCTTGAATATAAGTTTGATTATTATAATTATTAATTTATATTTTTAATTATACATTATAACTTTAAAGTAATTGCATAAACATAATATCTTAAACAAGAGTAGAAACATACATAAATTATAGTAAAATTAACCTTAACTTTGTATCAATAAACTAAAATCCATATCAATGTATAGTATTTAAAGGAAAACAGCTGCTCTTTGGGCTTAAATAAATCGAATAGTATTTTTTTTTTTTCATTTTTATATAATATACTCCTATTTCTCTAGAAAAAGCTTGACTGAGACTACTAATAATTTATAATAATAATGAACATTTATAATGAATATTTTGAAAATTTTGGCAAAGCTTTCCATAAACTACTTCTTGCTGAATGGGGCCACTGGCAATTTTAGGCAATTTTATGGGAGTGCTGAGACCAGATCACCTTAATCATCAGCCTTGAAGGTGATGTGGCCATCCCTTCTCATCAGAGATTTTTTTGGGGGAGATATTCCTTGATTAAATCATATTATATGGAAGCAATCAATCTTCTGTGGAAACAAAAGCAGAACTTCCTTTCCAAAACAACATATCTTTAGCCCAAATTTCAAAGTCAAGGCACTTTAAAATATATAAGTTAGTTTAACTTACCAGTCTTTACAATCAAATTTCTTTCTGCTGTTAGCTTAACAGTTAAAAAATTTAAAGAAAACACTTAATAGATATAATCCAAACCACAAATGTTTTATTTTTATATGGCTTATTATATTTTTATTACTCTTTCTCTTTTTGAGGACTTTCCTATTCTTTGTTTTTTCTCTCCCAAGTTAAGTATTTCTATTAGAACCTGTTAAGAAGTTTTTTTCATCTGAATTTGTTTTATTGAACCCCATTAATCATTTTTTAACCAAGAAGTTTTTAAATTGCTAAACTACATGACGAAGACTGAATCATAGCTGAGTCCTCCCTGTTTGCCTGTTTGCCTTTTCAACATTGTGACTGGCATCCAGCTACGTCGTGTAGGCAGCTGCTGGGAGATGCATCTATGTCCTATCACTGCAATTGCTGCTGCATTCAACTATGAGAAAGGAAAGAATGTGAATGTGGCTTTGTTTCTGCGCATTCACAATATTGTTAAAGCTCTTTCACTGCTAAACAGTAGGTGCATTTGTTTCTCGTATCTCCTTGACTTTTCCCTCTTTCTTTATTTTTCCCTGAATTTCCAAGCTGCCTCCAAGCTGCCTTACCATATGCCAAAACAGACTCTTTATTATCAAATGGTAACAAAGTGTATTTACAGGGTACTGAAAGACATCCCACATTAACCCTCTACGAAAACTATCATTATGCTATACAATAACACTATACTTAGAAGAATTTCTAAAGCATGTAACACTGAATAGGCAAAGTCATAATTCAACAACCATTCATCCCAGTGTCTTTTAAATATAAACTATCCCTTAAATAATATAGACAGAATGTATAATTTTTATAAAATTTTATATTTACACCTAATATTTTTATTGTTTTTGAAATTTTATATCTGAAACATTTTTCTATGATATATATTTTCTAGCTCTGGTGTTTAGCAATGTTGAACTATTTCTCTACTAAACATTAGAATTTATAAATTTGGATAAACTCATAGTTCTTAATTTAGTCTTTAGAAAAATAAATTATAGTATTTTTTTAAAGCTTTTGTAGTATTAGGTTTCTGGTCTATCCAGCTTGTGGTCCAGTCCCTCAGACTCATAAGACTCATAGTCCCACAACCCTGAAGTACCACAATCCCACAGACACTTACATTAATTTTACTCTGTTTGGCTTATGACCCAGGCATATTACTAGCTAGCCCTTGATCATAAACTAACCCATGATTCTTTTCTAGTTTAGCCATATAGCTTGCTACCTTTTCTCAGAACAGCATTTCTCTTCTCTGAACAGGATGGTGTCTCATCTTGGTGTCTCTGTGTTGTCTCTCTAGCTCCTCAGCTCTAAGTTTTCTTAGTCTTGTAGCCCTTTCCACACTTCCTATCTGCCTTCAGCCAATCATCTTTTTTATTAACAAGTAGGAGGGATAATTATTTATAATGTAACAGAATATAGTCCCAAAACAAGCTTCATTTTTAAAAAGCTCATAAATCAGGTTGTCCTAATTTTAGTTATTTTAGGAATAATCGTTGGATTAAATGAAATCTGGAAGTCTCTATAATTAAAATTTTTGTTAAGAGAAATAATCTGTGAGAAAATGTATTTGTTTTCTCGAGTTATTATATTTTATACCAGCTTCTTCTTCACAACTGTAATTTTGGAATCACTTATGCTCCCTGAGAAACAAAATAAAACAAAAAAACTTACATTACATTTGAGAATACAAAATGTGACTTTATCACCTCTTTGATGTCAGACACAAATATCCTTTTGTACATTCAGTGTAGATAAGTTCACTAAGCAGTCACTTACCCCAAATTTACTGTTTCTAGGAAGTCTTCTTGTGCTCCACTATCTTCTAAAAGGCTTTTAATAGTTTCTACTGTAGTAAGTCACAAAGAAAATGTTAATTTTGCAACAATCCAAAGACTTAACTTATGATGTGTTTAAATGTTTAGTTTATTTTTAATGCTCTGTACCAAAATATTTTAAATAAATCAATATGAATATTTCATATAAATATATTTCTATATCTTGACTTTATAGGACTTTCAAAGTAGGCATATTTTGTAAAAATTTTCTGTTTATTTTGTTTTAAAATTATTCCAGTCTTTGAACATTTCATTATTATTTTATTTTTTCTGTTTTCTACTCTCAGGCATGTTTGTGCAAATCCAAATTATTTTCAACTCACTGAATTTTCTCTGTAGCTAATAATTTATTGTTTAAATTTAAATCTACCAATACTACTACTATAAAGTTGTCTCTCCAAAATTTCATACCTGCCTTTATTATAATGATAAAAATAATAAATTTGTATGCCAAGCATGAAATGAATAACCTAGGTAACATTTGATGGTAGAATATGTAAGGTCCTTCTAAACCTTTAGAACTATAGACTACTTAAGAATGTCTGTATTGTCTCTTATGAAATTCTAAAATTGGAAACTGAGCATTTATGTTAAGTACATGAGAATTTGGGTCTCACTTATAAATAATTTAGGATAGAAGCAGGAAAAACTTTCATTAAAAAGTTACATTTTTTTTTTTAAATCCTGGTTGTCTAGGAGTCCAACCATGTGGAAGGAATAATGGAATCAATCATTTTTAAATAACAATATTTGACACACACTAGTGTTGTGGAAAGCTGATTCCTGTGTGAGGTTAACGAATGATTCACACTGACTGCCATAAATTACTAAAGCTAAGGAATCATATGAGGAATCTCACACTTGTGGCCAGTGGTGAGATAATATGTGAAGTGTCTGGATGAGCAGAGGTTTATGGTACAACATTTCCTCAATCTTGAATTTAATAAAATCACCACAGAATCAAAGAATAGACTTTTCAAATGTTGACTTTTAGTTCCAAAATTAGTAAAATAAGGCAAAATATTTTAAATATGAATTAGAAATCTGTGTGATACTCACAACTAAACTCTGTGATTTTATAAAAAATTATCGTTATGTTTATCAAATACTTATAGTATTTTACTAAAAACTCTTATTAAATACCTATAACAGAAGTCCAGAACGAAAACCTCAGGACACAATGGTTAGATTTATAAAATTGCAGATTTTAGTTATGTTGCCAAACTGCTAAACACTTATGTTATAAACATCATAATATAAAATAATATAAGTAATATATAATGTTAAAACTTTATATACCTTTTTTGTAGTTGATAACTAGACATTTAATTAGTAAATTAGCTAATAATTACCTTTGTCCCCATACAATGTGTTCTAAATTACTAATAAATACTATGCCATGTTATTTCACACATTTGGATTGATTGTAATAGTGTTGTTTAAGTGATTCTGCAAACCCAATTTCAGAATTTGGACTTTTCTTTACAGAAACGTAAATGACACTTAAGCTAGGAATAAAGTTTTTCAGTTACACCTAGCTACTTTTAGAGATCTGACATTTTATTCTGTGTAAACATTTCCCAAATCCTTGACCTGATCCTAGGGATCACTTTGTAGCAATTGTTCTTAGCGACAATTCTTTCTGTAGTCTTCATTGCACTTGTAACTTTGATTTCACGTCAAGAATTCAATCTGAAGCAAAGTATTCTTTAGCATGATGCTACTAAGACTAAGACAATAAAATCCAGTAGTAACCACCACCATAATGACTGACAGAATTGATTGTCTATCAGCATCATCATTACTCTCACCAGAAGGAAACTAGAGTCATGGAAGTTAGTGTAGAAATTTACAGAATATTTCCTTAAATATTAGCACTTAATGTGATTTTATACTAACATAAATCATAAAAAGTCAAGTCAGTTTTTAAGGACCATATTACATTTTTGCAATTGAATTTCCCAGTCCCTTATGTGATTAAATAACTGATGATAACTGTATGCTTAATTGCATTATCATCTTTTATCTCAAAATACATAATTCATACAATATTGATGTGAACGTTTAATTGTTACAGCACTTTACATTGTGGACCTTGAGTCGTGCTTCTCACTGCAAGATACTTTCCACTGTGTGTTATAGTTCTTGACTAGAGATATTAAATATAAGAAATACATGATATTACCAGTCAATGATGGTGAACAACTTTATTCCCAGCACTCAGGAGGTAGAGGTACACAGATCTCTGCGTCTGAGGTCAGCCAGAGCTACAGAGCAAGATCCAGAAAAGGATCCAATGGTATACAGAGAAACCCAATCTTGAAAAAAACAACAAAAAGGTAGAAAGAAAGAAATATGATATACATTTCACATATATTACCTACTTAGAAACCATTATGAATATATTTATGTTTGAGTACTTTATAGCAAATGGGATTAAAGTTTCAATTAAACATCACTGTAATTCACCATTAAACCATGTCAATCTATATAAAGACATATAAGAAATAATTTATTTTGAAATGCAAACCCCATAGTACTACTAGCTAATCTTGGAATTCTTGAGTAGTTAGAGCTATTTATCATATTCAGGAATACCCAGGGTTAATATACAGAATACGCACCACTGTCAAGATGGTTAATTTATGCATTCTGTTCTTTGTGTCTTTTGTTGAAGCAAAAGGATGAATGCCATCTCAAGGGTTTTTATTGCCCATGGCTATATAAAAATAACCCTCCTTATTGCAAGTAACAATTCAAATAATAAACAGCCTCAGAAGACTTCACTTTTCTAATACAAAGATGCCTCAGGCAATCAGATGTTACATCCATACAATGTATCCAGTTATAGCTTGTGTGCCTGTGTAGCTACTGCAGATTAATCTAATAATAATAATAAAAGCACGTAATATATTTATAGTCTGACTCACAACTTTAAATAATTGCCAAATGTATGCTAAGTCACTCATTACGTGATTCACTACATAACTATTAAAATGTCTTCATAAGGAATTAACATAATCTGCATTCTTAATTTAGATAGTTTGGGTACTGGTAAAACCTACTTATTGTTAAGTAGTAATTCTTTGTCCAATATGAGATTTGGCTATCTGCATATTATCTATATAAGGCAATAATTTTTTCCTAAAATTGAAAGATAAATATTTCAATGAATTAAAACACTATTTTAACTAATCAAATGTAATTAGGTAAATAAAATTTTATACATAAAATTACAGTTAATAGATAAAAATTAATAATTTAAAATTTGATTATAAATACATCACATATAAAATATTATAAATTCATATTATTACTTCAAATGCTAATTAATATATTGTAATTGATTGTTAGTCTTTCATCAGGTTTTAAGCACTTTCTAATCATGGTTATGGCTTTCATTATGTCATTATGTAAAACTATGTTCAAAATAACATGTCGTTGATTAATGTTAAAAATGATTTATTATTATAGTATTGTAGTACAAAAATTACTATTTGAAATGTAACACGGTCTGAATTATTTTTGATAACTCAGGTACTAATAAAGTATATAAATTACAGGTTTATAAATTCTTGTATTGGTGTCTGTGTGAATGGGAATACACACAAGTTTGTTGGCATATGCATGTATGATAGATACCTACTTCAGGGGTTTCCATGACTGCTTTCTTCATCTTTGTCTGTTATTAACCTTCATTGATTCATATTTTTTATGAGATCTCATTGTAACTGAGGTCCAAGTCTGATTGTTACTGTTTCCCTAGTGCTAGGATAATAGGTACATAAGTCCATACTTGATTTTTATATGGAGGTTGAGCATTTAAACTCAATACAGCAAGTATTTTATCCACTAAAACACATTGCCAGCCCATTAAAAGCTATTGCTAATCTATTATTTCTCTATCTATGTATCTATCATCTTATGTATCTTTGTATTACATACATAGTATCTATCTATCTATCTATCTATCTATCTATCTATCTATCTATCTATCTATCTTCTATCCTTATTTTTGCCTCACCAAAAATATGTCCTCTCCTTTCTTTTCTCACAGCCACCCATGTCTGCCACCACCTTTTTTCTGTCCCCATCCACCCCTCCTCCTCTATTTTTTTTTTTTTTAAGAAAATGAAAAGCCTTTCATGGACCTCATCCATTTGTAGTATGTCAAGTTGCAGTGTGGCTAGGCACCTCCTATATCATTAAGGCTGGAAGGGGCAATATAGTAGTAGTGAAGGGGTTCCACATCAGGTGACCAAGTTAGAGACTACCCCTAAACAACACTGAAAGAAGTTTCACTTGAAAACCAAGTTATGCATTGCTAATATATGTGATTAGGCTATATCACTACCAGGAAGGGTCCATAGCTGTCATCTCAGCCTCTTTAAGCTTCTAAGAGCACAGGTTAGTTGCTTCTGTATATTTTCTTGTGGTATCTCTGACCTCACTGACTCCTACAGTCAAACCTTCCTTTCTCTGCAGGATTTCCCAAGATCAGCTCAATGCTTGGCTATGGGTCTATATCTCTTTCCATTAGTTGTTGAATAATACCTTAAAATATTATCCCCCCCCCAAATAATTGGGTTTCTAGTTTATATCAGAGGCTGGAAGAATTTTAATGTGGGTAATGCCTTATTGTAGAAAATCATAGTCCCATAAATTCACTGCTATATTAACCATATATGGCTTCAGCCTTCCTTTCTGTCCTTCTGGTCCTATGCACTTAAGCCATTTTATGCTTTGTTTTGCCTGAGATATGGTTTCAATCCCTAGAAATTAAACATCTATTTTATTTGGAAGACAATTTTGGATGTCATGATTGTGGGTTTACAATCAAAACATCTGTGCTTGCTTTCATTAAACACTGATAAAATATATATTATCTATTTGTGTTTTTAATTTTGGTCTTTGTTCATTTATGAAAGTCTGCCAGAATATTTGTTTTGTGGTTTTCCTTGAAAATTGTGTTTCCTCCTTTAAAGCTGTTCTTTTCTCTAATGCTGAATTTCTTCTTACATTAGACACCGGATTTTCTAATCATCCTGGGGAAGCTGTTTCTCCACTTTGGCTGGATATGATTGAACTCTCTTTGATTTTATGACTTTTGTTTTGTGGGCCTCCCATGAAAGGCTCCAAGAGGCATTTCCCTATGGCAAACGTTTGTCTTATTTTTCTTTTGTGGATCTATATTCATTGGTCCAATGTTGGCATTTGTCTCATCTTCTACAAAATCCAGAAGTTAGGAACCTTCTGTTTGGATCATTCCTGGGAGGTTCTAGAAGTGCCATGTGTATAATTCCTTTTTTATATGGCTGGTTTACCACAATTAAAATTATTTGATACATTAATTTCTTATCCTAACATTGGAAATGGCTTGACCTACACAAGTCTCTTCATCATAATAGATACTCATACTGATTTTATATTACATCCGTTCTTCTAGAAGCTGTGATTTAATGTTTAGAGACATAAGCATACTTTTTACATTTCAAATTAGCATGGTCAAAAGCCAAAGAGAGAATGAGTTATTTTCTAACATTTGGAGGTAATACTACTCTGTGTATTTATTGCCTTGGTTAATCTCTGCAGAAAATCAGTATAAAGTTATTTTAAGCATTGCCTAACTTTAGTATATGCCTCAATTTTCTGTCCTACATCTAGAATCTTTCCTTAGAAATTTGAAGTAGCAGTACAATATAGCAGTAATGTGTGTTTATCAAAAGTTGCCTGAACTTTTACATCAGAAATTGACCATCACCAAGAATTTGATCCTGGAAAATGTTAAAGCCCCCATTATTTCCTGGTTGTTCAATGGCTTTAGCCTCTGGTCAGCCAATTTCTCCATCGTAAATGTTGGCTATAGTCTAATACAGCTGTTGTTAGCTGTATGCAGTCATTAGGTGCAATTTAATATTTTATAGATCCTGAATTTAATATTTGTTTTGCTTATGTAAAGTAAATTCTGTAAAGCAAAATAGCTTCCTTAATGTCCTTTATATCTCTCATATATATATCGGTTCCCAATAATATTCAACAAACCCTGGAGATTTATCATATGCGTTCTTTCTGAATAGTAACTGGATAGATCAGAGGGGAGAAAGGAATATGCTTTATAATCACAACTTTAGACAAATCATTCCTGTCTCCATAAGACTACAGTGATGGCTGTCCTAAACTTTTTGGGGCTATCATGCCTTAACATCCATAGCAATTACAGAAAAGCGTCCTTCCTTTGTTGAAATTTAAAAACTAGGGTTGTTTTATTACTGTAGTCTAAAATATAGGTTGAAGTCAGGGGTTGTGATGCCTCCTGAAATTCTTATATTAAACAGGATTGTTTTGGCAATCTTAGTTTACCTATTATTTCATATTCCATTCATACCTCAAACTGGATGTATGGTGATGTTTGGCCAGCAAATGTTCCAGGCTTCACTCCAGTTAGTCAGGGTATGAAGATTCAATCTTTCAGGTTTGGCTTGCTATGAGTATAGTCTAACAAAAGGCAAACTCACAGAAAATCAGAACAGATTACTATAATAAACTGAAAAACACACTGAGAGAAGCTGCTTGCCATTGCTGCACAAGTGGGCTTTGATGCACATGACAGCTGTGGGAAGGGTCCCTACTGAATGTGAGTGTATAGAGACAAGCTTCAGAGTTACAGGTAGCCTGCTCCACTGGACAGAATGTATCTCCCTTTAAAAAGCAGCTGTGGATTAGACTTTAATCTGCTGTGGAGCCTATAGGCTCTAAGACCATATGAGCGGCCCTTGGCCTTTGCCAAGGACTTTAGAGTCACTGAAGAGGCAGTCCTCTAGTGGGCAATGTGGCAGCCCTTGACCCTCGCCTAGGGTACGTCCAAGGCTTTCTTGCTAACTCCCTTCTGAAACATCAGGCCCGCAAGCCACATTGGCCCCAGGTAAAGTATTAATCACTATCAACTGATTATATAAAAAAATTAATATTTATTAATGAGTTCATAAGAAATACTCACTCATACAATAAATGAACTGTAGGGCAATTCCTGAAAAGTTGCACTGGCCCATGAGGTGACGGCAATGGGTCAGAGCCTCTCTTCAAGAGTTCAAGGGCACAAACAGGAAGGGGTCGATTGTACATCCAGTCATAGACTGGCCTGGCCATGCTCATTATATTGGTCCTCACGACTCAAAGACCACACCTTTAGGTCAAGGAAAATAATGCTTATTCCTACTACACCATAGTCATATTTTAATCTAAGTTTTCTGTAATTCAAAGTACATTGAAATATATTATAACAACCGAATATGGTCATGTTAAAGAAAAACTAATAATTAAATGAATCATGTAAATAATGAAATTAATAATACAAATTTATGAAGCTAAAGAATTATTATATATAGATATACATCTCCATACAATAAATAATTTTACATAATTAATAACAAATAAAATAACATTTCTAAGTAAAACGAATATTCAAGAATTTCATAGCCTATCAGCATTTTTTCATGTGATCCCTTAAAATACAAGCCAAGACTTCTTTAATAAAAATTACTCATACAGTATCTTGATAAATAAAGAAAATAATTCATTGCAAAATAAATATTAGCAACATATTAATTTTATATAATATTAAGTCTTAAATCCAGAACACTCTTACTAGAACCAAATGACCACTAATTAAAATAAACAAATTTTGATATTTATCACCATCTAGTAGTCAAAATTATTACAATGTCATCATTAATTTAAATAATTTCTTAAGGATGTCACAAAGGTAGGAGGCAGACCTGAAATGAAAGAAAAGTTTGTGTTATCAGGCTGCATGATGTAAAATTCTTAAGTAACCAATAAAAAATTACGTAATTAAAAAAATAATTTGAAAGCAGGTTTTTGTACCTGAAGGTCTGTGTTATAAACCAAATAAATTTCAATAGAATTAAAAGCATTTGCTAGAAGCTGAGTTATGTATCTTCACAATATTCATATGTTAAAGCAATTTAATTAACCCATAGGTGAATAAAATTAATTATAGAAAATGCTGCTTTTATTTTTTGGATATTATTTTAGTATGACTATAAAATTTTATGATGTAGAAGCTTGATATTTAATTTGTTAATCATAAGACTATAGAAATTCTTAATATAAGAAGTCATGTTCTTATAAGTGTTTGATAATAATCTCAGACAGTTGGTTGAGTCTTCTAGAAATCTTTATGAAAACCTTTATAGAAGTTTTGTACTTCTTTTAAAACAGAATGTTACATAGATAAAGAGTCTGAAATATCCATGTCTCTTACTGTGCATATTTCTTACTATATGGCCTATTTGGCATATGTTTCAGCTATTCTGCTAATATCTTCTTTCTAGTTTTCCTCAAAGTAGAGTTACTGGCACCATGCACTTTGAACCTATAAAATTTGATTTGTATAAAGCCTTGTTATTTTTAAGTATGAGCCTTGGGTTTATTTCTGTAAGAATTTAAATGTAATGCAATGTCTTTAAGAATATTTTCAAGATTATGTAAAATCAATTTGAATAAGATATCATATAACATTACTGGAGTCATCACAAAAAAAGGGGGGACATTAAATCTCTGAATGTGAATTTTAGAAGAACAAAATATGGGATTACATAGAAAGAATAGTGTAAAATTCAAGAAAAAAATATTTCCCAGATTAGATAGATAACCATTTGACCCTCACTTTCATTACTAAAACTTCAAAACCATAATGGGCATCTGCTATTTAAATCACCTAATATCTTATATTTTGTGATGGCTGAGTGTCCATGTAGAGTGTTGTAGTCAGAAGTTTTTCTGTCCCACCCAGCTTGTCCCACAGCTGACATAAGCAGTAATTGAGTCAGAGGCTCCATATTATAGACATTTCTGGGCCAGTAGCTCTTACATTTAAATTAACCCACAGTTTTAGCTTATTCTTCTCCTTGTGGCTTGTTACCTTTTCTCATGCAGAATGCTCATCATGTTTCCTCTGTGTCTGGATGGCATCTCTTGTTCTGCCTTTCCTCTTCCCAAAATTCTTCTACCTGGATTGGTCCACCTAAACTTCCTTCCTAACTATTGACTAACCAGTGTTTTATTAAAGCAATACAAATAATAAATCTTTACAGTTTATAAGAGCATTATTCCACAGAATGTAGCCTTAATAACTAAAAAAATGAGAAGAAAAAAATATTCTAGCCATTGAAAAGTGAAATTTTCATAATAAAATAATAAACTTAGAAAATATGTTTTAAATAGAATTTAAATACTTTAAGAATCAAGTTTAGATACTTAAAATTTTCCAATATTCCTGATCTAAGTGCATACTTTATGATATACTTTTAATGGACATGCTATGTACTTAAATCAATTTTTAAATTTTTGTATTCTTAAAATAATTATGAGGTTTTTTAGTTTATTTTATTATACCAATTCTCAAAAGAATTAAAGTAAATGTAACAGAAAAAGATTTTCTGTTTAAGATTTGTATTGTGAATCTGGTAATTTACACAGTAGGAACACACTCTATTACATCTGTTTTTAAAAAAAATATTATGAGGTTAAAAAAATTTGAATAAATGCATTTTTCTCACAAAATAATGATAAATCTAGGACATTGTTTATTTTATAATTTAATGTTTATTATAATTTTCTAAAGTACTAATTTGTTTGTAGTAGAGTCCTACTTCAGAAAATTAGATGTGAATAGGATCTCAACTTCATTTTAAAATATATTTCTCGGATAATGTTGTGTGTCTTTCTGCTTTTATGAGATTAGCTTCCAATTATAAACTTCGAACTTTCAAATCCTCTGATCATTACCTGAGATCATTCATAAATAACCACTATACTTATTTTATCTGTTTTGAGACATAACGGTATTTTGACCTAGCATTCATAATTGATAAGGTGAGTGTTTTCTCTAAGACTCGGAGATCCGTGTATCACCAATCCCAATGCCAGTCTACAGGATCTAGGGAATCTTATATAAAGCAGAGTTCTCCACGCTCTTTTCAAACATCATTATCGCTATCTAGACCTCCTCTTCGTCTTTTCTTTACCTCTGTATTCCCAGTGAAAATTGTTTCATCAGCTTCCCCCCATTATTTCATAGTCTCTGTCATTTTATATATATAAATATATATGTCCTGGAGCATTTGTGTGTATGCTATGGCTCATAAGTGCCCAAGTAAGCCTGGGAAGAGTGTCAAATCCAATGCAACTGGAGTGACAGGCAGATGTTATCTTTGATATATGGGATGGTGGAAATAAACCTCACTCCTCTGGTTCCACAGATGTGTGTGTGCTTAACTGACAAGCAGCTCTACATTTTCAAGTGCTATCTCTCCAGACCCAGCATCAATTTGTTCACACTTTAAACCATTATTTTTTTAATCAGGGAAGGTTCTTCCCTTCAACAGCGTCATGTCATTAAATTGGACCCACTCTCTTCATTTATTCCTTTTTATGTCATATTCATAACTGTAATGTTTCTGTCATTCACATATATCGGTAGTGATTGCTTTCAGATACTTTTCAAAGGAAAGTACTGCAACCTCAAGAAAGACAAATGTATTTTGTAGAACACATTCTTATAAGATGTTTTGATCTGAGTCGATTTGCATTCACTTTCTAGCAAATGCGTTCACAATAAAGGAGCTTGTCCCATGAACTCTTCTATTCAGTCTCCTGTTATACTTAAAAAGTGAAACATAGCCTACATTTATATTTTTTCTGCTATGAAAATTCTCCTATAACTATTGTAATTATTCCTTTGAACCTCATGACTTTATGTAAAATGAATATTGGTTATGGGCTTCTTTATTTTTGAATATTGAATATTCAGACAATTTATTTAAATACCTGGTTATTTATTTCGTTATCACATTTTTTTCTGAAATTTTAATGCTAATAACTACTCTCATAAAATAAATCAAAATTAGGTTATAGATATTAGTTTTGGTCAGTGGCTTGTATTTAAACACTATTAATATTTTTATTAATTATATTACCTTGTGTCACTATGGATTACACAGAATAAGATATTTCTTTAAATATGTTTCCTCTTCCTTTTCTTTCATTAACATAGTCCTCTTTCTTAAGTCTATACATATAGTCATAGCTTGTAATATAAGGAAATATGCATCTTCAAAAGCACAAATGGTGTTAGTAATTAATACTTAGATGTTAGCTATATCCCTTGTCATTAATTGCCATTGTCTCTAAAATTATCATTATATAAACTTTTGAAAATAAAGTAATTCTAACTCTTTTACATACACAGATTTATGCATCTATTTCCACATCTAATTTATCTATGTTTCTGTTGGGCTTCCTTCATTTCTTTCTTTTCTTTATTTATAAATTCCTACTCTGACAATGTAAAACCTGACTGTGACTCAGCCTATAGGGATCTGAGTAAGGTCCTCTTCATATATATTATATTTGTGCAGTTTTCTGTTCTTGTGAAACTCCTAAGATTAGGAGTGGGATTTGTCTCTGACTTTTGATATGCTCTTAGTATTATTTTTTCTTCTACTGGGTTGCCTCATCAAGTAGGGCTTAATATGAGAGTTTGTGCTGAGACTTATTACATCTTTTCATGCCACATTTAGTTTATATCCCTGGGAGGCCTGTTTTTTTTATAAAGAAAAAGGAAGAAGAAATGGAAATGGTTTGGGGGAGGGACTACTTGGAGACATATAAGGAAGGTAAATCTGTGGTCAGGTTGTCAGAAGATAAAAACATGATAAATGTATTAATAAATATATACATACATGTATGCATGTATTATCCAAGTAAAATATACTGTTTTAGAAAATAAATTAGCCATTTAGATATTGTAATATATCAGTTTTACAATAATGACAATTTTGTTAAATACATGTCATTTTCTTACCTAGACAACTAGATTATTTTTAAGACTTGTAATTTTTAATTATTTCTTTTATTAGCATTTTTTTGTTTAAAAGGATTTTTTTAACATATCATCCACTGTTTCCTTTCCTACCCCTCTTTTCCGTCACCCGCAGGTACCCTACCTTCCTTCACTCTTCAGAAGAGTGAAGACTCCCTGGTGGAGTCAATAAAATCTGGCATATCCACTGGAGGCAGGAATAAGCCTTTCCTCCAGTATCAAGGCTGAACAAGGTATCCCTCTACAGGGAACGGGCTTCAAAAAGTGAGTTCATGGACTAGGAATAATTTCTTATTTTATTTCCAGAGGCTCCACAAACGTCTCATGCCCTAAAATTATCATCCACATTCAGAAGGCCAAATTGAGTCTAATAGAGGTTTCCTAGCCATCACTCCAGAATCAGTACATATAATTTCTCCTCCTTCTCTTAGATTGAAATGGAAGCCTGAACCAGAGCTTAGCTGTGGATCTCTGCATCTGCTTCCATTATTTGCTATATGCAGGTTCTATGATGTCATTTAGAAGTAATCATCAATTTGATTACACAAGAAGGGCAGTTCAGCCATTCTCTCCACTATTGCTTTGAGTATTAGCTGGAATCATGTTTGTGGGATTTTTCATATTTCTTTAGCACTGGGTTTCTCTCAAACCCCAAATGGCTCCCCCTATCAAGACATCTATTTCTTTTTTCTCCTTCTCTGTCCTTACTCCAACTCAAACCTCCTATATTCCCTCGTGTTCTCTTCCTATCTCCTCTTCCCCACATTGTCCAATTTACTCTGGAGATCTTACCTATTTTCCCTTTCTAGGGGGATTTATAAATGTCACCTTAGGGTCCTCCTTGGTACCCAGCTGGTCAGGATTGTGGATTGTCACCTGATTATCTTTGCTTGATGTCTAAAATCTACTTATGAATGAGCATATACTGTGTTTGTCTTTCTGTGTCTATGTTGACTAAAAACGAATATATTTTTTCTGGTTCCATCCATTTGCCTGCAAATGTAAGGATGTCACCCTTTTTTCTACTGAGCAGTAGCCCTTTATGTAAATGTACCACATTTGTTTTATCCATTCTTTAGAAACATCTAGGTTATTTCTGGGTTATGTTCTATTATAAATAATGCTGCTATGAACAAAGTAGAACAAGTGTCCTTGGGGTGTAAGAATGTGTATCCTTTGTGTATATGCCCGAGTGGTATTGCTAGATCATGATGTAGATTAATTTTCTGTTTACTGTGAAACCACCAGTAGTTTTACAAAGTGGCTGTATAAGTTTACATTTTCACCAGTAATGGAGGAGTGCTCCCCTTCCTCCACATTCCTTCTAGCATACACTGTCATCAGTGTTTTTGATCTTAACCATTCTGACAGGTGTAAGATGGTATCTCAGAGTTGTTTTGATATGCATTTTCCTGATAGTTAAGGATGTTAGACAGCTCTTTAAGTGTTTTATGGCCATTCAAGATTTTTCTATTGAAAATTCACAGCTTAGATCTGTACCCACTTTTAAAATTGGATTGTTTGGTATTTTGATATATAATTTTTTTGAGTACCTCATATATTTTAGAGATAAGCTCTTAGTCAGATGTAGTGCTGGTGAAGATGTTTTCCCATTCTGTAAGTTGTGGTTTTATCTTAACCATATCTTTTTCCTCATAGAAACTTCTCAGTTTCTGGAGGTCTCATTTATTAATTGTTACTTTTACTATCTGTGTTACTGGTGTTATATTCATACTTCTGCCAATGTATTCAAGGCTATTTCTTATCTTCTTTTCTATCATATTTAGTATAACTGTATTAATTTTGAGGTCTCTGATCCACTTCATCTTAAGTTTTATGCAATGATAGATAGGAATATATTTGCATTCTTCTACATACCACCATTCAATTATTCCAGCACTATTTGTTGAAAATGCTTTATTTTGCCATTGTATATTTTTTTGCTATTTGTCAAAAATTAGGTGTCTTTGATTATATGAATTAATATCAAGGTCTTTAATTTGATTCTATTGACCAATGTGACTGTTTTTATTACTGTAGCTCTACAATAGAGCTTGAAGTCAGGGATAGTGATGCCTTTAGAAGTTCTTTTACTGAATATGATTGTTTTGTGATTGTGGCAATTTTTACTTTTTGAAATAAAGTTAAATATTGTTTCTTCAAGGTCCGTAAAGAATTGTACTGGGATTTTTACAGGGATTGCATTGAATTTGTAGATTATTTTTGGTAAGATTGTCAATTTTACTAAGTTGATGCTGTTTACCATATGTATAAGAGTTCCTTGCTTTTTCTTATATCTTCTTCAATAACTTAAAGTTCTTGTCATGAAGGTCTTTTACTTGTTTGGTTAAAGTTACCCCCAGGATATTTGATTTTATTTGTGACTATTGGAAAGTGACTTTTTTTTTTCAGCTTGATTATCATTTGTATATAAGAAAACTATTGATTTTTGTTGTATCTGCTCTTGTATCATACCACATTGGGGAAGGTGGATATCAGTTGTAGGAGATGTCTGGCAGGATTTTAGGGTAACTTATGTATACCAACATATCATCTACAAATGGCAAAATTTTTACTTCATTATTTCCATTATGCATCCCCTTGATCTTTTTATGTTGTCATATTCCTCTATCTAGAAGTTTGTGTATTTTATTGACTAAATATTGAGGGAGTGGACAGTCTTGTCTTGTTCCTGATTTTAATGTGATTTCATTTAGATTAAAGTTGTCAGTCTGCTTGTTGCCTTTTGCCTTTGTTATGTTTAGGCATGTTCCTTGTATCCCCGTTCTCTCCACAACCTTTATTATGAGTATTGAGTTTTATCAAATGCTTTTCGGTATCTACTAAAATGATCATTTTTTTTTTCTTCCAGTTTGTTTATATGGTAGATTATATTGATATTTTTTAAAATGTTGAATAATTTCTACATCTTTATGATAAAACCTATTTGATCATGGTGGATAATATTTTATATGTTTTTAGATTCAGTTTGCCAGTAATTTGTTGGGTATTTTTCACCAACGTTAATATGGGAGGTTATTCTGTACATTTTTTTATTTTTGTTGTTGAGTTCTTGTGTGGTTTGTGGATCAAGGGGGTTTGAAAAAGTTTCTTCTGTTTATTGTGTGGCAAAATTTTTAGCATTCTGGTATAATTCTTTGCTGAAACGATCTGGCCCTGGACTTCGTTTTTTATGGGGGGGGGGGTACTTTTCATCACATCTTTTTTTCTTAGGGTTACAGGTCTTCTTAAATTGTTTGTCAAGTCTTGATTTAATTTTGGTTAAGTAGTACTTTTTTCAGAAAACTCTCCATTTCTTTTAGGTTTTCCAGATTTTTTTGTAGTACAGGTTTCAGAAGTATGTCCTAGTGACTTTTTGAATTCCCTATGTTGTCGTTGTTATGTCCTCCTTGGCATTTCTGAATTTGTTAGTTTGAATATTCTCTCTTTGCCATTTGGTTAGTTTGGATAATATTTAATCTATCTTGTTGATTTTTTTTCTCAAAGAACAAACCTTTTATTTTATTGATTCTTTGTGTTGTTCTATTGTATTGATTTCAGCCCTAAGTTTGATTATTTCGTTCCTTGTACTCATTCTGGGTGAGCTTACTTCTTTTTATTCTAGAGTTTTCAGGTATGCTATTATGTCACTTGTATGAAATTTCTTCAAATTCTTAATGTAGGCAGTTAGTGCTATGAATTTTTCTCTTAGTACTGCTTTCACTGGGTCCCATAAGTTTAGGTATATTTTGACTTTGTTTTCACTTAATTCTAGAATGTCTTGAATTGCTTTCTTTATTTTTACTTGACCTAGATGTCATTTAGTGGAGAGTTGTTCAGTTTTCACGAGTTTGTAGGCTCTCTGTAGTTTGAGTTGTTGTTGAGCTCACTGTGGTCTGGTAAAGTACAAGATGTTATTCTGATTTTTGTATCTATATTTGATTTATTGCCAAATATGTGGTCAATTTTAGAGAAGAATCAATGTGGTCCTGAGACGATGGTATATTCTTTTGTTTAGGGGTGGAAAGTTTTGTATATATATATGAATACCATTTGAGTCATAACATTTGCTAGATTCCCTATTTCTCTGTTAAGTTTTTGTCTGGCAGACTGTCCATTGTTGAAAGTGGGGTATTACAATCTTCCACTATTAGTGTGTGAAATTAATGTTCTATCTAAGCTTTAGGAATGTTTTTTTTTTATACATATTGTGTGCCCTTATATTTGGAGCATAAATATTAATATTTCATCTTATATTTGTCTGATAAATATGTAATATTCTTCCTGATTTCTTTGATTCCTTTTAGTTTAAATTCTATTTTGTTATGTATTAGAACAGTAAAACCAGCTTTTTTTATTAAGTTTATTTGATGAGAAAGTTTATTTCCAATCCTTTTCTTTGAGTTAGAGCCAGTATTTTGATTTAAAAATACTACTATACTATGACATACATAGTTAATGATATGAAAATTTCTTTACATATGTAAACTGTGCAATGTTACATGTCTCCATAGTTAAGAAAATATATAATTATTGAACTTTTCCAGTCAGAGTACAGCTCTTAAATACAGTCTTCAAACCAGTGATAATACCATGGGAATATTAGCCTTGAAAGACCTTGCAGGCATCTTCTACTCCTCTGTCTATGCCACCATTGTAAGAAGAGCTTTCCAAGCCTAACTGCTGTTCCATTGGCCTGACCTCTCAGAAAAGACATAGGGAGCAGACATAAGCTCATACCTCCATGATGAGCCAGCACCTGTCAGGCCACAGATTGACACCCAGCAGCTGAACGATTTATTCCAGCTCAGTTATGTTTCTCCAAATACAAACTTATGATAAAAAATAGAATAAAAATATGAGGTTTTCAACTCAACTGTCAGTTATAAAAAAGTGTATTGACAAGCCCTAGCAAATTACCAAAAATTTTGCTAGTAACCCTTAATTATTTTGAAGAATAAAACTGTAAGAACCTCCTTTTCATAAGTTAGGTCTTATAATTTGAGATAATTTTACAATTTCAAGTTTTTTATATGTCAAAATAGAAGACATTGTTTTATTAGTCTAGCTTAAAAGAAACCTTTATGTAGCTCCCTGTCTGTGGATAAAGGAGAAAAACCAAGGGAGTCATCCATCTATGGACTATGAAGCTTAGAAAGTCCATTTGCTCTTAGCATTAAGATTCTGAAACTAGAAGGTAAATTTCAGATATTTGTTATTTGTATTCACTGACTGTACTGTGTGGAAACATTCTTTTGTCATTTTAGCTATTCTGAATTATTTTACAAATGCTTACATAAGTTTTCATAAGTGAATTTTATTTTAAAATGCATCAATAACTCTGGTAAACAAATAAAAACAAAACAAACAAAAATGTATGCACACACACACACACACACACACACGCACGCACACATATACACACACATACACATACACACATACACACACACACACATGATGCACTGGATACTTTATGAACCTTGGAACAAAGTTTATAATTTTTGTTCTAGAACAGAACAAATAGAATAAAGCTTTAAATATTCTGTTTCATAACATAAGCTCTGAATACTTTAGAATGATTCGTTCAAAAGTATAGCTGATTTCTGGTATTCCTGCTTAATATTGTTCTGCCCATATATTGACTCTTATTCACATAATTTCCAAGAAATTTGTACAAAGGTTATTGTTGTATTCTTTGTAATCCCCATCATCATATTCTTATATTACCATGTTTTATATAATAATATCCAAAATATTATTTAAGCAATTTTTCACAGAATATAATTAGTTTTTTCTATCTAAATAAAGAATGAATTAAAACTAAGTGTAGTACCTAAAATTTCATTTATTTAAAAATTTACTATGTGCACTTAATCTTTGTTTAGACATAGAACTTATTATAAGCTAAAACTAGGGCAATGACATCTTTTATTTTTGAATAGGTCTTTTGAACAGCAATTACAATTACTATTATAATAAATTATAAAAATTAATTAATTATAATATATGGCTTGAGAAAATTTTAATAAAAATGAAATGCTACTTTAAATTGAATATGTATAATAAGCTTGATGTTCAGAAATCTTCTATTTTAAAAAAAATTTTATGGTAAAATTCAACAAGCACATAAGAAATAATCTCAAATTGAATTAAATATTTAAAAATAAATTAAATTAAACTTTTTTATTAAACTTCTATTGTTTTTACTTTATTGAAATAAACAAAAATTAAATTTTATAAAAACTACAAGTATTTGAAAAATACAATGTGCTATTTGCTTTAAGAATATAAATAAAATATATTTAATTATATTTTATATAATTAATATACATTCATGGGTAAAATATTTTGAAGTGCTAAAGTAGAACTCTTGATTCAGAATAAATATTATAAGTTTGTTCTTAGCAATTAACTTAGCAATTAACCATAAAAAAATAAATAATTAGGAATTATCGTAGGGTTAAAATATATTTATAATGTGACTAAATTAAATTAGTTTATCGGCTATAAAAATGTTTCACCAAAGAATCCAAACCCTACTACCAAAACCAAAAAAAAAAAAAAAAAAAAAATCCATAGCTTTAATGGTAACGGAGACTTTTGATATTATTAACATAGAGGTCTTTCCCTGTTTGATGAAGTTTTTATTTTTGCTTTGAAAGCCATACAAATATCCTAATAGATTAAAGATAATAGAGAGTTAGAGTGAGGATTTTGTCAGGGAAAGAAACAGGACAGTGTTGTATGGAAGATGAAATGTTTGTATAAATACAAGTACACAGGAACCTTCTATAAGACCAATACTAAAGTCTCTGGAAGAATGAAACTATGATTACAGCTTTGCTTTGCCAATTCACTTTCATTTCTGATTTTAATCTCCTTATTATGATAAATTTACTTAAGCCAAAGGCATTCAAATTTAAAATAGATTCTTTTATACTGGTTAATGTAATTGACAAGGACACAAACAATTTATATTTAGATTTTTTTCCATTTTTATGAAAATTAACTCTAGGACATTGATTAAACTACCCATGTTTAGAATTTGGTTTTCTATTGTTCTAATAACACATCATGCTCAAAAGTAATGTATTGAGAAAAGGGTTCTTTCCAGCTAATAACTCTCTGGTCACTTACTATTGCTGAGAGATGTCAGATCAGGAACTCAACACAAAAAAGAAAGAAATAGTAATTAAAGGAAAACCCCCTGATTTGTCTCTTTTGGCACCTGTTCAGATTCTTATTTATTGGGTTGTCTATATCATCAACAATTAATAATCAATGTTTACCATAACAATGTGGCTAGACAATTTGCTAATAAATTACAGTGCTGTGACTTGAATCCATGATGTAAGTTTTAGTAGTAATAATTATAGCTATTTCATTATATTTTCTTTGCCATTGGGAAAGAAATGCTTTATTAATTTGTTTTTTGAAAACATTTCAATAATATTTGTATACAAATAATAACTAAGCCTTTATGTTTCTTAGAGAGAAAAATTTTTGTGGACTCAGTTTCAAGGGCATGAGTTTTTTTTAGCATGCAACAGACGTAAAGGTGAGACTGGAAATGTACAATTCAAATTTACAAGCTACAAACACAAAGAAGAGAGATCTCACAGGAAGTAACATGCCTATTTTAATTTCAAAGCCTGATAAATATGATAAACTCTGTGTAGCAAGACTGTAGATCCTAGCTTTCCCAAACAGTGTCACGAGCAGGAGAACAAGTGTTCAAATAAGAGAGCCTGTAAAGGGCATTTCTCATTCCAACAGCCACATGTCTAATCTGGTATATTTAGAAAATTATATTTAAAGAATAGATAAAATATTTAAACAACTTACACATTTGATGTAAGAATTATCTTTAGTTTTATTAAAATTATAGAAAACTTAAACTATTTAATATTTTTATTATATAAATCAAACCATTTGTGTATTTCACTCACCATCTCATTAATACTCATTTTATCTGAGTTTATAATCATAGCCCATTTTTCTAATGAATGTAGGCATTTTAGAAATATTATTTTCAATTTAGCATGCTACAGAATTGTTGTTATGAGCAAAAAGGAGAAAATCCCATTAGTTGTGAAGCTAATGATGCCTGAAAAATTCATTTGAAATGCAGTATATTTTACTTTCACCAGTAAGAGATGGTGATTTTGTGCTAAAGCTGTGTTATGTATGAGTAATTCACAATTTGATTTACTCGCCTATATACTTGACCTTAAACTCATATATTTGTTTATTGCTGGGGTTCAGAAAATGATGTTGTGTGATTTGTATCAGAGGGAATATAATGTAAGTGATATTGCATATTAATGAGACTAATAAGAATAGGCCTCAAAGCTCACATTAACTTGTTCACATTCTACACAGACATCATAGTGCACAGCACTGCAGTGACATGTGGAAATGTCTCTCATCTGTGAACATTTAACACTTCATTAAATATTTGTGGAAACTTTTTGTGCTACCCCATTTAATGTTTTTTTCTAGAAATGTTAGCATCAGAAGTCACATTTTCTTTTCTGCTGCTGCCAGTGATGTTATTAGGGACACCTCAGCTGCTCTTTTCTCTTTTCCACCACCTTTCCCATACTTTCTCCCTGGGATTGACGCTTTACATTGCTTTCTATTTTCTTTTCTCCTTTGAGCACCCCTTTTTTCTAATTTTTGGTCTGCTTTTTCTTTGGGATCACCAGTTCTTACTCATTTCAGCCCTCCCCCGTATTTTAGGATATAGAAGATTTGTTATGGTTTTAACAGTGTAACTAAGGCTAAAATCATTGGGTTTTGACATAAACCTATTGCACTCTGTGAATGAATAGTAGCAGCTCCATGTTTCTTTCTTTTTTTTTTTTTCTAATTTCCCCCTTTATATTACATTTCAGGTTAACCTTTGTTCACAAGTGGTTTCTAGAAGATCTTTCAGTGATACTAAGGCTGCTATCACACAAACCACGTGAGGAAATAAAGCCACCTACCGACTGTCTTGATATCTTAAGATTCTGGAGGGAAATTAAATTTCTACCTTATATTCTTTATTACTGATTGCTAACAATGGAGCTGTAGCTTGCTGAAAAGGCCCATGTTTCCATATTTTAAAAGATCAGTATAAAGCTAACTTATAAATTAAACTTTGGTTTCACAAATGTATGTTTTCTTAAACTTAAACTTAACTTTCAATCTTAAAATTGTTTATAAACTGAACAGAAGAAAAAAGTCAATTTTAACCAAGTAACTACTAATATTCACAGTGCATATAAATGTTTCTCAGTTATTACAGAAATTAAAATATTTTGTTTGCATACCAGTAGCTGTTTCAGACTGGATTACCTTGCTTTATCCAAATTTCCTCTATTTGGAACTTATTGCCCATCTTCACTTTTATGGTTCTGGGCATGATGCCCAGCTAGGATTAATGCTTGTTTATTATAATTTATTTATCCAGGATAGTGGTTTAGCTGGGTACTTTAGAAATTATTATAATTAAATAGAAGAGCATATATTTCTTAAACATTTAAGTACATTAGGCTATCAAAATATTTTCCCACAGGAATTTGAGTAATACTATATTTATATAAAAAACATTTACAATTTTTTTGCCCTTAAGCCTATTTAGAATGGTTCACACTTAAACAAACTTATGTTTCTTACTTTTATTTGAGAAATTCTGTTAATTTCAATTTAAGAGTGGTTAATCTGAGGGACTGACATAGTGAGTTCTTGAGTGCCACATTCGTGGTTGGGTGGTTGGTTGGTTCAGAAAGTGTTGTTTCATAATGCTTTTCTCCTAACTCTAGCTCACTTTCTCTCTCTCTCTCTCTCTCTCTCTCTCTCTCTCTCTCTCTCTCTCTCTCTCTCTCTCTCTCTCTCTTCTCTTTTTCTCTCTGTCTCTCTCTCTCTCTTTTCCTCTCTCTCTTGTCTTTTATTCTATAATTTCTCCTGATCCTCAGAAAGGTAATATAATAGTTCTGAGAACCAAAAACTCTTCTGTTGTATGAAGGTTCTGGTATGGACTTCCAGCCTAGCCTCATGGCCCAGACCCACAAACCCACAGTCTCATAGTCTCACTGAAACACACAGACATTTATATTAATTGTATGCTGATTGACCTGAGGCCAAGGGATATAACTTGCTAACTCTTGCTCTTAAACTAACCCATGATTCTTTTCTATTCAGCCATGCACCTTGGTACCTTTTCTCAGAGAAGCATAGGTGTCTTTGCATTTGCTTCTCTGGTGTCTCTGTGGCATCTATGTTCTGTTTTTCCTGTTCCCAGAATTTTCCCAGTCTGGTAGTTCTGCTTACATCTCCTGTCTGCCTTTAGCCAATCAGCATTTTTATTAAACTTTTAGGCAGGACAATTATTTGAAACATAGCATAATCCCACCACACTCTTCAGTCATTATTCTCAGAAGATTGACTGGTTGAGCGCTTCTTCATTAGCCATTAGCCATTGAAAAATAAAGCTTCTCTGATTTCTCTAATTGAGGTCAGGAGGAACACTTATCCGTGTCTATTACCACAGGCATTTAGTACAAAGTTCAAAACTTTCTTCTTTAAACATAACGACAGGATGAGTTTTTTTTTTTTTTTTTTTTCCCACAAGGCCAAGCACCATCCTTGCCATGGTCTCTTGAACAGGTTTATATTAATTGGTATGTCTTCCCTCCACAGGATTAAAACACAATTATGATCAAACTGTAATATGTGATTGTCATAAATTCCACACCATTGATATATCAATAGGCACATTTTGCCAAGAAAATTATTATTGTAGGTTTTGAATTTGAAAGCTAAATTTTCTGAAAGATACTGGGCATAGAAAACTTCCAAATGAAGAAACTGAATATTTTTAAAATGTATATGAGTATTTTATATGATCAGTATATTTAAAGTATTTCTCCCTTCTCTTTAACTTCTCACATAGCTCCCAACTACATTATAATTTTATGTTTTCTTCTTTCAAAATGATTAACCTCATGAATAACCATGAACATGCAAACACACACATACACACTCCACCTATGCCTTTCTCTCACATATACTCCAAACTATCTCTTTTACACAAAGAAATATATTCATTTACACACACATAATCTCTATATCTACATATGACTCTAAGCAGTTTCAATATCTGGTAAATTTTAGACCATAGCTTTTGATGTGTGCTTTTAATAAGTGATTAGGGCTCGAGAATCTTACCCTGGTAAGTCACATCCCACTTAGGACTAATTCCTTTTATTAAAAATAAAGTTTTGGAATTATAGGTTCTTGAATAGTGCTTTGACTTTCTTGGCTATGCAAACACTACAAAGTTCCATATAAGTTAGCAACAATTACTTTAATAAATGCATTTTCTTTAATTTCTATATCATGTTCAGTGATATGTGATTTCATATTTCTATTGTCATGTGTTAGTATGTGTTGGTGTTTCTTCATACTTATCAGTTCATATATCTTAGAGTTTAAGGCAAAAATGTGCAGATAAGTTAAGTTTCATTTA
This sequence comes from Phyllotis vaccarum, assembly GCA_033318265.1. Lineage (NCBI taxonomy): Eukaryota > Metazoa > Chordata > Mammalia > Rodentia > Cricetidae > Phyllotis > Phyllotis vaccarum. Next base: position 63,067,945 of record JARWLC010000010.1, read on the forward strand.
CCATCTTTTATTCATTGTCTTATTTACTTTCAAAAATTTTCTAAGTTATGTTTGCTTTACTACAGAAATATTTGTCTCTGATCTACTCCTGTGTCATCTGAAAACCTATATAAATGGATTTTTTTTTCTGTCAGGCTAGTGTTTTCACTAGGTGTAAATTTCGTTAATATCAAAAATAATATATTTTTCCATTTTTCCTCCTCAATTTTATGGAATTAAGTGTCATGCCAGTATATATCTTTTGAAGTTTTGACATCACTTACTTTAAACTTTAAACCTTAAACCTAGAACTTTATATACTTTATATTTCATACTTGGAGGGTCATAGCACATAAATATCTCATTTCTTATTGTTGCTTGAAACTATGGGTTAATATCAATGAATACACTCAACAGAACAACATCCTTATATTCTCCTAAAATATTTTGCATTTCTTGAGTTTTTTAAATTTTTTTTACAGTTTATAGACTTAAATGCATCCCATTAGAACAATTCTCTCCTTAATATGTTACTTTAACAACTGACAACTAGTACCATCTCAGAAGGAAACTACCTGAGCAGAAAAGAGTGTGACATTCTTTGAGCTTTGTCAGCTTCACTGTGTGGCTGCTTGTGTTGATTGTCAGCAGTAAGTGACTTCCCTTATTGTCAGATGCTGTGCTTTAGTGAGTACTTATAGGCAGCTCTATGGTGGTTTCCCCAACGTAATCCCATTAAATTATACTAAGTAGCATTTATTCTTTATGATTGTTCTCTCTGCTCATTTTTATCCTATACGTTAGGTATTAGCATTAAATACTTATTATTTTGGAATATATAAATACTCAGGAACATGTTACCATCCAATTGACATAATGATTACAAAAGTTTTTACAAACATGACATTTTAACCATGACTGTTTCAAATATATAAATAATTCACAATATGACAAAACCTTAAAATATATACAAAAGACTATTTTAAACAAATTTGTATTGAATAATCTATGTGTCCTTAGTGGAAACTTTATAGAATTATTAATGAGGCAGCTTTAATATAGGTGAACGTTAAGTCACTGAAGCATAATATTAAATCTGCTACTTCCTGACTATCATCTATAGTGTTTGAAATTATACAGTTCTGATTTTACAAAATAAGGTTGAGAATTTTAAATTTGTCACACATAATTTTAATAAATTTAATGATTGAACTGATCAATTATTGAAAGTTAATTATTTTATAGCATATTTCACATATATATATAATTCTTTATATATCAACAAAATAGTGATGACTTTTATTTAGATTACAAATGATAGTTTAAAAATTTGGCAAAAGCATCTAAGCTGATAATAATATTCATATACAAACCTGTGGTTCATTAGGAAAATAAGATGCTATTATGAACACATAAGATGAGTTATAGCATTAGTCATGTACTAGGAAGAAGAATTCTTTAATATTCCAAATAAACAATATTTTAAAATTTTGAGAATTGACATAATTGATCAAAACCTCAACTTACAGCTCACAGTATAATTCTCTGGTACATATATCAGTTACTGCAGTGGGGCTCTAAGGGAGGATAAAATTTTGTAAGCAAAATATTGAGATTATAATTAGTAGTAAAGTAGTTCTGTTATTTTAATGAACATGGTAGAAAAACCAAGGAAAATTACATTTTATAGGATATCAAATTTCATTTTAAAGACAAATTTAAGGAATTAATGCATTAATATAACAAGAAAAAGGAATAAATAAGCATGACTAATATTTTAATATAAGCTTTGAGAAACAAGTAAGAAACAATACAAATTAACTTGAATAAAGTGTAGTAAGAATCTAATATAAAACTGTAAGCGTAGAAGACCTAGTACATGAAATTGTAGCAAAGAAGTATTAAAATATTTGAGAAAGATGTGACATATCATTAAAATATAGAGATTAAGCTTATTAGAACATATGCTTTCATTGACAACAAAAGACTGAACACCATGAATATGTATATATCTATACATTAACAAAGCATAGTGACAATGAAAATACAGGAAATATTTGCCAACCTAAAAACAGACTGGGTAATTTACTGTGAAATGGATATGTCTCAATAACACCACACTGCTTTGCAGAAACGCAAATGTTCTGAGAATATGTAGCTACTTCTAGGATATGTAGGTCACCCTCAAAATGACCACCACTCATGTATGCAAAAGCAGGAGTTGATATGGAATGTCTTTCTGTACTCTGTGAATTATCCTTTGTTAATAAACTGTTTTTGCTTATGGCATGCCAGCTTATAGTCATGCAGGAAATTCAGGCATAGATAAAGGGGAAGGAGGGTGAAGTCATGAGAGACAAAGCCAGCCTCCAAAAAGCAAGATATAATGGAGTATAGGTAAGGCACATGCCAAGTGGCAAGACATAAATTAATAGCTTTGGGCAAAGTTTTGTAAGGGCTAGATGATATTAAGTCTGTCATAAACCAAACATATTGTAATTAATACAAGCCTTTGTGTGATTATTTAGGTCTAAGTGGCAGCTGGGCTTCAGGCCAGTATGGATCTTGGGGCTAGATGGGACAGAAACTTCATACTAGAGGAACATTTATTTCTCTACATGCAATTCCTACATGCAAAGGTCAGTCACACAACCAGAGAAGCTCACAGACTCCTTTTATAGAAAGGTAGGAAAAAATCAGGTCATCCTGAACATGATTGGTCAAGCAAGCAGTAGTCATACTAATATTTTTCTGATTGGCTGAGTCTATAAGTGCTGAATCATGCCTGATATGCAATATCTCACTCACCTGCTTTTTCAGAAAACAAAACTGCAGTAGCTATTTAGACCTAAACAGAAACTAAAACGTAACTGAAACTCAAGACTAGAAGGGGCTTGGTTGGGAAGAAGTCTACTACAGTGTTACCTTGGCCTTGTACCAGCAACCTAAAATATTCTCTCTGAACATGTTTAACTTCAAATCAGGAAAGATATTTTTCAAGATAATTAAAACTGAAGCATCCCAAGTCCACAAAGTCAGAAACTCCAAAGCTTTCGCTCCTTCTTTACTATATTCATATTTTTTTTTCAGTTATCCAAGGTATTTAGTCAAGCATAAAAAGGTGAAAACTTCAGATTAGAAGGATCTAATCTAAGCAAAAAGACGACTCGGATTTGTAGAAAGTAAGGATCAATTGTAAAAACCTATCATATAGGCATGCAAAGTCTTCTATGTAAAAGCTAAATTAGAATTACTTTATTGACCATTATCATTTCCTCTCCCCTATTAGTTTTTCCTAGTTAATATGACTCAAACCCCTCTCATAAATCCCCTTGCTATTGAAAGCCTCATCATAATGCATACATATGTATAAGTATAGGCATGAATATGTATGAACATAATCTCTGGCATCTCTATTTGTTTTTATGTGCACATGGTTTTAAAGCTGACCACTCTGAATTAAGCAACCAATAATAGGCTTCATCTGTAAACCCTCCTCTGAGGACCAACTGCCAGGTACCCCTCACAGAATACTCTAATTGTCCTAATGGCTGGACCCAGTCCCTGACTTCCAGAGTAAAAAGCCCAAGCTCTGGACTTGAAATCCCACCTATTCCAGCTTCAGGAGCTTTAACTCTGAAAATTCCAACCCCATCTCTAAGAAACTTTATCTAAACCCTGCCTTGGGCTCCATTTCTTGCTAAGTTCTACCAAGCAGAAGTAGCAAATCTCTGTGTGAGATTTGTTGTACAGTGAGATTTGGTGATTTTTCTTGGATCCTGACTTCCAGGACAGCTTTTCAATCACGATGTAATGTTTGCTTTTAGTGCACAAACCTGAGAGAAGTTCTGAAAGTTTTGTGTTTCCCCCTGGGAGGGCTAAGTTGCACTGGGACACAATCTCTCATCTTTAGTTCACTCACCACAGAGCTGCCCTCCAGCTCACCAATTGCTCAGCACTCTATACACCAGCAGCAACTAGCTAATTTTCACTACTTATTTGTGTCAACATTTGCTTGACTTTGGGGAAGTGGCCCTAGAGCATCTGGCAACCCTCTGATAACTCTTAGAAGCAGAGATACATCCAGTCATGGTCTTTTAGGACACAACTCACTCTCTTCACCTGTCCACCAAGATGGCCAGTCAAATATTATGACAGCCTGCCAAAATAACTCAATTAAGAAATAGGCCTCGGTTCCTGATTCACAGTATGAGCGAGCAGTTTCTGAGAAAACCACATAACAAAGGGCAATCAGTAACTGACTGGTGGTCCTGGACAGAGGGGTGAGGAGAACTGCAATGCTAGGCCTGAGCTACAACAGAGAAACCATATTACAACCGAGAAACCATATTACAACATCATAGTAATAACCAATTTAGGATAAAACCTAGGACTTGTCCAGGCCAACCTCAAAATGAAAAGCTGCAGCCTTAAGCAGCCCCTGACTAGTGCTAACCAGTTAGAACAAACTAATATGATTGCCACTTGCTTAAGCCAGTCATATCTAAGATAAGCTAACTGTCCTAGGAACATACCCTTATCTGTGCTTTAGGAGCTTGGGAGCTTCCTTAGGGTGTGTAGTAAGGATGGTACCAACATCCTGGAATAGTAAACACTCTTGCTGATTGGATATGTGAACAGTGATCTTCTGTGGGACTTCTCCAGGGTTCTAACAATCACATCCCTTCACCTTGAGGGAAAGGATTTGTATGAGACATCCTATGTAATGCTGAGTGTTCCAAAGTCTCTGTGCACTATTCAAATGCAAGTATCTCAATTTGTTCATATCTGCTAGAGGATAAAGCTTCTCTTTTGATGGCTGTTCAAGGCATAGAGCTATAACAATATATCAGAATGGCATTAGTCATCATTTTTGTTTCTTTCTTTTTTGATTTTTAATAAACGAGTAGTTGTAATAGGAAGTTTCTGGCCTGGACTTTCAGGCCTTACCTCAAGGTTTAGGCGCGCAGACCCACAAACCCGCAGAGACACACAGATGCTTTCAATAATTTTAGGCTGATCGGCCTAAGGCCCAGGCATATCATTTGCTAACTCTTTACCCTTCATCTAATCCATGACTCTTATCTTGTTCAGCCATGTGGCTCGGTACCTTTTCTCAGAGAAGCATGGTTGTCCTCTGCTTCTTCCTGCTTCTCTCTGGCATTCTGTTCTGTGCTTCCAGTTTCCAGAGTTCTCCTAGTCTGGTAGCCCAGCCCACACTTACTGCCTGCCTTTGGCCAATCAGCACTTTTTATTAAAGCAGTGAGTGGGACAATTATTTACAATGGAACAACATAATTCCCCTACAAGTAATGTTTGGATTTACATAAGGTACAGGTAGTATTAAGTCCCAGTTTCTTGTTCACTCAGGTAATGTGGGGTATCAGTTCCTTTTCATGGAATGAGCCTTAAATTAAATATTGTTTGGCTACTTTCACAAGTTATGTGGCGCCATTGCTATAGCATATCATGAAGGGAGAACACCACTGTGCATCTAAGAGTTTGTGTCTGGGCTGGTGTTTACATTTCTCATTTGGTAGCATGGAGAATAGCTTCCTGTACCAAAGACAACAAGATGAAGATATTATGTAGACAACAGCTTCATCAATGATTGTCCATGTATTACTTTCTGCAATGGGAGCTTGTTGTCAGTTTGTGGAGAGCAACCTATTATCTTGATAGTAGACTGGGTTGTTTGTTGTTTGGGAGTTCCCATGATGACCTATGGGTCAACAGCTCAATGAGATCTAAACAAATCCCATTTCTGGAATCTTCTTGTGGTGACAACATGTGACCCACGGAGGCTCTTGTTCCTTTCATTACTTGATCATTTTATTTAGAGTGCATTTATATATGTGTATATTTTAGGAAGCTTCTTCTATATAAGATTTCCTATGTCCCCTCAAATGGCCTAAGTTTAACTCTCCTTCTTTGTATTCCCTCCCTTACTCTCGTCTTTGCTCCCCATCTCCACTTTATTTCCCTATTCTAGTGTCCCTCCATATCTATCATAATTATCTATTCTATTTTCTTTTCCCAGGGAGATCTTTCTGTTCCTGTTCAGACCTTTATTCTATACCTCCTGTTTAAGGGTACTAGCAACATGATCACTTTCTAATTCACAGATATCCTATAGGAGGAAAGATTTGTATCCATAAGTTATTGCTGAAAGAATAAATTTATAGAAACATCTTTATATTCTAAAAAAGCTCATAATACAGAACAACAAATTATTCATTTGCCTTGAGAAATCATGTCTTATAAAATAGTTTATAGAGGAAGAGCTTACATATAGAGAGATTTTAAACACATTAGGGTAAATAAGTTGAGTTAATTTAGAAACCTTTCTGTAAAGCCAAATTGTGATTTGGAGTAAATATTTGATGATGGAGATTACTGTATTTTTTTAAAAATCAGTTTCAGTCACATTGTATTTGAAACAAAGTATTTACATCTATTCTCTGACACATCTCTAACTGCAATGTATTTTTGTTTTTATTAATACCTCATAAAACATATTCTATATTCTGCTTAAAAATAATCTGTGATTTATATTGAGAAATAATATTTCTTGTCATTTACAATTACATTATTCACTTAAAAATTTTGTCCTTTAAAATCCAGTTATCAAAGATATGTTAATTTTACTTTCACTTTAGTCTATAAATATTATCTGATTTTTGTATACAATGTCTTGTTCTACAAGATAATTTTGTTTGCAGAGCTGATATACTCATTCTACTTGCAGTCTTTCATATCCTTTACAAACAGAATATTAATATAAAAACCCAAAGAACTAGATAGATGTCAAAATTTGATAAACCTAATAAAAAGTAGGACAGAATCACTTGTAGAACAGGATCTACACTTCATAGTTATTAAGTTTCATTGCTATAGAAGCAAAAACAAAGTTTATTTAAGTGTAGTAATATAACTTAAGGAGTGCAAAAATACCTTTCGTTAAAATATCATATTAAATACTATTTAACAGCAACAGGAATTGACATTAAATAGTTCTATTGAAGTGGTAAAGTAAATGAAATATTTAATGTGAGAGTTGTAGCTATTTAAAAACATTGTGTTTTATAAAAGTAACTGAATTTCCAAAAAAAAAAAAAACCTTTAGATAAAGAAGACTTTTTTGCATTTCAGTTAATGAATAATTTTGATTTATTTGGTATTAAAGTTTAAGCTTAGTTAATGGCTAAAACATTTTGTATAATATAAAATCTTAATTTTATAGATTTGTTCATTCTTTTTATTTTATGTATCATAAAAGTTATTTTGTTTATTTTACCATTTATGTCTCAATAAGCTTAAAAATTTAATAGATTTTTCATTTTACATATTTTATTTAAAATGTATTTCTTAAAATTTTGTAATGAGTTGTTTTTTAATTTTTATCATATTTATGATCTGTGATTTGAAATACTTTTAGACAGATGACATTTGAGATTCGGAATCATGTGCCTATGAGTGGCTCCCTTTTTTTCTGAGAAAAATTGGAAGGCTTTTACTACAGCTTTTCTTCTCAGAGGACACTCAGGAGTGTAAAATGCTCAGTTTAATTTCTGTTCCAAATCTAATAGTAAATAAAGCCCCAGGGATAAAGCAACTCAGCCATATTGTCTTAAAGCTGTTTTGCAGGGAAAATATATAGCATCTGAGTGTCTAAAAATGGATTTTCAACAAATTTAATGGCTAGGTTATTGTTGCTGAACACCATAGAAAACAGAAAATTAAATAACTATTCAAAGGGGTAAATATAACCAGAAAGAAGATTTGGCAATGTGCACTTAATGTTTTGGTAGAGGAGATTTGCATGTCTAGTTAGTTTCATTATGCTTAACATCTTTACTCTGTGTGCCTCAAAAAACAAAACAACAACAAAAAAACCAAAACAGCAACAAAAAAACCCTAAAAGTATTTTCTTTTCACAAATATATTTTTATTTGTTTCCCTTTTCGCTGTTCCTGTGAGGTCTTTCCCAGCAATCCTACCATCTGACACATTTACTCTCTGTCTCTCATTAGAAAACAAAAGAGCAGCTAAGGAATAACAGAAATATAAAATAAAGTGAAATAGATAAAAGAGAAACAAAAAATATTAGCATAGGACAAACCAAACAAATAGAAGCAAAGTTCCCCCCCCCCCCCCGAAAAGGTATAAGAAGCAGATAAGGAAACCTAGACCCACCCATTTGCACACTCAGGAATATAAAAAACTCAAATGTGGCAAGTTAAGACTAAATGTAAAACCATTAAAAATGTAAAACTAAGAAATATTGACAACAAATTCTGAGACAAGGAAATTCCAAAGATGCTGATGAGTTTGTTTTCTGTGTTCAGTTACTTGTTCAGCTGTGAGTAAAGGAGCTTCCTTCCTCAGCAGATGGGAGCAAATACAGAGACCACAGCCAGGCAATATGCAGAGTGATGACCTTGGAGCACTCAGCCCTAAATTACATGTATATAGCAAACAAATATTAAAAGGTATCTCCTACATCCAGGGCTCAGGGAACCCTGTGCAAAATATGAAAAGTTTTTATTAATAACATAGGTAGATTTTAAAAAGACATAGCAAGAATACACAGTTTTTGAAAATGTATGTACTCTTATTAAAAACATGATTAGTTAACAATTTATCTCTATAAATATAGCAATAAAGGGTAAACACAAATGTCATTTACCACAGCCCAAGTACCTAACCATTCTCATGTACTTTGGGAGAAATTATTCATATGCAAACCCACAATCTATATATGCATGTATTATATTTGTAGTTGCTTTGCTTTAATTTTAGAGATAACATTCACATAAATATTATTTGTGTCAGACAAAGATGTTTCATAACAAATGACCAGCTTCATAAATGGCTAGTGTTCTCTAGCAAGTACATATTTACTCTCTGATTTCATTTTTTTGTATAGAACTAGGGGAAACTTATGTTTGCTTAAAGAAAATTATATACATAGATGGGTAGATAGATCAGAAAACTTTTGTAATTTCACATTGACTTCAATTTTTATGAATCAGGTAATATATGGATCATATATGGATAAATAGGACAGCAAAAAGTCCCATTAGAACTATTTTATTCTTTTCTGCAAAGTTGTAGCTAATAGAATGCAAACATCATTTTAAATAATTTAATTTAATATGTTTATCAGAATAAAAATATTTTAATATAATTCTGAACATAATTAATGGGAACAAAATTAAACTGTAGTTACAGTGACTTTGCTTAAGAACAGTCAGGCAGCTTGACTTCAGCAGTTAACATTTACACATTATGAACACAACAGGAGCTTACACCAATCTTTCAGAACCCTGCTGTATTCCTGGATGAGTCGCTCCTTAAGTTGGAATAAAACTCATTCTTATTCAATGTATGACATTAATCAAACAGCAGTGTTTTGTAGACCCTTCACCCACCTCTTGTTTATTACTTCTGATTTTCACCCTGACCCAGTTCCTCTGACAAAGGTCAAAACCTCAAAATACTACCACAGAGAGAATAGCTAAGTTTTTTTATACATTAATTTTGAAAGGTGGAATTTATGACTTTAAAATAATTCTTCTAAGATACTTTCTCTTGAGATGTTGCATCATCTATATTGAATTCTTTTGTAGTTTGTAGCAGAGATTATTAAATTTTATCCATTCATAGTATTTTTTAAATTGCTATTTTATTTTAATTTTTTTTAAAAATTTGAAATTAGGCATTTCTTAAAATTTAAAGTATACAGTTAACAAAAAATACAATAAAACATTTACTGATACTAAATTATAAGAAAGCTTATTTTGAAACTACTTTCACTATATATTTAAATTTACTATTTATTTAATAAACAAAGAAAATTACATCCTATTATAATGTTATAGTATACTTTTACATAAAGAATTACTATAGGATGAAGAGTTGATTCACTCTTTCTCAGAATTGATGAATCTTTTTCTTTTACATTTGCAAAGCTTTAAGAAAATTGCTTAGCAAAATTTTAGTATTAGATGGCAGAATTATTTTTAGGACAGCTTTACATATAATTGTACATTTTTTAAAAAAATCCAATCAAAGCTTATTAACTTATTTTAATTTTATTTTTTAAGAAATTGAAGTCTGCCACTTTGTATGACTATTTTAAATGCATCAATTTAACTAGAACAATCAAAAGGCATTCTTTCGAAATTTACATGCTGAAAAAAGAAGTGAGAAAGTACTATGCTCTTGTTTCTCATAAATTAAGTCTCTATATATTGAGAAAACTGAAAATTTTATATGCCCTGCAAAAACACTATAAACCATTTTACATGACAATCTTGAACATAATCTAAACTGAAAACAACAACTCTTATTCATGTAACTAAAGCTATGTGGTTTGATGGCATTTACAATGTTACATTGTAACAATATGAACAGCCTGCAGCAAAGCTCTGCCTTTCAAGACAAGAGAGATCTGAAAGGACAACTGGAAACTTTTATTCATTAGATTAAAAGTTAATTTATATTCATTACTTGTTTAGAAAACTATTATTGATGGTCAGCCGCTGAAGTCCCCACTCTCTGTTATGTGATGTTATAGGCATTATCCTTAGATTAAAAAGGTGAGAAAATTGCCTACAAAAGTCACATTGGAAGATTTCAGAATGACATCAATAAACTATTTTCTGAATACTTAATGGATATTTATTGTGAAGTTATTCAAACCAAGTGAAAATGACTAGAATCATCATCTTATTATTCATTATCTAATTAAAACTTTAAGATATTTAGAAGTAAGATGAATTTGATCCCAATGAGTTGATATGTAGCCATTTCTTCTATATTGAAACATTCTCTCATAGAGGAAGGAGAGAGTACAGTCAGATTAGAGAAGTAAAACCCAGAAGTCTCAGATAGGTTCTGAAATTTACAACATTCACAAAAGCCAGACCCCAACCTTATATAAGAAGCATCAATAGCTAGAGAAAGGAAAATCTTCATCTTCCAGAACTTTCTGAAAGTTATCAGAACAACTTCAGGGATTCAGTTGTTATCAGTCATGCTGAGACAGGGTTTCTATTATCATAACCATGTTGAGTCACTTAAATTTCCGTGAATAACTCATCATTTCCAATTTTGTGATTAACCACAATAAACTAAATGGTTCACTAATGTAGAGTTGGGTAGCCTATGTTTTCATTTCTCAGTTGTGCTCTAGTGTGAATATTCATTTGTTAAGACTGACCTATAAAAATTACAGAATAAATAAATATAATTTGTACCAGACACATTATAAACAATATAAATAAAACCAGTAGACAACAATCTCAAAAAAACTACTATGCAGAAACTGTGTGGGAATGTTTTACTATAATAATAGGATATGGATCCATAAATATAATACATTCTTCTTGGCAAAGATCCAAATGTTTTTCAATAAATGACTAAAAGTATTTTCAATCATTGGTTGTTAATAATCATGTTTAATTACCATATGATATGACTTGGACATACACTGATCTTTTTCATGGTATCACTAGCCAGATTAATCCCAAAGGGAGAATTTATCCATGAAGTTTCAGTTCCAGCAGAGGAGATACTAGGTGAGGAAGAGTCATTTTTTTATATAAGAAACTATCTTCTGAAAATTCAACTTTGGTTCAAGTATACAAGATAAATATAAATAGTTTTTTTTAATGGGGAGATAAAAGAATACAAGTTGAGTCAGAAAGGAAGAAAGGTATCTTGAGAGTACTTGTGATAGGGAATGTAAATAATATGAAAATACATTTAGGATATTACAAGAACTTATGAAATACTTTTAAAACTTTATTGTATAGACATTCAACAATGTATACAATGTTCAATTATCATCTCCAACTGTGGGAGATTGTGTTGTTTCATTGTAAATAATTATCCCACCCAGTGGTTTAATAAAAAGCATTGATTGGCCAAAGGCAGGCAGGAGGTGTGGGTGGGGCTACCAGACTAAGAGACTCTAGGAACAGGAAGAAACAGAGCAGAATGCCAGAGAGAAGCAGGAAGAAGCAGAGGACAACCATGCTGCTATGAGAAAAGGTACCCAGCCACATGGCTGAACAGGATAAGAGTCATGGGTTAGATGAAGGGTAGAGAGCTAGCAAATGATATGCCTGAGCCTGAGGCCAATCAGCCTTAAACTATCATATGCATCTGTGTGTCTCAGCGGGTCTGTGGGTCTTCAGGTCTGCGAGACTAAACCTTGAGGCAAGGTCCAAAAATTAAGGCTAGAAACCTCCTACTACATCCAAACTCTACTGCATCTGTCTTAAATTCTCCTGTTCCAAACACATCTTTATTTGAACTCATATTCATAACACACACACACACACACACACACACACACACACACACACACATCCTCTTGAATCTCATTAGTGCTGCTTATATGGAATGGTGGCTATACTATTCAATGAAGTACCCCTACAGTGGCCACACACCCCAAAGAAACCTCCTACTACATTTTTCTCTAAAATTATCAACCTGAAATGGCTATTTATGTAGAAGGTTTTGGCTATCAAAAAGCTTCTTCCATCCTTAGTACTTATAATTGGCATGAGCTTATGCAAATCTTGTTCAGGTAACATCAGCTGTGACTTTCTGAGTTCAATAAGTTTCTATATTTTTAAAAGAGTATTTCATGCTAGAGAGATGACTCTCTTGTTAAAATCCCTTGACTGCGTTAAACTCCCAGCACCCACCTGACAGCTAACAAATGTCTGCAAATCCAGGATCAAATATTCTCACACAAAAAATACATACCAACAAAAGACCAATACAATAAAAAATAGAGTACTTCAGAGTACTCACTGCCATTTTCCTCTTACATACTTTATAAAAAGCTGAGAGTTCCATACAGGAGTATGATTTTTAAATAATTTTCTCCTTTACAATGTTCTCTGTTCTAAGTTTTAATGAACAAAATGTGATCATTATGTATTATGTTACTTAGCATTCTGTCTATGTGACAAATACCTGAATAAATAATTTATTACAATGAACAATTCACCATGGTCTATAGTTTCAGCAAATTAACTGGGCTATGTCCCAAGTCCTCTTTAAGGGCTCACATAAAACACCTACTTTTTTCATTCTGTATCACTCCCTAAACTTCTTATCATCTGCCAAAGATGCCACAGATTTTAATTGTCACTAACACATAATCCTATAGGATTATTTAAAAACTATAAAATCCCACATACTGTAAAATTCAAATAAAACTTATCTGAAGCTGTAGAAGAAGGAATACAAGATGGTAGAAATGAGGTCTGTGAAATACCATATTTTTCTTATTACTAAGACCTTAAAATAATGAACTCATGCCATCTGTGGCTGCCTGCCCTACTCTTATTTAACAGGGCTAGTCAAAAGCATCTGCCCATGGGAAGAGAGCTTCCCGGTGTCCTACAGGATATATAAGGTTGATAGTGGAGGGGAAGAAGTCGTCTTTATTTGTTTATCCACTGGTACTTCCACTAGAATCCAGTGGATACTTCATCAACTATACATAAAGACAACCCCAGAAAAATGCATTGGGTCTTAAAACAATAAGACATGATCATAGAGAAGAAAGTTGTGAGATATAAGACAAGGCAAGAGATTAATAATCAGAATGCATTACATACATGCATGAAATTTATCAAATAATACATTCAATATAAACTAAAGCATCATATATAGAATATAGTTAAAATAATAAAACATTTTATATATATGCTTAATTGCTAAGTTAACAAAAAAAATCATCTTTAACAGTTTCTGTCTCTGAAGCAAAATGCACATAGATTTTTCTCTTTATATTCATATTTCTTTTTGCTATGTTGTGTTAATAATTGAGAAAGAACTTCAGACTATTAAATTTTGAAACTTTATTGTTTAGTGTTGAGTAAGATAACATTCTCTAAAATAATCATTGATAGAAGAAAGCAGAAACTTCCAAAAGCCTTTTTTGAAAAAAATGACGATGATGATTACTATGTGTCTATGATTACTATTTTAATCTCAATAACTTACATCCTTTCCCTGACATATAAATTCCATATTAATTTTGCCAAATGTAGCAATTAGTAAATTCTTTGTAACAAAGATACATGTCATGTTTCAAAATATTTTTATTGCTGCAGCATCTTCTTTACAGGATTATCATGAAATGTATAATTTGCAAATTTGTAGTTTTAATAGGGTCTTTATTTGCAACCATGGAATACTACTAACACACTTCTGTAACTTCTGTATCTGACAAACTAGTTGTTTTTCAGGTATATCAGTGGATAAAGATAAAAAAACCAAGTGTCTTCTAAATGAAATTGGAAACTGCCAGTTATGGAAGGTTAGTCTAATACCATGTGGAAAATGTTTAGAAAGGTTTTCCCATGCTATCTATACACCTAAGAGAATAATACTTAGCAGAATTGGGAACTCATTAAACCTTAATAATTACTTAAGTCTTTTCACATTAATAGTAAAATCAAAGAAATTATTCAAATTTGTGAGTTTTCACTGATAAAGAAAGTTATTATTCACTGGTTCAGGCTTCTTAAGGAGGCTCAGTCTTGCAGTCTGCAAAACTGAATGTTACTTTATCAATGAGATTCAAGAATCAAATCTAAAACCTAACCTAGGACAGAGGAAATTAATAAAGATGCTTTTTTAATGATCCATTGTAGGGTATTGTGTTGTTTCATGGTAAATAATTGTCCCACCCGCTGGTTTAATAAAAAGCACTGATGGGCCAAAGGCAGGCAGGAAGTGTGGGCGGGGCTACCAGACTAAAAATTCTGAGAACAGGAAGCACAGAGCAGAATGCCATAGGGAAGCAAGAAGAAGCAGAGGACAGCTATGCTGCTCTAAAGAAAGGTACCGAGCCACATGGCTGAACAAGATAAGAGACATGGGTTAATTTAAGGGTAGAGAGCTAGCAGGTTATATGCCTGGGCCTTAGGCCGATCAGCCTAAAATTATCCTATGCATCTGTGTGTCTCAGAGGGTCTGCGGGTCTGTGGGCCTAAACCTTGAGGATAGGCCTGAAAGTCAAGGCCAGAAACCTCATACTACAAAGGCACAGAACCTCATACTACAATACATCTCTTGAAACCTGCTATTATAAAATATCTAATACATTATATATATATATATCTGTATATATATGTATATGAGTGTATGTTTGTATACATTTATATAGTGAAACATATGTAAAATTTAAGTTCATTCTAGAAAATATTGTAATTTCTGGTTAAAAATATGGTAATATCTGCATCCTTTGTAAAAGTAGCTAAAATTAAGTGAATCTAAATTTTTAAATAATATTTAATATATCAAGAAATACATTTTTATTGAGTTATGTCAATGAGAGTTTTGAATAAATAAAATAAAATCAAAAGCTATGCCCCTTTTCTTTGTTCCCCCACAAGATGTTTTTGCCTTATCAAATTTTGTTTTTACAGTTTGACAGTTACAAAACAAAACTCCACTGCAAGTCTGTTATAGACCTCAAGCAATATCATATTGATCCCATTCCTTAAAATGTTCAGAAAGCTTATCAAATACTGTGGGAGATTATTTTGTTACATTGTAAATAATTATCCCACCCACTGGTTTAATAAAAAGCACTGATTGACCAAAGACAGGCAGGAAGTGTGGGCGGGGTTACCAGACTAAGAAAACTCAGAGAACAGGAAGCACAGAGCAGAACACCAGAGAGAAGCCAGAAGAAGCAGAGGATAACTATGCAGCTCTAAGAAAAGGTACCGAGCCCCATGGCTGAACAGGATAAGAGTTATGGGTTAGACGAAGGGTAGAGAGTTAGCAAGTGATATGCCTGGGCCTTAGGCTGATCAGTTAAAAACTATTGAAGGCATCTGTCTGTTTCTGCCAGTCTGTGGGTCTGGGGGCCTAAACTTTGAGGCTAGGCCCCAAAGACCAGGGCCAGAAACCTCTTACTACAAAATACTTTAGAAGACTATCATATTTTAGAAAGTATTTTATGTATAGCACACACACACACATACACACACATATTTCATGGTGAAAATTTTTAGATGATATTTGTAATAAATAAGAAAATCACTCATCAATATGGTTTTAAACTAATGTCAAAAATGAGAGAGAGACAAAAGAGGGAACAATGAAGGTAGGTAGGGGCAAAAGAAATAAAAAATATGATAAAATATATTGAGTCTGTATCATCTCTTAATGCTATTTATATATGGGTTGGTGCTGCATATTGATTAATATTACTTGAATTTATATATATATATATAATTTATGAAGATATACAATTTATTATGTTGTAAAATTAACTGAAATCAACAAATATTATTTATTCATTGCAAATATTTGTTTTATTTTTCTTATCTTTGTCCTGATTTAGATGGGTACTAGATATTAATTTTAGATGGTTTATTTTGTGTTGTAATTATGAAAATTTAAATGTAGTTAGTTGGCTACAGAGAATCAGAAAGGCTATGTATAATCACAAGTAAAATACATCATATTCTGCTGTAAAACTGTAGTTTCCTTGGCTTCAATGAGAAGAAGCATCAGTAGTTTTCAGCTTTCCAATACAGGTACAACTGTGTTGTGCCAGAACTCATGCCTCACTGGATAGTAAGCATTTAAACATATGCTTCTACTGCAGAGACAAATCTCTCCCCAGTAATTGCAGCACAAATGCACGTAATAAAACTGCTCAAGTACTAGCTAGAGAGACTCTGAGTGCTGCTTAGAAAAAAAATTATATTTAAACATAAAACATTGATTATTTCAAATAAAATGCAAATCATTGTTATAATGCATTGCTAAGTTGAAATATAAATACAGAAAACACGTACATTTATATTTAGTATGCACATATTGTTAAGTATTTCTTAACAAAGAACATACCTAAATATATACACATATAAAAATATGTATGTATATGCTTATGTATTATGCATTGATTATCTATAGCATAAGGTATAGTAACAACTAGTAATAGTGTTTTGAGATAGTTATTTTGTTTTAATCTTAAGGACTGTTTTATTGTAGTCCGAGTAGAACAAAACAGGGAAAGCACGCAGAAAATCCCAGCTACCAGGATAAGGGTTATGGTGAAATTGATCAAGTTAAGGTATGCATGGAGGCCAGAGAAACAGCCTAATTCAAACAATATCAGTTTTGTTTCTTTTTAGGTTTAGATTTATATAGCACAATATCAGAGAGTAATCAGTGTTTCCTGCTTATATTTTTTTTTATTCTGGATTTTTTAAGCATATTTTAAGCTTAAATTCTCACATGTACATATTTGATAAATATATACATGGATTAGAAGAAATGGCTCTAACATTCATATTTAATATGATACTGTGATGATTTCTATTAATTGTGAAAATTATAATATTTAAAAAACTTTCAGAAAAATTTTGGGAAAATGCATGTGAAGGATTTTTAGTTTTACATTAAAACTTTAATTTTAACTCTTTTTTGTTAGTTCTTCGAAAATTTCATACTTATATGCTGACAAGTTCATTCCAATTTCTCTCAGATGCACTCACCCTTAAACCATCATTTTTATAATAGGGATTTTGGCCCCAGGCAGCTAGAAGTCTAGACTTACAGACTTGTAGTCCTAGATCTCTTAGCCGCCTGTAGGTGATCAGGTCTTTAGAAATAATTTAGACGTTTATATTAAGTTTATGTTGTTTGGTCTATGGCTTAGGCTCATTGTTAGTTAGCTTTTTCATCTAACTTAACTTATTTTATTAATTTGTCTCATGTGGCCCATTGCTCAACTGTGTTTATATATATATATATAAATATAAATATATATATATATATATATTGGCGGCTCGCTTGGTCTGTTTCTAACTTTGCCCTTTTTTTTCTACTTATTTTGATTCTCTATCCTTTTTTTCTATGGTGCCTTTCATAGGCCAAACCAGCTCCTTTATTTAAAGATTGATTTTCACAGCATACAGAAAGACATTCCCACGTCATCTCCCCCTGTCTGTCTAATCAAAAAGGAAGGTTTAAATTTAAACATAGCAAAATTATATAAAACAAAATAGTCATCAAACAAGAATTACCAAGAAAAAACCAAACCTATAAAATACACAGGTGAGCCACGGGCCACATGACAGACAAATTAATAAAAATGAGTTAAGTTAAGATATAAAAGCTAACTAACAATATACCTAAGCCATAGACCAAATAACATAAAGCTAGTATAAATATGTAAGTCATTTCTAAGGGCCTGATCAGCTGCTGGCAGCTAAAAGGTCTAAGACTACAGGTCTGTGAGTCTAGACCTCAGGCCACCTGGGGCAAAAAAAAAAAAAAGCAAAAAAAAAAAAACCAACAAAAAAAAACTTATTATAACACATCATACAACTTTTTTCCTCATTATATAGTTTTGAAACTATGAAGTTTAATTTGTTTTACTCATACACAATTAGAGGTTAGGGTTTAGATTAGGGGATGGTAGATCTGCCTAGAATTCCATCATTAAAGAAATCATATTCTACCTTTTGTAGCAGTTGTCAGTTATTAATCACTTTTCAACTTTAAATGGATCTTCATGCTTGCCTTTATTTTTCAATCTCATATAATTTTTATCTTAGTGTACTCAGGTATTGTACATACTATCACAAGCACTAAGAGTTCAAGGATGCCAATGCACTGTTGGTTCTTGGATGCAACTCTTCATTGTACTCCTTCTCTTTTTCTGCATCTTGAAACATTTCTTTTAAAATGAACCTTGAGTCATGGGGGATGGTGTTGCATAAATAAAGAAAACTCATAGCCAGATATCAGGGAAAGGATAAAATATCAAAAATAGGAAACACCACAGTCAAATCTCATGAAGATATCTTCCAGCATTCTCTGCCTTGCTCCTCATTGCTTCAAGTGCCTGAATCTGTCTTCCTACGCCTGCCTTAAATACTCTCTTTGCCCAGTTGTTTCACGTCCAGGTTAAGATTAAAGATGTGGGCTACTACTATTTGGTAGTTAGCCTTGAATTCACAGAAACACAGAACACTGTCTCTGGAGTTATGGGATTAAAGGCCTGGCACCCCCACTGCCTTCTGGGAGCCTGGAACTCCCTCTATAAACTAAGCTAGCCTCAAATTCAGATTGGCTACGATTAAAGATATAAGTCACCACTCCTGGGTATTCCCTATGCTGGGATTAATGGTGTAAATTACCACTCTAGTTGACTGTAGGTAGACCCCTCTGATATTTCAGATTTGATTTTATTAGATATGAAACACATCACAATAGTATGGTGTTATATATTATGTGTTGTTTAGTGAGGAGGGTTCTGTAGGCTCATGTTTTCTATATCTTGGCCAATTGTGGATTTTATACTGTAGATGTGTGAGTTCAACGTGATCAGCTACTTAAAACTATTGCTGCAATTACTACAGTATCATGATAGGCTGTAACCTTAAACTGTGAGTTTAAATAAACTCTTCTTTCTTATATTACCATGTTAATGTTATTACTCACCACAAACAGGAAAGCGACTAATAAAAATCCTAATACCAGTATTGTTGCACTAAGAATCAATCCTCATTGCCTAATATGAAAATAAAGATATTTTCAGAAGAATGCTATCTCCAAAGCAAACTATTTAGATATTAATAGTTCCTACTAAGCATTTTTTTCTGTGTGAAGATAAATTATGTGGTCCACATAATTTTTACATTTTCTACCATAAACATTTTTTTGTACAAAGTGCTTAAATTCTATCATAGCATCTCCTATTCCCAGAAAAACTCAAAAGTCTAGGCTTTTACATGATTATATCCTAAAGAAATTATATATGAATGTCTATCTTCATTTATTTTCACTGCAAAATAATTCATCAGAAAATAGGAGCTTATGTAATAAGACAAGTTATATGCTTTTAATACTATCTTGATATAAGACACAGCCTATAACTTTTCACCAAAATGTACAATTTGTGGATGGGAGAGAAGAGTTCCTGTTCTGAAGCAAGTTCAAAACTTATCAGGGAGACATTTTATCTTAAAAACTTGAAAACAGTCCTGTCCAGTATAGAACTTTGTCCTAACTTTGGTGGTAATCCCACCTTATAAATCTTCATACTACATACTACTATTTTCTTAAAACTATCTACAGGATAATCTGTCTGTTTGTCCATTGATGTAGCCATATTGAGGACTTGAGTGCACATGGTAGTTCCCATAACCATATATCTGCAATGCAACTTCTACACAAGGCTTCTGGAAAGACCATGGAAACTGTTCAACCAAAATAATAATAGTAATAATAAATTAATTTAAAAAATTAAAAGAGGACTCAACCTTTGAAGTGAAAGGCAGACTTAAAAAATAAAAACATATCTTGATTTCCTGTGAAATCTCTTTTTCTTAAAAATAGTTTTCTGGAAAATTTGTTTTGTTGTCTTATTCTTCAGAATCTGGGATCCCCAGCAACTGCCTTTCTTTTTCTCTTCTCTGTCTCCCGAGCTTAAACGTAGAGGACGTTGGCTGACAATATCTAGTCTGTCCACTCTGAACAATCAATTTTTCATTCTTACTCAAATGTAAATACTGATGTCTCGATTCCTGATTGTTTTTCTTGTCTTAAAGTGATTTGTTCATTATTTACTTTTGTGTATGTGGGAGAGTGTACGAACATGTGAATTTGTCGGTAATCAAACAATTTTATTGACATGATAGGCAGTTGTTCTGTGACAAAACAAAAGATGGAACAGATCTAGGACACCGTAACAAGCCTTGGCCTTCCGGTAATGAGAATTAAAGACATTGGGGGATTTTGGATTATGGGATATTTATATCTCCCATACTTATTGTATCCTATAATCTAATATATACAATGTGTTTATGTCTCAGATTCTCAAAAATGCCTTTTGATTTGACTAACATCCTGTTATTAATTATTTACATAATTTCTCAAAAAGCTCAGTTACCTCTTTTAGCAACTTTTTCTTCTGGTATCGTCCCAGTTTTCTGATGAATATCCTCTGAGAGAAATTTTTGTTTTATATTTTGTTATGTATTTAACTCTCCCCCATGCATAACTCATCAAATATCTCAAAGATGTATGCACATTTATAAATATTTATTTTTTAAAATTTTTTATTTAAATGTATTTTTTAAGAATTTTTAACGTACATAGAGTTCCCTTTCTCTTTCCTCCCACTCAGTTTCCAGCTTATCCCTACCACACAAACCTTTCTATTCATCAAAGAGGATGAAACAAAGTTTGGATATCAAGATGAGGCAGGATCACACCCCTCTTCCCAGTGTCAAGGCTGAGCAAGGTGTCCCTATATAGGAAATGGATTCCAAAAAGCCAGTTCACATGCTAAGGATAAATCCTCATCCCACTGCAAGAGGCCCCACACACTTTCCAAGTCACACAACTGTCACTCACATTCAGAGGATCGAGTTTGGTCTAATGCAAGTTCCCCAGCTGAAAATCCAGTTCCGTGATTAGATCAGGTCAGCTGCCTGTGTGGGTTTGCCCTTTATGATCTTGACACCTTTGCTTATATAATTCCTCCTTCTTCTCTTCAACTGGACTGGGAGTTCAGGCCAGTGCTTAGCTGTGGATCTCTGTGTTTGCCTTCATCCGTTGCCAGATGAAAGTTCTATGATAATAAATAGGATGGTCATCAATTTGATTGCAGGGATAAGCCAGTTTAGGTAATCTCTCCACTATTGCTTGGGGTATTAGCTGAGCTCATCCTCATGGATTCCTGGAAGTTTCTCTACTATCAGGTCTCCCTAACCACAAATGATTTCCTCTGTAAAGCCATCCAACGTGATCTATGAACAATTCACTTAGAGTCCTTATAACCTAGTTGTTCAAGGCACAAAGCTATAAATATACAGTCTTGAACTGTTTCTTTCATTGTGTGACTCTTTTTTCTTGGTTCTCTTGGACTTCATTAAGGGAATCATTGATTTCTTCCAATTTTCAGCTTGTTTTTTCCTCTGTTTCATTAAGGCGTTTCTCTTTTTCTTTTTAATTTTCTCTTTCAAGACTTCTGTCATCTTCATAAAGTTATTTTTGAGTTGTTTACTTCTGCTCTTCTCCATTGGAATGTTCCAGTCTTGCTGCTGTAGAACCACTAGGTTCTGGTGATGCTGTATTGATCTTTATGTGGTTGAATGTATTCTTTCACTGGCATCTACACATTTTTTTTCTCCAAATGAGTACCAGTGTTGGCTGTATCACAGGGAGCTCATCTTGATCCAATCTTCTTTGGTTGTGTCTGTGGCTCAAGTAGTATTTTTCTTTTATTTATTCAGTATCTGATAAGAAAATTAGTGCCTTTTTGCAGGTTATGATGAAAAAAGCCAGGAACTTGGGTTTTTAAACATTAGTGCTGTTTTATTCTAGCAACTCCAAAATAAATACTTTGGTGCTATGTCTCTGTCTTGTAGAGAGCTACTTTCTCATCACATGCATTTATGGCCTTTATTCTTGGTGCATATCAAAGAAGAGGCAATGGTTTTTCCTAATCTTCACAATAGATGAGAATTTGAGTTGAAAATGACAGTTCTTTAAGCGTAAATTATTTTATTAAATACCTCATTACTATGTATTGTAACATTTGTTGTTAAGGTTTTAACGTATGTGTAGGGGAAATATCTCATACCACACATGCTGACATTTATAGAAAAATATGTATACTTCATTGTATTTTCATTTTGTTTTCTTTTGTTTACTATCTATTTGATCTACATTACTCTGTGACTTAAATGATTCTTGTTTTTGTGATTGGATCTAGAATCAACTAACATGCAAGATATTTAAAAAACATTAGAAATTACCTTGATCCATTTAATCAAGTGAAATATCAAACCTAAGTACTGATAACACCTCATAATAGTAACACAGAGAACAGAATATGTCATTAAGAAAAGCTCTTATTGGCCTTCTTTCTCTCATATGGTGCAGACAAGGTTTCTGTCTTCTATATTCTGTAGTGGATGCTCAGCAGATGAGAGTAGTACACACAATTTCTCAATAACTCAAGACTGGATGCCTTTAGTTTTTTTTTTCTTTATTTAATTGCTGTGAAGAGATGCTATGACCATGGCAACTGCTATGAAGAAACCTTTAAACTAATGTGGCTATATTACAGATTTAGATGTTCAGTTCATTGTCATCATGACATCATGACAGGTAGAGATGATACTGGTTCTGAGCATTTCATTTTTCCTCAGAGAAAACAGAAAGTCTTTTACACTGGGTATGGCTTGAGAAAAGATACTACAAAGCCCAACTATACAGTTACTCACTTCCTCCAATAAGGCCAAACTACTTTCAACAAGGCCACACCTTCTAATATTGTCACTCCCTTTGGAGGCCATTTTTTAAACCACCACACTGGAATAAAGGCTCTCCAGAGTTCTTTCTTCATGCAGTGACACACAATATGAAGTTCAGGGTTTCTACTCTATCCATTATGGAGCCTTCAAATATTTGACAAACCAGTCATTATTGAGTAAGGCAATCTCTTAAATTTCCTTTCAAAAAATATCCACTTGACTGTTCAGTTCTTCTGGAAATCACTGATTAGTACAGTTTCCAATGTTTTCATTTTGGGGCAAAGCAAAAATGTATTAAATACAATTTTTATTTTAGGAGGTTTTTATGCAAATGTGCACACGGATTTTTGTAGCAAAATTAGACAGTGGAAGCATCATAAAGCATGGATAGATATATTACTCTGATAGATCTGATTAACAAGATCTTACCATCAGCAAAGGGGTTGCTTTTCTTTCTAAGAGTTCTATAATAGATTTTTATCACTGCAAGACTAAACCTAGGACTTCTGTGTTAAAACATGCCAAGAAGGATTTTATAATATAGTCAGCTGTGTAGAAACACGTAACAAGGACCAACAGTCTACTTCTCATGAACTAAGTTTATTTCATAAAGATTTTGTGTCACAATTTATATAACCATATTTGAAAGAGTCTTAAGGGTGAAAAGAATATTAGACAAGTCCATGAATCTTGTAAACAACATACTTTTATACCACAACATTTCTTAGTTTTAATACCATCTTATTTAGCAATGAGAGATAGCAGAAAAGTTCAAATATCACTAATAAATTTATTTTCTGCTTTTGAAAAGAAGAAAAATTAAATTTTATCTTTTTTTCTTTTGGGTTTTGAGTAATAGCATAAGATTCATTATTATAATAAATGGGTTTCAGGATATATAGCAGGACATTAGCATTATCCAGTATTTGATATTGTGATGCATTTTACAAGCAAATTGAAGCTTTTTATTTCTACTGAAATAATAAAATACAAAATTTTGGACCTTTCTAAGAAAAACAATAGAGGAATACACATTAAAAAATACTATTGTTAGTAATTTACAAAGAGTGATAGAAAAATGACAAATTATCAGTGCACTAAAAGAGAATTAAAATAATTGGTTTGTCAAAATAATTATTTCAAAATTGATATGGTAAAATTATTGCAAATGAAGTTTCAAAAATAGTTTATCTTGATTATTTCAAATTTGCATGGATTGTAATTTGAGATTTTTGTCAATACAGCAAGAAATTTTATGTTAATGACAAGTAATATTATAATGTAAAGAAATAAATCTTGAATAGATAATATCAAATTCTCTTTTTATGAACTTGATATTTAATTATGTGATTATAAATATGAACTGGATTTTAATTTTTTTTAATTTATTTGCTTTGAGGGACCCTATGTTATTTCTTAATAATATGTTTTGTATAAATATGTACATATATTAATTTTTTACTTAAAATATTATTTTTCTTCTTAAACTCATTTGAAATTCACATATTTTAAAATGCAAAGTCAGTTTTGTGATGTTTTATGTGAATTTATGAAGTTTAAAATAATAATAATTTTAAGCACGATTACTTGAATCATGAACATTTCTATCTTTAATAAAAAGTAAAAATTGTGTTCTAAAACAAAAATAAAATAGAAAACCAACTGCTTCCCCATCTGTCTTGAAATCCAGTGATCCATATTTACTTAAAATCTTGGAATGCAAAGTTTAAGTTACATCAAATAAAATGAATAATTAACCATGATTTACAACTTAGATTGTGTAATGCATATAAACACCTTTGTAGATAGGAATTTGAGTAGTATATTGGTTCTATACAAAGTCATTTTATAATCTCCAATGGTTAGACATCCTTTTTTAAGCAAGCAAAGAAACTCAAATAAATATCTTAGACATAAAGAATAGTTTTTAAAATAAAGATAGTTAAGGTTTTTGATGATTTAATTAAATGTATAGTTAAACAGCAAATTTATTAACATATTTAACCATATTTTTTCACTAGTAATGTGAGTCTAAATATTGATGGTAAGTTTGTTTTACACAAATCCAATAACACTTGTATTAAGTTTATAAAGTTTGAATAATGAATGACTCATAAAGGAAAATTCATTATTTTTATAACATTTTTTTCTGTGACATAATACTACAGGTAAGTGCATTTTCTTCTTCCCTGTAAATAATACTGTATGATCACACATAAAATACTTCATGATTACTAGATAAGTGATTTTAGTAGTCATTGATCAACAGTCCATAGGTCCTTCTATGACATAACATTATAAAACATTTTCATTTAATTATTTATTTAATTGAAATCTTAACTACATATGAGAAGATATTTATAGATCCTGGCTTTCACAATGGTTCTTAATTCTCCTACTTAATTACTGATATTTATTTCTGTGTGTTTTCACTTATTTGTTCTACATCATAACTGTTTTACTCAATGTAATATGATGAAATTAATGACACATGACTTCTGAAAGTGGATCCTAATAACAGTTCTCTGTCAGTGTTTTGAATATATAAGAAGGTAGCTGACAAGTTTAATAGAAATGCAAGTACCTGCATGAAGAAGCATCTTAGAAGGAAATGGAGTTTCTTCCTAGAAAACCATGAAAATCTAAGGCAATACATTGTCAAATTATTTCAAGTATAAACACTAAAGCTCTATCCAGAATTTCCAATGTATGTTATGCCTTAATTTTAGTTAAGCCTATTATCAAAATATGGGTCTAA
This sequence comes from Phyllotis vaccarum, assembly GCA_033318265.1. Taxonomy (NCBI): domain Eukaryota; kingdom Metazoa; phylum Chordata; class Mammalia; order Rodentia; family Cricetidae; genus Phyllotis; species Phyllotis vaccarum. Next base: position 63,094,012 of record JARWLC010000010.1, read on the forward strand.
AAATCTGTGAAAACTTAAAGCTCTGCTATTAAAATTAAAGCATAATGTAGATTATACATATATATTTTAGATATAGTAACTAATAAAAAGTTTAAGAATTTTTTTTACATAGGAAAATGTATAAGTAATTATTTTCTCTCAGTTTTGATGAAAAATTGATAATAGATATGTGATAATCATGGCTTTTTATGTATACCATGAATGCTTATGAATATGAAAAAATAATTTATGCTATAGCAATACAAATATGATAATAACCATTTATATGATGACTGTAAGTAAATCTAGCATTGAAATAATGAATAAAATCAAAATGTCTATTACTCTTGAATATTTTATACTCTAGTATTTGAGAATTCACAAAATATTTTAAATAGTATTTGTGCATATTAAAACAAAGTTCTATTCTAACTTATATAAGTTCTGTTTTCAATAGACTCAAAAACTAGTACTTAGTTTTTTTTTTCTTTTCATTTCTTCAAGAAACAAAATCTCATCCTGTTTTTGTTTGGCATAAAAGCAATTGGGTATTGCAGTGTCACCACATTTGGGAAACATAGAGTAAATTGCTCCACTTAAATCTCTACATTGCAGAAAAAGTCATCAACTCATGGGAACCATATGGGTGTCATCACAGATGATGGTGGCAATGTAATGAAGGCAAAATAGTGAGCAGTGTCTAATTGAGATTGAGTTGGAAAGTATATGAAACAAGCAATATAAAGCAAAAAATTCTGAATACATTTTATGAAGTAATTGACTAACATTACCATTTATGTATATAAATCTAGCTTCATGAATTTCAAGAAAGTTATATTTGAGAATGTTTTTGAAATAAGTAAAAATATTAGCTTTTGATATTTCTAAAATTGTTCAGTTCTCTATTAACCACGAAACAGGGTTAAAACTGTTCTTCCCATATGGGTGCTCTTTGATACAGTTAACAATGTTGCTATCATTCTTCCTAAGTTTCCTAATTATCTTTTTATAGAAAACACAACTGAACAATAAAAATTATTTTGAAATATGAAGTAAAAGTACGCCCCAGTTGGCCATATGTTGTTCTATAGAACAAAATTTCAGCAACTTTCAAGAGATTAAATCAGATTTTTATGTTACTATAATAAAATAGACTAAAATTACATAAGATAAAACTTTAAAAGGCTCAGAAATTAAGCCATATAGCTGAAAATATCCCAATGGACAAACTATTAGAATGAAAATAAAAATGCTGAAAAAGAAAATTAAAAAGAATGATGATAAATATTAAGCAGCACAAATTGTGGAATGTTGCTAAGTCAGTGAATAAAATGTTGATTGTTTATTGAGGTGTATATGTGTTGTCTCCAGCAACAGGGTATTAAGAGCACTTTGTAGAGAACAATCAATCACAATAGCCTGGGATTGCTTGGAGATTCTGGTGGTTCTCTTTGTTCAAAATCTTGAAAGGATCTAACCAATGTTAAGAACTTCAAGGGTCACTTTTGACCAGAAATGTCTAGATGGTCTCTTTCCTCGCTGTCTGATGAATTTATTATCTTCTTCATATTTGTATATACTAAAATGAAATGTACTGGAGCCTTTAGCTCTAAGTACTAATTTTTATGCTGTAGGAAGGTGTTCTATAGGCTACCAAAGAGGAAGAAAAACTAAACATGAAAACAAATACAACCCTCAGTTGTACAATGGTGAACCATTAGTCGTGCTGGGAACCTTTTGGCAGTAACATGCAGTCAAATCTAAGGTCTACTCAGTGAGATGGAAAGCTATCCCTGAGAAGGCAGAGATGCTCAAGATAGGCAAGTAACCTCAATGAAGACGAACTACTACTGTTCTGTTAAAGGAGCATTGAATTAAAATGCCTCCTGACAACACTCTACTATATTCGCAGATCAGTGTCTTGCTCAGTGATCATCAGAGAAAATACAATCTGCAGTAGCTATGATCAAATACAGCTAGAAAATCTGCAGCCATTAAGAGGTGGAGTAATATAGAGGAACCCTCAGAAATGTAAGCCGAAAGATTGTAAGAACCAGAAAGACCTGAAGACACCAAGTAAATGGGCCTTCTAAATAGAGTAACATCATTGCACATATAAATTCACTGAATCAGTGACATCATGCGCCGGTCCTGCACATGTCTGAGCTAGATGCAGTCTGAGAACTGAGAGGGAAAATGTATTAATCTGTCTTTCCTAACAGATAATTTACCTGCAAATTATAACTGATTACGAATAAAAGTGAATTTTCCCAGTGGTGTTTTACTTAATATACAAACCTCTCCTAAGTGTGAGCCTCATGACCAGCGATACATTTCCAACACAAGGCAAGCAGTGATATTTTTGGAGGCCCTTTTGTCTCATAAATTTTCCTCATGACTTTTTTAAAATTTATTTTGTTTTTGCCTTGAATATCTTCTGCTTACTTATTAGATTTTCTGATTTTATATTTTTATGGGATGTCAGTGTGTGTGACTGTGTGCAGCTCCATCTGTATATATGTCTTCTGGTTTTTCTATGGCTCATTTTATTCTGTGGTTTCTGCTGTAATTTTGTCCTGTTCCAGTTTGTTTGTTCTTGTTTTATATTATTTTATTATAACATTTTGTTGCTCTTTTGTTTACCAGTGAGAGGAAGACCTGATGTAGATTGAGGATTGAGGATCTTGAGGTGGGAGTGGAAAAATCCAAAATGAGATAATAATGTATGAAAACTCTATTCTCAGTAAAAGAAAATTAGATTAATATTCAATTGTTTACTGTGTCCATGGAATCAACTGTGTGTAATCCCTAATATTTATTTTTCCTATTCTAAAAGATACTAATAATTCTGAGAATAAAAATAGAGATAGACTTTAAAATTTATATTGATATTAATATTATATCTTCTCAAATATTTGTTGCTTCTCTGTGATTGAATATTTAAAAATTTTCTCTACCGATTCCTGTCCCGTGACTTCTTCGCCCACAAACAAGACGCAGTACAACAGGATCCTTCTGCAGCAGGTTTATTGAAGCTTCACACACTAGGGCAAAGATCGGAAGACCCCAAGCCTCCCAGGAAAGCCGCTTTTATAGGCAACACTGTCTATCTCTGACGTGGGCCTTTCCCATTGGTCAGTACACCCTCACCCGATATGATGTATCTGTCTGGGGGCCAGGCTTCTTGCTGGAAAATTACAAGGTGTCATGCACAGTGACTTGTTTACTAAGGAGCTTCCTTAAACCGCTTAGTCATGGGCCGGATACAAGCGCCATCTTTAGGGTGCGGCTGGCTCCCTACAGATTCCTGATATAGTAAATTATTGTTTATGGTCCTTATATTCACTAGAGAGGCACAATCCAATTATTCTATCTAGCTAACACCAAGTAACGAGTGAATAGCCCATTTTCATTGTTTTTTCTATGACATTGAAAACATTAATTCACACTCAAATTCTAATTTTTTGTGACCAGAATTTTGATATCTATAAACTTATTTAAACTTATAGCATTAATAGTTACTTTATTTCACTATCCATTCCTTATGTTTGATTTCTGATACAAAATATGTACAGATTTTGAGTCATTAGCTTTCCTAACAAAGTAGAATATTTATAGGTTTCTATTAATCTCAGCCATAGGAGCATGTTAAAATTAGAGTCATGTAGTCAAATATTCAATTTTCTCTGCATATATTTCTTTATGAATAAATTTTCCTCTTGTTGGTAGAACCAATTAACTTTTGTAGTTCCCAAACCCTTGTTAGTCAAAAACTCAAGAATGATAGGAACAAAGTATGGTTTACTAATATCCCAGTATTTAATTTATTTGAAGCTTTTGCCCTAATGGCACCATTTCTCACTCTAGTACACAAATATTTCTAAAAATATTGTTTTCACATTTCTTGCCTAAAACCAATGCATACATTTTATCTAAATTTTCCATTTGTAAGTGGTCACACTCTTTATAGCTGAATCCTAGTCATGACTTCACAATACAATAATTCATATATATTAAATATGAATTTAACCATTCCATATTTTGTGATGAATTTTCAAATGTTTTATATTTGTAATATTGGTGTAAAATAGTTAAGATAGTCCTTGCATTTATTAACTTATTTTTTTTCTCATTCACTGACATTGTTTTACCTCCTGGACATCTGGAGTTATATAGTTCTGAAACAGAACTTCACATTCTCTCATACATACACACACAAACGCACACACACACACACAGCTGTAAAAATATTTTATTTTCACTAAAATTTTAATATTTTATATCTAATTATGTACTAAAGATAAGTAACATCTTTTTTAGGTCTGAGTATTTAACTATATCCTGTTTTTATTAGTAATATTATTATTCCAATTAGATCAAATTCGGAGACTTTTATGTGCCAAGTACATAAACTATTAATAAATTTTCATTTCAATATATTGTATTGTATTCTCAATTTGTACTCTTATGTTTCAGTGCTCAAATAGCATGACCAAGACATTATGGGAGAAAGGTACATTTAGGCATAAAGTTCTAAAGGAAAGATAGTTTCTCACTAGGACAGGGGTAAATGTGGTAGCAGAGATGTATGGCTACTGCTGTACCAACTGAGTGCTCACTTATTGAACTCTAAGCAGGAAGCATGGAAGGTTGAATAGGTAAAGGCATGAAAGTTCTGAAATTTTAATACCACCATTAGTGACATACAACCTCAAATTACATCATACCCACACAGTCTATATAAACCTCACCATCAACTAGGAAATAAGTATTCAAATGACTGACATTTTGTGAGATAACATATCATACTATCAAAATGCTTATAGTTTAAAATGTAGAATTTATTTCAGTAAATTAAGAGCCTTATAATTGAAATATTTACCTCTTAGAATAAAAGATTCTTTGAAAAATAAAGTCTAGTTATTAAACAATTTCTTTATATTTAATTGGCTTATATTTATTACATGATTTGATCTTTCAGTTTGGCTCACAATTAAATTAATCTGCTCTTTCTTCTTTAATTATTTTTCAACAGATGCATACACATGTGTTTAAACATATAAAAATCTTCTGTTTTTCCATCAAGTATTTTTATGTATTTCTTTTACATTTTTATATATTTTTATATGTTTTTAGTGGACTGAGTATTTGATATGGAATGGCACATTAGTTTGATCATGTCTGGCTATTACTGGTTCTAATTCTTTTAGTAATCATTAATTGTCTGTAGCTCTTAGTCTAGGCCTGGATCTCTGCGATATTCTCTCTGTCTACCTTAGCATAACTACTGTTATTATCATTGGTTAGGTGTTTTTTTAGGAAACTATGTTGTTGAGTTTTCCTAGGAAAAATTCCCTGTCATATATAGAAGACAGTCTCTCAGCTGATGTCCTTCTCACTGAGTCTTACAATGTCTCCACTCCCTCTTTCATAATGTTCTCTGAGTCTCAGGATTAAGAATTGTGTTGCTGATGTTTCAACAGAAGCAAGGAACACTACAGTAATATTTATCTTTTCATATTGATCAGTTGTTTTCTATAATTGCCTTCTTTCCTCCCACAGTATAAAAAAGCTTCTTTAATAAAGAGTGAGTGATATATGTACCTGCTTGTATATGAATAACTATTGAGAAGACATTTGGACGTTATATTGTTTCAGAATAGTATAAGATTATCTTTTTTAGAACATTTTACTATTATCCACTACCTTTATTTCTTTGAAAATATATTCTATATTGTTTAAGTATTGTCTCTCCCTTTTCTTTGTTTTACTCTTAGTTACACCATTTTACCTGTTCTACATTTTATGTAAATTTTTTACATTTTTATATGCCATAAGCTTTCCTTTATTATCTTCTCTAATTTAAATGTTAATACCACATTGTACTTTATACCTGGAAATTAATGATTTTATATCAGAGTTTGACAAATTAATTCTCTCTGTTTCCAACTATAAACAAAATTTACTTTATAAAATAATCACATCTACTTATTTACATATTTTGATGGGCATGTCATTCTGTGGCAGAAGAGTTAAGTAGCTGTGACAAAAGCTTATGGTGAATAAATCCTAGAATACTCATCATCTACCTTCTAAAATTTTTCCTAGTTTTTTTCTTATAAAATCAGGGATGCTCTTATTTTTAACTAATCACTTAAAACAATCTGTTTTGAATTTTATAAAACATAATAGCCATTTCCTAAAATGAATATATGTCTTCTTATGTTGAAACTCTTAAATTATCCACAATGCAATCTTCAATGTTGATAAATTGTATCACCTCATCTAATATGAAGTTTATCCAAATGTGTTCTTTTTTTTTCAAATTCACCTTTGAAAGTTATTTTTACTAAACATAGAAATTAATGCTTGAAGTTTTATTGATTTTAGCATAGGTAACAAAAAGTCCTTTAGGTATAATATTTTTTGATTCTTTAGTGATTTTTGCATATTTTTTTGAATTATGACAATATTATTCAATAATAATTATATTATTTCTTTTATAATTAGATTCAAATATGTAGTGAAATTCCATTTTGTTACCATCTAAATTTGTCTTATATAATGTCAAATATATTAAAGCTTATCCTTAAACCATGCAAAGTTCTCACTCTTTTCTAGATTAGTTATACAGAAATTGTGTGTCTGGATTTTCTCTATGTGATATAATCTTTAAAACATTTCTCACACATTTCAAATTTTTATTGAATAAGATATCATCATAAATTTCAACATTCAGTTTTTAGGGACTAAATAGGGGAGAAACTGTAAGAGCCAGCAGATATAGAGGAATGTTCATAAATGCTGTTTTCTGTGTACAATATCTCAAATAACCTTCAAAATTTCACAAATACCATGGCTATTTGAATGAAACTTCCAAACAATCACTTAAAAGTTTCTCACTGTTAATTCCCATTCCTCTCCCATTTTCATTTCTAATTGAAGGTACCTTTTCTTGAGTTGCTGACAAAGAATATTCCAAAATTAGCCCCCAAAGTGGTAACTTCATGGTAAAATCTTGTTGCTGAAAACATCATACTATTTGGTTGCGGGACGTGAAAGTTCAAGTTATATCAACGGGGAAGCTTCTCCCCTGCTAGTTATCTGTCATGGTAACAGAAGTTGCTGCTAAAGCTGCAGATGAAAACATAACATAGCAAAACAAAGAACTATCTACATCTTATGCAATAATAACCAACAATGTGAAATACCCCAATGGGTACATTAGAGAAAAAAAGTTTAGTGTGTTATCCAACAGTTTTAAACACATGCATTGCACTAGAAATCCTGCCTTGTACTCATTGCTGTTAATCTCAAAACTTTAGGATCATTCCTGTTTGTATTATTTTGCTAAATGAACATAGATTCCAACTTCCTTATATATTATTCTTTCTACTTTTAGGTTATTATACAGTTAGACTTCCTTAGAGAAAATTATTTGTTCAATATATACTAGTCAGCACAGCAACACTTAACTGATAAAAGTGCATAGTATATGTTATAGTCTGTTGTTAATCCACAGATGTGACATCCATCACACCCATTTCCCAGATTCAGGTAGAAGAGTCTACTGTAAAAGAGCAGGAGGAAAGACTGTTAGAACTGGAGGGTAGAAAGGGCTTGAGAATAAGGCAGTGTCTTCTGAACATTAACTATAACATTAACTATGACTATAACATTTATGAGCTCAATAATTTCAAAATTCCTGCATTAAAACAAGAAAGTAAATATTCTTTTACCCATCTATCTATAACTATCATCTATCAATCCTCTATCTACACATTAATCATCCATCTAGCTATTTATTTTACAACTCAGCTAAAATATTTCTCACTCCTCCTCCAAGTCTCTCTCTTCCAGCTACCCTCTGTTCCTTGATTTTCTTATTTCTTTGAGGAAAGGGCAGGTTTCTCATGAATATCAAAAATGCATGACATATCAAATTGCAGTAAGAGTAAGGACCTCCTCGTGTATTAAGACTGGGCTAGATCAACTAGTATAAAGAGTCGAGTCTGAAAAGCCAGTAAAAGAGTCAGAGACAGACTCTGCTTCACCTGTTCCGTGTTCCACAAGAGGAAGAAGTTGCTACACAACTATAACACACATGCAGAGTGCCTAAGTCAGTCCCATGCAGGCTCCCTGGTTGTCATTTTAGTCTCTAAGAGCCTCTCTAAGCCCTGCTTAGTAAATTTGGTGAGTTTCTTGCTATATTCCTGGCCTCTCTGGCTCCTACAACCCCCCCCCCTTTCTGCAGGGTTTTCCAAACTAAACTTAATGCTTGTGCTGTGGAAAGATATTTTTGTATGCTGTGGATATGCTATTCCTATTGATTAATTAAATATGCTGCTTTAGCCAATGTATATGAAGGATAGAGAAAGGCACAATTCAGACTTCATACTAACAAGATGTGAGTATACTGGAAAGCCATCAGCTTCATGGCAAACAATACATATATATTAATAAAAATGGGTTAAATTTTAAAATGTAAGAGCTAGATAGTAACAACCTGAGCTATACACCAAATGGCTTGTAAATAAAAGTCTAAGAGTGATTATTTTATAAACTGCTGCAGGGCTAGATGGGATTGAGATAACTTTCATCAGCAGTTAGCACAAACTTGGGTCATGTACATTCATATAAGGCCTAAAAAAAGCTTTAAAAAGTGCTTCTGGACTCATAAAAACAAGTATCAATAGCAGTTTATTGGCAGCTAAAATGTTTTGGATAGGTTTTCTTTGCTGATGAAGGGCACATGAATGGCTCCTTTAAAAGATGGCTTTTTGGTTTGTGTTGGCTACATGGACCTCTTTTTGAGAGGTCTTGCTATGGATCAATTGACGGGGTTTTTGGATAATGAACTGTAGTGCTTGATGGAAGCATGGATGTGTTGCTTCCCAGAGTTGAGATGGTGAGAATGGGTCCCAGAATTGGTGGTGAACTTATGCCGGCCATGTTGAAAAGCTGAATAGGAAAGAGCCAACAGATAGGACTGCCATTTCTGTCTTAGGCTTCAGAGTATAAACACTTGCATGGTCAGAAAAAGACTGCAGAAACACAATAAAGACAGATTCTTCAGGAAAAATCCTTTGAAAATGTTACTAGATGTTTAAAAAAGTATACATAAGCTTGAGAGAGAAAAGAAATAGTGTAGAAATTTTCTTTTAAAAAAAAATAAAGGAAAAAACCCACAAAGATGGAAAATAGAGAATATTGTATATTATTGTGTGATCTTTGGGATTTTTAACTACAGAGATACATTTGATTATGGAGGTTGCTGTGTTAAACAAACATACATATATTAAAGATTGTTTGACTTCAAAATTTTGCAATAAGAATATGTTGCTTTGGAAAAGAGGTTCTTATTTTTTTTTTCGACAGAGAATGAGAGGCAGTTAATTTTATCCAGGATAATATGCTTTCATCAAAGAAGACTCCCTGAGAGGTCTCCAAAGGGTTCAATGACCCCAGTGATCAAACATTCAAAACAGCATCAAAGCAACTGGCTGAGATTATGCCACTTTACAGACTACTACAACTGAGATTTATATATAATTCTAAATTTTCTCAGGATTCTCATAAGGGTGTCAGCATCCCAAATCTGCAGAAGGTAGTATAAAAGATGAGAGCCAAATATTTTTTTTTGTAAATGTTTGGTTTTATCATAGAAAAAATTGGAATATAGCATAGAAATGATAACAAAGGAGAGATTATTGAATCTACATTGCTCCCCATGAAGACAACTGTTAATCTCAAAATAATTTTTGATATAAATTTTGGTTTATTAAGACAAATTTATGACTAATGTTATTATATTATATGTATAATTCAAATATTGTTTAAAGTATTAAGTTTATACCACTCATTTTAAACATATAATGTATTTATATATTTAAATATATATATTATATACATAATATATATTTAAATATATTTTATATATATAAATAGTCATCCATAATAATAAAACTTACATTCATATTAATTAAGTTTTCAAGGTATACAAAGGTATACTTCAATTAGGTAAGTAGTCACCCAAAACTTCAAAGAACTATACAATATAACATTTAAAATATTTTAAGAACCGAGACTTTTCTGGACAGTGAGACATGTCTGCTCATAAGAGCATCAATCTACTTGAGAGAAGATGATGGACATTGAAAAAAACTCTATATGGAGTTTGCTTTCTTTGTGGCCAAAGTCAGTCACTAGGGAAATACCAAAATAAGATAAGACATTTCTTAGGTTGCTTCTCAGAAGAAACTCCTAAAAATTCTTTATGATGCAGATGAAAATGAATGAAAAATTTTGCCAACAGGTAAGATAGTCCTTCAAATTTCCTGCTTTACTAACAAGTATAAATGAAATTCTAGGCCTGTAGGCTAAAAATAGATGCCTCAACATTTCAGCAAAACTTTGGGTGACCACTCAGGTAGCCATATGTCTCTGTAATTTTCATGTATTTGGAAGTTGCTTACTATTCACATTCTATTTATTATATTATAAAATATAATATTTTTAATATTATATTATATAATATAATATATTTTTAATATAGTATAATATTTTTTTCTGAAGTCTTTGGTGAAGTTGAAGACTAGTTATTAGAGTTTTCCATAGTCATGATAAACAGTAAATTAAATATGAAACTTTAGACTCATAAATATCAGATAAATACTAGAGTATCTTTTTTATTTTTGCCTAATAAAAATAGACAGATATTGTAACTGTAATTCTTGCTTGATAACAGTTTATTTATGTAACTTTACTATGTTAAAATGAAAATCTTTTTTTTTTTTGATTAGACAGAAAAGAGGAGTTGCAGTTAGATAGTCGTAGTAAGCTGTGAATAGGTGTTGCACCTGTCAGTTAATCTTAGTAAGCTGTGAATAGGTGTTGCACCCGTCAGTTAATATTTAAAGATGTTTTGGCCTATGAGAAGACAAAATGGAGGAAAAACAGAATCCAAGAAGTGATACAGGAGATACAGGTGGAATTTGGGAGACACACAATCCAGTTATTCAAAAACAAGATGGGACTTTAGCTATAAGCCACCAGCCACATGGCAATACATAGATTAATAAAAATGGGATAATTTAAAATATGAGGTAGTTTCTAACAGCCTGAGTCACAGAGCAAATGGTTTTTAATTAATATTAAGCCAATGAATTGTTGATTTATAAGCTGCTCCAAAACTGGATGGGACAGAGATTAACCTTCCAGCTACATGTTCTCTATGCATTTACATCTGTTCCCATCACTTGCTGGAAGAAGTCTCTCTGATAACAATTGGGCTAGGTAGAAATATGGTGAGGTTTTGAATTTCTTGAAGCATACCTCTAACTAACTAACTGACCTAACTATCCAACAAATTTAGAATTTTTATATTCTCATTTTACTTTATTGAAAATGTACACATATTAGTGTATAATTTGAAAGGCATGTTAAAATCAACAATATTAATATGAACAAGAGAAAACAATATAAAAATCAAAATCTGTATTGAAAAATATAACTAAAACTTTCCTTTTTGTTATTTGTAATTGCTATTTTCGGGATAAAGCCTAAACACTGAGCTTACAAATAGAATCTTGTGTATGTGTTTCATAATGGAATATCTCCATAAACTTCATTGTTCAAAGAAATATATCTTAATGTAAAATCTTCCTTGTTTCCACTCACTTCACTAACTATATTTTCTTACTTATGCATTATTTATTTAGAATAAAATTTGATTTTTTCTGATATCATATTATAATATTTTCTATATTCATCATAGTAATTCTGAATGGATTATAAATCATAAAATTTCAGTTAGTATCACCAAATATGATATATATTTGTCTAAATGATCCATATAACGTATATGTGTATCAGAAGATAATCTCATTATTTGGTTATTGTGAACACAGTAGAGATCACACTGAGCCTAAAGCTAGATGTCATTTTAATTTTGCAAAAATCTTTTTCTCCTGTACATTGTAGGTGTTCAGTAAATTTTGTGGTAAATCAGTTAAATTACCAACTCAGTCACAGAGACACTGAAATAAAATTAGACTGCAAAATTTTTGTTCTGTTAGAAATTGAAGAAATGTATCTTCAAGTTCTTTTGTCCTTACAGAAACGATATAATCTTTTAGCCTCTGGTGGTGGATATTATTTGTACTGTTTACCGAAATATTTATTTAGTATGGTAATCTAATGTGATAGAGAAGCCAGAAAACAAAGCAATATACTTGTGATTAGATGAAAAACAATCCATAGAGTGATGCTTCCAAAGGTGAGTTAAAACTGAAGATTCAATTGATCAAACAAGATTGGTCTCAGAGGGATGCCTATTCATGGCGCCAGTTTCTTAATCTCTCTTGTCCTTTTTTGCTTTTGTGTTTGCTTGCCTACATGGTAATGTTCATGTTTGAAGAAAACTACGTTTTTTCAATTTTCAAATTCTGAAGAATTATGTTGACACTGAAATGATTCAAGTATCTTAATTATTTATGTTGTTACAGTTTTTTGGCCACCATAATTTTGATGACACTTACGTAGTCCAATAATAATTTTTCAATTCTATGGATAGTTAAATCATCATCAATATCTTTGTTGCTAATGCAATCTAATGAGTAAGAAGAGCTTCTATGATATATTCACAGCTTCCTGGAAGTTGACAATAAGACAATAAGTAAGAGAAATTGTACATTAGGAGTTGGAAGCCTAATTACTAAGAAATGCCTTTAGCTGATCCCATTGAATGAGACTTGTCTACTCTGGAAAGCATATTTATTTATTTAATTTTCTATCACTTTATTTATTTGTACATAAATAAACATTGATAGTTTTCTTGTATCTGTGTTCATTGTGCATTATTTACTTTGATAACCCTAATTACAACTTTTTGAATAAACCAATTTAGAATAATATTTTCAGTTTAAATAACAAATAATATCTCCAATATATACATCACATATTGGTATTAAAAGATGCATGATGCAATATACATAATTTCAGAACTCAACTGCCTCAGTGGTTTTTATCTTTTTCCTTAAATAAGTAGATATTTTCTTGAAAACTGTCTTTACCAAGACACATTGTATTATATAAAGAGCAGTTAAAAAGGTACAGCAACCTACAAAATTGAGATCTTTACAAGGAAAAAAGGAAAATATGTTATACATCTATGTTTCTCAGGGAAGCTTTATGAGAGCTCTACAGTTTTCAAGAGCATAGTCTTCCTCTTAAGTTGTAAATATTAAAATTTTCTACCCTGCTAGAAGACTTCTGAATCACTTTTTCAGAACCTTGCATTTTAAATCTAACATTTGTAGTTATGGCACCATTATGTACAGAGATGCCTAACTGGAATGTGTCTCTGAAGATGGTGTAGGTATGATATATACAGAAACTGTACACTAAATACTTGAAAATATACAACTAAATGTTCATGGTATATTTTTTAATAATAGAAGACACATTTATAGAAATATTTTTGTCCAAATGATGGTTGGCAACTTTTGACCCTTTTCTTTTCCTTTCCATCCCCTTCACCTCCCATTTCCTCTTTTCTCCTACCATTTAAAAATTAGTTCTATGTACAAATTTTATTTTATTACATTTTTGCAGTATTTACATCTAATTAGCTATTTACATAGAGTACATCCATTACTATTGAATGGAACAAAATAGAAATAGTATAATCTTTATACTTCATGCTGTGAACATTACTTTTTATTTAAAAATTTATGTTTAGTAATGAGAAGAAAACATTTTCAATGAAGTTTTCCTTTGTTAGTAATTATACATATGAATATCCATTGATACTTTTAAGAGAACAAAATGATAAGACAAAAATAACTAATCAAACTATATCTAATGTGATTATAGTATATTACCTGAGTGTGTGTATATGTATATGTATATATATATATATATATATATATATATATATATATATATATATATATATATATATATATATACTACATATGCTGAGTACAAAACCTGAGTGGTATGTTTTCTTTCTGACAAGACTATTGTATGTATTTTCAAACTTACCAAAGAATAAACTTTCCTTCTTTCTAGAAATCTGTACTAACAAAATGGTTTACTATTTTGTATAACTCAGGAAGAAGTTAATATTTGAGAAAATTGGTTATAGTATGTTTCTAATGTTATAGACCCTCATTACTTCTGATCAGTAGGCCCAAAGTGGGTTATTCTTAAACAAAACATTTCTTTCAACAGTCCTTTGTCCTCTTTTACTGTGTTTAGTTTAGTTTCTTTTTCAGATGTTCTTCAGTTTTGTTTGCAAGCTTAGCAAAAAAAAAAAAAAAACACTAATTTTTTTTGAACAAATTATTACTGTTCTTTAAGGCTAGGACTTAAATAATATGTTTCATGTGCTACTGCTATAATGGGCAACATAAAATTGATTAAGAAATATAGCTTACAGATATGGCAAAGTAGTATCCAATGATACTTAGGACAAAGATGGTGCAAGTGATTCATTTCTGCACAAAGATTATAATGGATCAGAAATAAATCCTATTGTGACATACTGTCACAAATATTTTGAAATTAAAAACATGTAAGCTGCACTGTTCTCCCAAAAACCCTGTATACACCATGTTTGCATTATCTTTTTCCAGAGACCTAGTTATTGATTAACTATTTATTATGAAAATAATGTAAATATACTCAACATTCAAGCAATGGCAAAATGTCTTAGTTGACATTTTTAAAATGCACTTTAAATTGTGTCTGTTAAGTGAAGCATCATTATTTTCACTAAAGCGCTCAAATTCTTTTTTAAACTTAAATAACAATTATATTTAATTTTGTCCCCTGCTATTAAACCTGTTATCTGATGTGATTATTCAATTTTGTAAACTTTATTATTTGGCATTGTCTTTAAATTATATTGCTTCTGTAAAGAGACACAATGCCCATAATAATTCTTATAAGAAAACATTTAATTTAGGGTGGCTTAAAATTTATTACAATTTTGTCCATAAACATGATGCAGAGAAGCATATAGTCATGCAGACATACATTGAGATGGATAGTAGCTGAGATTTCTAAATCTGGATCGGATGACAGCAGAAAGAGAGAGTGACACTAGCAACGAAAACCTCAAAGTCTACCAGGACTAACCCTCTTTATTCAAGAAGGCCACACATTATCCATGAAGTCCACACCTCCTAATAGTGGGGTGAAACTATGAACCTCTGAGGTCCATTTTTTATTCGAACCATCATCAACATGTATTAAAGAAGCAATGTAGTAGTGGAGATGCATAATGAGTAAAGGACAATTTTACAGAACATGCAGTAGCATGAAACCTAACAAAATATAGCAAAAAGTTGGATGTTCAAACCTGAGTGGAAAAAAAAAAGGTTGTACTGAAATTTTATATGACTGAATTGGATTATCTGGGAGAAAAACACTCTCTCAAGGTTGTAAGGTTTATTAGTGCTGTATATGTTATGTACAAGTGTAGTAACAAGGCTTTCAAATGTATTGCCATAAGGTATATTAGTATGTAGTATAACTCAAATGCTGTTCTCAAGCTACATTATCTCCTATGCTTCCCAAGCTTATGCTGGGCTTGAAAGATTTAGTTGCTCAGCTGTGAGAAATAAAGTTCTGTAACATAAACTACCCACTCTTACATATTGCTACAATAAAACTATAAGCAAACAGACATGAATTAAATATATGTTTAGTCTTGAGTTCAATTAGGAAATTTCAGTTATTGCCAAAGCATGCCACTACTGTATCCTTAGGGTTATTGTAGAAAATATTAACAATATATCATTGAATCAATTTACTGCCTATAACATATATAGGGGGATTTTCTTCTGTGTTCTTTGGAATTTTTGAAGAAACTGATGAATTAAAAAATATAAAATATGTAATAAAATCTAGAATCAATTTACATATTCACCCAGGTGATGGACAACTGTTCTCTTGAAGTCACATTCTCTATTTTTAATTTATATTTATGTATAAGTCCATCACTGGAGTAGTGCATACATGCTCTAGGTATGATGAGATTACTATTGTTAGGCAATCTACATAAATATTTAATTGCAATATTGTTGTATGACTTCAATTTATAATGTAGAACTTGGAAGTATAAAAATTTTTTATGATTTTGACAACTTTATCTTCTACCAATCATATACATTAATGTTTCTCTGGAAGTTTTTCAATAGAGTACACCATAGGTAGCTCAAATCACTAAGTTTATGACTGAAGATATGGAATTCATCTATATGGTGTTAGGATAAAACACCTTCTTCCTATTACTTTTATGCTTTTAGTTAGTTGCCTGTTTATTTTCAGAGGAGCTGAGTACAAAGCCATGTTGGGCACAATTTTTTTTCTGATTTCAAATATGCAGCTCATTATCAAATCTTACCTGTTACAGTTTCTCAAATATCATTTAAATAGAATTCATTCTTCTTCATTTCCAAGCAACTCTGCTTTAAGTTTTAATATTTCTTTCTCAGACTGTTTTAATGATATAACATTTAACACTAAAACCATGGACATGGCAATATATATTTCTGTTACAAATTCTAGGTATTTCTAATTTTAAGTCATATTTGTTTCTCCTAATTAGAGTACAGTGTTTTCCATTTGTAAACATTTTGTATAAACTTTAGACCAATTCATATATATATATATATATATATATATATATATATATAACTTATTCTATATGGTTGTCACTGAAATGATTAAAATTGAATCTGTTTACTGTTGCTAATAAATATTTGGATTTGTGTCAGTATCTCAGGCTGAAATAAATTTCTTGTACCCCCAAAGTTTTATGTTTTCATTTCTAATTTTATATCAATTAATATTTGTTTATTTCTAAGTTATGACTATAGCTAATATTTAAAATATTCCATGAGATTATGATATCTTTCTATAACATATATTCCTCCAAAGAAAAGACGTATGTCATTAATAGAATAATATATCTTTTTTCCTAAATTTTTATTTGCTTTTTTGTGATTATGAAATAATATGAATTTAATTTATAGTACGTTTTTCCTAACTTAAAAACATGCTTTTTCATAGTTTTGTAACATATCAAGTTGAAATAACTTTGTTGCTATTCACATAGTGTTTTAAATATATCTTTTGTTAAGTGGAATTTGTTAAAATATTTTTGAAAGATTCAGACACAGAAACTAAAGAAACTACAATGTACAATTTAAATTTAGGCTACTTGCAAATTCATAAGTCTGACATAAAAAAGGAATTGAAAGTGTTACTACTTCAATGTTATTCTTATACAATGGTCCATTCTGCAGAATGTATAAAGAAAAAATTCTCATCACAAAACCGAACGATTAATTTTTTTTAAAACAGGCAAAAACAAAACGTTAAATATTTGTTTTGATAGAGATAAATATCAAATAGTCAATAAATGTGTGCAAAAAGATATCAATAGCAGAATGTATTAGTAAAATAATATGAAAGCTCTATTGTGATGGTGTCTCACCTCTCCTAGAATGATTATTATCACAAGATGTAGATAAAATAGTGTGGTGAGTAGGGAGAGAAGACACATTTCTAGACATTGTTTAAGTAAGTGAAATGATACAAAGGTCACTGAAAGTATAAATATTAAGGGAAAATATGGAAATTTCAAAACATCAGTATATATGCAATATAGTCTCTAACAAAAAAAAATCTAAACATTTTATCAAAAGATGACTAAATTTCTATTCCTTTTTTAAATGTCAGCATTTTAATATTTATTTAAGTATTTAAAAATTGAAACAAAGCCTATATGCAGATTGAAAATAATTATAATGCAGCTGAGCTACATATGTTATGTCTCTATTTGTATCTTTATAGAGATAAACTCAAATACAATGTTTAAGTACTAGTATTAGTAGTAAAATATGTTAGCAGAGAATATCACACTAAGTAAAGTCTGTCACCA
Source organism: Phyllotis vaccarum (assembly GCA_033318265.1). Classification (NCBI taxonomy): domain Eukaryota; kingdom Metazoa; phylum Chordata; class Mammalia; order Rodentia; family Cricetidae; genus Phyllotis; species Phyllotis vaccarum. The sequence continues at coordinate 63,111,947 of JARWLC010000010.1, forward strand.
TAGGAAATGTTTTCTTACATTCTTTTTTAAGGAGTGAAGTTTAAGAGGCAGACTTGAGAGTGATCTTTTAAAAATTTCATATTATTACCTTTATTGTCTTTGTATCATGCGTCTCCATCCCATTAATTTCTCTGTATAGTGATATCTACCCTCTGTTCTTGCACCCAACCTCCCAAAATATAGTAAAACAAAATGAAAAAAGAGAAGAAAAAACAAAAATGAAAAGAGTAATCTCAACACGAAAGGTAGAATGTAGCATAGTGAATCACACAGTAAACACTTTTATTCATATATCTTTACCTGCCAGTGTTCATTGCAAGGAGTCATTACTCTGGTTTGGGGCCTCTGGCTTCTGTTACATTATTGATGTAGACCCCTCATGGAAACCCTGCAGCTTTGGGTCTTCAGGCCTGTACTCTTCATGCACTTCAGCAGACCATAAATGGACTCGATGTTGGGGTGGGCCAACTCTCTTAACCCTGGTTGCTGGGACTGGGCAATTGCCAGTTAGGTCAGCCTGCCAGCTTGTCCCTGTCCTCACCACCAGGGTGAGCTCTCCAGCATTGCCCTGGGTAGTTTACTTCTTGCATCCTTTAGTTTTGAGCAGTTGGCAGGACCAGTTATCCTTCAGTCACACCCTCAGTGTCCGCTCTCCAACACCTCTACCTTCAGGGCCAGCTTTACTCTATTGCCCAGGCAAGGTTCAGGGGCTACTCTCACAAGTGCTGTGTCTGGTGGGAGCAGGGGCAGCTCTCTTGCTCTTATTACCTCATAGTCTGCTCTCCCACCTGCCACAGGCAGTAGTGGGGAAGGGCATCTCCTCCCTAACTTTGTCTCTACCACTGGCAGAGCCATATCTCCCAGATCTTGTATGCTTACTTTCTCTGGGGCCAGTTCACCTGGACCTTACTCAATGAGCTCTACTCAGTTCACTTTCCTGAGTGTTGTAGCCTGTCAGAGAAAGGGTCAGTTTACTCAGCTACCACAGATGGCAGAAGAAAGGGGTTTTGTGCCCAAAAGTGTCTGGCCCTTATTCCATAGGGATTTTTCCACCTTCAGTCCTCCAGCCAATTATAAAAAATTAATCAGAGACAAATTTACTTATGAGCTGTTTGACCTATGGTTTAGGCTCATTACCAACCATCACTTACAACTTAACTCAACCCATTTTTAATAATCTATGTACTGCCACATGGCTCTGTGGCTTTTCATGTTTCACATTGTATTTTGCTTCCTCTGCAGCAGCCTGCAGTGTCTCCTTGTAACTCTGCCCTTCTTCTCTATCATCTATGCTTGGATACCCTGCCTGCCTTTAAGTTACCATGTGATAGACCCAAACAGCCTCTTTATTAACCAAAGGTATTAATAGGAAACAGAAAGACATCCTACATGAGAGTTGAGACCATATTTCCCTTGCTCTCACAGTCACATGGCATTAAGGCATTTAAGGCATAAAGGTCTGGACAACTTTCCCACTCACACTCTCAGGACGGACCAGCTCGTCAGTGCCTTTGCCAAAGGGTTAGCTCCACTGTGTTGCCCAGGTGAGGAGCAGGGCCCTTTTTCCTGAGTTTTACAGCTGGTAGAGGGTTCATTCCCTCACAAGCTGAAGGCAGTAGGGAGATGGGGGATTTTTTACCTTCCTCCTACTGCAACACTGTAGATGATGGAAGAAGTACCAGAAATACCCATTCAGGGATGGCTTACCCACTTTCCTGTATATGGAGGCAACTCTATTCTGCTGCCCAGGTGAGGTCCAGGAAACCTTTTCCTGACTGTTGCAACTGGTGAGGGGTTATGTTATGTCCCCACTTGCTACAGGTGCCTGTTGAGAGACAAGGGGAGGAGAGCATCTGTGAACAGGGTCAGCTCTATCATACTGCCTAGGAGAAGTTTAGCAGTCCTCTTTTCTGAGTGCTTTATCTGGTGAGAGGCAGGACCGTCCTCCCTAGTTTTGCAGGCAGGGAAGGGTGAGGGCAACTCTATACAGCCCTGCCCTGCCAGCTCTTGGCGATATCAGGGTCCATGTGATATCAACAAAGACCATGGCTGCTCAGGCCCAGATATCATCATTACTCTGGGTGACAGACAAGCCACCCACCTTAGCCAACTCCTCACTATTTTCACCTCTTCAGATATGCCTCTCATCCCAAGAAAAAAAAAATCTCTCTCTCTCTTTCCTATAATTCATTCAGCATTCACTGTAGTAGTGCGGCGGCTTTGGAGGCTGGTGCAGACTACTGTGGGCCTGGTGTTCTTCTCTTTGACCTGCTCACTCCTGGCACTGAGCAGGCCCATGCATCTTCCTTCCAAGATATTTTTGAACAAATAACTCAGTGTTGATCAGCACCATTTGTAACTTTAGTTTACAGTAAACTAATGTTTCTTAAAATAGCTATCAAGGAGAAAATTGAAGACTTCATCTAGAAAAACATAATAAGGGAATAAAAATACAAATTACCCAGGTTAACATGTACTTATTGCATGCATGTATCAAATTAATTGCACTGTGTATTAAATATGGATGGCTAAAACTGTAATAATAAATTTATGCACATTCTTGTCACTCAGGAAATGAACAGCATCAGAGACTTTGAATAATTTAGGATTCTTTATATCTGGACACAGGATTCTACATTTCCAGACCACTGCTTGTGAATCAAGGCAGGTATTCTCCTCACATACAAAGATATATCCTGGGGGAGAAGGAGAACATTATGATAGTTAATAAATCCTAGACATAGCCTATTCAAAGACGATGAATAGAAAGTCTCACAGTGTGTCCAGCATTAACCTTTGAATCAGATAGGATAGGAAAAGCATCTCTTCTATGAAGATGACTTAGGGTTGAAATTTTTTCAGTAATTTGCAATATTTCAGTATTTTAGGGAACAGTATAACTAGAAAAACGTGTTGTTTGAATAAAAACCTTGATTATATTTCAATATCACCTTATAAGTAACCTATCTTATGGTCTTAGTTGGTCTTTCTACAGTCATAATAATTGCAAACTAGAATTTGAAATTCAACAGTAAGAAAGAAATGTGGCATAGTAACAATAAGGTTGGTCTGTGAAAATAAAACTCAGCAGTTTAAACACTGATATGAACATGCTTCTGTTTATGAGAAATAAAACTACCTTTTAATTTATAAATGAATAATTATTTAGACAAAAATTTATTATTGAATAATAAAATAATTTCAGATAGAACTAGATTGCTTGGAGTCATAGCTGGGATTATCTTTGTGAGTTCTTGAGTATTTTCCTAGCAACAAGTTTCTCTCTAAACCAAAAGTGAGTCCCTTTATCAAGGTATCTCTTTTCTTCTCCCTTTCTGACTCTCACCCAACTCAACCATCTCATTTCCTCTTATTCTCTCCCTACTATCCTTAACCCCTTCCGCCTATGGCCCCAATTTACTAAGGAGATCATCACTATTTACTGTTCCTGGTTGGGAGTCATGAATGTCTCTTAGGTTTCTTTTTGTTACCTAGATGCTCAGGGGTTATGGATTTTAGTCTGGTTATCCTTTACTGTATATCTAAATCTACATATTAGTGAGTGTTTGTCATTCTGGTTCTGTGTTACCTCACTCAGAATGACATTTTTCCTAGTTCTATCCATTTGCTTAAAAATTTTAGGTTGTCCAGCATCTGATGAAAGCAGATGCAGAGATCCACAGCTAAGCACTAGTTCCAGCTCCCAGTCTAGAAGGACAGAGGGAAGAAAGACTATAATGAGCAAAGTGATCAGTCTAGATCATGATGAGGAAACCCATAGACACGACCTGAGCTACTGACAGCCCACTGACACTTAACTGCTAGCGAGGGAACGGCCATGCAATTGAACTAGGTCCTCTGAATGTGGATGACAGCTGAATGGCATGGGCAGTGTGTGGGGCTTCTGGAAGTGGGACCAGAATTTAATCCTAGTACATGAACTGGCTTCTTGGAGCTCATTCCTTACAGAGCTACACCTTCTACAGCCTTGATATCAGCGGGAGGGACTTTGTCCTACCTTATCTGATACACCAGACTACCTTAGCTCACCCTGGAAGTCCTTACTCTCTCTGAGGAATGAGCAGGGGAATGGAGTGAGGAAATGACTGGGAAGATGGAGGGATGGTGAACAGCACGTGGGTATATGTTTTAAAAACTTTCACATTAAAAATGTTAACAATTGTAATTGATCAAAATTTGAAGCTAACGTTTTTCTAAAAATTGTGTAATATCAATCCTTACAGACCCAAAACATGATAATAACACCATATATAACCTTAGCAAATTCAGTCTTCAAATTTACTTAAGACAAAAGGCAGTGCAGGAATCTCCACATAGTATTTCAGGGGGTTATGATTTGATTTGCTCATCAGGGTATGGAGCGTATTTTTCTTGATAATGGCTTTTTTCTTTTATGCCTGAAATAAATTGTCTGGTATTAATAATGATAATGATGATGATAGTGATCTATAAATAGTGACAAAATTACTTTTAATGTTATTCTACTATTGTCATAGAATAGATATATTCAGTTTTCATCAGATAAGCTTCCTCCTAAAGCAGATGGAAACAAATATAACATTAAATAGAAAATAAAGATCTTGGGACACCCAGTCCTAAATGGGATATCTCCTTCAAATTGTTTTACATTAAAACAAATATAAAAGTAAAAATTTAGTTAAGAGTAACCCCATTTTCAAGAATATACTCAGTAGAAAAAAAATAGCTTTAGCAATATACTTCAATCATTTGTGATATGAAAAAATATTTTCTAGTGACAATAAAAATATTTTGATAAATAAAAACTGTGTGATATAGAAATATGAAAGATGTCTCTGAATGACAGTGTCCCCAAAAATTTAGTTGTAGCAATACATATTTGTTTGGAAATATGATCTACAGAGATTCCTAATTGAGAAAAAGAAGTACGGGGTGGGAAAAATTGAAAGAAGACTGAAAGTAAGAAGCTATGATTTTATAATTTATAATTTTATAATTAAGAAATCTCGTAAATCAAGAAACACACACACACACACACACACACAGAGAGAGAGAGAGAGAGAGAGAGAGAGAGAGAGAGAGAGAGAGAGAGAGAGAGAGAGAGAGTCACAGATATTTAATTCTGACAAGCAAAATAGCAAAATAAATGGACAGATTTTTTTTTGTTACAGTAGGTATTTCAAATTAGATGGAATGAAATTTGAGACTGATTGGGAAGAAGAATTTATGTCATAACATTTTACCAACTAAACCCCAGTGAGAAAAGTTTCCTAGAGCATAGCTAAAACATTGTGAAGTCTTTTTCTTTGAATAAAAGGAGCAATCCCACAGTCCACACTAGCTACTTCTCCTGGCAGCAGGGTTATGATTTCAATCTGAGGACTGAGGAGTTCAGTAGTAATCTATGAAAATGATAGAAGTGGGAGAAGAAAACCACTTGATAATATAAGGTGAACCAAATGCATATATGATAACATTTGGTTTTATATTTATAGCAGACACATATCAAGATGTAGATAATGATATGAATGATATAGAAACATGTTCACAGAGCACTAATCACATGAGTGAAAACTACTGAAAAAAGGTTGCTTCAGGCTGTGAGCAAGTGCTGTTTTCAGGAGGTTTTTTGCACGCAGAAAAGAATTGGCTGACTAGAACTTCAGAACTGTGGTGAGATTCCAGTTTTATAGTTCCTAAGGCTAACTTCTATTACTCAGATTAGTTTTACGCTAATGAGACAGCCATTCTTTGCCCCATTTTGTATCTCAACTAGTATGCTGTGACAACAGAAAAAAATGTTTTACAATGTATTTACTTGTCAGACAACTACCTTCTATTAACCCAAAGGGTAAGAATAACATCCAATGGCATCTTGAGCCTATAGGAAAGTTTCTCAAACACTACATATCTGGATTTCTTATATACCCCATAATGTATTTTAATGTTTGACATTCTCAGTTCTGTAAAGCTATAAACATTTTGTGTACATGTTTCTATGTTACAGCTTGGTAATTGGGATTATCTAAATCTGTGTTTCTGGGACACGGCCATTCAAAATAGCTCCAAAATTAAAATCTCTTTTTCTCATATTTTGAAAAATATTATATCTCTTTAAGATAGGTTTTTGTTTAAATTTACTGAATGGATGCAATGAGCTACTAAAAATCACTGCATTAGTAGAAGATAAAGGGCTATGAATAAAAGTTACAAAAAAAAACCTTGCTACTGAAATAGAAACTCTGCATATGAGGAAAACTGGAATAATATAAGTTTATATTTAATAAAATAGCCTAAGAATGTAGGTGGAGTTTTACTTATAAGGCACCAGTCCAAGTTTAATATTTATTAAAATATAAATGAACACTCACAATATTGGTAATAGCTTATAGTGGTGCCTGAACAGGGACTGTAGTATCTGAGCGATGAACAATGGATTGCAAACAAGTCTCTCTAGCAGCCAGGAACCAGGAACAACAGACCTCCCAGGGTCCCAGCTGCCCCTTATCAATGGGGTTGGCCACACTCCCTCCAGGTTGGCCACACCCCCTCCAGGAGCCCTGGATAAGGGACTTTGGACCTTATCAGCTGACACCTGAATTTCACCACAAAGAACTTTTTTAATAAAGCAAGATAATTCTTAAACATCTAAACATTCAATAAAAATTTAGTTTAGATCATTAATTTACATTGAAATAGAACTTGCTTATATTAATTATTGTTTTTCTCAATTATTAAAATCTGTTTTCTGTATTCTCACAAAATATGTTTAAAGCATGAGGTAACAAAAGAATCATTAAGATATTATAGTTCAAATTTTTATATATAAATCAAAAACCCCCCATTTTAGAATCAATCATTTGATTAAGAACTTGAAACAAAAAAATATGTTTATAATTGCAAAGAATCCTAGCTATGTTAATGATTCCTATAACTTTCCTATTCCTCTAATGAATCAATTTTAATTACTATTGTTATTTTTAACTAGGTTTTGTTCAAAAGAAGAAAAATGACATTAGAATATTTTATGTAGAAGGTTCTCCATGTGATTCAAAATTACATCACACAGGAGAAATTATTTTTAAAAAAATATCACCACAAGGCACGAAGCAATTTCCTCAAGAAAATACATGTAATACAATTATTCTTTCCTAGGAGGCCTGAAATGAACCCAGAGCTACACATTAGAGCTGTAATTGTACTCCAGAATCTTTCAATGAAGGAGGCTGATTAAGGTGATTTAAATTAGAGATGTTCAAAAAGTGCAATATCCTTTATTCATTTATGGCTAGAGGAAAAGAAATTTTTTGAAAACTATATTAGGAGTTTAGTAGCCAAATTAAATATATACAAATTTTAGCAACATGGTCATGTTTTTTTTTTGTTTCTTTGGGTAGACTCATGGAACAAATCAGTTTTCAGCTTATTATGTTGGAATTTGATATTTTCTATAGAAATATTTTATAGCATATCTAAGTAATCAAATACAAGTCTCATAGAATACTATTTACTGAAATCTGAAAAACAACAGAAGGCATTTAAACAGGTATATTTTACTAATACACACTTTGTTTTCATTTTCACTTGCCAATCCAGACTTTTCGATTTTAATTTTGCAAGATCTAATGCTATATAATTACCAGATAGTAAGATTATGGCATTATAGTAAGTAGCCAAGACATTGTGACACTTACTATAAATTTATGACTACCACAACAATTTCCATTATGTACTAAACAATCAAATTCATCTTCGTATGTAATGTGTTCTTCAATCTCTTATCACCTGACATAACTATCATGTTTGCCAAAAACTAATTTGTTCTTTATTTCATATAAAGCATGTGCTTCTTGTTTGTATAAATGCAAATCACACATAAATGTTTGATGTAGAAAACTAAATTTTACAGTAACCAAAACTGCCTTAAAACTCATGGAAATTCTCCTGCCTCAGTCTCCTGCATACAGTAACTATGAGCATGAGTCACTACATCTAAGTGTGGGATAATGCTCTGTACACTGTAAAGCTTTGTCACTTGTACTGATTCAATAGAACACTGATTAGCCAGTAGGCAGGCAGGAAGTGGATGCAGGGCAACTAGACTAGGAAAATTTTGGGAAGAGGAAAGGCAGAGTAGCCGACACCAGCCAAACACAGAAAAAGCAGATGAGAATGTTACTTACTGTGAGAAAAGATACCAAGCCACATGGCTAAACATAGATGTGAATTATAGAATAGTTTAAGTGTAAGTGCAAGATAGAACTATGCTTGAGTTACTGGTCCAGCAGTTACAATTATATTTATTCTCTGAGTAATTATTTCATGACAGATGAACTTATGACTACATCTAAGAAGATGCATATTTCTATATTTTACTCTATTATCTTAACATAAACACTCTATTATTTTCACCATTATAGATACATCATCACTTTTTTGTACATTCAACTAGTATAGGGCATATGATCATTTTATATGCTCTGAACATTGTCTATTATAAACCAAGATTTACTGAAAGTTTTATATGTTCTATAGTAGCACATTTTTTGTCTTATAAAACAACTCAGTATTATTTATAATTATAAATTTCTAACTAATATTGTTGATAACAATAGAACACTATAACAACACTAAATAATTATATTATTTTGGGCTTCTGTTAATAATGTGTGAACAAGATAGGAAACAAAATTTTAATTTTTGCAGTAATTTTAGTTATTGAATGGGAAAATTCTATAATATCAATGTTGCTCAGACATGTAATTCATTAATAATCATAATACAAAGTAAAATTTTTGTAACATAAACTTTAAAATATATATGTATCATAAATATTCAACAGCTTTTACATCACGGAACTCTAAAACCTTGTTAACAACGTATAGCTTTTATCTGTTCATTTTGCTTTAAATCTTGATCTAACCTGAACTCATTAAATGACAAGTCTGCCATGAACAGAGCTAAGAATATTTTAGGACTTTTATTTATAACCATAGTGTAACTTTACATACTTTGCTATAGACATTTTTAATTAGATTACAAAGTGATGTTTTTCACTATGTAAAGAGTGAAACATGCTACAACACATATTGTATAAAACTCTAAAAAATTCCATAGTTTAGGCACACTATTTTTCCAGAAAATTAGGCAGATAAGTGCCCATATAATTAAACCTGAAGTGAAAATTCAATACAGTTTTTTACTCCTGAATAACAAATATCTAAAGAAAAACACACTAGCAAATTAATGATATTGTTTATTAAAATCTTCCAACTTACTGAGTGGAGAGTATTCACAAAGAAGTCTATAATCAAGAGCCTTGCTATGAAATAAACATTAATAATAGATCACACAATATTTAAATATTCCAGCATTTCTTCCTGTTCTGTACCACACGCGTTTGTTCCTTGAGGTTTTAATATCTGGCTTTGAAAGACCCTGCAATCTCCTACACTCTGGCCCACTTACTTTATCACTGCACACCACAGTTTCACATAGATCTGGATATGCCCTAGAATTAATCTTTCTCTCATCTAGACTTCATCTTGTATTTCTTACCTCTAAGCACCTGGTCACATAATGCCTCAGCCTAACCTACTCAGATATAGCCAATGTGAGATGTGCGTCATCTGAGATCAGGCATTAGACCATATAACATGGCTTCAGAGAAGAGGAGAGGCATAATAAAAGAGGAAGGCATATTCATTTATTAGGTTTGGGGCTGGTTTACAATGTGAAGGTGATGCTAAAATAGTACTATCATAGTCTGCTTTCATATCCACCAAGCAGCCTCATCTTCAAGAACTCTTTTCTTGCTCAGTTTTTAGACATTTAGACATACAATGTAGTAGTGCATCCTTTGAAATATATAAGGCTGGTCTCAGAACTGGTCTATCAATTTGGTGACTCTCCTTTATACTAAATACTAACAAGCCATTTAACATGGCACTTCTTTCTATTCAGTGTTAGTGGACAAAAGCTCATAATAAAAGACAAGAAAGTATAACATCCAGTTGCATATATGCTATTCAAAGAAGGTGTACAATGAGAGAAACTGAGATTTTTTTCCTTCCCAAGACACACATATTTCTTTCTAACATGTCTTTAAGAAATCCTACTTAAAGATAAGCAAGGGGTTAAATAAAATTATAAGGACAGCTCATGTTATGGAAGTCAGACTTTTTAAAGAGACTGAAACTAAGAAGGAAGCTATATCAGAAACATAGATTTTAAAACAGAATATCAGTGCGTGAAGACAAAATAGAAGAAGGATATCATTGAAAGAAAATAATATTTTGCAAAAGCCTGAAAAAAATAAAGGAAAATATAGCTGCTCTGAAAACACTAATATCAGTAACGGGAATAAAAGAAGAATGACACATTAACAATATGTTTAACCAGGGTCAAGTCATATGTCGTAGATGAGGCATCAAAATAAGTGATGCTCATTTGATAGAAGCTTTTAAATTCAGGTGTATTCCAAGTTCTGAAAGGCCACAATTAACAGCATGGTATTACAAATTAAGCAAAACTTCCTGTCATATTTGACAGAAAAAGAAATGTTGTGTATGACAAAATAAAGGCAAAAGAACACATTTCCAAAAATCTAGCTCTATAGACAATGACAGGAGGGGTTTTTTTTTTTTTCAAACTGAAGATTAAGGTAAAACTATTCAAACTGGAGCATAAGGAAAATAAACAGTGTCAGGATAGTTAAAAAGGACTAAAAAATAACACAGTATCACCTAAACAGCAGGAATCACTAAACATCTATTCATAATTATTTTGAACATTAAAACTTTGAATACCTTAACTCCCCACAAAAGACAAACACTAGCTCATTGAAATAGAAAACCAGACCCATCTTTTGTTTCATTAAAGAAATTCATCTCAATATCAAAATTTGATACAATCTTATGGTAAATGGGTTCAACAAGATATATAATTGGAAATAAGAGACAAGAAAGAATAATTAATTTTACATCTGCAAAATAGACTTTGAACCAAAGAGGCTACAGGAACACAAAACAGTTTATATTTGGTAGGGTTGGAGTAAAGGAAAAAAGAAAACTATAATGCAATGATAATCCTAACAATTACAATGAGTAATTATATTTTATCTCATTTTATATACATTAAGGAAAGAAAATAGAATGGCAATATTTCAGTTCTGAACAAAATCAACAGCATAAAAACAAGCACAAAGAGACTGTGGGATCAAATAATACCATAGTTCAAATGGACTTTATAGATAGCTACAGAACACCTATTTAAACGCTAAAGAATATTCACTGTTTTCAGCAGGTCATAGAATATTCTCTAAAATAGTCCATATTAGGACAAAAGCAAGACTCAACAAATAGAGTTTTATAATAGTATCCTGTATTCTGTTCGATCAAACTACAATAAATTTTATTAAAAACAGAAAGATAAACATTAGACAACACACATTAAGAGGTGAAACTAATTTTTAAATGGTGGTTAAAAAACTGAAAACAACAAAAAATAAAATAAATATTCATGTAATAGAATAATATAAACATAATATATGAAATATTCATAAAATATATTGAAGGCATTTTGAAATTAATTTTTCATTAATCATAAGTTTATTTTTTCATACATATAATAATTTTCCCTCCCTCCTCCCTCCCCCTACTTCTTCCATTCACTCCTCCTAACTTTTCATTCAGATATGGAACACCAACAAAGCATGGCAAATCAAAGCTGGGCAAGGCAACCCAGCATAGGGAAAGGGTGTTTAAAGTCTGAAGATAACTGTATTAGACTTAGTAAATGACAGAATTTTAAACATTTATTGAACTCAGTTTGTACATCTCTATGTGAACTCACCTGGATTTTGTACCCAGTGAACACACATAATTTTATAAAGGACAGATATGCAGCTCAGAAGCACAGAAGATGTAACAACAATAAGTGTGAGTGGCCATCCGAACACTGAAGCTAAACACAGTTTTTTCTGTAGGAGCAGTATTTGATCTGAACCTCCGAATCATCTCTGTAGCCACTTTAACTTTAATCTACAAATAATAAAATTCATTGTCCAAAAAATTAAATTAAGAGTTCTTTAGCATGTTATGATTAATGATATATAAGTTCTCATTTCAAAGGCAATGAGCCATTAATAGAATTGTTAATCATGGAAGAGAAAATATGTTATGATGACAAGGAAGAAAAATATTATTAAGGAAATATGTTTTTCCTTCTTAATAAAAAAATTTGTAACAACAAAATTGCTATTCCCTGAAATTCATATATGGAATTTATAAGTACTGTTATGTAGGCATAGAGATCAGTACATCTATTTTGCCATTAATTTAGATTTTTTCCTGCATTTAAAGTCTGCACAGTCCTCATGTGAAACAAAATAGGAAGAAATATTTTTATTAGTAACTAAACTTAAATTGTAGCAATTCAAGATAGTAGAGGTTGAAATAAATCTATTTGTTACTTTGGTTGGGCTTTTGTTTGTTTATTTGTTTATTGTATATTTCTCAGCAACAGTGCTATCACTACAATGTTAGTCAAAACATTTATCAATTATTTCTTTCTATGGTAGTGTACTTTTTAGCATTATAATCTGTCTACTAAGAAACATTAAAAGGTAAAAAAAATGAAGTATGGAATGAAAAAAAGTAAAGGGGAGAGAAAAGATAAATTGATAGATTAGACAGATCATAGATAGATAGATGATAGACAGATGATAGATAGATGAGAGACAGATAGATGATAGATAGATGAGAGACAGATAGATGATAGACAGATAGATGATAGATAGATGAGAGACAGATAGATGATAGACAGACAAATGATAGATATATAGGAGATAGACAGATGATAGATGATAAAAAGAAGACATATGATTATGAGAGAGTCAGAAAAATTAATCAGTGCCTCAGTGCCTGTGTCTTAACTTTTAGATTCTCTACTAGAAGAATGCTGTACTTATTTATAGAAAAATAAAATAATAAATGCATTCAATGATGAAGATGAAGATAAAAAATTTATAACTGTGGGGAAAAGCAGTCTTTTAGTGCAAACTTGTAATCAGAAAGGACAATAACTAATAATTATCTGAAAATGGACTTTAGTTAAGACAAACAATTAATAAAAATCTGTGCATGACTGTCTTTTAGGAAAGGCCAATGAAAGCATATTGAACTCTTCAAAAATCCTCAAGTTCATCAAGTAAAAATCAGGGCTATAAATATGTATAAGATCTTGATCACTAAAGAACATCTCAATGAAAGAATATTGATATTTTTTAATATTTTATACATGTGGAAATATTGATATTAAAACCATTACTGTTACCTTTATTAGTTTTTTTAAATAGGAATTATGGGCATAAAGGAGCATCAAGGAAGGCCAAACTTGAAAATTTTAGAACCATAATAAATGAATTGACTGTCATTTCTATTAGAAGATGAAAAACCCATTAAAAGGGAATAATTCCAATACCAGAGTTAAGAAAATTTTTTGTGTGTGCTCTGCTTATGCTGCTAAAGCTACCAAGAAGCTTTCTGGATGTTCACTAAAATAGGGTCATATTTCCAAATAGGCCCACCATACTGTATTGATTATTGATTTTTGCTTGGTTTTCACTGACCATTGCTTAATTGTAAATGAAGACTGAAATTAGGGAATCTGTGTGTTGTGGAATATTATTTTAAGGTATGTTACTTTTGTTGATACTGTGGAACATTTGCTTTAAATATGCAAAGATATGCTGCATTTTTTATCTTTTACTTGTTTAATTTTTAGTTATTTTACTGTGTCTATCTAAAACGTCTGATGGTTTAATAAAGAACAGAATGACCAATAGTGAGGAGGGAGAGAAAAATAGGCATAGCTAGCAGGCAAAGAAAATAAATAGAAGGATAAACCTGGGAGGAGAGAGAAGAGAGATGGAGTAGAGAAATACTGGAAAAGAAAAAAAGAAGACAAAAAGATAAAAGAGAATGGAGGACACTAGAGGCCGGCCACCCAGCCACCTAGCTAAACAGCCACACAGCCACACAACCACTCAGTCAGCCAGCCACACAGCCAGCCAACCACATAGCCACCCAGACATAGCCACACAGCCAACCAGCCACACAGACATACCGCCACATAGCCACACAGCCACAGCCATTTATCCACAGAACCTCAGTCAGCCCCACATCCACCTTGTGGATACACAGCAAAACAGCATACTGAAACACAGACACACAGACACACAACCACAGAGCCACAGAGCCACAAGCCAGCTACATAATAAGAGTGAGAGTAAGACTTACTGGGGTAAGATAAAGGAAATACCAGAGGCAAATAGCAGATGGGATAATTTAGCGTTAAAACAAGATGGCAGGAAAAAAGCTAAGCTAAGACCAGGAATTTCTAATTAAGCCTCTCTGTGTAATTTATTTGTGAGCTGGGTAGCAGGCACCCCAGGAGAGTGAAAACCAGAAAACAACGTCTATAGTAATAATCTAATTTTCTTTTTTATAACATTTGTTTGGTTTTTACTGTTGTTATTATTTAATTTCCTTAACTGTTAATGCAAGATGTTCGTCTTTTTCAACAAGTCATTTTTAACTAGAGTTTACTACAGATAAAACAGTGCTTCCTAAATAATGCATTGTGAGTGAAATTATAAATATCTGCCCATTATTTCTTGATAGTTCTTACCTCACTGTCACTAAAACTAACAGCTTTCTTTTTCCACTTTTAGTACCGTATCATGATGACACACATTTATTAAGACCAGAATAATTATATACTAAGTAATTATCTTTTTGTCACCCACACCCAAATGAACACTCCACTCACAGATTATTAATTCTTAATTCTAAAAGAGTATATGTAATAATTTTATTGTTGGAATTCTCCATTTGATATTAGGCTATAGTCTTGATAAATGTGGTTATGTTATACAAATTTTAACATTTCTTAATTTTCATTATTATCATTTGCTATTTAACATTTGTTTTACATTTAGTTTTAACTGTAGAAATATGTTATGCAAAAGCAAATTTAAAATATTTTATAATTCATACATAAAATATTTCATAAATCTGATGGGAATGCTTGCTATTGTTTAACTCATATATTCTATAAATTGCTAATGAATGTACCATTTGACAATGTTGATAATAACCTTGAAGGTAATGCTCACTATTAGGAGTTGAAAATGATCAAATAGAACATTCATCAAAAGTGGCCCATTGTGGTAGACTATGGAGTCCATTGGGTATATTTCCAGGAGTGGTAAAGCTGCATAATCAATAAAAATAGATTATCTTTAAAAAGAAACTTTCCTACAGATTTACAATGGCGGTACTAGTAGTCATCTTTTCTCCCAGCAATAATGAATGGTTCGCCCTTCCCCATATCCTTAACAGCATTTGTTGTCAGAATTTTTGATGGAAGTAATTTTGATTGGGCTATATATATCAATTTGTATATCAATGTGATTTTAATTAGCATTTCTCTCATAAAAAGAGTTTGTAAACATCCATTTTACAATAAAAAGAAAAACCAGCATACAATTTTAATCAACAAATGAACACATCTGAAAACTTCTACACAAACAGTATAATTTTGCTATTCTTTCAAGAAAAAAATAAAATCTGCTATTTTATTCTTTTCTCTTTCTGTTTTTATATACCAACCTTAATTGGAAACACACATATTTTTTCCCTTAAGATAATTTATAAAATCTATTTTCCTTCCTTTTACACCTCTATTCCTGTTATAGATGTTTTATCCTCTCCAGGCGCCCAGCAATACTCAAGACCATAAAATTACATCTCAGGATATGGAGCTCTAAGGGAGAACATGCAACATTTATCTTTCCGAGTATGGATTAAACCACTAAATATTATCTATTCCAATTTTATTAATTAACTTGTAAAGTTTATGATTTTACTATTATTTGTCAATACTTTTTCATAGCATACATGTACCATAATTTCATTATCCATCCATCAGTAGAAGGACATTTAGTTATCCTCCAAAACCCAGCTGTTACAGATACAGCAATAATGAACATGGCTGAACAATTACCTGTGAAGTAGGCTGTCAGGAATTTGGGCATATGTCATAAAGGGATATAGCTGGGTAATGCACAAACTTTACTTTTAGCTATGTGATGATTTTTATTATTTTCAGAGTATCTTGTGTAGTACTTGATTTCAAGAACAGTACGTGAGGATTCTCTTTTCCACACACCCCTGACAGCAGCTTGTGTCTGGAGTTTTGCTGATCTTTGTCATTTTGATTGAGGTGAACTAAAAATTTCAAAACTGTTTTGTTTTGCATTTCCTACATTGCTAAAGATAGTGAACATTTCTCAAAATATTCCTTATCATTCTTTCCCCTTTATTTTAAAATTTTTGAGGACTTCTTATTCAGGTCTCATTTCTATTTTCAAAATTGATATTTTCCTTTATATAACTGTTTTGAATTTTTCTTTTGAGCTCTTTATTTATTTTAGATGGCAATGTTCCATCAGATCTATAGCTTGCAAAGGTCTTCTCCCAAATGCTGGTCTTTCTTTTATCCAAATGATTGAGTTTTTACCTATATAGAAACTTTGTAAGACCCACAAAAGACAGGAAAATTTCATTCCTGATGCAGGAAACCTTGCTAATTAACTGAGATTAGTGTAATCACAGATGATGGAGAAAATCTACAACTACAAAACTCCAAGTTTTAAGGAAATATACTCCCTAAATTATACTTTAGATATTTACAAAGATTATATATACAAAGTCATATGTGTGAGTGTGTATGTTTATATGTTTCAAGGACAGGAAGTTTTGGTACATATATATATATATACATATATATGTATATATGTATACTGTTGTGGGATTCAGGTGTCAGCTGATAAGGTCCAAAGAAGCTTATCCAGGGTCCCGGGCTCCTGGAGGGGGTGTGGCCAACCCCTTTGATAAGGGGCTGCTGGGACGCTGGGGGGCTCTCTTCCTGGTTCCGGGCTGCGAGAGGGGATTCCATCGTCCGTCCGTCTGCAGACTCCAGTTCCTGTTCAGGTGCTATTGTAATCTGTTGCTGGTACCGTGAGTTATATTTTAATAAATATTTTTCTAGTATTGGTGTTCTTGTGGGTAAACTCCGCCTACATCTGGCGCCCAACGTGTCCCGGACCCACGGGCGGGCCCACGGGACGGGTTTAATTCACACTCAGGTCAGGTTTTGAGTGTGGGCAGGGCTTATCCAGCCCCGTGCGGATTTGGTTTTGAGCGGTGACCTCCAAACGGCTTACTCCATCAGTTTCCGAGGCTCCCGCTCTGGTTCAGCCGGCCCCGCTGCTGCGCGCGGTCGGTAGCCCCACCCTCCCCCAGCGCACGCCTTCCGAGGCTCCCGCTCTGGTTCAGCCGGCCCCGCTGCTGCGCGCGGTCGGTAGCCCCACCCTCCCCCAGCGCACGCCTTCCGAGGCTCCCGCTCTGGTTCAGCCGGCGCCAGCGGCGCTCCAGGCCTCTCACCAGCCGCACGGCCTCGGCCCCGCTGCTACGCGCGGTCGGTAGACCCCCCCCCACCCAGCACACGACCCGCGGATAGCTGCCTAGACCCGGGCCGGTTGCAGCTGCCGCGCGCGGTCTGTAGCCCCGCCCCTCGACCAGTCGCGCGGCTGCGGCTCCGCTGTAAGCGGTCGGTCTGTCTAACCGCTGCGCGCGCGCGCGCGCGCGCGCGGTCGGTATACCAGTCGCGCGGCTGCGGCTCTGCTGCCTAGCTTAAAGGCTGACCCGGGCTGTCTGCCTGCTGCGCACGTGATCGGTAACTTCACCCCTCCCCCAGTGCGCGGCTCTCTGCCTAGCTAAACGGCTGAGACCCGGGCTGCTTGCTTCCGCCCCTAGCTGTACCGCTGCTCAGTTCATTTTAATTGAGTTTGAACTGCGGCTGCACGAGCGCCCTTCCCCCAACCTGGCTGGCTGAGTTTGACCCAAAAACTGCAGATTCAAGCAGCAGCTCCGCCCCTAACCCCTGTAACCTGGGACAATTGTGAATTACTCCTGTAGGTGAACAAAGATAACTAAAACCATTCTATCTTGTAATTAACATCCTGTCTTGACTTGTGAGAATTTGTTTTTTCCAAAGATTCTATTTTGTCTGCTGAGACCCTCTAACACCTAGGATCTGTGAATAGCGTGCTGAGTGTCTCTACAGCGGCCATACAGCAGGGCACTAAACGTTATTGTGACACCTTCTGACCACACAGCGTCATTGCACCTGGATTGAGGTAATGGCTGACAACTATTCTTTTGAGGAATTTGGTATATATTTTTCCACGATGGTTGACAAGTTTTTAAATGAGTATCTTGAGGTATTCAGTACCCCAGTTTTACTATTTCTTGGTCTGTTTCTGTATGTTGTGTTCCACAATAGAAGGGTGATGACTGAGGTCACGAATCTGAACTTTCAATTACCATCCAAACTTGGTATTATAGAATCATCAAACGCTACACTGTCAGATGACGTTAAGCAGATGCAGACCTTCAATCAGCAGCTGTTGTCCAGGATATGTGAATTAGACTCTGCTATGTCTAAAACGATGGATATGCTACAAACTGGTTACAACAAGCTTTCACATAATGATAACACTGTACTAGAACAATATAAACTCTACGTAACTGATGAAAACAAGAAACTTATTGACCACATTAATAAACTGGATGAAAAAATCATTAATTATGTTAATGATGTAGATCTGAAAATTGCTAACTCGGCGAGGTCTTTAGACCTAGAACAATATAAACTCTACGTAACTGATGAGAACAAGAAACTTGTTGACCACATTAACAAAGTGGACGAGAAAATCATTAATTATGCTAATGATGTAGATCTCAAAATTGCTAACTCGGTGAAGTCTTTACAAGGATCACTTCATCAAGAAAGTCAAACTTTGAGACAGATGGTATCCGAAATACAAGAATTTGTACCTGCACTGTCCAAATTCCAAGAATGGGAATCCGTAGTGTCCAAAATCCAAAAATGGGAACCCATTATATCCAAAATGGAAGAATGTGGGGACCATATTGCAACACTACAAAAGGGCAATGATACATCTGATGCTCAGAACAGTTCAGGTCAACCCCCAATGGGGTGTTATGGTACTGGAAATACTTTACATAAAGTTGTAAACATCACGGGGATACCTCCTTCACCACCACTATTATTCCCAGCTACTATTCAGACCAAGATGGCACCAGGGGGTTCCTCAGAATATGTAGAGTATAGTTATGAGCCACTACATATGAAAGACATCAAAGATTTTAAAGAGGCAATATCCATGTATGGTATTCACTCTACTTATGTAAAGCAGCTCCTGAATTCATGGTCTGCAAAAAACCGAATCCTCCCCCTCGATTGGATGCAGCTAACGGCTGCTGTCTTGGACCAGAGTCAAAATTTGCAGTGGAGAAGCTGGTTTAGAGAAGAAGCCAGGACCTTAGAACACCAAGGAAGAATTAGGGGTTTCTTTGCTTCTCAGGACCAAATCCTTGGTGAAGGAATGTTTGCTGACGTGAAGACTCAGACTACTTATGACGAACATACTTTATTGCTATGCCGTACGGCCGCACTTAATGCATGGGAAAAGATTTTAGACTCAGGTCAAAAAGTTGAGCATTATGCTAAGGTCAAACAAGGTTTAAAAGAGCCTTATACTGACTTTCTATACAGGCTTACCACGGCTGTAAATAGAGCAATATCAGATCCAGAAGCTAGAAAGCAAATAATACTTTCTCTGGCCTTTGATCATGCTAATCCAGAATGTAGAAGAATGCTTCTGCCTTTAAAAATCAGAGCCGCACCTCTAGAAGAATGGATTCAATATACAATCAATGCTGAACCTCTCCATAGTAATGAAGACAATTGGGTAGACCAAACCATTGATAAGGTAAGGAAGAGGAACCAAGGAATCACTTGTTTCAACTGTGGTAGACAAGGCCATGTAAGACGAAACTGTACACAAAGTACTCTTGGAAACGAGGCCCGATCTAGGTTTAATTCGAACAGAAGGCCATTGCCTTCTGGATTATGCAGAAGATGTGGCAAGGGACGACATTGGACCAATGAATGTAGATCTACCAGAGATAAAGAAGGCAACCCTCTGCCATCGGGAAACGCCTTTCGGGGCTTCCCCCGGGAAGCCCCCCAAAATCAGACTCCAAATTCGAGGATGGTGAGATCATATCCGGTCGTAGTAGAAGACCAGCATTCTCAAGACGAATAGAACACCCAATACCTGATCTTGAAAAACATACGATATCAGATGATAACATAAATTCAAAAGAAGATTCAGAAACTCCAAAGAAAATTACGAAACGGATATTTTGGCAGACTTCGATAAATGAACAAAGACCAAAATTGGGTGTACTGATAGACAATATTTATATCCAGGGTTTAGTCGACACGGGGGCTGATGTTTCGATCATAACCCCACGGTCCTGGCATCCGAGATGGCCTTTACAGACAGTAGATATCCAATTTCTGGGTATTGGAACAATATCTCAGGTGAAACAGAGTGTGAGGTGGCTTGAATGCATAGGACCAGAAGGTCAGAAAGGACGGTTAAAGCCATATATGGCTGATATAGCAGTGAATCTGTGGGGTCGCGACCTCCTAATGCAATGGAATACCCAGATTAAAATCCCTCCTGGTTATGATGTCAGCCAAAGGATCAACTATGTTTCCAAAAATGACAAAAATTCACCAGCCATTCAAGTTGTACAAAAGAATCGCCCTCTTAATAAAACACTCACAGCACTGCCTTTGAAATGGTTAACGGAAAAGCCTATTTGGGTTCAACAATGGCCTTTGACAAAGGAAAAACTTCAGGCGTTAGAACAGTTGGTACAGGAGCAGTTACAGGCTCAGCATATTGAAGAATCAACCAGTCCGTGGAATTCTCCTGTTTTTGTTGTCAAGAAGAAATCTGGAAAATGGAGGATGGTGACAGATTTAAGAGCAATTAATAAGGTGATTCAACCTATGGGCTCCTTACAATCTGGTATTCCCCTGCCTTCTCTGCTACCTAAAGGATGGCCTATTACAGTTATTGACTTGAAAGATTGCTTTTTTACCATACCTTTACAGGAACAGGACAAAGAGAAATTTGCTTTTACAGTGCCTACTTTTAATAATTCAGGGCCAGCTAAGAGGTACCAATGGAGAGTCCTGCCCCAAGGAATGTTAAATAGTCCCACTTTATGCCAATATTTTGTACAACAACCACTAGAAATACTACGCAAGCGCTTCCCACAATCTATCATTTACCATTATATGGATGATATTTTGTTGGCAGACCCAAACCCACAGACATTAGAAACATTATTTGAAGAACTACAGAAAGTATTGCCTAATTGGGGACTGCAAATTGCTCCAGAAAAAGTACAGAGGGGAGATTCTATCAATTATTTAGGATATAAGATAGGTTTACAAAAAATTAGACCACAAAAGGTAAAATTAAATAGAGATAAATTGAAGACTCTTAACGATTTTCAAAAGCTACTAGGAGATATTGCTCATATACGGCCCATGATTGGTATAAAAAACTATGAACTAGTTAATTTATTCAAGACTTTAGAAGGTGACAAGGGTTTAAATAGTCCAAGAAAACTATCTGATGAAGCTGAGAAAGAATTAGAGTTGGTAGAAAGAAAACTTCAGGAAACACATGTGGATCGTGTGGATCCAGACTTGGAATGCATACTTGTTATTTTACCCTCAAGACAATCTCCAACAGGAATCTTAATGCAAAGAGAAAGCATCATATTAGAATGGATATTTCTGCCACATAGGCCAAGCAAAAAGATGAAGACATATATCGAAAAAATTGCTGATCTGATTTTTAAAGGTAAATTGAGACTCCGCCAATTGACTGGAAAGGACCCTGCAGAAATTGTTGTGCCTCTGACTAATGAAGAAATTGAACGATTATGGGCAGACAGTGAACCTTGGCAAAAGGCTTGCAGTGACTTTTTAGGAGAAATTAATAATAAATATCCCCAAAACAAGAGAATTCAATTTATAAAGGAAACTAATTGGATCTTTCCTCGTGTAGTACAAGATGAACCAATTTCTGGAGCTCCTATATTTTATACAGATGCAAACAATTTAGGGAAGGCTGGCTACAAGTCTGAAAACCTAACTAAAGTGGCTCAGAGCCCTTATAACTCTGTTCAAAAGTCAGAACTATACGCGATCATTATGGTGTTGTTGGATTTCACAGAGCCTCTTAACTTAATTACTGACTCTCAATATGCAGAAAGAGTTGTTTCACATATTGAAACTGCTGACTTCATTCCTGATGATACGGACTTGACCTTACTATTCATACAACTACAAGATATCATCAGAGGTAGGATACATCCTATGTACATAACACATATCAGGGCACACACGGGCCTCCCAGGCCCTCTAGCGCAGGGTAATGAGGAAATAGATCGGTTGCTAATAGGAAGCGTGCTAAAGGCCACAGAATTTCATGAAAAGCATCATGTTAACAGCAAAGGGCTGAAGAAGAGTTTTCCCATCACTTGGATTGAAGCAAAGGAAATACTAAAAAAATGTGACACTTGCTCTTTCTATAACCAACCATCTTTACCTGCAGGAACTAATCCTAAGGGTACACACGGAAATGAGATATGGCAAATGGATGTGTTTCACTTTCCAGAATTCGGAAAGATGAAATATGTACATCATACTATTGACACCTATTCTGGAATGCAATGGGCGACTGCCCTGAGTTCAGAAAATGCTGATGCTGTACTTACTCACCTTTTGGAAGCCATGGCCGTATTGGGAATTCCCACTCAGATTAAGACTGACAATGCTCCAGCTTATGTCTCCCGAAAAATGAAGATAATTTTTGCATACTATGATATAAAGCATATTACAGGGATACCACACAATCCTACAGGACAGGCAGTCGTGGAGAGATCTCACCGCACATTAAAAGAGATGCTTTATAAACAAAAGAAAGAAATGAAAAAGCCCAGAGAGAGGTTGCATAGTGCCTTATTGACTTTAAATTTTCTTAATGCTGATGAAAAGGGAACTTCAGCTGCTGAGAGACATTGGGTAGTAGAAAAATCTTCTGAGTTAAATCAACCCATTTACTTCAAAGATGTGTTGACTTCCGAATGGAAGCCAGGGTATGCGCTTCGGTGGGGTAGGGGTTTTGCTCTTGTTTCAACAGGGACAGAAAAGATATGGGTACCAACAAAACTAATAAAAGCCCGCTTCGAAAAGGAGTCTCTTCCTGAACAAGAAAAGTAACTGCTCATCCCTGACATGACAAACGGATGCGTGGTAAGGAAAACACACTTAACAAACCTGGGGCAGGGTCTCTCAGTTTTGTCTTTACAGGAAAATGGATACAACTATTTTTACGGCATTGTCTAAACATTGAATAATTACTCACCTGCAATAGAAGACAGACTGATGATTAAAGACTGTACAAGACGGACTACGAGACCAACTGATACACATGTGCACTACTGGGTAATTTCTCAATTTTTACTGCTTTACATCTTACATCTACATCTCAAAAAAAAAAAAAAAAAAAAAAAAGGTCCTGATTTGACTATTAATAAGGCTGGATTTGGATTGGGAACTAGTGGCTTTCTCCCTCTCTAAACCCAAGCATATTGGTAAAGAAATATGAAAAATTCTGTCTCACATCATAAAAGCCACCTGGTGTGAGACAGAAGGCATAATATTTAGGGACCAATATTACTGTGACTTCATCTTAAACCTTGTTCCTCCCTGTTTCTGTACTTCTCAAACATCTCATTCTGTCTGCTTCCAGTCTCCTAAAGTCATGAAAGATATAAATATCTTTTGAATATCGACAATGCTTAAGTTTTCCACTGTAAATAACATTTCCTCCTATCAGCTATCTACAAAGAATCTGGAACCGAAATGGGGCCTCCACCGGAACAACTCCCGTTAGTAAAACAAAAATAAAAGAAAGAGTATGAGAGAGAGAAAATAAGAGACAGGTAGACAGACAGAGACAAAAATAGAAAAATCAAGAACTTGGTGTGCACCGGTCAATAATTGCTTTCAAGAAATAGATTATTCAAAAACAGCTGCAAGATAGCTCCTTATGATTATCCTTCAGATCACACTGCTAATTAAGTTTCCAGATGGAGTTAACCACTATCCTAAAATTGGTTATAGATGTATGTGGTCAGTCCATTAGGAACTAACCATTGTTTTAGCTTTTACAGGACCCCAAAGAGATGCCATCGCCCTTAAGTCAGCAGGAAGCAACCTTATAAACGACTACGCCCCCTTTCCCAATAAGTTTTATGATCCAAAGGTTGTGGGTAAAACTGGGTAAAAGACAAAGCTATAATATAGCATCAGAGATCTTTTTTTTAGAAGAGAGGGGGAATAGATAGGATAGATAAAGGTAGACTGTTCTACCTACCTATACTTCATTTTAGCTGAATGTATGGACTAAGCTAAAGACAATTTGCACTATCATAGATATCTGTATATTGATACTAATGCAAAATCATTTTATATGTTTAATTGTGATAATTTGTACATTGGTACAAAGTTTAATCTGAGATTGTTTTATGTAACCAAAGCAACTTGTACTTCGATATAAATCTGAATCTGTAACTATTATGTAAAGCTGAATCTAAAATTGCTATATTTTATGTATGCTCATACCTTTGTTTAAAATATTTGCACATCATTGCCATGTATACTATGCAATTACTACCTTCATTTAACTATACTAGATATAATGTATGATTGCACTAGTTATGATATATGCACAAGATGTTTTATATACCTCTGTTTAGATGATATATATGTATTTACATGTCTAAAATGCTGTGGACACTTTACCTGGTAAAATACCCCTGGCTAATGCTCGATAGTTCTACTAAGGGTCATTGTTCAGAGATTGTACATCCCTTATATAAGTATTCTAATTTTTAGTACAGGGTTTATTCCTTAAGACGATAAGATCTGCCGTCAACACTATTTAAGGTATCATATCCCAGTCATTTCAGATACAGGTTAGAATATCATAGATGGACAAGAATCTTCAACCGTTTCATAGACCCAGAGAATATGGCATTTAACATTTAAAATTTGGCCACGAGAGACACGACGACTCCTGGTGTCACTGCTCCCTTCACGAGATGGTGTTGAGCATCAAGGATACTCCATTGGAGTTGGTCCTTTTGGCAAAAAATGGCCGGTTGAGTAAGGAACTGTCCTTACCTTGATTGCTGACAGTACACACATGATATCAAGCTGGATGAACAAATTGAGATGGAGACTGACGAAACCTGCCTAGACAGGATAAGACAGTCCCTTCAAAACTGTTCTGCTTGTAAAAAGATCTGTCAGATGCCATAGGCCTATAGCCAATCCGATAGATGCTCTAACGGTGCACAAATCCAGAGGTGATTGTCCAGGTAGCTGTGTTGCTGTCCTCTCCCAAATTTTGGAAGTAGCTGCTTCCATGTACTTCTGTCTTTCAGACAAATTTACCTTCCTTCTCAGGTCTTGAAGAGGTTGAAAAATAGATGTTTAAGGTTTCCACCCTAGTATCCCTTAGATAAGAACACTCAGGTGTTAGATTCTCACTTTCCCAGATTAACCCTTTAAAATAATCTATACACCCTACTATCTACCAATATTCTAAAACTATTAGATATACCTTATATAAGTTAGGCTTTGATTAGCAATTGTACTTTAACCTCTCCTAGATACTACCTCATAATGATTCCTACTGTACATAGTCTTAGTTTAGAACCTTCTTAGTTAGAAAAAGGGGGGAGATGTTGTGGGATTCAGGTGTCAGCTGATAAGGTCCAAAGAAGCTTATCCAGGGTCCCGGGCTCCTGGAGGGGGTGTGGCCAACCCCTTTGATAAGGGGCTGCTGGGACGCTGGGGGGCTCTCTTCCTGGTTCCGGGCTGCGAGAGGGGATTCCATCGTCCGTCCGTCTGCAGACTCCAGTTCCTGTTCAGGTGCTATTGTAATCTGTTGCTGGTACCGTGAGTTATATTTTAATAAATATTTTTCTAGTATTGGTGTTCTTGTGGGTAAACTCCGCCTACAGTATACATATATATGTATATATATATTTATATATATATATGTAAATTACATTCAACCAAAAACTAGAGTGGAGAAGTAAGGTCTAAAATTCTAGAACTGCAACATCCACAAAAATTCTAGATCTAAGGATTGAAGAATATTTCAGAAATTTCAGAAGAGGGTGTAGAGAGTTAGATTCTAGAAGCCAGAATTATTTGTAAAAGGTGTGTCCACGAATGTCATCATCTATAGCCATGAGATCTCAAATATATCTACTTAAAGAAGAGTTGAACAGGAAAAAATTAATGGAAATGTTAAAAAAGAAGTGTAACAACTGAGGTATGAACCCTATACAGAAAGTTATAGGCATGTATGGAATCCTAACTACAGGAGAACAAGCAAGCAAAATGTAATGAGGGAAAAGAGTGGATATCAAAGGTACATAAGGCATTAGGCATTAAATATATATGTATTTAACCTAAGTGTTCTGGAGATATTTGTGGTAGTTGGAATTAGAGACTTGAGAGAGTTAGATATTAGGGAAACATGCATTGTTAAAGTGTATGATAATATCTTATATCATGTTGGCTAACCTCCCCCAAAATCTAATTATATACAATGTTACTTGTATATACAATATGATAGTTTTTTAATTGTACTATATGGGACTAGTGATTTAAAATGTACTTACATTGTGCAATAATAATTGTGTTAAATGTTCTATTACAATAAAGACTATAATTGCTGAAAATAAACATCCTTTGAGAGTGAAAACTGATTCTCTTTAAAAGATGTGTAGTTTCCAATAAATTCAATACGTACTTTTCAAAATCATTCAACAGTTGGAGCAAATTAGATAACCCAATCACTATTTGAAATTCTACTAAATAACAATTTCTCCATCAACTATTCATATATAGTGAAAAGTAGTTTTCATCCAGTAATGTGGACAGACTCCGTGGATGAATGGATAAAATTCTTACAAATATTTTCTGAAAATAACTGTACACCCCTGCTGCACATACATAGGAGACATTAATAATTAATTTTAAGTTTTATGCTACTGGCCACTTCCACTACAGAACCTTGGCGAAACAATTACATCTGTGAAATATGCCTACATTATTGTTGACATTTATGGAAAAATTCAATATCAGCAGCCATTGTTGGTTAATTAACACACAAAGAAAATGCTTTCTAATAATTCAGTAATTTCATGAGCATTATTTTTTACACAGTAGTAGTGAACATATTTTTTGAAAATATGTGCTGACTATATTGTTACCTATATAGTCTAATAAAGGTTCATTTGACCCTAGCTATGCTGATTAAAATTCATAATGTAAACCATCAATTTCATTAAATGCTGATCATTCTCCTCATCATGTTCACACTTCAGCTCATCCATAATTTGTTGAATTTATAATAAATTAGTAATAAATTGAGTTTGTTTAAATTTTCTACATGTCTTTAATTAATTTTCACAGTCTTGTGATAAAAAATATGGTACTTATTTTGAGGACACTAATCACTATAAATCCACATTGTGTAATATCACACTTAAAACATTTTTAGACTATGTGTCTCTCTCGGGCAAGCATGCACTATGAGTTCAAAAAGTGCACAGTAATAAGCATAATACCTAGGAACATTTCTTTTACTAATCCATCTATTCTCATTACTCTATATTATTTTAGTGCTTAATTTCATAGACTAATTACATTATTGTTGCTGTTTACATTTATAGTATTTGAATACTTAATATGCATGTGGATGATATTGACAATAAAAATTTTTAGGATTGTGAATTTTTATTCATAAATATATGCATAACAGACTTTCTCAATCAAGAATTTGTGGGTATACAAGCAGAAATTATTAGTGCTAACCATAAACCCTCTGTGATTATATTGTTTAACATAAAATTCAGTTTAGAATTCATATAAGGGTAATTCACTTCTTTTAAAGTTAAGTCTGTGAATGTTATTTTATTTAGTAATGGCCATCTTTTTCCTTTTTTGCTTTCGTCTGTCAGGTTTAATGTTTATAGGTTATAATTTATAAATAACATTTTATATTCCAAATATTTTTCTTTTACACCAATCTTATTGAATATGTTAAATTTCTTGTCACTCTTATTGTATGAATGGTGACACTGATTCATAATTTCAATTCATCCTATTATGAATGAAGTCAGATCATACAAATTAGAAGCAGCAAAATGAAGAAACCAGACAGACACTGGGCATAACATTCAAGGCATCGGTGACCCACATTCTGCATTTAGGTACTGCATATTAGAGTATTACAACCAAATGTGATTGCACTCAGCACACACATTTAGAGGAGGCACATTCTAGTAAAACTGTAAAAAACAATATAGCAAAATTCTGGCAGAATATATCAGTATACATTTCCACAACTTACCTACAAAAAATATTAGTTGAAAATATGTCAGATAATTTTATTTTACAAATATGACTGATATTATGATGGATCTTAAATAGGTTTGGGGGATTTATTCTACTTGTATAAGCCCTTGAATTATTTATTTATTTATTTATTTACTTACTTACTTACTTATTTATTTATTTATTTAATATTCAATTCATTATATAACATTAAGTTTGTTATATTATAGCCATCTTTTGAAATATACAGAATTCCAGTAAAACAGTTTGTCAAGGATTACCATGATTTCCACCACTACTTCTTGGAATTTAGGGAAACTACTTTTTTATTATAAATTCTTTTAATTTTTATTTATACGTATTATTACAAATAAATGTCCTAAATTTGTCTGAGAAGTAGAGGTAGCAATTTTTTGATGGGAGCATTCAGCATAAACAATTACCAAATTATAATTTTTAGCTATTAATAATGTAATTTTGATGTCATTATTTTAATTAATGCACTTCGGTTATTTTTATTATTTAATAGAAGGTTGAGGATGCTGTGGGATAATGCTCTTGTCCCTCCGACTAGTTTAATAAAATGCTGAATTGCCATAAGACAGACAGAAAGTATGGGTGAGGCTACCAGACTAAGAAAACCCTGGGAAGAGGAAGAGCAGAGCAGAGATAAGAAGATGAAATGCTGCTCTGAGGAAAGGTACTATGCCTCTTGGCTAATCATAGGTTTATTAAAGATTAAGAGTTAACAAGTAATATGCCTAAGCAATAGGCCAAACAGCTTTTAATTGATATAAATAAAAATTGATTTTAAGTTCCAAATTTTATTCCTTATGAATGTTTTTCTTTGAGGTATTGAAAAGCTATGCCTACAGTGACAAGCACCATTATACAATTCTTCCTGATCATTGTGTGTATACATGTAGCACATGGCAATTACTGTGGGAGATTATGTTGCTACATTGTAAATAATTGTCCCACCCACTGGTTTAATAAAAAGTGCTGATTGGCCAAAGGCAGGCAAGAAGTGTGGGCGGGGCTACCAGACTAAGAAAACTCTGAGAACAGGAAGCACAGAGCAGAACGCCAGAGAGAAGCCAGAAGAATCACAGGACAACTATGCTGCTCTAAGAAAAGGTACAGAGCCCCATGGCTGAACAGGATAAGAGTCATGGGTTAGTTTAAGGGTAGAGAGCTAGCAAGTTTTATGCCTGGGCCTGAGGTCGATCAGCCTAAAACTATTGAAAACATCTGTGTGTCTCTGCAGTCTGGGGTCTGCGGGCCTAAACCTTGAGGCAAGGCTTGAAAGTCTGGGCCAGAAACATCATACTAAAAATTAGCACTTCAATTATTTTACATTTAGAGTATTAGAATAACTGATTCTATGAATATGTATGTAAATATCATTATATACATTCTCCTTTGTTTTGAGTAAATATATAATGTAGCACAATAAATAGCTTTCATACATTATAATCCAGAGGCTTCAACAAGTAAGTTGTGGTAATTATTGAGCCTCTCAAATGATAAGCTTCTATCTACTGAGACTAAAATTATAATGTCATTTTTATTGATAACATCAAAACTGCCTCTTTAATCACTACATAAATTTCCTTGACTAGTAATAAAACATGTTTTTAAAAAATATAAAACTTTTATAAGAAGTAATACTTAACTATTTCAGAATCTTCTGTAACTGTATGAGAAATAATAAAAAAATTTCAATGATTTAAACATTCCAAAAGACATAAAGCAAATACAATTTGATAAAATAGTTATTAAATAGTGATGTATAAACATTGTATCTGTCATATAAGGACAAAGAAGAGCTTGGGGTTCACTGTACTAGGAGCTGAAGCTTGCGGGTGTTTCCCTAAAGACATATATGACAGAAGAGTCGTGGCCTGATAATTGCAGCCTGTGAAGATGAAAGACATGAACGATAAAATGGGATCATCTCAGTGAGCCTAAACAGGCCCTTCAGGACAGTGACTGACAAAGCATCCTTCACCTCAGACACATATGGGGAAGCTAATGAGGTCACCAGAGAGGACTGGACATATTTCTTAGACTTTGGATAAAGATTCTGAGACTAGAATTTCCTGGTAGCAGTGAAGCAAGTCCCTTTTTAAAATTGTAGTGGCTTAGCATTTAACTAATAAAACTATATGGGAATTAGTTTGAAATATTTAGACATTATTTTTTATGTGAAAAAAATAAAAAATCATTTACTAATTTGAAATACCTTATCTTTTACCCCAAGCCCTGTCTGTTGAAGATATGACTATGAGAAAAAAAAGAAAAAACAGTAAAATGTGTTGACATGGTGACCAGATAAGATAATATGGATCCTTTAAGATAGAAATCAGTCTATTTTATGAATTTGTGTATGGGCTTAAGTAGGTGTGTGCATGGGTTTATGTGTATGAAACTATGGTTATCAAATATATGGAGAGAAACATGTAACATATTGATAAATGGTTTCCTTAGCTGTGTCTCGATGTCTTTGGAGTACTTCATGAAATAGAAGTTCTGTGACAATTCATATTGATTAAGATTTAAAATTTTTATTAATTTACACATGATAATAAACAGGCAAAATTTGTATGATGATGATTGCTCAAAATAATATAGAAATACTGCGTATTAATACAGAAGCTATGGGTCTCTGTAAAAGATGAATACAGCCAAAAATTCAGCACAGTTGGAATATGTCTCATCAATTATTTATTCAGGAGTTATTATTGACAGTGAGAAATTAATGATGGAAGAAAACTAATTTTTAATGTGGCCACTTGTATGTTTGCCATGTTCCACTGCTCTGAATTATTACCACATGGCAACAATGGCCAAAATAAATGAATTATATATATATATATATATATATATATATATATATATATATATATATATATATATATATATATATATGGTATTATGATGCAATGATGATGGTGATATAAAAAGAGTCACTGGGGGTAAATTGGTAGATGATAATATTTCATTGTATATGAATACAGTATTCTAAAAAGTATATATTTTTAAACAAATGCTGTACCCAATAATGGAAAACCTAAAAAAACATAAAAGAAACTGATTTTCAAGAACACTAAAACATTTTAATATAGATAAGGCAATTTAAAGAGGACAATTCCTTTAAAGAAATTATGAATAGTCATAGTTATGTATTACCACAAACGGGTACATGAGAGATGGAGGTATATAGCATCTTATAGAGACCATCAGTGCTACTGCACTATAACTTGAAACTTGTAAATTCCTCTCAAAATTCCCAGGGTTGAGATTTATTAGCTAATTTAACATAGAGTATCATGTGAATTAGAGGACCAAGATTTTTCTGAAGGTTTCAAGATCCTAAGCAATGTGGAGATAAAAGTCAAAACATAATATGTATATGGGACAATGAGGATACCTCCTTTCCTGTTTTTCAAGTCAAACGATTTTTAGAATATATTCAGATCATCAATAGATTCCAATTATTATATCAGTTTGCATCATTGATTCTTATGCTGGTATTTTCCAAATATGGTTGTCTCATAATTTACAAGTTTTATTTGAAATAATTTATTCTAAGTCAGAACTAAATTTATTTCATACAAAAACACTCTTTTAAAAGTATGACCTCTATCTACTTTTTAAGAGTGTTCAGGAATTATGTCTATATACAAAAGTAAACATATAGATTATGCAGCCATTGCCTAATGGCTAATGGCTAATGGCTAATGGCTAATGCCTAATGGCTCTGTAGTATACAGAGATTATACTACAATTATTTTAATCTCTGTCTGATATAAGAGCATGATTCAATCAATATTTCTTCTCTGGAGACAGTAAAAATGAAATTTTCCTCTACTTTTTTTCTTTTTTATTTCTTTTTATTTCATTATTTTCTTTTTTTCCTTTCTATATTTTGACAAGTGTTTAACAGAAAACTGACATACATGAATCCTATGGTCTAGCAAAGTATCTTAAGAGTATTATTGAACTTCAAGATATAATAAATGATGTTCTTTTATTTTAATGATATAAATGCATAAATTACCAATGAGCCATGTCAAACATTATTAGTCTATTAATATATGTGTGCCAAAATTGACAGTTAGAAAGATAAGGCCTATCAATTATTAAGCTTTTTCTCTTTATCACAAGAAAACTAAGTCAAACAAGAATGCACTGTTCTTTGATGCTAGAAGAGAATTTGTATTAATGCAAATAGAATTTCACTCTTTAGGTATCTGTAAGAATCATTTTTAATGCGTTTCATGATAGGAATTTACATTTATATCATCAGAATGACACAGATAAGATTTTTTGATGCATGTAATAGCAATAATTCACAACTCGTGTCCAAAAAAACAATTCTAATACAAATATGCAAATAACATAGAGAACACAATTTAAAAGATAACCCTGTCGAAAAATCATAATTTACTTGAACAAGATCAAATGATATTTTTATAAATACATGAGCTTCATTCAGATAAATGAAAATAACAAATAATTAATTCAGTCCCAAAGACTACATGATGTTAGAAATAAACCCAATAAATGAAAACACTTTGTAATCTACAATCATATAACAAGAAACATACTTATTTAAAACTATAGCATCTACAATCTCACCAATTTCTTTGTACCCTCTTTTAAAGTGTTTTCTATTGTTATAAAATTGATGCATCTTCCCTGGCAGTATTTATAATATTCGATACATTGAATTATGAGATAATTCCTTTTTTTAGAAATCTACACTAAATTATCTGTTTTTGATAATGATTCAGACTTTCTTATAAGTAAACTACTGATAATTTCTTAGCATTTAAAATAAGGCATTAGAATAAAAACTTTTCTAAGTCTTTGTACATTTATTGTCTTCTAAAACTATGTCTACACAGAGCTACATCAGTTGAAAAATAGTAGGTGCGAAAATGGAAAGGGAGCATGGGACTCCGGGATAAAGTACTGTTTACTGGTGACTCTAAGGGAGTGGGAGAATTTTCAGTAGCTTGTAGCCACCAGAAGTGCACCACGCTACAATATATAGAATCAGAAACTGATAAATCACTATTTTTTATGATTTGATTATGAAATATCCCCAGTGGATAATGTTTTTGAATAGCTGAATAATGTTTTGAATGCTTCGTTTCTAGCCAGTACTTCTACTTTAAAAATTATGCCGTTCTTAAGAAGGAAAAACCATATCCGTAGGCGCATTTGAATTTTGCGAGTAAGCCCACTTCTTGTTCCCTTTCCTCTTCCTTTGTTTTGACCGTTCTCCCTGGAAAACGGGAAATATACAGACAACGGCACCAAGAGATGGAGCTCTTCCTGTGGTAACCGGGCCATGTATTTTGAGCCTTTTTCTTTATGGGAGGAATTCAGAAGCTTTTAGAAGTTGGTTCTGGAGAAGACACTAAGTGTTTGATACAAATCTCCATAGACAGAAATGTAAGGGAAATGGAAAAATTTTGAAAATGACTTTAGATTTATACACATATAATACACTTTAGGGTCATTTTTCAAATAAAAGAAGCAGAAAGTTCCATAAGAAAATAATATAATACAGATTTTGAAAGCCAGTAACCTTGTAGACATAAGCCACTCCACCATGAAGGTGTACATAACTGTGGTCAAGATAATTATAGGTAAGTGTAGGGGGTCCAATGAAGGCTATGTAACAGAATCAAAATTGAATAAGGAATAATCCTTAGGGTCTTTGGAACCTGTAGAGACAAAAGAGCCTTATAATATATTCTTTAACAATGTAATTACAAATAGTGAAGTACTAAGATTTTGAGAGAGAAAGAGTATTTCCTGGAAAATAGAATAGCAATTGATTATTCATCATCAAATGATCGGCACCGACAACATATACATTACATGATATACACATTAAGTGGCTTATATTTAAGGACAGGATTGTATATACATATGTGCATGTGACATTAGCTGATGAAAAAAAGAAGCCGTGACTCTGAAAACATACAGGAATAGTTTATAGGGGAGGATTTCGACAGAGGAAAGAGACTATAACTATTTAATTATGTTACAGTCAAAACAAACATTTAGTTTTCAACAATGTCCATTTTATTGTGGACAGTTTATGAGAACTCCAAACCCTGTCCACCTACGCAGTATCATTTATTTTCTAGCTGGGATAATATCTAGATTAAATATTGGAATTAAGGGGAAATGTTGTTTCCTTTAAGGTAGTAATGTCCTCATTGTCCAGTTTTTTAATCCTCTCACTTCTCCTTAATTAAATTAAGTTTTTAAAATATTAAGTTTCTCTAGTTATTTTTACTTCTTTAAACTACTTTATTTACAACAAATTTCTCATTCATTATGATTTCCTCATCATGATTCCAATAAAGATGTCAGTTCTTTAATGTTTTAACTTTCACTTCATTTTTGCTAAACCTTATTTATCTTTGTATTTTTGTTGCCACAAAGGTCCACTGCACCATTCTGTTTTGAAGGGTTTGGTTTATCTGTAAAGCCTTTTAGTTTGTAGTTATAAATGGGGTCATGAGTCTTTTCATCTGTCATTTCTTTTCCCATTCTTTTCTGTTTCTTTCTCTTTTTCTATTTCTTGAACTCTGACTGTAGCTATCATGTGCAGGTTTGTGTTGAAAGTACTTATCTTCAATCATAGGCCTATTTTTATTGTATTCTTTTGTGAAGGATTAGGGCAATGTTGTGGAAGTGCAAGATTTTCACTGACATAAAGCACCTCTCCTCTTGATATTGGCAAGTTATTGTTGGCATATGTTGTTTGAGTGATTCTTTGTAATTCCTCATGATATTATAGGTTTTTTAGTTTGCAATACTAGTTGCTAAGTTTTTCACAATTCATTTTCACTTTTTAATATACATTTTATTACGTAAAGCAATATCTAGTGAGATTATATTCTAGCCAGCATCTGATAACTTCATGTAAGGAAACAAACACTGTATGTTTACATTCCTTTCTTACAGCTGTCTCCGTGCAGTTCTCTACCAGCAGGACAGTCTAAAATGTCTTAATTACAGCAGATTAAATGACTTTGTTTTAGCAGATGAAAGAGGGAGATGCTCAATGTTTCCTAAGAAATTACATCTCACTGGAAAGACGATATCACCCCCACACAAAAACTTCTTGTAGCATCTGGTTATTAATTTGCTTAGTCTTAATTATATTGAAAATAAGCACCAAAAATCCTAGATATATGTATTTATTTACTAATTAAAATAATGAAATATGTTATGATATATTTTATCTTTATAAAAATGATACTTGATGTTATTTTTATTTATTTAAGATCCAAACAAGCTCTTAAATGACATGTGATGTTATCAATGATGTTAGGTTTAGCTTGAATAGTTTCTAGACTATGTTACAATATTATTTTACATTACATTAGAAACAAATCTCAAGAAGATATTTGATAAAAAGAATATTAAGGAAAAATTTAGACTCAATTATTTTACTGACAGAAGAATTAAGAGCCTTTAGAAGAAAAAACACAGAATCACAAAACAATAGCAATCATAAATATTATAAAATTTCTAGAACAATTTGAATTATACTACTATTCTAATTAAATATGTATTTAGATCACGCACAATGCTATTTGTAGAATATTTTGAAATTTATTCTATTATTTTTCATGTGTATGAGTGATTGTCTATGTATTATGTCTATGCCTGTTGCCAATAGAGGCCAAAAGATGACACTGGATCACTGACTCTGGAGTTACAGATATCTGGATACCAGCTTAAATGTCCTGTAAACCAAACTCATGTCCTCTGGTGCATAGTCACTCCTCTATCACTGAGCCACACTGCCAACTCCCAGTTCATAAAATTTTATTAGCTGTTTGTAGCACATGTAAAATTTTCAGAAACATTAAAAAGATTAGAAATAAACATTTTTTCTGTACCTCTTAACATTGAAATTTTTGGATTAAGAAATAGAACATGTAAACAAAAGTTAGAATTTAACAGATCAATAAAAATATAATGGACCAAGGGTGACTTTAAGAAAGATTGCCATGTGCCTACTTAAGATGTGAAATCCATTTATAAATGTGCTGCAAAAAGTTCCTGGTTTGAAGTTTAGTTTGTAGAATGATGTTTGTAAAGAAAACACAAGTCTTTGGTTTTAACTCTACAATTTGATAAATCAGGTATAGTGAAATATGCACACCTTTCAATATATAAAGGCAAAGAGATTGGGAAGAAAAGATTATGTTTAGCTGGCAATGAATTCAAAACTATGCTGATATTCATTAACCTGTTTTGAAAAATGAAAAGCAACTCAAATAAAATTACAAAACAACGAAGCAAATAAATAAATGGAAAGATGGCTGAGTAAAGTGCCTACTTCTGAAAACTGACAAACTTAAGCTTGATAT
The DNA here is from genome assembly GCA_033318265.1 of Phyllotis vaccarum. NCBI lineage: Eukaryota > Metazoa > Chordata > Mammalia > Rodentia > Cricetidae > Phyllotis > Phyllotis vaccarum. The sequence goes on from JARWLC010000010.1 coordinate 63,148,870, forward strand.
TGAACCCATGTAAAAAAGAGAATGAGAGAATCAAAGCTACATACTAATTTTTCTATCTTGATTTTGACACTATTTTGCATGTATGTTTACAACCTTAACCCCACACATAGTAAACCACAGTAACAATAGTAAGTAATAGTAATAATTATTATATACAATAAAAGCTATTTGTTTCCTCACAGCACTAAAGAACATGACAATTTAGTCACGTCGTCAGTAATAGGGTGGTGTTTCTTCAGGCATAAGAAATAAGCTGAATAATGACAGATAAATTTCATTGAGTTGGTGGTAAACCGTTAAGTGAAAATCAAGTTTGTTAGTCATATGTTGAAGAGTGAACAGAAGAATTAAAACCATACTGCAATAAGAGAATAACAAGCAAAGAATTAATTATAGTTTCATTCAAAAGAGCAAGACTGTAGACTGCTGTCCACAGTGAAAGCAGCTAATATTGAAATGAAACAGTATATGAGAATGGAAGTCTTCTGAAGCTCAGGCAGTGAAATTACTGCCTTAGTTATTTTTCTGTATCAAACACTTAGTGTCTTTTCCAGCTCCAATTTATAAAATAAAGTTTCTAATCTGGGTTTCACTTTTCCAGAGGATAAGAGTCTATAGAAATAATGTATGGATGCAGAAATACAGGGAGCATTGCAGTGCAGCAGGCAGCTTAGCATGGCACTCGAGCAGCAGCAGATATTGTGTTGTTATCTACAAAGAAGAGATGGAGAGAGTTTACAGAGGCTTGTGAAATCTCAGAGTCCACTCTCAATGGCACTCTTTTTTCTGCAAAAAACTTTCCTAAACAATTCCACCAAGTAGACACCAAGCATTCAAATAAATGAGTCAATGGAAGTGATTCACATTAAACCACACAAACATTGTAAGTTATCAAAGATCTTTTCATAAGTGATAGCAAGTCTGACAGTTTTTTTCTTATATTTGTTCCATTATATATAAAATTTATTAATTCAATACCTATTGACATTAGTTGAAGCAAAAGCTCATGTTGTTCTAATGTGACAAAAAGAAAAATATCATTAAGAATTGCACCAATAGGATTCTCATTCATGTCTACTATTTTAATATATTAAATTCCTATGAGTTATAAGATTTTTTTACATGTAATATTTGCTATGGCAAATGTATTTAAGTCTCAAAATTATTGCTTTTGATATATAAACTATATTTTGTTCATGAATAGGAATATGAATAAAGCTGTCATTATGCCCTTATTTTGAAAATACATTTTTCTTTTAGAGCCCAAATAACTTTTAGGATGATAACTATTTTAAAATGTGTGAGTGTGATATATACAAAATGTTTCTTTGAACTGTTAATATTGTAAAAAAGTGAACAGTGATTGGAAAACAATGACCAGTCTTAAAAACTGACAAAAGTACTACATTAATCCTTATGAATTAAATAATTTGCCTGGGACCTTGGAGTCTGGTTTAGGAAACATTATTCTTAGGTGATAATTTTCTGAGCTGCTTTTGCTTATTTTTAATTATTTTTATTTTTTACTTTATTGAATATAGATTCTTCTTTATTATAATATTTTCTATGTGAGCTTTTAAAAGTATTTGTAAAATAAGGCAGAATGACTCATATAATCTTAAAAGATATTCTTGTTTATATTAAAATTTTACAAAATTTAAATTTATCACATAATTTCACAAAACAAATAAATCTTAGTTTAGATTAGCTGTTAGTTGCAAGCTGCATTTCGAGTTTTTATAATCATTTGCTTTTGAGTAATTTCTGTTTTTGCATAGTAACTGTGTTTGAAGATGTAGGCAATGCTTTAATATTTCACTTTTTTACCATATTTTGTTGATTTGTGATTAACTGCTATAAATAAGGTAAAATATACTGTATTTTATAGATTCTGAGCAGTAGTTTATTATAGCAGTTGAAATATCTATGATGTATCATTGGTGACAGCACCCATGTCAGAAACCTGTGGATAGTGAAGGCAAAAATATTCTGCACAGCTTCATATGCAAATAAATAATCCTAGAATAGTTCATTTTTCACATATTACCATATTTGGAACTAATACCTGGAATTTAGATAAAGACTGCAAAACCTACTGAAGCTTCTTTGAAAATGAATGTTGCATTCTTTCATGAAAAATGCCAACTATTTTATCCGTATATTTTTATATATATATAGTCCATCATGTATGTATAAAATTCTTACACTTTTAGTGAAGGAAATAAAAAATGTACCTATTTATATGACATACAAAACATATATATATACGTATATACATATATATTAGAAAATATAACTTAAAAGCCTGGTTTCACAATATCAAGAACATTGTGTAACTCTAACTCATGAAATTTCTTGCTAATTAAAATATCAATGATAGTAATCACATAGCAAAGAATGAACGTTCTAGATTCCACAACCCAGGAGAAGATAGAGGGAAGGACCGTAAGAGGGCTACACATGGATTGCCCCTGGAAGGGTGAAATGGTTAAGATCTGGGCAAACTGGGATAAGAGTGTAGAGAGGAGAGCATATGGGGGTGGGATAAAAAGAAGTTTTCAGAAGAGGTGAGCAGTGAACGGGTTATTCTGACAGAATGAGAAATTATGGGTTTGGGAGAAACCTGGTCCTAGAGAAATCCACAGGAACTCACAAGGAGGTCCCAGCTAAGAAGCCTAGCATTCCTGGAGAGGGTTCCTAAACTAGCCAGCCTTCCCCTGTAGTCAGATTGGTGACCACCCTAATTGTGAATCAGTGACTGATAGAAATAATGCAGACACCCACAGCCAAGCACTTGGTTGAACTCATGGAGTTCATTTGTAGAAAGGGTGAAGTAATGAGAGGAAGGTGTCAGGGTGTGGGGAGTGGGGTGAGGGAAGAGCATAACCACAGAACCAAACCAATGGAGCCCATGGCTGACAGCTGAAGAGCTCACATGGTACTGATCTAAGCCCCTTGAATCAGAGTGACAGTAGCATTGATTAGGCTGTTAAAAGGCACTCTAGCTTTTTCATAGATACAAGGCCTGGCTTTTTGGAGCCTACTCCCTGAGATTGGATGCTTTGCTCAGTTTTGATACTGGGAGGAAGGAGTGGGTCCTGCCTCATCTTAGTATGTTAGCCAGTGTTTAGTGATGAGGTTAGGAAGAGGGATTGAAAAGGGGAGCAAAAGAAGGAGAGGAAGGGGAAACAATTGAAGACGTGTAAAAAGGAATCTTATTAATAATTAAAAATATTAAAAATATCTGTGAATTGATAAACAGACATTCTGAATTTCAGATACTACTGTAGATTGTTATATCAACTTTATTTCATGATAAAGTCAGTTCATATGGTTATAAGATGCTATTATAGAGTCCAGAGACAAAATGAATCACATAAATCCAACAGAATTTAATAGTTGTTCCATTGTTCTCATGAGTTAAGTTTCAACTAGTGGTAAAATTGACCTTATAAGAAACTCATACAACCTGTTAAATAAAGAATCTGGTGCTTCCTTTTTATTCCAACGAAAAACAGGCAAAGAAGAAATGAAATATTTTATGAGGAAGAACAATGTTTTGACTTTGTCAATTAAAGTGTGAGAAGTAGTAGCAAATTTATTTTAGGGTGTATACACAATGTCAAACATACAAAGACATCAATAGGCGTTGAAAAGTCGGGGAAACTGAAAAACATTCAATTAGTTAATTTTTTCAATAGCTCAATGCTCCATTCAGATAGCAGTAAAATATATTCCACTAGAGAGAAAAGCCTCTCATATTAACTAATATTTTTTAACTCCACTAGCAGCTTTCAATATAGGTGTTTTTAAAAATATTTTAATTAAAAGCACATATAAACAGTTAAATCATGTAATTATATATAACATAGCACTAATTGTGTAATTAATCCATAAAAGCCATTATAATTTTATTTGTTAATTGCATTAATGTTGCATACAATGAATTATTAGAAAGCAGAGCAGAACTTGAATTTCCCACTTTAAAGAAGTAGGTTATTTGTATATTGATGAGACCTGACAGTTATAGCAATAGGTTCATCTTAATAAAAATCTTAAACAAGTGATTACACTTAATTATCCAATTGCTTATTATATTCTGAAACAAGATATTTTACAAATAAAGAACTAAACAAAAGAATGAGTTTTATATCTATATTGTAACATTTGATAGAGGTTTACTAAAAAGCTTTTTTAAGTGGCCTATAAGTAAATTATTTAAGTGAAAATCAATTATCAATATACTTTCCATGATGCTAGGTTTAATTTTTAGCACATTAAGATTAATAGAGAGTAAAGCATTTATTATTAATCACTGAGTATTAATTCCTTATATTCAGCCATACAATAAAATTTAAAATCATGAGGTAGCATGCAATTTAAAATTTCAAACCATTAACCTCATCATGAATGCTGAATGAAATTATTTAGCTTGTAATTATTCATAGATGGGTATCAGAAAATATTTTGGTAATTGTATCACACTCAAGAGTGATTTAGCATTTGCATTTTGAATACCAGAACATTTATTTAATTGTCATTTATTTGGTGCTGATTAAAACTAATTTTTTCATCACATTTATAAATTTTACTCATCACAAGTTTATTAAGTATCTTGGAATAGGTGTTTCAAATGGTCCTATACCAAATGTCATTGTATTTAGATGTTAGTGTTTTCATTTCTATTGCCTTATCTTGAGTTTTTTAATATATGTCTTTTATGTTTTGTTTTTAAAAATGGTATTTATAATTTTGCACATGAGTACTGCATTTACATCATTTCCGATCCCTTTCTCTCTCTATTTCTCTCTCTCTCTCTGTCTCTCTCTCCTAAGTATTCTCAAATTACTTAGCTTCACTTCTAAAACCAATAATTTTGATATATGCATATATAAGAATATATGCACATATACAAATATGAATAGATATAACCATTGTATCCATTTGGCGTTGCGCATATATATATATATATACATGGTCCCTTGGCTTCAGTTGTAAATATTTTATAAATTTGCAGTTGTGAATGTCTAAATTACAGCCTGTACATGCTTGGAAATTTCCCAGCCACTGACCCCTAATCCTTATTTGCTATATTTGTTTCTATATTATTTTGTTCTTAATGTTTTGCAAGGGCTTGTGGTTTTTTCTTTGCTCATAAGGTTATATTTTTTGTTCATATTGTGATTATCTTTGGTGAAGCGAATACTTTTAGATCTTTGGTTTATTCATACTTTTATTACTGCTTATAGATACAGAAATAAATTAGATAGGTGACCCAGTTATTAATGTTATATTTTTAACAAAATGTTTTATTTTCAGAATAGAAAATTTAGCTTCATTTAGCATTTAGTTTTTAAAATTTCATTTTATAATCCTCTTACTTTTAATTATGTTCCTTAAGTATGTTTCCAGTCTCTATTAGATTCTACATGTAATACTTTTATAATGTTTGTTTCATCTTTAAAATATTATTTGTTGAATCCATATAAAAACACTGTTATCTTTTGACTCATACTACTTTTCCTAATTTGAAAATTTCCAAATATTCTGCCACTACTTTTATCCAGTACAGATGCTTCATTTAGAATTTACTACAGCTGATTCTGTTACTTATTTTCAATTTCTAGAGACAGTTTGGTTGCTTTATTTTTTTTATTTTTATTTATTTTTTTTGACATTTTGTTGAACAAACTGGCTACCTTTTGCCCTTGTCTGAAAAGTATGCCTGAGGCTAAAGTGAGTTTTGAATTAATTCTGTAGGCAGAGAAAATCTCAAAACAGCCTAGAATAGACTCTGTTATGCTGCTACTAGTCCTCGTGCTCTTAAAGATTTAAAAATAAAAAAGGGCAAGTTGATGAGGGTAAAATGCAAAATGCAAATTTTGAGGAGAAATAGAGCCCCAGGAAATGGATAGAGCTAGGTTTGCGTTCAAGAAGATAAAAGTGTTTCGAAAGGAAACAGAGGGAGTGGTGAGAGCAGGACCAGGTTACATCCTGCCACGTTTCCAACTGGAGAAAAGAAAGAAGAGTTTATAACCTTGTGTGGTGAAACACACCTTTATCGCTAGACCTGAGAAGGCACAGTTTGGCAGCTCTCTGATTTTGATACCATCCTGTATTATAAAGAAAGTTTCAGGACAGCCAAGCTTAGGCACTAAGGGACAGAAAGTTGGTAAGAATGTAAATGACAAGGGGCCATGGTGTCAGTTTTAGGAAGCAACAGAATTTGGCAATTTAGGCCACATGTTTCTGGCTTTAGAGTTAAGTGTAGAGGAAATGCGTTACGGAATTTGCCTCCATGCCTAAAGAAAGCTGCTGAGGCCAGGCATGCATGAGGAGTGTCCCTGAATGAAGACCTAGTAGAGAGGCCATTTTGTGAAGCTGGCAAGTTGAAACCTTGATTACCTTGGAGAACCCAAGATATTAGTGATGACAGAGTCATCCAAATTGAGCTGTTAACAAGGCATGGAATCAGGCCAAGAGAAAGAAGTGTGTTGCATTCAACTAAGCTGAACTGAGTTAGAGATCTAAACAGCATTTTGACATCAGATATGGAGATACAGAGTCTGACGTTTGCCTAGCTGTTTTGTTTTTATTTTTTGTTTGGCTTTGTTTGTTTTCATTTTGTTTTGTTTTTGTTTGTTTGTTTTTTTGTTTTTAAATCTTGCTTTGGTTCAGTATTTCCCTGCTATGTGCCCTTCCTCTTATGAGGAATGGTAATATATGTCTTGTTTCACTATATATGTATATAATCTGATATTTTATTTTGATTATTACATGGGTATTACAGTGAATCTCTTGAAGAGAATTTGTACTTCAGATTTTAAAACATTCTTGAGACTGTGATAGACTGTGGGGACTCTTGAAGTTGAGCTAAATGAATTTTGTATTATATTTTTAAAGCCTGAAGTAAGGTAGTGGAATATAGTACTTTGAATATAATTGGCTCTCATTATTTCATAAGGAGTGGCACTATTTGGAGATGTGGATTTGTTAGGGTGGGTATGGCCTTTTTGCAAGAATAGTGTCACAGTGAGGGTGAATTTTGAGGTTTTGGAGCTCAGGATATTACCAACTGTTTCAGCAGACTTCCTATTGCCTACAGATATAGAGCTCTGGGCAAATATCTGCCTTCAGCAAAATGTTTGCCTGCATGCTGCCATGCTCCCCACCATAATGATAGTAAACTAAATCTCTGAAAGAGTAACCAAGCCCCTTCAATTAAATGTTTTCTTTATAAAAGTTGGTATGTTCACAGTGTCTCTTCACAGCAACAGAAACCCAATGAAGAAACACCTCTTGAAAAATATTACATTTAATTTATGTTTACATGTAGAAACATAGAAAAGGAACCTTGCTATTGTGCCTTGGAAATTTTATAAGGAGGCTTTTTTCTGGCTTTTTTTTTTTTTTTTTTTTTGTCTTTCCTCAATCTTTGTTTCTCTTCGCAATAATATGTGCAACAATCCAATTATTCAGCGACCTTATACCACATTCTTTTTTCTCTGAGGTATTGTTTTATCCTGTGGCATTATTTTAGTGTCAAGCTTTGCAATTTTAACAAGCTTAAATTCCTGCTTTTGATTAGAGTTCTAATTGATTATTTCTTGTGAGGAAATGGATAAAGGTCAAGCATAATGATTTTATATAGCTGGCAATAAAATTCCTATGCTTATTTATGTCCTATTTGTTTTAATAGTTCTCAATTACCAATCGTATGTTCTATTTACTCCTTGCTACCTTTATCCTGATCGCTTTTTCTTCAACATTAAAATAAGAGTCATTGACAAAAATAAGTGGTTTTTTTTTTTTTGGCAGAATATGCATCCTATTTTACTATCTTTTTATTTTAGTTCTTTAGGAGATTCTTACATGTTCTCATTATATTCACTTTCTTGCCCCAACTCTTTGCACAGTTACCACACCTTCCTTACAAATTTGTGTCATTAAAAAAGGAGAATTTCAAATCTTCAAGGACTATCTGTGCTCTCCAAAGATTCTCAGACATATTGTCTTCTATAGAGGCATGGTTGACATTCTGGGGCCTACATTCTGAAAGAAAACCGTCTCTTCCTGTCACATAACTAACAATTACCCCTAGCTCTATTTGCTATGTTGGGTTCATGGCCAGACCCCCTTTCCATATTGCAATTTAGTCTGGATAGCGTAGTGATGCATTAATAAAAATAATCTGGAATATCAGAGGACAGAGCTACCTACAAAGCCAAGCCATAAAGGTTAGGCCTTGGTGACCCATGCTTTTAATCCATTAGACACCTTTAATCCTAGATCTAGTGAAGTTGAACCAGAAATTGAGAAAGCTGGGATGGTTAAATAAAGATGGAAAATACAAAGAATGTCTGGATACTGTATGTTATTGTCTTATCTTTAAGCTTCTTGACTAAAAATGAAATAGTAAAAGCTGATAAAAGACAGTTGATTATAAATGCTGTTGGATTAATTCAACGTATATATTTTGTAAATGAGTTGACTTTAAAATTAAAATCCAAAGATATGCTTGTAGTATGAGGTTTCTGGCCCGGACTTTCGGGCCTAACCTCAAGGTTTAGAACCCATAGACCAGCAGACCCGCAGACCCACAGACCCACAAAGACACACAGATGCTTTCATTAATTTGAGGCTGATCAGCCTCAGGCCCAAGAATATAACTTGTTCACTCTGTACCCTTCATCTAACCCATTATTCTTGCTGTTCAGCCATGGGGCTCGGTACCTTTTCTCACAACAGCATGGTTGTCCTCTGCTTCTTCTGTCTGTTCTCTGGCATTCTGCTCTCAGAGTTTTTAGTCTCGCAGCCCCACCTACACTTCCTGCCTGCCTTTGGCCCATCAGCGCTTTTTATTAAACAGTGGGTGGGACAATTATTTACCATGAAACAGGAAGAAGCCAGAAGAAGCAGATGACAACTATTCTGCTCTAAGAAAAGGTACCCAGACACATGGCTGAACAAGATAAGAGACATGGGATGGAATAATAGTAGAGAGCTAGCAGGTGATATGCCTGGGCCAAAAATTATTGAAAGCATCTGTATGTCTCTTTGGGACTATGGGACTGTGGGTCTGCAGGTTTGCAGGTCTGTGAGTTTGCAGGTCTGCGGGTCTGAGGGTCTGTGGGCCTAGACCTTGAGGTTAGGCCCGAAAGTCCGGGCCAGAAACCGCGTACTACACTGGGAAGATACAGAGAAAGGAGGAATGCAGCTTCTCCATGCACTTCATTTTTTGGTAGAGGACAGAGTGGTTTGGACTCAGAGGATTCACTGAGACAGGCCTTAGGGTTTGTCTGAGTGAGAAGTGGCTGTGGTTTGTTTATCTGTCTCTCTGATATTTCAGCTTTTCTCCAATTTTTGGCTCCATGATTTTATTATAATATAAAACATAAATTGTACAGTAGGATAAAGTTTGTACAAGATTTTTATTACTGTCATAATTGCTATGAATTCATATATAAATTTTTTTAACTGTGTCTGGAAGATAAATTTTCTTTTTACCACATGTCACTTCTTGTTATATTCTTTCCTCCTGATATTATATAATAACCCTTGAATCTTTGGATGGATTGTATAAAATATGTCTGATATGACTTGCCTTGGGAAAGGAATAGAGGGATGGGGTGGGGAAGGCTGCAGGAGAACTGGGAGAAAGGAGAGGGAGAGAGAAGTGGTAGATAGGGAAAAAACTTTTTAATATTAAAAGAATATCGTATGTTTGAATCATCACAGTGTTTAGATAAGTATTTAGCATAAGTTCAAATCACATAATAGTGCAAAATATGTTCCAGATGCCTTTGTTTCTGTTTCTACATAGCTTTCTGCCCATTATGTGAACTAGGTTGCTACACTCCCTGGACTGAATTACCTGCAAGACATTGGATCTGGCAACCAGGAACACTAGATGGGGCCAGGGACAATGAACCTAATCATCCTTTGACTCCGTCCAGGATGTCAAGGAGGCTTGCTGCAGCTGTTGTCCATTCAACACACCCCTTCCCACAAACCCTGACTTCATGTGACACTTACTTATTTGGCCTAGGTGGTTGATGATGGTTTCTACTATCTGAATTATATTGTTGCTGAACTATATTTTGTGGTTTTCCTATATCTTCATCTTATTTAATAAATTCTCTACATTGTGATTTCTTAAAATACCTTGTTCCATTTTGCAAAGATTTAACTAAAACTTTTTAAGTGCTTTGGACTCTGGTCTGATTATTTTAACAATAAGTATAGACACACTACAGATATAAAATTTGTAAATTTTAGAGTAAAAATAATTAGCATTTTGTTAGAATGTACAGGAAGGAAATATAAAATTTCAAATGTATATAGGATCTAAAGGGCATACATTTTACAAATATTTAATAAATGTAAATAAATCATATAAATTATGAAAGAAAAAGGGACCCATTTTTATCAGTGACCATTTTCATTTCTTAGCCTCTAATGTCTAATAGGTATATTTTTTCTCTGTTAAAGGACAATTTTTTTTTTTTTTTACTTTGTAAAATCAGTGTGAGTATATAAAAATTTACAGTTTTAAATTTAAATAAGCTAACAAAATACTCAAGTCCTTTGCATAACTATTTGAAAGAAATAGAGAATAGATTCAAATTATTAAAATTACAAAGGAACTGCAGTACCACTGCAAAATTCAGAGCATTCTAAGGTCTTAAATATCAAAATGGAATGTATGTATATATACTTATATACACACATATATGTAGTAGTGTGTGTGTATTTACTCATACTTAGATGAAGTAGATAGTTTTAATAGATCTTTAGTATATAATGGAATAATAGCTATTACTATTTTCCAACAAAAAATGTCTAGGACCAAATGCTGGAGTCACAGTGCAATTCTATCAGCACCTCAAATATAAACTATCACTAATACACTTTGATTATTCTAGAAAATAAAATCATGGCCCAGTTCTTTTACAAAATCATTATTTTTCTCTTATCATAAGCAAAGACTCAACAAAAATGAAAGTTATAGAGCAATATACCTGATTAACACAGACCAAAAATTGTTCATGGTCAACTTTATTTAAGATTCTTATTATTTGAGAAAGAACGTAAAGATAGGATGGTGCCAAGAGGGAAAGAATGTGGAAAAACTTTCAAAGAGAAAATATATAATCAAATTTACTTAAATTTTAAAATATATTTTAATTAATAAAATATCTAACAAAATTTAAATTATGATCAATTTTTAACTAGCTTTATGAAGAAATAAGGAATGTTAAAAAATTAAGGTATTTTTCTAAAGTGAAATAAAATATTAATATTATTATCAATTACCAAAAGAAAAGTAAAATGCTTTCAAACTAAATTGAAGAAATCATCAAAATCAAAATCCACCATATCAATCCACTTTGTCCTTGGGATGAATTGTTGACTCAACATTTGAAAATTAAGAAATATAAAACACTATATAAACAAGACAGAAAACAGAAAGCATATATTTATTTCATTAAATGCAGAATAGTCTGTTAACAAAATTCAGCCATCAGCCATGTAAAATATCTTTTAAAAATAATTGGAATATAAGAAGCAAAAGTCAACATCATAAAGGCAACATGCAGAGAAACCCAAAGCCTACATATGAAACACAAACTCTACTTTGTATTTACAGAAAACTCAAAGTCCGATATTGGGGCAAAGCTGGAGTAACAGAGATATAAAACAGGCCAAAGTCAATTCTTACCCACCCAACTTCTCAGTGTAAAAGCTATCTTCCAGAGTCCTCAGCCTGGATCCTGGTTGCTTCTACAGAATCCCACACCATTTGCCTATGCTTCCTTAAATACATTCTTCGCCTAGTTGTTTCACTTCTACATTCTTTTATATAATATGTTTTTATTTTTTAATGAGTATACCAATCAAAGAAGACTTTCAAAATTTAAGAAGCAAATTATCATTCTTAAATGAAATAACATGAGATTTACTAAATAATAACTCCTATGTTTTGATTTTAAGATTTGTACTTAATGATTCACATGATTGAAAATTGAACTGAGAGACATGAGAAATTATGCTTAATATAAAATTTTTATTATGAAATGTAAAAACTGATGAAATAAAAATACAGTGTTAAACTGAGTCTTTAAATCTCAGAATGTGTATTTCAAAATTTGTCAGTTGACAGAGTGCTTATAACTCATTCTACTTTATATTTTGTTTATTGTAGTATGAGGTTTCTGGCCTGGACTTTTGGGCCTAGCCTCAAGGTTTAGGCCCAAAAACCCACAGACACACAGAGACACAGATTCTTACAATAGTTCCAGGCTGATCAGCCTAAGGCCCAGGCATATAACTTGCTAACTCTTTACCCTTAAACTAACCCATGACTCTTATCCTGTTCAGACATATGGTTGGGTATCTATCTATTCTCAGTCAGCATAGTTATCCTCTGTATCATCTGGCTTCTCTTTGGCATTCTGCTCTGTTCTGCCTGATCCTAGAGTCTTCCTAGTCTGGTAGCCTTGCCCAAACTTCCTGTTTGCCTTTGGCCAATCAGTGCTTTTTATTAAACTCATTGGGTGGGATAATCATTTACAATGGAACAACTCGAGCCCCCTATCATTAATTGTATTTCTTTTCTGTCCAGGGCTTTGAAACAATGAGGAAAAAGGAATATAAGATTAACAACAAGACAGTTTAGACCGATTCTCTATCTCCCAATTTATGGGAATCTTCACCAGTCTAAATTCATTACATAAAGAAATTCCCCACTAATCTGGACTATTAGTACTCAGTCTGAGCATGAACCCTCACAACTCAGGCTAATCATTATAGATTATTTCTAGGCATCATAAATACATTTTCTTATTTTTACATGAGAATGAATGGGATCATCTTTAATGGGAATCAAAAAGTTGCCTTTATAAAAAGTATTTAAAGAAAGTGCAATTGTGCTGAGGGATAAACAAGATGACTGAACTTAACATCTTCTGAGAATGTTTGACTTTGAAAGCACTTCTAAAGAAATAAGCCTACTCATTGCAGAATAAACAAAAACTAAGTGCCATCCAGATCAAGTTTTTAAAATTCATTTTCTTTTGAATAACCAACGCCCATTCTATTCATCCATGTTGAGATTAAGCATTGTTCACTTAGACCACAGGCTAGTATTTAAAACTTAAACATAGTACAAAGAGTTGAAGCAAATGAAATTCATTTCCTAAGACTAGATAAAAATAAAAACCACAAACTTATTGTAATAAAGCCACAAAAGGAATGGAATGCTCCACCCTTACTATTTTCTGTATGTATGACTGACTGATTATACCCTAGATGCTCACTGTATCTGAAAGATAGCTATTTTCATTTCACATGACAATTTTGATTATCGACAGCCCATAAATAAGAAGTATTGTAAAAGTGCACAAAGTTTCTTAAAATTTAAATTTTCTGGATAGCAAATTCTTAGGACTTTTTAAAAACTTTATTCTTTAGCGGTTTAGGCACCTGAATAATGTTTTATATATTCATGACTGATTGCATATGATAAGTATTCAGTTATAATTTAAATGTTACTGCTCATTTATCAGTGGTATTTTATGTGCATTTGTCTATTATATATTCCTGAAGAAAACCAGCATGTGGAAATTAACAATGAAACTTTTGTGTTTATAGACTCCCTCACAATAATATTAGAGTTAGCGAAGTAGGAGGGGTGAAATCAAGATACTAATATGACAAAAAACTTGAAAAAGGCAACTTACAGAATGGTTTTATTTTAGTTCACAATTCAACAACAAATTCCACCAGGGAAGGGAAATGCATCATGGCAGAAAGAACTTTTCATATCTGTTCACAACCTCTGTAGCTAGAAAGCAGAGAGATGAACATGGGTTCACAGCTCAATAACTTCTCTTTAACCAGTTCAGCCTCCAGTTCTTGGCTATTACAAATGAAATTTAGAGTTGGTCTTCCTTTTCCTGTTATAATTTTCTAGAAACATATTCATGGAAATGTCCAAGAATCTTTCTAGATGGTATTTACAAATCTAGTCAAATTAACTTAGAATAGCCATGACAGACTAATTTCATGTCCCTTTCTGTTTTCCAGTCATGAAATCATCTTCATGGTTAGGTATGGTTTTAGTTGAAATGCTTTTTTTTTTTTTTTTTTTTTGGTACTAAAACATGTCCTTCAAATTACAAGATAAAAAGGTATGTGACAAAATTGATAGACACCAAATAAAAATCAGGATTCTTTTGGTTTCTACTACAGAGTAACTTTAAATTCAGAGTAACTGTGAATTCAGCACTGCAACTCAAAAAACAAAAAGCAAAACTATTGCAAAAGTATTCACTTACAACATATCATATAAATGATTAATATTTATTGAGGGGTATAGAAACACTCATAATGCAAATTGAACCTTAAGACAATTCTTGAAGAGTGGAGCTGTCCCACACCAGGGACTGCTAATCGGCTCCCCAAGAATGTAAAAACAAAACAGGAAAGAAGTTCACTGTTCCCAGGATCTCAATGGGGTCTGTCCATGCTCCATTTAGGGTCCTGGTACTCCAGAAATATGCCTCTAAACTTCCACAAATAATGCCTTAATCCCACTACACAAAATAAGTAAACAAATAAACAAAATCTAGCCTTAAAAATAACCCCTAAAATATATTGCTTATGCTATTTTTACTATTATATATATTTTTCTGGATAAAGGAAATGGGATTAATATTATAAGGTAGACTAAGTTCTAGGGATAAAAGAATGAAGAGACTCCTATTCACATATAAAAGCAGTCTCTAAAAAGTGGATAGTACTATACAATATTTTACAGAGCAGTCTCATGATAATTTGAGTAAAAAAATAAAATTGTCAGCGTTCACTTCATGATTCAATGATATGTGTATTTGCAAACGCAGAATTGCTTTGTCTCCAAACACTTAGATGAACATATCCATGATTAAAGCAAACTGAACAATCTGGGGACCAACAGGTCCCACGACAGTGATTAAGTATAGTGGGAATACTTGGCCTGCAAAATGGCCAATATCTTGTTAGAAAATTACCATTTATATCTTTCCATATATCAGGAATTTATAGTAATGCACAAAAAGAACTTAAGAATCCGGAAACAACACTCTCAGCAATATTATATTAATGTACCAAGATAGTGAATTAATTACCCAAATGTTCAGTGATATTTGTCATATATTTTTATGCCATACATATGCATAAAAATCTAAGTTATATATTTTTGTTTAAAATCTCAATTAGAAATTTTGTGAAAAATCAATACACTCATATATAATGTTTTTATGTCATTATGGTATAGTAAAATATATCTCTGTACTTTTCTAGTCAAGAGCACTTATCAATCAAATAATTATTATATTAAAAATAAATTATAAAAAATAATATAGAAACTTCAATGACTTAATTTAAAAAGATCACATTTCAGTTACAGTTTTTTCATTACATCCAGAATAATCAAACAGCTTTCAATATATGAGAGAAATTTCCATAGATGGATAACCATCAAAGGTACATATCTAAAATATGATTTCTCATTATTACACAAAGGATAATCCTAGTTAATATTGAATATGTGCTAATGATGTGGGAATGTCTTTTTATGCTGTGAATATCAATCTTTAAATAAAGGAGCTGTTTTGGCCCATGACAGGCACCATAGAAAAAGTAAGAGGAGAAATCAGAGCATAGGTAGGAGGAGCAGGGTGGAGTCAGGGAGACTGAGCCAGAAGCCCAAAGGAGCAACATGTAAAGACCACAGGTGAGCCACAGGCCACATGGCAGGACAGATTAATGAAAATGGGTTGATTTAAGATGTAAGAGCTAGCTAACAATGTGCCTGAGCCATAGACCAAACAGCATGAACTTAATATAAGCATCTGAGTCATTTCTTGGAGCCTCATCAGCCGTGGGCGCCTAAGGGGTCCGGGGGCTGAAGGTCTGTGGATCTGGGCCTCTGGCCACCTGGGACCAAAAACCTCATTACAACAGAAGGTGCCCAGCCTAAGCCAAATATCTACTTAAAGCCTGAGAAAGTTTAAAAAGGGTTCTAGTTCAGAGAAACTGAGAAAAGGCAGCTTCCAAATTGTGTATATGAAGCGGGTCATTGTACAAAGAAAGCTCAGCATCCAGGCACATTCAAAATGGTGCAAGTGGACTGGCAGCAGGCAGTGTAAGCCACAATCAGGCCAGTCTCTGAAATCTCACAGAAGACTTAGTAGCATGTGATTGATTTAAGGTTTATGCTTATTTTGAACAACAACAAAAAAGAAACAAAGGCAGTTTTAGTAGCAGCATTTTCTTGGGAATGCTCTGTTTGCTGGCCACAAACAGAGACTCGGTCCCTTTAAGAGAACTTACTGATTCAGCTTTATCTGCAAAAACTATGCAGCTCTTTAAAAGAGTGTATTTTAAACACTCTTCTGGTTGAAAGATGATTAAGGATTCACAATAAGACAGATTCAGATGAAAAAAAACCTGTAAACGGGTTACAATGAGTGTAAAAGTTACATAGGCTTCAGAGAGAAAGGAAATAAAGTAGAGAAAGTCTTTAAAAAGAGAAATAGAGTAATAAAAATATAATAAGCCACACAAAGATGGAAAATAGACACAAAATCTGGATTTTGGCTATTATTGTGTTTTATTTTTTTAGCTGTTAATTGGCTAACTGCAGAAAGACAATGGATTACAAAGGCTGCTAAATTAAACAAGAATATATATTTTAAAGGTATCTTGACTTTGAAATTTGTGTGTAAGTATTTATTGATTTGGAAGAGTTCTGCTTTTGTTTCCACAGGAAATGAGAACCTGTGGATTGCTTCCAGGCAAATATGGTTTCATCAACTAAGACTCCCTGAAAAAACCTCTGATGAGAAGAGATGTCCGTATCAGCTTCAGGGATGCAGACTATGATCCAGTCTCAAGAACCCATGAGATTTCCAAGGCCCCGTAATCAGCAGAAAGTAGTAATGGAAAACTATGCCCAAATTCCCAAAATATTGTTTATAAATGTTTGTTTTCATTATAAATGATTAATGCTCATAGTTAATCCTTTTTTAAGAAAAAAAAAAGGGAATATGGTATGAATACCTTTTTAAAAGTTAGATTATTGAATTTACTTAGATCAGAAAATAAGCTGTTAATCTCAAAATGTTTTACATTGGTATCGATTTTGGTTTACTGATTCAAATTTAAGGTCAATTCTCTTATGCTGTATGTATTTTTCTGCTCTTGTTTAAGATATGATGTTTATGTAACTGATTTAAAATTATAATGTATAATTAAGAAATGCATGTTAGTTATATTTTTAGGTATACAAAGATATAATTCAATTAGATAGGTGATCTTCAAACACTTCTAAGACCTATAGAATATGGAGTTTAAAATGTTTAAAAAATTTAAACTTTGCTTGACAGTGTGACAGGTCTGCTCCTGGCAGCAACAATTTACTTCAAGAGAAAAGTAGGCATCAAAGAAACTCCATATAGAGATTAGTTTCTTTGTGGCATTGGTTATCCACTGGACATGCACCTGTTCTTATATTCACTGCTTGACAGTGTGCTATTAAAAGTGGACATGCAGGTTCCATAGGAAGGTGACCTCTGAACTTTGAAAGAACAAGCTAAGATGGTCATTCAGGTTCCTGCTTTGCAGAGAAAACTGTCAGACATTCTTCAGGACTCAGGGAGAAGTGACCGATGAATGGAGAGGGCGGATTTCCTGCTTCACTGAAATGAAATGAGACTCTGGGCCTGTAGGCTGAAGATGGATGCCTCAACTTTATAAAGGAACTTTGGATGACTACCAGTCAGATAGGTGTCATCTCTGTCCTTTCTAGATTTTGGAAGTTGCTTGCACTTCCGGATTACTTGGGTAAATATATCCTCCTGTGGTCTTTGATGTAATTGAAGCTTAGATAGTTATAGGTATAGATTTTCTTAGTTATTTTAAGGTATATTGCATATGAAACATTAGATTCATAAAGATAAGGTAGATGATAGAGTATTTTCTTTAATTTTGCTTAATACAAATAGATTAGCTCTTGTAACTGTAATTCTTATTTGATGGCTATTTTGTTATATGTAAATTTGATGTGTTAAAATTGAAACCTTCCTTTTTGATTAGACAGAAAGGGGGAGGTGATGTGGGATTGTCTTTCTAGATGCTGTGAATATCAATCTTTAAATAAAGGAGCTGTTTTGGCCCATGACAAGCACCATAGAAAAAGAAAGAGGAGAAATCAGAGCATAGGTAGGAGAAACACGGCAGAGTCAGGGAAACTGAGACAGATGCCCAAAGGAGCAACATGTAAGGAACACAGGTGAACCATGGGCCACGTGGCAGGACAGATTAATAAAATAGATTGAATTAAGATGTAAGAACTAGCTAGCAATGTGCCTGAGCCATGGGCCAAACAGCATGAACTTAATATAAGTGTCTGAGTCATTTCTGGGGGCCTGAGCAGCCGCAGGAGGCTAAGATCTGGGGCTGAAGGTCTGTGGGTCTGGGCCTCTTGCCACCCAGGAATAAGAAACCTCATTACAACATACTACTAACTTTATTCATTTGCAAACCTTAATTTTCTTATATTTTCACATTAAATCTAGACACTTTTGTTCCTTATATATTTACACATATACCCAAAGAAAATGTAGCAAAAAAATAAGAGGAAACAAGTGTATATTTTTGCTGCTTATATTTTTTACATACACACACACACAAAAATAGTAGGAAAAAACAAATCATTTTTCCCATTTTGCCTCAATACACTTGGATAGTTATATTCTTTTGTCTTTGTCTTTGCTACATTTAAATGTAATTTTCTAATTACTTTTAAGCATGTTTAGATGTATTCTAATTCTGTTGATAGCTCCCATGCTTTACTGGAGACTGAGACTAAAGATCAACAATTGTGGATTAAGCTTGAAGGTTGTGGCTCCAGTCTACTACACACTTAGGATAGTGTTTGCAAGGTGACACAAGTTCCTCTATGCACTACAGCATTCAATTGTGGCTATAAATCTTGTCTGATATGTTTTATCTTCTAATAATAGAAAAAAAGCAAATAAGAACTCTGTGGTTGGTCTTTGATCTTTATATCTCCTGAATTCCTTTTTTCATCAGTGGTAGATAGGAGACTCTTTACAGAAAGAGATCATGTCTGATGCCTCCATTACACAGAATAGAGCCTTGCACTTAGTTGTGATATAATAATAACTCCTGATTGTGGACAAAATAGCTTAATCACTATGTCTGACAGACTGCTCTACTCACATTGATCATATTTTTTCTCTGATTATCCCCTAGAAATGTTGGAAAAATAAACACTCTGAGAAAAGTTATTTTAAATGGGTGGTGCTTTTTAAATTGTCACAAGCCTAATACTTTTTATGAGGTGTATATATTTACACATACTTTCTTGAACATTCTCTTTCAATTGCCATATTTTGTAATAACTTACTCTTTTACTAACTAAATAATGCACATCTCTACAATATTACCACAAAAAAAGTGTCCTAGGAATTGAGTGGCATTATGTGTTAATTTTACTAGATGTTTCTGTTTTATCGACTTGGTAAATACATTATAGAAATGTGTATTGTTTCCATCAGTTATTTTGTGGTATAATAAAATACCATCAGATATAAAGGCAACAAATAAACAATCCTACAACTTGACTCAAATTTTTATGTGTTGACCATTCCTCAATAAATAAGGCTCAGTCAATAGATGCTATCACTGTTCAAGATGGAGATGATCTATTAGTTCAGCAGGTGTCTAGATAATGTAAAATGCTCTTCTTCAGTTGTCTGGAACTTGTAAGGCTGTTACTTGACAAGGAGACTACAATCAGATTATTTGTCTTTACTATTCAACAGGCTAGCCAAGAGTCCCCAACAAAGCATTTCTGTGATGACAAAAGAGCATAGAGAGCAAGCCCGTGTGGTATGTAATACTGTTAAAGTCTCTACAGGCTTGACTTTTGTTAACTGCTTCAAAACAAAAGGCATCTGTAATGGGAAACCTAATCATTGAATAAATTTCCAAAGAGCCAAATACAGAAAAGAAGGCATACCAATGCATTAACCAACTCTTATGATTTGTATAACTTCTTTTATTAAAACAAGAAACACATATTGATTCTAATCACTGTCACATACCTCAAGTAGCTGTGTCATCACCATGTATAAAGTGTAATTATCTAAGTTATGGGAGATGTGGTTCTTACTTAGTCTGAATGCAAGCTATGTAGAAAATATTGTAAAGGCAAAGAAACTAGCATTGGGAAGAAGAAGAATATTTCATCTGTCTCTGCTCCATAGAGACCTTGAAAATTAACAAGACATTCAATAGTTAGTACTAGCATCTGTTGTTGAGAATATAAAGCTTAAAAATAGAGCCAAAAATTAATATTTTCTTGATATTTAGATGAGATAACACATTAAGGAAGATGATCTATTTGTTCTTATCTATATAAAGTATTGACACATTTATTGAAATAGAATTTAAACTTTAGAAGGAAACTAATTAAGAAATATAATGACAAGCCTATTGTAAGCTGAGTTCTTTGTAATATTAGGACACTATTTAAGGAGAGAAAGAGTAGTATTAACAGCTAATATATCAAGAAAATATTCTTAAGAATCCCAACATCTTGCCTCATAAAAATATCAGACAGGATTCTTGAGAAACAGATCATATCTACGTAATATTTACAGGCAATTAGAACCTTTAGTTTTACTTTATGTAGTTTCCTGCCCATTTATGTTCACATGTCCTTCCATTCTTCTCTCATTTTCACCTATTCTAAATGAGAAATCTCCATGATTTGAGAAATCAATAATTAGGTGTCATCCATTCTGATTCGGAGGAAGGTTATTAAAGGAAATAATCATTGAAACAAACATTGTTCTAGGTCCACTTTAACCTGCATTAGACTGCATTATAATTTTTTGGCATGATAAAATATATTTTTCTCTTTTTTGAGATAAGCTTTCTCTAATTAGTCAAACTGGATGCTTTTGACATAAAATATATTGAACAGCCTCTTCCTCATTTGTGCTGCTCTTAGAGTTTAGAGAAATACACCTGTCTTTCTTTCTTTTTCTCTTTTATCATATTTCAATTTATTTTACTTTTCTTTTCTTAGTAGATCTTCAAAGATTGCTGAAGATTGAAAATATTCAAAGTACTCCTTCAAACATTTTACTTCACAGCTTACTAATATATACTATTTTATGAAGAAGGATGTTACTGAATCTCTCAGAGAATATCACTTACTAAATACTGAATGACTGAATAGGTATGCAGCTACACTTTTATAAAGAGTTTAAGGAAAATATAATTTAGAATATCTAAACTCAAAAGATTATAGTTGTTTTGTTATTACTGCTTTTTAATATATTTCATCCATTACAGTTAAACAGAGAAATAAAGTATTCACAATGAAATAAATGGCAATAGAACATAAATCTTGTAAGATCAGTTGGTCGCTCCTTGAAGTTAGGGGACTTAAGTTATGGTGTAGAGAGACATACCATATACCAAAGTTTATTAAAAACAAATATAGTATTTTAAATGAGATTTACCTGGGAGTAACAACAAAAACACAAACACAGTGTAAAATGTCTCACTCAAGTTAGGACTAGGAATTTTCTCTGATATATTTGGCATGCTATCTTATTCCAGATTCTATTTACAACAGAAACCTGGAGTAGATACTATTCCTGTTAAAAGTGATTTTGTAAAGGATACCAGGAATATTTTACTCTTGAAATTTCTTGGAATTTATGTAGCTCTATAGAAACAAGTCTAAAAAATATAGCACAATCTGTGGCATGGTATACATAAAAATTGAAGACAATTTCTAAGCAGAAGGGAACAATATAATATAGGAAGAAGCACAGTTTTATATATGAGTTGCATTAAATGTAAAAAATTATTTCAGTGTATGCAAAAGTAGTATTGATGGCATATCTGGCTATTGCAGATACATTACACACTTTGTAATCTGTATGTCAGATTGGCTACAGAACTATATACAGGTATTTTTGTAAATGTCATTATAGATGTTTCTGTCATGATTTTTTATTGAATTTGTTCTCAATAAATGTTGTTATGAATATTTGAGACTTAAAACATGACACAATATGACATATATAAATAGTAATATTGAAAAAAATTATGATACTCATCATCTTTCAAATTTATGCTTTATGAGTAGGACAACTAAAATCTACCAAATAACAACAGGCATTTGTCCTGGATTTATGATGTTACATTGTAAATAATTGTCTGCCTACTAGTTTAATAAAAAACTGATTGGCCAAAGGCAGACAGGAAGTATACTCGGGTGTACTAGACAAAGAAAAATATGGGCACAAGAAGAATAGAGCAGAAATGCCACAGAGAGGCCAGAAATGCAGGGGACACCTATGCTGTTCTGAGAAAAGGTACCCAGCCACATTGCTAAACAAGATAAAAGTTATGGGTTAGTTTAAGAGCAAGAGCTAGCAAGTTATATGCCTGAGCCCCAGGTCAACCAGTATACAATTAAAACAAGTGTCCATGTGATTCAGTGAGACTATGGGTTTGAGTGTCTGTACCTTGAAGCTAGGCTGGAAAGTTTGGGTCAGAAGACTAGACAGGAAAGTCCAGCAGAAACCTTACAACTACTTGCTTTCTTGGGTTTTTTGTTATTTGTTTGGGTTTTTTGTTTTGTTTTCTTTTTGTTTGTTTGTTTTAGATTGGAAAATATTTTGAATCAGCACTCTCTACTATACAGATTAATTTCTATTACTATTCATCAACCTTATTTCATACAATGAAGGTTATTAGAAAAAAATATTGATTTATTCTGGAAGAGAGAAAATTATTTCAACAGTTGGCCTTCTGACTGAATCTGCTCTAGTTTATCCTTTGGTCTCTTGATTTTTTTTTTTTTCCTATGAATTTTGTCAGGAGATTTTAGATGTCTCAAATCCTAAACTCTCATCAGATAATTTCTTAAGATATGCTTATTTCTCTGTCTTGCATTTTGTTGGAATGTGGATTACTTAAAGATAATGATGAAGTCAGGCAAAAGACTAAGTCTAATTTGCAAGTAGATTGATTTTTTTTAAAATTCGAGGTTTTTTTTTTTTTTAAAAAAATAAGTTTTTTTCTTTTCTACATACCAATCAATATTCCCACTAACTTCCTTCTTCCCAGTCCCCCAACAACTACCCCACACGCCACTGCACCCTATTTACTCTTTAGAGAGGGTAAGGACAACAAAGGGGAAGTCAATACAATATGAAGCATCCAGTAGAGGTGGTACCAAGCTCCTCCCCCAGCCTCAAGGTTGAACAAGGTATTTATCTATAGGAAATGGGCTCCAAAAAGCCAGTTTATACACCAGGAATTCATTTTGATACCACTGCTTGAGAACCCACAACGTGCCCAAGACACACAGCTGTCATTCACATTTAGAGGGCCTAGTTCAGTCCCATGCAGGTCCCCATCTGTCAATGCAGAGTCACTGAGCTCCCAGTACCTCAGGTCAGCTGTCTCTGTGGGTTTCCCATCATCACCTTGACCCCTTTTCTCATATAATCAATCCTCCTTCTCTTTGGCAGGACTGGGAGCTTGACCCAATCCCCAGATGATAATATCTGAGTCTGCTTCAGCAACAGCTGGATGAAGTTTCTACAATGGTGACCAAGGTGATCATCAATCTGACTACATGGGAAGACCAGTTCAGGCACCTCATGCACTATTGCCTTGGTTCTAAGGGTCATATTTGTGGCTTTCTGAGTATTTCCCTAGCACCAGGTTTCTCCCTACATTCAAAATGGTTTCCTCTATCACAATATTTATCATGGTGTTCTCTTTCTTCCCAACTCAACCATTCCATCCCCTCACGTCCTTCACCTACCTCTCCTTAATCTCCACCCCCAATATGATCTCAATTTACTCAGGATATCTAGTCACATATGCCTATGCCATTTGATTTAATGAAACATTTGTCTATTTTGTACATGTATATATATACACTATCAAGGTGTTTTTATGCTTTCACTACTGACAATGTATTACCAATTTTCTCCAAAATACACTTCCAGTCAGTTTTTCAGAGTAAACAAGCACACAAACAAAACAAACAAAAAATCAGTGTAACTAAAATAGAAAATCTATAATCAAACTTCTTAAAGAAAAATAGAAAACAGGTACTTTGTTCAAAATTATTGGCTTATTTTGGGATACTTCAGAATACTGCAGACAAGTTCTATGTTAGTGAACCATCTTCAAGATCACATGTCATACATAAACAATTATGTTATTAGCTCCTTAGCTATGTCACAACCTCAGTCAACAACCCATATACTAATATAAAAATGTGATAATGTTAAGAAGGGTCTCCCTTCTCTGATCTGATATTGCCTAGAGGTTCTTGTTGCCCGATAGCATTTTGACCATTTGCTCATGATATTAGACTGGGTTAGGAGTCTATGGCA
This sequence comes from Phyllotis vaccarum, assembly GCA_033318265.1. Lineage (NCBI taxonomy): Eukaryota > Metazoa > Chordata > Mammalia > Rodentia > Cricetidae > Phyllotis > Phyllotis vaccarum. The sequence goes on from JARWLC010000010.1 coordinate 63,173,382, forward strand.
ATTATGTATCTGTTACTGACACTAAGTGGTTTCAGTCGTGCAAGTCTCAAGCAGGACTTGAAATGAGGAACTTTAGTTTTCATTATATTTTGTCTTAAATGCACATTGCTAAGATTAATGACATCATGCTAGTCCCATTATCCTCGTTTATCTGAAAAAATAAGGTTTTCAACTATGGGCTACTTTGTTAAAGATGAGGGCACTGTTGATTAAGGCTTAATTTTGGCTACCTAGGATGATGAATTTCACCTTTTTAAGAACCTTTAAATATAAAAGAACCTAAAAAGCTTACAGCAAACAATAGGTACAATGCCATAGCTGAGAATGATGTAAGCAAAACCAGCAATCTGTATACCTGGGACAACGTTCACTAGTTATCACCAGAAATACTTTGGAACTGTATCTGTGTGTTGGTTAACAAAAAAGCTGTGTTGTTCAAATTTGTTGCCTTGAAGAATAGGTCTGGTCTCCAAATCTAGTGATAAAGCCCATATTTGTCTGAATCTTACATCCACAGTACTACTTAGTAGGAAAATAAGCATATTTGTGAAATATTTGAATTCTTGCAATAGTTCAGGCTGATTTGATGACAAATAGTTTTTTCCCTGACACGGAGGTTGGTATATATATTTTGTCTGTGGACTCAATTCTGCATACTAGGACTTTATTTATTTATTTATTCATTCAGTTATTTATTTGTTTTGCTTTTTTTTTTTTTTTAAGACAGAGTTTCTATGTGTAGCACCAGCTGTCCTGAAACTTACTCCTTAGACCCAGCTGGTCTCAAACTCAGAAATCTGCCTGCCGATGCCTCCAGAGTGCTGGAATTAAAGGCATGTGCCAACTCTGATCATAACTAGGACTTTAATCTCCCATCTCTTGATAATATTGACTATAGTGGTCCTGTCACTGGACTTCCAAGCACCATAGACAAGTAAGGAAGTTGGAGGTGAAGTACCACCCAGTGCCATACAAATGAAGTAGCACACTCCTTGATTCTAGCATAGTAGTGAGACTTCGGAGTGGCAGGTCTGAGACTGAATTTCAAATCAAAGACTTGGGTTTTTGTCCTTTTCTAATCCAAATGAAGTGTCTTTCTCGTTGAGGTCAATATATTAAAATCAATTTTGGAAGGCACCAGAATTTTGTTCTTTCCTCTCTTGTAGAATTTTCCTTTCATTTGATTATTCTAAAAGGAAAAGAGCAGGGCACTCAAGTGATTTTGTAAAATGATGAAACATTATTTCGGTGTGTTCTAGTGCTTTATAAAGATCTATTTGTGGGGAGATGATTGCTAGATGATCTTTCTTCATCTCCATTTATAACATTTTTTTGTTTTTACAAGTAATGTATATTATTAAAAATTGACATACTTGTTTAAATATGTATATGTATCAATTGCCACTTACGTTGTTTATATTGATTTATTTTCTCACAATATCGTGTTTAATTAAAAACAGAATTTATAAGACAATGAAATTTTATTAAAGATGCAGTTTTTTTTTACAATTTTTCTATTATGAACATATTTTAAAACTTGTTATAAAAGTACATGATGGAATTTGACTACTATTCTTCAAGATGTAATATGTAATATCCAAACATATTTAATTTTTATCTTTAACCTCTACGTTTGAAGCAATCATACTGTAGGCAGGTAGCAACTGCTGGCTAAATGAAATATGTATGCAAAATAAGAATATTTTACATTGCAATCAGGGAAACAGCTTTTATGTTAATGTTTCAATTTTTATCAAACTTTGTGCCTTTTAAAAACTGATTTTAGTCAACTCACACTACACATTAGCATCAATTTTGTGAAGGGCAAGTGTCTCTTAGGAAACCAATAATAACTTTGTCCCTAGATAACAGTGGGCTGGAGTGTTCAAAATGTTGGGTGCAGGTGGAGAACTCTCATTTTAATTATTTGGAAATGATTCCATCTCAAAGTTTGAAGTAGAATTTTTATAACTTATTTCAGTCTCCATCTCTTACATATTAATTGAAATTATTTTTTCATACTTATGTTTAAGAATATAAAAAAGATCACTTAAAGTCCTTATTAAGCACACCGTGAGCTAAACTTTAATGTCATTTCACAGTGACTGAGAGATTGACTAGTGAAATAATATAGTTAATAATAATATTACATCATAAAATCTGTTAAGATTTAAATTGACCACAAATCCCCATATTTCTCTCAATTTTTTTAATGGTCAGAGATAATTGAAATGACTTTCTCTTTGCAATGTCAAAAATGTGATTTTCTGTGGAGTGCTCTGAAATGAATTCAGAGGGACATTATATTAACTGTGTACTTTGGGGTTTGCCTGCAAAAGTCAAGGGAACCATTAAAAACTAGGAGATTAAAATTTGGAACTATCAAATATCACTTATTGTTCTTCCAAATTTTGATCTGTTTGATATTGACAAATATTTATTATTTTTCTATATTACACTCTTTTAAGTTCCATTTGACTCACATTCTCAGGTGTTCCTTAGATGGTATCTATGCCTATTACAACATTATAACAAAAATTTTAAATAATATAGTACACTTGTATGCTGTTCTGATTGTTATTTTGTTATTGCTGCTGTATGGATGCACATGGTTGAAGAAAGAAGGCTTATACTTTCCACTTAAATATATTTCTCCAGCTTATTTTTTGAGATGAAATATTCAATTATATTTAAAAATCATCGAAAGGGTAGAGTGAGTGAATAATAAGCCCCTGGCATCTTTTAAGTCTACTTCCCCAAATAGGATTATAGACCCTGTCTTAGTTAGAGACTATTACTATGATGAAAAAATAAAATAAAAGCAAGTCATGTATAAAATGGCTTATTTGGCTTATATTTCTGCATCATAGTCTATCACTGAAGGAAGTCAAGGCAGGAACACAAATAAGAAAGGATACAGGTGGGAGATATTGATAAGAAGGCCATGTATGATTGTTCCTTCTTGCTATACTCCCTCTGTCTTGCTCAGCCTGCTAAATTATAGTACCCAGGACTGATGTGGAAATGCCTGTCTGTATGCTTTGAATCTCAATCTTTAAATAAAGGAGCTGTTTTGGGCCATGACAGGCACCATAGAAGAAGTAGGAAGAGGAATCAGAATAGGTAGGAAAGGAAGGGCGGAGTCCAGGGCAGACCAAGCTGAAGCCCAAAGGAACAACATGTAAGGAACACAGGTGAGCCACGGGCCACGTGGCAGACAGATTAATAGAAATGGGTTGAGTTAAGATAAAAAAGCAAGCTAGCAATGTTCCTGAGCCATAGGCCAAACAGCATGAACTTAATATAAGCATCTGAGTCATTTCTAGGTGCCTGAGCGGCAGGCTACTAAGGGGTCTCAGGCAGCTAAGAGGTCTGGCACGGCAGTGTCTGGGCCTCTGGCCACCAGAGACCAAGACACCGCACTACTACACTGCTCCACACAGTGGAAGTGGTCTGGTCTTTTGTCTAAGAGCATGAGGAAGCAAACAAAGAGAGTTGGCATGCACTTGGTCTTAAACTGTTCTGGCAGGACTCCATACCCTGGGGCCTCAAGGCCCAAAGGCCATGCCTTTAGGCAAGGTAATAGTATAGCTTCCCAATACATCTTACCCTCTCTAAATTACATTTGCAGTGGAAGTAGCCTTGTATAGCACTATGATGTTACAATATTCTCAGTTGTAGGCTCAGTTTACAATTTAAACACCAAGTATTGCATCTAAACTAAAGGTCAAGACATATGTCTAATTTTCTTGTGTGCTAATATTTTAGCAACAAACATTGCTTTGTCTTTTGTAAGTTTATTGTATTTTTTTACCCCCATTGTTTATAAATTACTTCTGATATCAGAATTACCTAGGTGTTGATGAAAATATTTCTGTCCTGATATTTGGTAATTTCATAGATAATCACCCAAATAAAATTCACACAGCCCCTTGAACAATCAAAAAAAAGTTTCCTTAAAGTAAATAGTCATGGCTATAAAAAAATTCATGCAGTTTTCTTTTTGTCTCTTTTATTATTTTTTCCTTCTATTCTCTCAGGATTTTGCTTTGCTTTGTTTTGTTTTAGAATAATTTACCAAAATATAGAGAGAAATACTATTTATCTAATACCACACATGCATTATGTCTTTCCAAATCCACATTAGATTACTATATAATACTCCACTGATACAAATAATGGACCAGTATTTTAAGAACTTGAAATAAGGAGGCATGGCATATACAGTGAAATAACTTCTCAATTTAATTTTAAAGAATAATTTTATTGTAATAATTTTGATGAACTACAATTCAAGCATTGGCAACATCTGGAAAAAATCATTAAAGTGCATTATCTTTATTTACCCAATGGAACATGAAGAAGCATCAATTTGGAGTATAATTTTGGTATTGTACATATCTTGTTATTACTCAATGTACTGCTCACTTCTGATTATAGAAAACAAAATAACTTCAGAGAATACATTAATAAACCTTTTAATCAGCTGTTAATACTAGATAAATTTCTCAGTGAGTTCTAAGTGAATCTTTTTTTTTTTTTTTTAAGTATGGCTCTTGTCACAGAAACTGTGAAGCAGACTAGAACTTCTGTCATTATCCTATAAATAAAATTCTTCAGGATATTAGAATCAAAATTTGGCCAAGCCAATAATATTTCATCTGAAAGCTGAAGACTCAAGAATCTATAATGTGTTGTTTATTCAAAGAAACAGTGGATAGATGGAGGAAGCTCAAAGGTCTAAAGGCCTGAACCAATAATTTTGTCATTCAAGGCCAGAGGATGATGACTATTCAGGCAAAATAGGAAAAATAAGAACAGACTCAAGGAAGGAATTATCATCCTTCTTCTAAATTTAAGTAGTGTTTCAGGTTTCAAAGAATTGTGTTATCTCATACTGGTGACAAATCCCATGTAAAATCTCATTGATAACAAATGTTAATCACTTTTGGAAATCCCCACAAACACACAGCCAAATATATCCCTTTATCTTTTGTTGAAATGGTAATGAACAATAATAATAGAGCAATTGATAAGAATTTTTGATATCTAATGAATGAAAATCTTTGAAATTAATGCAATATATAGAAGAAAAAATATCAATGAATGTCTTAATAAAACAACACCCATTTTATCATGAAAATAGTATGTGAAGAATAGCTTGCTATGAAACAAAATTCAATCATTGTATTGTGAATGACTTCAAAAATGTATGTATAGCAAAATATATTTTTCACATTCTGGATAATAGTAAAAACTGTTAAAATATAATTTTAACAAATTTTGAGTATAACTTTCTTTGTATACAGATAATAATGAAACAAAATTTTATCTGATTCATAGTTATGTTAGGGTTAGTAAACACAGCCGTTTTTACACATACACACATACACACATACAAAACCACGACATCTGTGGTTACTAGATTAAGTAAAATTGACAAAATTTAGTTATTGGAGGGGAAGGAGTCTCAGTTGTGAAAATGCCTTGTAAAATCTGGCTGTAAACAAGTCAATAGAAAATTTTCTTAATGAGTTTGACATATGAGGTAGTTACCCCTGGGCTGGTGGTCCTGTGTAGGTGGAGTTTTACTTACAAGGCACCAGTCCAAGATTAATATTTATTAGAATATAAATCAACACTCAAGATACTAGTAACAGCTTATAGTGGTACCTGAACTGCCTCTATAAGTATAGTATCCGAGTGATGGAGAGCGATGGACAGACGATGGATTCCGATCCAGTCTCTCCAACAACCAGGAACCAGGAAGAGTGCTCCCCATGTTCCAGCAGCCCCTTATCAATGGGGTTGGCCACACCCCCTCCAAGTTGGCCACACCTCCTCCAGGAGCTCAGAACCCTGGATAAGCCTCTTTGGACCTTATCAGCTGACACATGAATCCCACTACAGAGCAGTCCTGCTTTCCAAGAATCACCCCACTGTTTAATTTCTCGTCAGTGAATATTTTATATAAACCCCTTAATAAATATTAACCTTTTAATTAGTTGCTAGTAATTATTACAAAGGATAGTGAGATTCAGGTAAATACTACTGTACAATAAATATGGCACCAATGATTGATTTGCAACAAGAAGTATTAGTCCCAAATATTAAGTTTTTTTTATATATCAGAATATGGTCTTTATATATATATACATATATATATGTTATTTATATACAAATTTAGTAAGAGTGTTATTAAAGAGAAATACTTATTTACTTGTTTATTTATATATTTGAAAGTGGGTATTTTCCATTTTAGATTGTACTGTTTGCTTCCTGAGAACTCTAGAAATTATCTTTTGTAATTTTTCTCTTGTTTTTCCAGGTTGTTACTTATGTATACAAATAAAAATGCCTCATTTATGAGAATTCAGAGTCATTTTATGAAATGTTACTTTTATTTATATGATCATTAATTAAAATAAAACCTAAGTGTTACAGTGTGGTTTCTTGGTCTTGGGTGGCCAGAGGCCCAGACAAACAGACCTGCAGCCCCAGACCCCTTAGCCACCCATTGCTCCTGCTCAGGCCCCAGAAATGACTCAGACACTTATATTAACTTCATGCTGTTTGGCCTATGGATCAGGAACATTGCTAGCTAGCTCTTACATCTTAATTCAACCCATTCTCATTAATCTGTCTGCCACAGGGTCCGTGGCTCACCTGTGTTCCTTACATGTTGCTCCTTTGTGCTTCCGGCTTAGTCTGTCTCTCCTTACCTGTTGATCCTTTGGGCTTCTGGCTCCTTCTGTCTCTGACTCCACCCTGCTCTTCCTACCTATTCTGATTCCTCCTCCTTTTCTATGGTGCCTGTCATGGGCCAGAACAGCTCCTTTATTTAAAGATTGATATTCACAGCAGACAGAAAGGCATTCCACATCACCTAAGATTAAATCATTTTAATATAATTTACCTCTTCAATTATAGCTCTTATACTATTGACTCATAGGAAGTTAGAGGAAGATTATATATAACATATTTTATTAAAATTTTTGTGTATATGTATGAAAAGGTGCTTATAACACAATATAGGTCAGTTGGCAACTTCATCGATTTGGCTTTTTTGGATTTTACTTGGGTTCAGTTGTGGTCATCAGGCTTGAATTATCCAATATCAATCACTTTTACCCACTGTGGTATCTCATAAATTTTCTGAATATTATTTTACTTAATACAATTGACTTGAGTACATGTTGAAAATTAGTAAGAACAGGCTAATTGAGACATTGTTAAAAATAGTTTACAAACATTGTTAGCATTATTTAGTAATGAAAAACATAAAATATGTGACTTCATTTTATGACTATGAAAATTAAGTACATGAAGTTGAAGATGCATGACCTACATCTGAAATGAGGATTGAAAGTAAGCCACTTTAGCCTCAGATGATGACCTGCTTATGATTACACTCACTTGCATTTGGGTTATCGTCATATACAACACTTTTACTGGATTGCAAAAATATTCCCATGTTTGTCATCAAAAGATTTTCTTAAAGTTTGGCTTAGTGATTTTGGGGTTAATTACTTCAATTACTTCTATTAACTACTTTCAATGTTTAGATTATTAGGAAATAATTTTAAAACAAATAAATATAATATACTGATATTATTGGAGTATTACTAAGAATTTTGTTTCTAAGAGTTTACAGGAACTTTGCTATAGTTTAACAGGTTAATACCCCCAAAGAAATGTGAAAGTCTGGCTGCCAGCCACTTGGGGTAGAAGTAGTTCATGAAACCTATAAGAAATGAAGTCAAAGTCTGGTTTTCAAGTTCTGAGAGAAAACCAATAGCAATAGAAGTAGCCTATATTGCTTCCAGTTTTTCGTATACTCCTTTGTCAAACAATTGAAAGGGAAATGTATATGCCTGATGATATATAGCTCTTGTTGATGGTGGAGATACTATTAACACCCCCCCCTCTCTCTCTCTCTCTCTCTCACACACACACACACACACACACACACACACACACATGAACATATGAGAGAGCATGAGCTACTTATGTTTCTAGTTCTAGATAGCCTTTTTCAGTATTAGTTTGTGCTGTTTCTTTGCCTGCATATTTTATATATTTTTCTTAACTATTGGAACTATTGGTTATAATTTTGGTATATATGTACCACAATTTCACTAGCCATTAATCAATCAAAACTATGTAGACCTATTCAATTTCCCACTACTGTGAGTGGAGCAGCAAGAAAGTAGACAGGCAGGTATAGCATCCCTTGAGGAGATATCATAAAGGGGTACTACTAGGTCCTATTATGTATCTTACCATTGTGAGAACTTTTCACACTGATTTCCTTAGTGATGGACCATACCCAAGGACTTAGAGTAATCAAGGCAGAATAGATCCAGATGCTTCATTTATCATATCTAATGTTTACGGTATTCATTGCTATAAAACACTATGAGTAAAAATATTGAAAATTAATAACATCAGAATGAGAGATTTGTTGTTTAAATTGTATTGCATAGTTTTATGGGGTTATCTAGTATGCAAAACATTAAATCTCTACTTGTCACAGTCTACATTGCTAGTCCACTGTAAATAATATACAGAACTATGACTTTCCTGTCTAGATGACTCTACTGTGTAGTACTGTCCCTTTTATGTTAGAGTAATCAACAGACATGTGACTAGGCTTGAACCTTCAATGGTAGGAATTCCTGCCTGATACTGTAGCATCAGTCCACTCACCATGGCTTGTGACATAATAGGTCATAAAAAGTACCAACATATTTTTATTTCCAGTTTAATTCTAAATATGCATCCTGTGTTCACAAAGAGATATAGATCTTATCGCCAGTCAATCTTCTGTTTTCAAAATACAGGTGTGATTACAGAAATCTGTAGTCATCAAGGAGCAGGGAATAAGTCTCCATAGAGGTACAACTGCATTGTTTCTCTGTGTATAGTAATAACTAAAGAAGAAGTCATAAATTTGAATGGAAGTGAAGGAAGCCACAGAGGAATTTTTGGAGGAGAGGGGGCAATTCAAGTGTCATATATACAGTAATCAATATGAAATGCCATCATGTGTGTTGTAAGATTCTTCACTAAATTATCTGCATTGCCCTAGGTTTAGAGCAATAATTGAAATATCGAGAAATAAAACCATGGATTGAAACCTCTGAAACTTACGAGATAACCCTTCCCATTTCATATTTGGCAAGTTAAGAATTGTACTGCAAATAGTGTAAATATTGCCAATACAAACATGTATGTAATTTTCTTTAATATTAAATATATGCCAAAATATATTAAAATTAAAAATATAAAATTGCAATAAAGACACATAATAATCAAACTCTAATGCATTGGCTTGGTTGTTTAGTAATGTATATTATGTTTTAGCACATTTTCTTAAAATTGTGCTATGAAATAAACACTAAAATTAAGATCAACTAAAGTAAACATCACCTGAAATTCTTTCAATACTTATACCAGGAATAATAGAATAATTTTATAATTTATAATGGAAAAATATGACCTTTCAAAATATAAATTTTTCAAGTAGTAAAATATGTAATGTGTTTTAAGCTTGACTTTCAGTTTCTGAGTTTCATTTTTCTGAATATTACAAAATCAAAAAATAATCATCAAATATTATTTTCAGTATTTTTACAATAATAACTAAGTTTAGAGTTAGCATATTGTAAGCAGTAAATAAAAGCTCATGACCATAGCTACAAATTGATTTTATAATAAAAAGTATCACTTACACTAGCACAAACACATAAAATTTTCAAAAAAATTACTATAGTATTTTAATATGGACACAAAATGTTCTTGTTACAGTGTCAAGTAATGTTTGTATTTCAAAAGAAAGCACCACTTTAAACGATGTAATCAGTAAGAAAAACTGGGAAGAGACAGAACCCTGAGAAAATATATGTAATAACTATTGTTATTTCTTGCATAGTCTTTGAAATTGAAATTTTATTTAGAAATAACCTCTAAATATATAACAATTGTTCAATATCAAACTTGTCGTGAATCAAAAAAGCAGTTTATTCTTTAAATGTTTGATAACTTGAAATGCTGCCACCCTGCTCTAGACTTTAAAAATCAATACTAGAAATGAATCCGGCTGCAAGGGATTCATCTACCACTAGCTTCCTTCTAAATCTAGACAACATAAGAAGAGCTATGCTATACAGAACTGGAAAAGTGTCATGTAACATTGATTTACTATGTTACTGACAGCACTAGAAAAGCAAATCAAACTACGCAAGAAATATCAAAAAGTGCATTCAACAAATGTTGTCCTTAGGATAAAATCATTAGCCCTTGGTAATATCTGAAGGCACAAAACTTTATTGAAAGGCAGCCATGAACTCTTTCCAATGATTTGACCTCTTGTGTTTTAAAACAAGTTTTAAAAAACTAAGTAAAAAATGTTTTTTCACACTACACACACACAAACACACACACACACACACACACAGAGAGAAAGAGAGAGAGAGAGGGAGAGAGAGAGAATTGCATATAACTGACCCTATTTCTTTTTGTTAAAATATTATTGAGTCTGTCAATGCCACAAATATAATAGAACATTTTCTTTAATGAAAGGAAGCTCACATAACTTGAAAAACAAATTAATTTTCTTTACAATGCTATGAATAAATTAAGGTCTTGTATCTTCTACATAAGAACCATACCACTGAACTACATTCACTTCCTGATAAAAGTCCTATCCTAATCTAGAAAACCAGTGAAATAATATTTATTTCACAAGATATAACATTAAAGTGCTAATTTAAAATTCAAGTTAATAATTTTTGTTTAAAATAAACAAAGTCAAGTTTACACAATGACATTGTTTTTAATTAACATTAATTTTAGCAGATGAGCACTATTCTTTTTATTTGTTTTATATTTTTTGCAATGACTATCGTTTGCCTTTATTCAATTTTACCACGCAATATTTCATATTCTATTACTATTTGAAAGTTGTGCTATATATTCTTGATACTAATGATACTAATATATATTAGGATAGGCTAATAGTGTAGTAGGAGGTTTCTGGCCTTGACTTTTGGGCCTAGCTTCAAGGTTTAGGCCCACAGACCCACAGACCCCCAGATGCGCAGAGACACACAGATGTTTACAATAGTTTTAGCTGATCGTCCTAAGGCCCAGGTATATAACTTGCTAACTCTGTACCCTTAATCTAACCCATGACTCTTATCTTGTTCAGCCATGTGGCTCGGTACCTTTTCTTAGAGCAGCATAGTTGTCTTCTGCTTCCTCCGGCATCTCTCTGGCATTCTGCTTTGTGCTTCCTGTTCTCAGAGTTCTCTTAGTCTGTTAGTCCCACCCACACTTCCTTCCTGCCTTTGGACAATCAGTGCTTTTTATTAAACCAGTGGGTGGGACAATTATTTACAACGTAACAACATAATCTCCCACATGATAGAGTCAAATCAATTGCTAAGGCATGTATATAACATATTTCCTATGTGCCAACCTGAAGTCTTCCTAAAGGCCTATCTGAAGCTATTACCAGAGATCCTGATCATGACCAGTCAATGGCCATACATTGTCACCAGATAAGAACACTGTCTGCATGCTAGAAGGATGCATAAGGCTTTTCTCATTGCTTAAATCTGCTATTTGCTTTTCAGCAGACTTCTCATGTCTGTGCCTTCTCACTCCCTCTACCAAGGAAGCCATTAGGATCCAGCAACACACACACACTACATACACATGAATAATACTACGCACACACACACACACACACACACACACACACACACACACACACACACACACACAATGCATATATATCCTTCCATTAGTTATACATATATATTGCTTCTCAAAACTTCCCTAAGGGAGACAGGCAGTCATTACAGGTGGGTGCCAGCTAATAACATTTCTTTTTTTGGTTGCCTTCCCTCTCATCCCTCCATCACCTAAGTATGCCTATACTTGAAATTTTGTCTCAGGACCCACCTGAGATTTATTGTAGCCCATTATACCTTTCATTTTTGCCCCCCCCTCCCCGATTTGGTCAAAGGTATTTTGCCAAGGCTAGAACATAGGTGAGGGATTTGGGGAAGTGGTTAACTTGGAAAGAGTTGATTTCATCTTATCTAATGGCATTTGGAGGGTTTCTCTTATCCTATTAAAGTCACATTTGGAGTGTTATGAAAGTAATTTTTAGTAGATTGTTATGGGCAAGTTAATTTTACCTTATATGATATTCCAGAGAGTTGACACCTGCAATCAACTTGAATGAACTTAGAATCACCATGGAAGCCTTATCTTGGGAATATTTGCTAGGGTGTTTCCAGGAAGGTTCAACTGAGGATGAAAGACCCACTCTGAATATTGGCACCTGTCATATAATTTTGATAAATATTTTTATAACTTCTTGGCATTACTCTCATTAATAAGAAAACATTCATTTAATTCTAATATTATTAGGTTTTACATATTTAATCTATTAGTGTTTTTTTACTTATTCATGAATTAAACATGTAATTATACTAGATGGAAACATAGTATGTGAGTATATTTAATTATATTTCATTCAACTATTATAATACAGTCTTTTACCAAAAGTGAGAAAATTTATGACCCAAAAGTAAAACAAACTGGATTTCACTGTATTATTTTGTTATTTTATTATCATCAACTAAAACTTGGTATGTTGTCATGGTAAATTATTTAATATTCACATGCAAAAGTCTTAAACACTGAAAATCAGATAGTCTTTGCCTCTATCTTATCCTATTCATCGTATAACTTCCAGTGATAAAGAAAGGATTATGGTTACTTGCTTCTTCTTCTAATGATTGGTGGATTATGTGTTTTACACAAAGACAACAGAATGCTCTCTGTATTTAGATATATTGTCATTTTAAGGGAAAAATAAACAACTTCTAGAGAAATTACTGTTTGTATATGAATAGCTTGTTTGACAACGCATCAATGTACAAGCTTAGAAAGAGCAAGTTCACATTTCTGCAGCAGAATGCACGGATATTGGCCCCTTTTCAGTAACTAGGATCATGTAAGCAGGTATGATGCCCAGTTAAAATTGTGATTCATCATGCTCCTGTCAATACACTACATAAGAGTTTCGGCCAAACAAATAAGAGCCATGGTACAAAGCCATGGTGCAAGGAAGCCAAGCAACAGGAAAGCCAAGCAACAGGAAAGCCAAGCATGTGCATTGCTAATTTAATTTTTTAAATCTGTAACTTGGCCTACCCTGTGGATAAATAGTGTATCTCTGGCTACTATTTCTGTGTAGCTTTACCCATCTGAAGTCAAGTATTACATACTTTTAAGCAAATGTTCAACAAAAATAGTCGTTAGTTATTATTTTTCCATGAAATATAGATAGAAAAATGGTGTTAATTATCTTGATAAGAAAGTAATAAAAAATCTTGAATAACATGTTTATATTCTAATTGCATTATAAGTGCATGCTCTAATAACATAAATATTAGAAAATACTTATTACTAAAAAATGCTATAACATAGAAAGAAATATATTTTAGAAATAGGTATATAATAATTCAAATCATTTAAATTTTTATAATCATGTACAAGTCTTAAAACAATACCAGCAAAATAGAAAAATAGTTACAGATTTTTTCCATTGAAATGATTGTATGTGAGTGTATGTGTTAGTATATGTGTGAAGGTTTGGGGTATGTCTTTTGCCTGTATGTATATACATTCTACGTGTGTGCCTTCTACCCATGGATGTGAAAGGAGTATTTGTGAACTCACGGAACTGGAGTTACAGATAGTGTTAACCACCATCCACCATTTAGGTGCTTCAAACCTAATCCAGGTCCTCTAAAGAAGCAGCAAGTTCTTTTAACCATTCTAACTCTATCATTTTAGTTTTTCTTATGTCCTCTGACCCCACAACACGATAGTTTTATAATACTACAGATCTTTAATTTTAAACATTAAGTACACATTGATTCAAGCTGAAACAAGAAATTGCCAGCATATGAAAATATTTTAAAATATATATTTTTCCTGATCCATAATTTATGACTAAACATAGAGTTGTGGAAGATGGATGGTAATTAGAGCATTTTGTTTTCCACTTAATATTTATTCTCAATTACAATCATTTTACTCTTACCATACTAAACAGAATAAAGAAAGTATGACTCCTTATTTTTCTATGCATGTCATTTCGAGTCAATATTAGTGCATCACAAAACATATTAATTCCTCAATTCAACATGACTCTCATATCTCCCAGGAAAACAAAGTCTACATGACCTCTGTTGAAGTTGAAGGTCAACATGTGAGGAAACATATATGCGGGTCCAGGAAGTACATAAAAAACATGCTGGAAGGCAAATTTTATAGCTTCTGGCTAAATTCAGTGAGATGTAAAAGTCCAGATGAAACAAGTTTAGGAAAGCAGAATGAATGTCAAGTGGTTTATGTCAAAGAGCAGCTTGTTCTTGGAGCATGCTTAAGGCCATTTTGTTCAAAGACCTTGCTGAAGAAATAATCTGCAACTGTATGTCTGAAAAGCCCACAAGATTCATTTTGAAGAGAATTTTCCAACATATTTTACTATAGGAAATAACTGACTTATCTTCAATGTTCTGCAAATCATTTTTGTTGTTATTGCATTAGAAAAATGTTCAATAGCCAAATTACTATGTCTAGAACTTATTATGTATATAAATGGAAAGCCATAAAATATATTTAAAATATTTCATTTATTTATTTGGTTGGTTCATTTTTGTTTGTTTCCTCTGTGTGTGTGTGTGTGTGTGTGTGTGTGTGTGTGTGTGTGTGTGTTTGTGTGTGTGTGTGTGTGTGGTATATGTGTGTGTGTGTGTGGTGTGTGTATGTGTGTGTTATATGTGTGTGTGTGTGTGTGTGTGTGTGTGTGTGTGTGTGTGTGTGTTTTATGAGATACATGTAAGGGTTGGTCATTGGACAACATTCTGTAGTGGGTTTTCTTCTTCTACATGGATTCCAGGGATCCAAGACAAGTCACCAAACCTTTGGGAAATCACCTTTATCCACTGATTCATCATGTTTTTCCATGAAATATAAGCTATAATGATACAAGAATAACACGGTAAATAGCAATGATTAAGCACTCTCAATTTTCAATAAATCTAAATAACATTGCTTTCTGCTTAAGGACATATTTAAGCTATTATGTGCCTCGGTGACTGGGGTATCACAGACCTTCTCAAATCAATAGTTTGAAAATACTTCTGTAATCCATATGGTACTGCCAAACCTCACATATCAGTATATTTTTTTTTCATTTTAATAACTTTTTTTATAAGTCTTTTTAATCTATATATCCCCCTGCTCTCCCTCCCAGTCAGCTTTCCGCCTTCTCCCTCTCCATGTTCCCATCCCCTCCCCCCAAAAAGGCAAGAAGTCCCAACGTTTCTCTGCTCAACTTGGCACATCAACTCCAGGCAAGTCCAATTTCCTCATCCCAAAGTGAAGACTGGGTTAGGTGTTCCTCTGCAGGGAATGGACTCCAAGGTGCCAACACACATACAGGAACACAGTCTAATACCACACTTCAAAGCTCCACACACTGCTCATGCCTATACGACTGTTGCCTACCCTTGGATGGCATAGCTCCTTTTCCCATGGATCTCCTGTGGTTATTCCTGATTCAGTGAGCTCCCAGGAGCTCCAGCTAGCCATTATTGTGGGAATTTTCCTCATAATCCCTACTTTTACAAACCAATATTCCATATATTACAAATACATAAGCAATCTGAATAGAAAATGATAACTAGAATAATTTAATTGAAGAGTAATACAGAGACCCTATCAGATACTAAGTAGCTTATAATAATAACCCAAATTATCTTTGACAACATTAAATTTATTGAAAATTTAATTATAACTAAACTTATATTTACAATTAAATTTAAAATATAAGTAAATAAAAATGCTAAAAATAAAAACATTGAACATTTTTCAAAAGTTTAAAATATTAATTAGAAAAAATTACCTCACTATTTTGCCAAGCATATACTGTATGGACGAAGTATTGCTTTAATCTAAGAGAAAAATTATAGTGTAGATAAAGAAATATACAAGATGTAGTGGAAAGATAGTAAAATTGACTCAATATTTAAGATTAAAAACTGGCAGATAAAAAATGATTGTTAGCACAAAATTATATGTTTGGAATGTGAAAAAATATAGCTTATTTATAGTAATAGTAAGCAAAATTAAATAAAGTACATTAAAGTAAAATCACAATGCTGAATTAATTAAATGCTTTAATTTTCAAAGTTGGAATCCAAAAATAAATATTTAAAGATGGTTTAAGAAAACATTAACAGTCTTAGAATACTCATGGCATCATAACCAAATAGAAGAATATAACCCCAAGGTTTTTGTTTTTTTTTTTTACTCTTTTATGTATTCTTGCAAAATTAATGTGCATAAATAAAAATAAAATAATTTCAGGTTATTCTTGTAAAAATAAGCACATTCATTTTAAGAATACTGATTCTATTTTTATAAAAGTATTCTGAGTCAATACGTGCTTAAGATTATAATGTAATATTTATTTATCTTCATTTATAAAAATGAAAGTATTTCAAAGACAAACTGGAAAGTATAACTATATTAATTCTGTTATTTGGTCTATTCATAGGTAAACTTAAAAAAGTTAAGATATTACTAGGAAGTAATTATAATAGTGAAAATTTATTAAAATGACTCTACCATAAAACTAAAGTAGAAAAGGATATGAAGTGAAGGAAGTTAGTTTAGATTCTACAAATCTTAACAATAAGCATGAAAAATTAGCCATAAAATACCACTAAAACATTTTAAAACTAAGCAAATATGAAGATAATTTGAAGATATCTAAGTTTTTATTTTTAAAAAGATAAACCTTACCCTTAAGTAAAATTGTGAACATTTTGTTTGTGCAGAAAATGTTATAAAAACCGACATCAAATTAAATGTCTTAACTCTGGATATATGAAAAGTTTTAGATGATTAAACTCCAACCAGTCCACCAAAATAGCGACCTTGAAGCATATGAGCAGATACTTTAAAAGAAAGTGAAGAAAAGCAAAGCAAAACCAAAGATCAATGATGTGTATAAACTCAAGCCAGTCTGAATTAGGAATGAGGGCTCAGTTGTAAAAGTGCCTGCATACTCTCAAACACCTTAGTTTTATCACCGTATAAAAAGCACAAATGCAAGAGCACATATAAAAACCCCAATGCTTTCACTCAGTTTGTAGAAGTGTGTGAGTCATGAGTTCAATATCACTCTTTACTGCACCTTGAGTTTAAGGACCAACTGGTATACACAAAACCCTATCTTAAAGTGACCTCATTTAAAAGTTTATCAATGTGTTTAAAATATTTTTTGAAAGAAATAATCATTCAATTATGTTTATTGTATAAAGGTTTTTAATATATTAATGATATAAACATAAATTGAATTATACTTTTCTTTCATAAAACTGTTAGATGTTTCTAATGTTATGCGTGATAGATGCACAACTGTTTATTTGTTCTATTCTACTTTTTAATGTAATAAATGTATTTCATTTGTTAAATTTCTCACCTATCTGCATCTAACCTTCCTCAACCAAATAAATAAAAAAATCATAATAATCAACATTAATTTTTATTCTGTAGGTAAGTTTCTCCATGCTGGGTCTTAATTTTTTTTTTATTTTTCTACAATAATACCCTTAAAAACTGTGACCTTTCAGTCATTGATGATTAGCAAATTTTCTATTCTCTATGTAGCTAATTTGAACATAATAAAAATAATTAATTACTGGGCTATTGTCTTCTGTTGACTCTTTCCTTGAGAATAAATAATGATGATGAGGCAGAGTGAAAAAGACTATTGAAATACCTTACACTGTCACTTTCAGAGTGCTTTGCCCCTTAAACTTATCCTTAAACTTAAACTGAGCATGTGCTCTATCTTCCAAATTGAGATGCTCTTTTTATATAGCTCTTGGGGAAATTACAAGAACAAAAATATAAATAACTTTTTTTTCTTAAATAATTTACAATATGTTAGTAAGAGTTTTATCTTCATTGATGGAAATGGTGGTTTTGGGTGTAACACTCAACCCGTATTAAACATTTGCTCCTAGTTGGTGATGCTATTTTGGGAAATAAATTCAGAACAACCTTACTGGAACATGTACATCACTGAAAGCAGCCTTTGAGATATAAAGGTGTTTGCCTTTTCCAATGGACTCTCTTTGCAGAATGTTCCAGGCACAAGGTGACTTTTCAATGTCCACCCATGCTAGAGTATGTGCCATCATATTTCCTTTATGCAGTCTGGAAAATTAAGGCAAAATAAACTCTCTTCCATAAGTTCCCTTTGACCATAGTGTTATATCATAGAAACATAAAAGTGACAATTTAAATGGATGTATGAATAGGATTTAAATGTAAGTTTTATAATTACTCATGCTATGTCAATAAGGCTGATACTAATTACTCTGTACAGATGCCATCTGTGGACTGGATTTAATCTATTCCTTACACGTTGTTGTCTTATCTTCTTGTATTATAAATTTATGTGATAACATCCATTTGATAAAACATATGACAAGTCTGCTCATACTCTGGTAAAACTCTCAAAAGTTTGAATTCTGATTCAAGTTGCTATTGGACATTTCACTTTCTCTTTCCACATAAGAGGATAACCTACAGATTCTCAAACTACTGCTTCCTTTATATCTTATAGTTTAGGGTTTTTCTTTCTCTTGTTATTTAAAAAGGTTTTTACCATATTTACCACTGCCCCCCTCCCTTTCTTCCTCCCAGTCCCTTGTAGTCCTCCCTCAGCCTCCCCCACAGCTCATCCTCCATCTATTCCCCAAGGAGTCCCTACGTGGTTTAGTTCAGTTGAGGTATGTCAGAGTACTTAGTCTAATGCTGTGAGTTATGTGTTCTTCTGTGTGAAGTGAGCTCCAAGATGCCAGTTCATGCACCAGGAACATAGTCTGATCCTACTGCAAGAGGCTCCACAAACTGCCCATGCAATTTGACAGTTGTCTACATTTGGAGGGTCTATTTCCTTTCCATAAAGGTTCCTCAGTGATTATTTCAAAGTCAGTAATATCCCAATAGCTTCAGTGAGCCTTCCTTGTGGGTCTCCTCCTCATGATCCTGTTCCTTTTGCTCATGTAGTCTCCCCTCTATCTTCAGCTATCCAGGAGTTTGGTCTGATGCTTAGCCATGGATCTGTTTCTTCTCTCTATCTATTGCTGGATGAATGTTCTATAATGACAATTAGGGTGGTCATTCATTTGATTTTAGGGGAAGTCCTGTTTAGGCACTCCCTCCACTATTGGTTGGAGAACTAGCCAGGGATACATTGTGGGTTCATACTGGTTTCAAAGTGACTGTACAAGTTTACGTTTCCACTAGCAATGGAGGAGTGGTGCTCTTAATCTAGGTCCTTTCCAGCATAGGCTGTCATCTGTGTTTTTGATCATTGTCATTCCGACAGGTGTAAGGTGGTATCACAGAGTTGTTTTGATTTGCATTTCTCTAATAATTAAGGATGTTGAGGAATTCTTTAAGTGTCTTTCAGCCATTTGAAATTCTGTTGAGAATTTCCTTTTTAGTTTATTTGGATTATTTGTGGGTTTGGCCTCTAGCTTATTGAATTCTCTCTCTATTTTTTTGAGATCAGTCCTTTGTCAGATATAGGGTTGGTGAAGACATTTTCTCATTCTGTATGCTGTCATTTTGTTTTATTGACCATATTCTTTGCCTGAAACTTCTCAGCTTCAGGAGTTCCTATTTATTAGTTTTTGTTCTTAGTGTCCTTGCTACTGGTATTGTGCTTAGAAAGTGGTCACCTGTGCCAAGGTGTTCAAGGGTATTTCCCATATTCTTTTTATTTTGTTTTATTTTATTTCTTAATTTAATTTCATTTTCATCTTAAACTAGTGTCATCCGCATCAATACATCCCCCTGCTCCCCCTCCTGTGCCCCCCCAATCCCTCCCAGACAGCCCTCAGCTTCCCTCCTTCCTCATCTACTTTTCTCTTCCTGACAAATGGCACGAAGTCGCAAGAGAAGCCAGCCCAGCTCTGAACATCCACTCCAGGCACATCATCACTCACCCAATGTCCATGCTTGGCTTGGTGTTCCTCTGCAGGGAATGGGCTCCAAGGTGCCAGCCCATGAACAGGAACACAGTCT
Source organism: Phyllotis vaccarum (assembly GCA_033318265.1). Classification (NCBI taxonomy): domain Eukaryota; kingdom Metazoa; phylum Chordata; class Mammalia; order Rodentia; family Cricetidae; genus Phyllotis; species Phyllotis vaccarum. Next base: position 63,193,584 of record JARWLC010000010.1, read on the forward strand.
GATCCCACCACTTGTGACACCACAAACTCATGACTGTCAAAAGCCGCTCTCCCCAGGAGAGCCTAGTTCCTCCTCCAGATGGATCTCCAGCGGCAATTCCTGATTCAGTGAGCTCCCCAGAGCTCTAGCCAGCCATCATCATTGGAACCTTCCTTATAACCCCTATCCCCCTCCTCATAAAGACTCTCCTTCCTTGCTCTCAGCTGGATCACGAGCTCTGCCCAGTGCTCAGCCATGGATTTCTGCCTCCACCTCCATTCCCTGCTGGATGTAGGTTCTGTGATGACACCTAGGGTGTTTACTTATTTGATTATATGGAAATTGCATTTAGGAATTATTTGGAGAGTGGCCAGGGACATCCTGCAAGTTCCTGGACATTTCCCTAGCACTCAGTTCCTTTCCAAGCCCACATTGGCTTCTTCTATCGAGATATCCAAATATTTCTATCTCCCTCTTTGCTCCTCTCACTCAACCGTCATCTTCTTTCAATATTTATTTTTAACTCTTCTTGGTTGCAACCCTGTTTTGATCCCAATTTGCTAAGGTGGTCGTCTCTATTTTTTCTTCTTAGGAAAATCGCTGGATGTCTTTCTTAAAATCCTTCTAATCCCAAGATATTTCCACATTATTTTCTATCAAGTTCAGTGGTACTGGTTTTATGTTTAGATCTGTATTCTATTTGGATTTGAGTTGTGTGCAGAGTGATAGATATAAATCTATTAGCATTCTTCTTCATACTACCATACAGTTATGCCAACATCACTTGTTGAGGATACTCTTTTTTCCATGGTATATTTTTGACCTTTTTTTTTTTTTTAAAAAAAAAAAAAAAGAAAGTCAGGTGTTCTCAGGTGTGTGGTCTAAGGACATGTTCTTCAGTTTGATTCCATTGATCCACAAGTCCGTTTTTATGCCAGTACTAAACTTTTTATTACCGTAGCTCTATAGTATATCTTGAAGTTGGTGATGGTGGTGCTTTCTGAAGTTTTGTTTTTGAACAGAATGGTTTGACAGTCCTGGGAATTTTGCTATTATACATGGAGTATTTCTCTTCCAAGGTATATAAAAATTGTGTTGGGATTTTTATGGCAATTGAGTCTATAGATTGTTTTGGTAAGAATACCATTTTTATGATGTTGATTCTATCTATCCAGGAGCATGGGAGATCTTTCCATTTTCTGATATCCTTTTCAAAATATCTTCATTGACTTAAAATTCTTGTCAAATGGGTTGTCAGTTCTTTGGTTAGAGTTACCCTATGATATGTATTGCTATTTGTAGGTATTATAGGATGATGCTTCCCTGATTTCTTTTTCAGCCCCTTTATCATTTGTGTGTAGGAGGCTATTGAATTTTTGAGTTAATCTTGTACCCTGCTACATTGCTGAAAGGGTTTCTCAGCTGTAGGAGCTCCCTGGTAGAATTTTGAGGGTGACTTATGCATACACTCATAATCTTCAAGTAGAGACAGTTTGACTTTTGTTCAATTTGTATCCCATTAATTTCCTTTTATTCTACTATTGCTATATGGAAGAAACATTCTTTTTAAAAAGATTTTTAGAGAAACAGTATTTTTCTTGTATTGCTTTTTTTGAGGATTTTTTTTTACTATTCATGTGGAATAAAATTTTTTCCACAGCAATTAGGTATGCATGACAACTTATGACAATGAATTGGAAACTAAGTGGAAATTCATAAGAAAGATTACTTTTTAACCAAAATTATATAATATTTTTTACAGCTAAAGTTTTAAAAAATTCTGATGAGCCTTATATAACAATGATGTGTAGGAGAAAATATATTATATATATTGAACAATCAATGCATTTTAGGGTCTTTTGCCTTGAGTATTCAGAATAATCACCTACATACTTTTCTTTAATGACATGAGTTTCTGTTAGGGCAATTGTGTAATATCAAAAAAAATTTTATATGAAATTGTCATCATTATGATTATGATGAAAAGAACAGAGTTGAATTTGAAAGAACTTTCAAATAAAACATAAAAGTCATAATTTTTGAACTTTGGTTACTACACTAAAAACTGCTGAATATTGTGCTTCTGTAGATGTGTAAGCATAGACAATGATAAAACAAAGATTGCTATATTCCTAATATAAAACATGGTAAACCATAGAAACTACTATAAAAATTCAAAACATTAGTTAAAGAAACCATTATGATCACAGTCATTTCATATTCTAATACAAAATTTTAAATTTTAAAAGCTGAAGGGAAAGCTTTTAGAGATTTTTCTTTAAACTATAATTGCTTTCATAAACAAATTAATAAATAGTATTTGTTTAATATAAATGGTTGGTTTTCAAACAGAATTTTCAGGACTTTGTTTTATACAAATACAAAAGTAACTCATCAAAAAATCTAATTTTGAAATTTGTAAGAGCAGTGGTGTGGAGAAGGCTTCATGTCATTGCTTCTGCAGGATAATTCCAGTTTTCCTACACTTTCACCTACAAACCATTGTTTTCAAATGCTTGAGTACATCTATAAATAATAGTGTGAGACAGTTTAAGTTTTCTCTCCATCTTCTCTCATGTCTTATTTGCTTTGTCTTTAATATTTCACTAACTAACATAAGCACTCTGTAAGCAATATAAGGTTGATTTCTAACAATAAGGTAACCTTAAGTGTAAAATTACATCTGTACATGAATAGAAATGAGAAATAGATCTATAATAATTTTAAACTGTTTAAAAATGCTTAATTTATTTCTAATATTGTTACTTATTAAAAATGTAAAATACCATTCTAAAAAGTACAAACTATATTAAAATTTACTATGTGGCCACATCTGTGTTCATAGTGATACATAACTCCTATTAGATAAGACCCAATGTACTCTTAAGACATCTATGAGTATCGTGCATGTATCTTATGCATGAATATACACAAAGAGAAAAAATTCAAATGCAAAAATTTAATTTAATTTTCAAATGATATGTTAAACATTGATATCAAATACCAAAAATATGCTTAGTCAGTATAGAGACTATGTGGCCATGAATAAAATTAGACTAATTAGTAATTAAAAGAGAGCATTTGCTTTTTGATCAGATTAGCTGGAAAAGTGAAAAAAAAAATTTCCTAAGAAATTACTACAGGATTGTGTGAAGACATTAATGCAAGAATGATTAGAATCCTCTGTTGTCAAGAATGCTCAGGGAAATATTTTTCAATATAAATTTAATAATAGAGATTAATGCGCACATTTCTTGAGAAAGAAATTTTCCTATGTATTTATATGAATGGTAAATAAAATTGTTATCAAAAGAAGATAAATAGTAATGACTTCAAGATTATACTTAAGACATGACAATAAGATGGGGGCGTCTTAGGGGGAGAGGTTGGTCCTGCCTCAATTTGACTTGCTGGACTTTTTTGACTCCCTATGGCAGGCCTTATTCCTTCTGAGGAGTAGATGGAGTGATAGAGCAGTGGGCTGACTAGGAGGAGGGGAGGAAAGTGGTATTACGTTTGATACGTTTTAAAAAATTTAAATAAAAATTTAGAAAAAAGAATGGGTGTTTGTTATTGTATATATGATTTGCTGAAATGAAGAGAGTTAGAGTCATAGATAGAAAGTAGACTTTAGTGGTAAATACCCCTTACAATATTTTCTTTAAAAAATTCCTTGTCCATGTCCAAATTTTTAGTGATAGAAATCAAGAAAATAGGTAACTGACTCAAGAATAGATAAAATAGTTGAAGAAAGGCATGTTTGGAGAATTTGTAAGTGAATGCTGATTTGTTTGTAAGCAGTTTAGTATAACTGCATTGTTCAACATTTAAAAAAAAGGAACTGGAAAGAGTTTATGTGCCTAAATATCCATATGATTTCTCTAAACACTGGTAGTGACAAAATTAGTTCTAATTTATAAGGGTGTTGTAATATTAACGGACCGTTTGAATTTTTCAATTATTTTATTCAGTTTTATTATTGTTATAATTTATTGTTTAAAACTTTTTGAAATGTAATGAGGAAAAACATAGTTGTTAAAAATGATTGTTTATTAGAAAAACTTATTACCGAAATATAAGATTTCATAGTCTTCATTCCTCCTGTTGTTTCTGACTTAAGTGTGTTCTCACAGCCTGTGTGGAATGCTTTATTAGAGATGTGTCTGTTAGTAAAATGTTATGATTGTTGCATGAATGAATGAGACTCAGGGATAGCTCTGAAGAAGTTGGAGATACTAGAGGGAATAAACACCACAGTCAGATCTTACCCAGTTGTCTTCTAGCTTCCTCAGCCTAGATTCCCTTGGAATGGTTTTCTCTGTGTTTGAATTTGAATCCTGTCTTAAGTATTCTTTCAGTAATTAAGGCGTGGCCCCACCACACCTGCTTGGGAACCTGGAATTCCTTCTATAAACTGAAGTGACCTTGATTTAGTTAGGATTAAGGGTGTAGGTCACCACTCCTAGGATATTCCTTGTACTGGGATTAAAGGTTTGAATCACCACTCTGCTTTTCCTAGACTGACTGTGGTTAGAGCTCTGGGACTTCTGGAGCTTTTACTAACCCCACAAATAGACTGTGGGTAGATTCTCTCTGATATCTCCAAAACTTCTGAAACTTTATTAAATACCCATATATCCCCTTTTGTGTCAAATTAAAAAAAAAGAAGGTGATAGCTAACATAAGAAAAACAATATACAATAGGTACAATAATTATATACAATATATACAAACAATAAATGAGTAATGTCCAGTCCATTAACAATTGACAATTCCAAGAAAATATTTGATTAATTATCCTATTATTTCGATGTCTCTTAAACATAAACTTTGATTTCAAAGTTTCTTTTCTAAAACTGTCATTAGAAAACTGTAACTATAACTATCTCATCTTCAACTACCTCAGAGACCCAAGAAGGAAATAATATTTACCCAAATAACTAGGAAGTGCAAGCAACTTCCAAAAACTAGAAAGGACAGAGATGACACCTATCTTCCTGGACAGTCACCCAAAATTCCTTTATAAAATTGTGGCATCCATCTTCAGCCTATAGGCCCAGAGTCTCTTTTCATCTCAATGAAGCAGAAAATCTGCTCTGTCCATTTTGGTGTAGTTCAGTCATTTCTCCTTGTGTCCTGAAGATTGAAGACTCTCTTCAAAGTTCTTTTCAACTTTCCCTTGTGATACGTGTTGGTTATTGGTCTCATGCCGGTATTTAGCTTTAGATGGAGTTTACCACCACTTTGGACTGCATTCCCAAGCACCTTGAATCTGGGAAGATCCAGGCCCAGTGCCAGAAGCCTCTACTGGCCTCATACCTTCCACGGGCCATCTCTGACAGTTTTCTCTGAAAAACAGGAAGGACCATCTCAACTTGTTCTGTCAAAGTTCAAAGGTCACTTTCTGAGGAAATCTGCATGTCCAGTTCAAATAGCACACTGTCAAGCAGTCAATACAGTGACAGGTTCTTGTCCAATGACTAACTGTTGCCACAAGGAAAGTAGAATTCATATGGAGTTTCTTCAATGCCCTTTTTTCTCTTGAAGTATGTTGGGGCTGCCAGGAGCAGACTGCATAACAAGAAAGCACACAGCTTGTCTCAAGTCCTGGCCATATTAGTCTGTGAAGCTGGTTCATCTCATCGAGCTGCTACAAAATTGTCCTGAGCAGTTTGTAGTCCAAATCTGATCTTTGATTGGTGTTTGTCAGCCTAGTGGCTTTGTCAGAGTTCATGTGAAACCATCATTGTGGGGCCTCATCTTCCTCTTGGGTATTTCAAATTCGCAATTAGGCTTTGTCCTGGATCACTGCAGAAAACGGATCAGAGACTAAAAACCAACACAATGTACAGGAAACTAAACATATAACAATTTATTGAGCATAGGATTAGTAACAATAGAATAGTCCCTTATATTTTGTTATTTTTCTGTCCCATATCAGTTGGCTCTTCTGATATGATACAGAGATATTTTTTTTAGCAAGTGTGCTTGAGTTTAGAGAAGGAGAGAGCCACAGTCCAACTCTAAAACCAGCTTTAAATTATAATTAAACTGGGACTTTAACTAATAAAAAATTTTGTAGAGGTTAAGTAATGAGATTCTATCAAGTATACTGGTACCAATAGTTACCATATTCTTTTGTTTGCAAATTTTCCTGGATAGCCTCTTTTTTGCTTTAGATGTCTGGATGTCCAAGGCCTTTTAACTTCCTGAAGATGGGTATTTCCAGTTTCCTGTAAAGACAAGAACAGAAACCTGCCCCGACCCTTTGTATTTTCTTACAACTGAAAGAATTGTAATATAGGTTGATAAGCTATCAATTCTTAGTTTCATGAAGTGTCTCCTCCAGTTCTGTTCGCATCTTTATTAATTTTGATGGTATCCATACCTTTTCCTCACCTGTGGAAATAAATGCAAAACCCCTTCCCCAATGGAGCACATACCCTGGCTTCCATTCAGAGGTTAATACATCTTTGAAGTAAATAGGCTGATTTAGTTCAGCTTTTTTTTCTATGGTCCAATGCCTTTCAGCAGCTATTGTTCCTTTCTCATTAGCATTGAGAAAATTCAAAGTTAACAAAGCACTATGTACTCTATCTCTGGGGGTCTTTGTCATTCCTTTCTGTTTATTTAACATGTCCTTTAAAGTTCAATTTGATCTCTCTATGACTGCTTGCCTTTTAGGATTGTGTGGTATTCCTGTAATATGTTTTATATTATAATAAGCTCAAAATTGTTTCATTTTAGTAGAGACATATGCTGGAGCATTGTCAGTCTTTATTTGTGCAGGTATTCCCATGATGGTCATAGCTTCTAGCAAATGTGTGATTACAGAATCAGCCTTTTCTGAACTTAAAGCAGTTGCCCATTGAAATCCTGAGAATGTATCTATTGTATGATGGACGTATCTTAATTTCCCAAATTCTGTAAAATGAAATACCTCCATCTGCTAGATTTCATTTCTATGTATACCTTTAGAATTAGTTCCTGCAGGCAATGGAGTTTGGTTATAGGATGAACAGGTGGGACATCTTTTTACAATTTCTTTGTCTTGTTCCCAAGTGATAGAGAAATCTTTTTTTAATCCTTTGCAATTTACATGATGCTTTTTATGAAATTCTGAGGCCTCTAGTACATTTCCTATTAATAATTTATGAATTTCATCATTACCTTGTGCTAAAGGACCTGGAAGACCTGTATGGGATCAAATATGTGTTATATGGAAGGGATGATTTCTATATGCTGAGCATCTAACTGTTCCTGTACCAGCTGCTCTAAGGCAATTTCTCTTTTGTTAGGGGCAATTGATAAACCCATATAGGCTTCTCTGTTGGCCATTTTAGAGGTAGTGCTGTGGGTGTTTTTGAAAGATCAGCAGCTGTTTTGCCTTGTTTCTCTATAACCTGAATGGTCTGTGACTGTTTCTCATAATATCTTCTGATATTTCTTCTGGAACCATGTGCTAGATCATGGCTTATTTCTGTATTTGGAGGAATATTAATCTGCATTTTCCACTCTTGCAGTAAATCTCTTTCCCATAAATTTATAGCAATATTAGCCACATATGGCTTTAATATTCCTCTCTGTCCTTCTGGTCCTATACATTCAAGCCATCTTGCACTCTGTTTTACCTGGGATATCAACCCAGTACGCCAAAACTGAACATTTATCTCCTGTATGGGCCAACTTGGATGCCATGACTCAGGTGAAATTATGAATACATCTGCAACCGTGTCCAATAAGCCTTTAATAATAATATAATTTATCTGTACTTTTAATTTTGGCCTTTGCTCATTGATAGGTTTGCCAAAATATTTGCTTTTTATTTTTTCCTGAATTTTTTTTCTTTTTTTGTAAATTTTCTATCATTCCAGTTAGTGTGTCTTTTTAAAATAGGTTTTAACCTTTTTAATTGTTCTGGGAATTTGTTTCCTCCACAATGGCAGGGTTAAGACTGGATTGGACTTGATATGAGGACTTTTGAAAGCCCCCTTGGAGCATTTCTCAAGGGCAGAATGTTCCCTTGTCTGTCTCTTGTTGACATGCATTCATTAGTCCAATGTCTTCCTTTTCCACACCTTCTGCATATTCCAGAAGGGAGGGGTGTTCTCTTGGGATTATTCCTACCAAAAGCATTGTTTCTGGGAACACCTTGTTTACAATCTCTTTTTCTGTGACCTTCCCTTCCACAATTATAACATTTGACATTTTGATTTTTCTTATAACTCTTGATATAAGCTCTTCTACCCAGTTATCATCACTGTCATAAGACTCCATATTAATTGTCTCATGAATACAATCCTCCAAAGGTGCTGACCTTACTTTTAAAGATCTAAGTATTTTTTTACATTGTGCATTGGCATTCTCAAAAGTCAGTGATTCAATGATTATTCGCCTGGCTTCTGAGTCTGGTACCATTCTGTTTACTGCTGTGGTTAATCTGTGCAAAAAATTTGTAAGAGTTTCTTTGGGACTTTGAATTATTTTGTAAATGTTTCTCTTTTTTTTTTCTATTTCTTCAATACGGTCCCAAGCATTTAAAGCTGCTATGCAACATAAATCCAGAAGACGGTCACTGTATAATGACTGCCTTTTAATATTGGCATAATCTCCTTCCCCAAGGAGTTGGTGTTGAGAGACTTCTATGCCTCTGGCCCTGTTTCTTTGTTCTATTGTTTTAGCCTCCTCCCTCCACCAAGACTTGAATTGCATGAGTGTCCCTGCCTCAAGAACAGCTGTAACCATATCTAACCAATCTTTAGGGGTGACCTGGTTACAGCATGACCAGGAGTTCAGCATTTGCTTAACAAATGGTGAATGCATCCCACATGATACAATTGCTTCCTTTTTTTTTCCTAATATTTTTACTGGAGCTCAGCTCTAGCTTCTCTTTCATCTTTTTCATCCTTCATTTTTTTAAAGGTTACTGGGTATAGTAATGTTGCCTGTTTTTGTCTAATTTTAGATGACCTTGCTGAATTTGGTCCTTCATATTCCTCTGTTTGAATTTGAGCATCTTTGTGTTCTTTCTCAACAGGCTTTTAAAAGACCTTTTTTTTTTTGGATTTACATTAGTCAACTTTTTCTGTGATATCAAACAATAAATATTCATAGTAAATAGTATGATAAACATTATGATATTTCCATCTATCTTATCTATGTTTTCCTTTACTGGTTTTAATATCAAATCATCTAAAGAGAGGTTATAGTATGACCAATCACGCTCCATTGCTTTAAACAAATTCCCTCTTTTTTAACAAAATTGAGTTACTTACTGTTATTGTCCGTTGATTGTGAAGTGGGGCAGCTACCTAGGGTGAAAGCAACCCAAGGAGGGGTCCAAAAATGAAAAAGAAACAACCGACCAGGATAAAGAGGCCACTGTCTAAAAGACTTACCCAGATGAGGGTGAAACAGAAACACATGTGGCCGGTCTGCCTAAGGCTGGAGGCTAACTCGGAAGGGAAATGAATGAGACTCAGGGATAGATCTCTGAAGAAGTTGGAGATACTAGAGGGAATAAACACCACAGTCAAATCTTACCCAGTTGTATTCTAGCTTCCTCAGCCTTGATTCCCTTGGAATGGTTTTCTCTGTTTGAATCCCAGTTTAAGTATTCTTTCAGTAATTAAGGCGTGGCCCCACCACACTTGCTTGGGAGCCTGGAATTCCTTCTGTTATATGAAATGTCCTTGACTCAGTTAGGATTAAGGGTGTAGGTCACCACTCCCAGGATACTCCCTGTGCTGGGATTAAAAGTTTGAATCACCACTCTGCTTTTCCTAGACTGACTGTGGTTAGAGCTCTGGGACTACTGGAGTTTTTACTAACATAGACTGTGGGTAGATTCCCTCTGATATCTCCAAAACTTCTGAAACTTTAATAAATCCCCACACATGTTTGTAAAGTAATCTATCATAACTGAAAGAATGGTTTTTACCTTGTAAGTTATTTATTTGCAACATAAAATACATATTATTTTAAACACAGAACATAGCTGCCATATGTATAATACCCAAAACATGAACATAACAGAAAAGGGACTTCAAAACACAAGATTTTTTTTTTTTTTTAGAAAAGAAAGAGTTATACCATTCTTTTACACTTACTAAGTTCAGTTAAAACATTTATTTAGATTTTATCACAGCACTAAATTATGAAGAGATCGGAATATGTTCTCTTAATCATTCCTCTTATAAACTTCAAATTGCTGGAATAAATTTTTTAAAATTAAAATTAATAAACTTTGAAGAATAATAGCAAAATTTGGTTTTCTTACACACTTCATTATTATTTCAATAATACTGGGCATTTATTAGTTTTTATCTGACAAGTAAATTATTTTAATTTATGGTGGTTTGTATCATTTTAGAACTTTCATTCTAATTTTTATTTTTGACATATGTTTTAGAGATTATATCTCCTTTAATTTCATTGTCAAATCCAAGGTCACAAAAAGAGTTAATATTTGCTTTCTTTTACTTACATCTTTAGCCATGATCATACACAGAGAATTAATCTATGATACCATTCTTCGTTCAGTATAGATAATGTTACCATTCAAAACATTTTGTTTTGGGTTGTATAGATATATAGACATATTTTAAAGGCTTGAGGTTATAGTTTTAAATAAAAAAAGATAAGATTCTACCTTAAAGTTTGTGAAATGACTCTACCAAATGTTTAAAAATGTTCAGTCTATGTGCATTTATTAATATTGATATTTGATGAAAAGGAGATGGCATTTGAACGTCCTTTTGCTAATTCTATGCCACACTGTAGCAAAGGTCTGGGAGAAAGATCAAAGGTTATTTCAATACAGTATCTATTATCATATTTTATAAAGCTTGTTTGTAGTTGTCATGAAATGCCAATAATGGCTAGCCATGATATTTTATCCTTTAAACTAATAAATAAAATAATTTTATTCTGATGTCATGAAGAAAATTGTTTTTATCCAAAAGTCATAGAGTTCAAAATATGGAAAATATAAATTTTCTAACATTTTTTATTAGTTTCAAAATAAGCATTACTGGATTCTAACACATTAATTCTTAGGGAGGGCAAGTGGGGAACACATTACCTAGACTACAAATGGAAGAACATTTATGGAGAAATGACAGAATAAGACAAAGATAAACTAGAGGGAAGCAGAGTAGAGTAGATGTGACCTGTTATGGCACCTCATATCTTCTATAGTTGTCACATAATGATATTGTTTATAAATACTAATACTGTATATTGACATGAAATAACAGAAACAATTATTTCTTAATCACAAATAAAGACAGCTAGTATAAAATAATATGTTGATGCTTAAAACATCATATCTACCTTGATGTTTCAGCATGCATGCATCCAATACCTGAGAGTCCTCATAATGTTATTTTACTGTTAAAATCACTAATCTTCTTTTTCTCCATGTCTTGAAGCTTTTGTCATATTGACTTGGCTACTTTACTTAATTAGGAAACTATAGTTTTCTAAATTAATTACTTTGAAAAGTATTTAAAGTTATCAGAAACTTACTAAGTTGTAGATACATGTTTCAAGCACTTGCTTAATTAAAATCTAATGGTTATTTTCAATGGGGCTACCACGATTACTCAAAATGTGATTTTATTAGATTAGCTTAAAAGTACTTCCTTACCAAATATCAGTACAATACACACAATTACTACTCTAAAAACTTTGCATCTAAAATGATATAAATTTATCAAGAATAATGAAATATTTTCTTAAAACATTAAGTATCGAACTTGTTTTGTGTCAATTATAAATAAAAATGCTGCTAGATATGTGTACACAGTGACTAATATTTTTCAACTAGGTCCAAACACATATAAAATATTTACAAAATTTAAACTTATTTTAAATCTATTGATTCACTTAAAAGTTTCCCAATAACAAACTTATTAATATTTGATAATTCTATTCTTTGTTACCTTTTTACTCTATCAATATGTGGCATGCAATTTTATAAACTTTTGGAATTAGATCTTAAAGAGACTTATACACTGCATTTTGATCATAATTTTTACTCTAACTTTTTCCCAATTCTTCCACCTCTTTAATACTAATACAAGTTTGAGTCACTTTTTTTATAATCTTTCAGACCCAATTTTTGATGTTTAAATATTCTAGAATGTGTGTTCTTCTACTGGAATGTGCTAGACTTAACATTTAACATTGGCTAGGGTTTTTTTTTTTTTTTTTTTAGAGAAAAGCAGGTCTTCCTCTCCAGGAAGCAAACTAAGCAAACTTTGTATATAATTTCAGAGCTCACTGCAGCACTGAGTTCAACTCCCCTCTCCATACTGGATTATATACATGCTAAGGCTTGGACAAATTTTGTCCATTTTCACAGCCACTGTGGATTCACATAGACAGTTTCTCAGCATGTAAATAATGCTTCTTTGTAATAACACCATCTCAATATATTGCTTTTTTGTCTCTTTTTACCACTCGGACTATGAACATAGTAAATATACTCTCTTTGTACATACCATTCTCTATTTTGTATAGTCTGACCTTTTGTCAGTTTTGAGTTACTGTGTCAATAACTGTTTATTGCAAATAGAAGCTGCTTATAAAAGATCTCAAATATACCTTGAATACTAAGAGATCAATATTAAGCAATTAGCAGTTAGTTTAATATTATTAGAAACTTAATAGCAATGGGCTCTTGTGGTCTGTCTGGCCATAAATTTTTATATCCATAATGGTGGCAAGTATGAGTTTCATTTTATGGATGTAGGTCTACTCAGAAAATGGTTGATTGCTACCATGGTGTTTGTGCCACAATTACAACAGGAAGTTTGTCTTCTTAAGTAAGTCATTATTGTAGTTTGCCAGTTAATAGCTAGGTATGATTAGTGATTACTTTTCCTTTCAAGTAGCTTTCATAGTATCTCCCAGCTCTTGTAAGCTACATAGTAGAAATAAAGTATTTAGCTGCATACCAGTTTGTTTTCTTTATATTTTGTTAGTGGATTATTTGTTATCTTCAGCAATTCATTCTTCAAATGAGTTCTGGAAAGTGTGAAAAGTAAAAAAAAAAAAAAAAAAAAAACTAACTCTAATTTTAGGGATCATCATTGTCCAACAACTCAGAAAAAATAAAAAGTAAAAAAAACCTCACTGAATATCTTAAAGCTATAATTGCTAGCTTCAAATTGTTATAAGGGTCATTATTTCCATTATAAGATAATTTCAGTTAATGTGTGTGTGTGTGTGTGTGTGTGTGTGTGTGTGAATATAGAGATATAGATATGGAAGCTTTCTCCAATTGTAGATTTCCATATGTTTTTTAAAAGCTTGTTAGTTATTAATATTTACCCACACTCTTATATAATATACATATGCGTAGTCCCAGACACCAGCTTTACTGTTTCTGCCCCATTAGTTTCTTGTAAATTTTAATTACAATTTCAATGTATTTTATCTTTCCTTCTTTGATAACCATTTCTATTGTCCCTTAGTAATTTCCTGATGTCTATGCATATTCCAAATAAAATACTGATATTTGAAGATAAAAGAAATTTCCAAAAATCAGTGGAAAATATTTTATATATTCTTTTCAGTTTCTGAATTGCCTTAATCAGGATGATCATTTTCAATTCCATGCATTTACATTTGAATTTCATGTTTTCATTTTTTCTAGAAGTTGAGTAAGATTTTGTTGTTTAAGTACCTCGCATAATTACTGTTCTTCCTTCGGTTGCCAGATATCTATGGCATTTCCAATCCATGTGTATAATGAGAAGAGCGGCAATGAACGCAGATATTCAGCTATGTCAGGCAGTAAACACAGTGCCTCTTGACTATGTATCAAGTGGAACTTGTACGTTGATTTCCACAGAAGTTGTGCTAGTTTTTAGTTTCAAATAAACTTTCTTTTCCAATTCTACCCCAATTTGTATCAATTTTTTTGTCATGTTTTACAATAGCCATGCTGATTGTGATAAGACAGAATTCTCAAATAAATTATAAATTTCAAATTTATTCTGGCTAAGAATGTCAAATATTTTTAAATGTTTTGCAGTAATTTATATTCTGAGGAATCTTTTTCATTTTATATTCTTTTTAATTTATTTTTTTGAGACTACCAAAAAGATTACTCCTTTTGAGTCTGTATGAGCAAGGGCATAGGGATTACCAGAAAAATTCCCACAGTAGTGGCTGGCTGGAGTTCTAGAGAGCTTATTGAATCAAGAACAGCCACTGGGGAATAATCAGGAAAAGGAGCTAGACCTCCAAAGGTAGGCAACTGTTGATTGGCTAGGGTAGTATGTGGAACCTCAGGGATGGGATCAGACTGTGATAGCATCATTTTGGGGGGCCTGAGTAGTGGCGGGTGGCTAAGGGGTCTGGGGCTGCAGGTCTGTGGGTCTGGACCTCTGGCCGCCCGGGACTGAGAAATCTCATTGTAACATATCCCAGTTTTGATATTGGGATGAGGAATCAGATTGGACTGGAGTCGATGTACATGCTGAGCTGACCCACCTTGGGACTTCTTGCCCTTCTGGGGGAGGGGATGGGGGAATGGGGAGGGGGAGGCTGAAGGCTGACTGGGAGGGACTGGGAGGAGGGAAGGGAGGGGGAACAGGGGGATACATTGATTAAAAACTTTATATAAATAAAAATACATTTAATAAAGGAAAACTGGAAAAAAGAGTATATGTTCTTTTAATCATACAATATATCCTGATTATAGTTGTCACCCCTCACTCTTCCCTGTTTTCTCCAACTCCACTGCTCTCCAGATCACCAACATTTTTGTCTCTCATTAGAAAAGAACAGTCTTGAAGAAGGTAACAACAAAACAAAGCAAAAAAAAAAAAAAAGTAAATAAAATAAAGCAAACACGCTCATATCTAATTTGGACAGAACGGCTGGAGGAAAAGCTTACCACGAGCAGCCATAAGAGTCAAAACCTCACTCATCCTAAAAATCCTAAGTGGTATAAAAATTCTAAACTAATCTATGTAATTGTATGCTGAGGAACTAATGCAGAAACATGTAGACCCTGTGCTTGTTGCTTCAGTCGCTGTGAGCCCACATACCCCTTGCTTAGCTTATTCAGACTGCCATGTCCTCCAGATGTTCCCCATACTCACTCTGGTTCTTAGAAACTTTCTGCCTCCTTTTCCATGGGATTCCATGACTTCTGGGGAGATTTGTTGAGGACCTCTAATTTAGTCTCTCTTAGATTATTTCTTCCTGTTTGTCATGGCATGTTCTGCCTAAAGAAGCTTCTCTGATGATGATTGTCTAAGACACTAACCCATGAGTATAGCAAAATATAACTAGAAATAACTTTATGATTTTTATATCACTTTTCATTTAGTTTACTATCAGTCTCTGAGATATCTAATCTCTGACTATCAGTTATCCATGCAATATCGAGTATTGGATTCCTTCTTGTGAAATGGGTCTTAGGTGAAATCAGTTGGTTCCCCCCCACACACACACAAATTCTGTACCATCATTGCTCTAGCATATTTTGTATGTAGGACAGATTGTAGGTCAATGGCTTTGTGATTGAATTGGTGAGCTTCTTGTTTCCTTGGTGTGTTATTATTTACATTCTTTATATATTCTAAATACTTTCTCAGATTTAAGACTATAAAAATTTTTCACATTATGTACACAGCCTCTCAACTGTAGTGATTGTGAGAATTATCATTGTAAATTTGTAAATTTTTGATTTCAGTGCCTGTGCTATCATGATTCTCATCAGGCAGTTCATGGTTGTAACAATGATTTTAAGGGATTACTTTCTCCTCTATCATAGTAAATTCATTCTCAAGTTTATCTTCACAAACGTTAGGAGGAATGGATAGTCTGAAAGTTACTAAATTTGATTTAATCCAAAACTAAATTTAGTGTTCTATTTAAATACTAATATGTTAAAAAGACAAATAGATGTCAGAAACAAGTATTTGTTAAGTAAACTCCCCACATCTGCTGAAAAAAAAAATACCTAGAATAAAGCGAATAACTAAATTTGGTTACATTGCATTATTCTTAATTATTCTTATTTTTTCTTAAAGTTCTATGGCCTTTACAAGATTTGAGATGTGATACATTAAGGATGCATTTAAAATATGTGTACAGAATATTTAATATTACATGCTACTAGACATACTAATATAGTTTGATATGTGATTTAATATACAAATGTCTAATAATCTTACTTGGATGATAACATTTTTTCTACTAGCATGTAAATACATGTTCAATTCGTGTTTTACATACAAGCAGGATTGTTTAGTTAAGCTCTGACTTTTTATCAGTTCTTTGCAATTATTTTAAAATATAATTGCCAGTTAGATATAATATATCTTTGCCTATTTATTTTTTAACAACCAATATTTCATGTAAGTCTACTTTTATGGTGAGAAGAAAACAAAATTCATTGTTGTAAATTTTGTGTGCTCATGTGTATATTCGCACACAGGAACATGATAAATCATTGCATTTTAATATAGCACAGACTATTTAGCTAGTATTTTAAACTTTGTAATATTTGGGCTCATTGATTTCAAATACATAAAATAAAAAATTAGAAGAAATTATGCACATAACTTTTCAAGATAGAGACAACTGAGGCATGAAATGAGCCCCTGATAGCAAATCAACAAGTAAATACAATAAAAGTAAATGGATAAGGAATCAGAAAATAAAGTTTATTCCCAAGGACTTCTTTGTTTTCAACAGGAAATACTGTGTTGTTTCTTAGAGTTATGAACAAATGCTTAGTCATAGCATAATAGAAGCAAATAGAAAAAGGTGTTCTTTGAATAAGTCTTTATAGGTAAGTATGTAAGAGTTATAATTTATCATATTCATTTAGTCAATATAACAAACTATATCATGTATATAGGCCTTATAAACACTCATGCTAAAGTTGTTTATATCAAGAATAAGTGATCAACAAAGATGATCTACAAATTTCCAAAGAGAATTAGGAATACTAGAGGACTCTTCCCTCTATAAAAATACCAAAATTTATTTAACTTAACTCCTAGGAGCTGTGTCTAGTCTCTGCATCTTTCCAAAGTGAGATTTCAGTGTAGGTGGGGTTAACAAACACTCTGAGTAATACCTTGTTGACAAAATTTTCCAAACTTTCTTCCACATTATCCAGGCCTCGCTCAGCAACATTCTTAACCATGGACTAAAAATGAGCCAATTCTTCCTCAACATCTTCAATTAATTAATCAATTCTAACCACTAAATAAATATGTAATTTTATGATACATTATTGAAATCAGCTGAATATATTATGTTCTCTCTTTTCTTTGGCTGCATTCATGTTTTATGGTTAACAAAAATATATTTAAAAACTGTTGTGTTAATGGAATTCAAAGGTGCATTATTCTTTCTGAGCTTAGTGCCCATGTATTTCAATGTCAAAAATAAATATGTAGATTGCATGATAATATTGAAAATTGAAATAATGATTTAGATTAGGGGAATAACTGTTGGATAGCACAAAGAGATTCTAAGACTTAATAAAATAATTTATATAAAATATTCTGTTTAAGTGAAATATAGTGTTTGAAAATTTGCTACTAAAAGATTACCATCTTTTATTTTTCAGGATTAAAATGTGTTTAAATAGCAAAGGCATGCATATTGAATCATGTGTAACTTAACTTGAAAGTTTCTGATGAGACACTACAAACATAATTTGGACTTTAAAAAGTGTTGTGTTAAAAAAACAGTGTATGTTGCAATATTTAGACATCCTAGAGTAGGTATTTATGCACTGCTCAGCTTGGCACTGAGTTATTTTTCTTAGAGTTCTGATTAATTTAAATGTTATCTATGATGAATTCTGAATATAAAGAATTTGGGGCAAATTTAGAAATTGGAATAAAGTATTTTTGTTGTAAAAATTAGAAACTATAATTGCACTCTAAAAGCTAAAAATTATATTTGAGTCATAATTTAATCAGAAAGTCATTATGTATAAATTCTTATTTTTATTTTTGAAGCAGCTTCAGCTGAGATGTCAGAAATATGCAGGTGAGGGCCATCCCATTGATATCACAGTTGTTTCCACTAGAAGTAACATCTCAGTTCTGAGCTCAATGTTTCTTCAAAATTTACTGGAATGTGAAAAACTATGCAGAAACTCTGAGCCAAGAGAACAAAACTTGCAGCAATGTTCCAGTATTTTGTTTACCTCATTCATTCAACTTTCTATTTTTCTATTTTTTTAATCTCTATTTTCTGGGTTTTTTATCTTAAATATGTTAAAAATAACATGATATGAGGGGAAAATTCTAGAAATTAAATAAAATAAAATTAAATAGTATATGGAATTTATTCTATCTAATGCATTTAATTATCATTACAAAGCACAGTACAAAGATATTACATTATTTCCAACTCATACAATTTTACAAAATTTATTTTAATTCTTGAACAATGTAAATAGTACATAATAATTATTAAAAGGAACTTAAAAGTGAGTTCAAGATTATTTGTTAACCCTTATAATTCAGTAATTTCTGACATGATAATGTAACTTAGTTGCTTTGTGCTTCATTTGATTGTAAATAAAAGATATAATATATTATGGCTTTTTTTTAGCTCTCCAGGAGTCCACTTTGGGATGGATATGCTGGACAAAAAGAATAGCTCTTCACTGAATTTTGAACTGTGTTTCAAGCATACTAACAAAGCAAGTAAATAAAGGGCTAAGGCAGTAGGAGGTAAACATATCCTACTACCTCTCTGTGTGCTGTGTAAAGGAATGAAACTGATTGACTTCTCACTGATTTATTAATTGTTATACATACTGAATTTGGTTAGTTACTAATAAAAAATAAAAGAATTTTCTCACAAAAAGTGACATATCCTTCTGAATTATTAAATCAAAAAGTGAAAGAATATTCTACATTTTTAGAGCACTAATGGTCTAAAAGAACAAAAAGGGAAGATTAGTTTACACTAAGGAAATGTCAAACCGATAATTTATACAAAAGCAATAAGATATTTTAAAGATAATGATAGAATGTGTTTTAACAAAAGTAAGAGGCCCTTTTTAGTGTGGACCTTAGTGGCAATGCATAATTATGAACAGAGTCAACTAAGAAGAATAATTGATGACCCATATCTATCTTTTAGGACTTACAAAATTTTTCATTGAGTGATCACCCAAATTTTGCATACACAATTATGCAACAAAAATCAGATGTTCAGAATGATCAAACTTGTAAATAACATTTTAAATAAAAACAGCCTTGTTTATAACACTTTATAGAAGACTAACCTTAAAAGCAACATATACAGAAGATCCTTTTCAGGAAATACGAGATATAAAACAAATATTTATTTCTATAATTTGAAAAAAGGTAGGTTTGTGAAATACATCTAAAATAATACTCTAAAAATTTTATAAAACAACCATATAAGTTGATTATGCTAATGAAAATATTAAATTTATAATTAATTGATGTGTTTGAATTATTGCTGGAAATATAGTTTCCCAAAATCATATTAAGTACTAATTATCATAATTAATAATCAATATCAAATATAAAGACAATGATTTTGGACAAACCCAATACCCAGCATCAACTTCTGGATTCTGAAAACCAGTTTCTTGGATTCAGAGCATTCAGCTGACAACTGCAGACAAATCAGAATCACAGTTCTCCACACAAATAAACATATACTGGTATGGATAATTTAAAATAATAAATATTATTTATTTGCAAGATTTACTAAATATATAAGAATCTAATAAAGACCTTTGTAGTCAAAGCATTTTGAGCAAAATGAATACATGGTATCTCTGAACAGCTTTTGTGTGCTATCAAAGTCTTACCAGCTAGTGGAAGAGTCAAATCCTAAGGTTCTGCAGACAAAACAGAATCACAATTTTCCAGACAAATAAACACATACTGATATAGATAATTTAAAATAATAAACATGAATATAAGAAAAAACATTTCAAGGTTTACTAAATACATAAGAATCTAATAAAGGCCTTTTAAATTAAAGCATTTTTGAGCAAAATGAATAATATATAGTATCTCCGAATGGCTGTTGTGTGCTATCAAAGAGTCCAGTCCTAAGGTTCCCTAGGTCAGACTGCATTGATACTGTATGTTCATGGGCATGTTAGATTCATAGGGAATAATTTTTATCAAGCTATATACAATGTGTGAGCACTTTTCCCATCTGATGTTAGAACTCTCCTTATAATTTAATTACAAAAAATTTAATTCATCAATTCTGGATTCTTCTTTAAATGCTGGGGATGCTGGGATCTGAACAGAAAATTCTTAGAAAAAAATGTTTAAAATATCTCAGAAATATTCATTATGTATAGGGAAGATCAAATCAGAATAAATTCTATATTATATTTTACTCCAGTGAGAAAATTACAGATGGACAAAACAACTGTCATACAAATATTAAAGATGTTAAAAAAGGAAAATGCTCATTCACTAAGAGGCAATTTTAACTGCTCTAGCCACTCTAGAAATTAATGTGGAGAATACTTAAAATGCAACAAATATTTCTACTCTTTGAATGACTATACCATTACTTAGCACGTGCTAAAAAGACTCAGTATCTAATTCCATAGCTACTTGCATAGGTGTGATTATTGTTGCTCTATAAACAATAGTTCAAATATAAAAGCAAATCAAATGACCTTCAATCATAAATATTTAATGAAAATACAACACATATACACTGTGGAATATTATTCAGCAATTAAAAATGCAATCTGATTTTTTGAATAAATTAATAGAACATGAAAGAATTTAATTGAATGAATTAACACAGAACCATAAAGACAAATGTCATATGTTCTCTCTCATCTGAATTTCCTGGTCTATTACGGTAGATGTGACTATATGAGAAAGATTAACTACAGAAACTAAAAAGTTAAAAAGAGACAGTTATGAGTTTGATTGTCATTTTACAGAGGTAATCCCAGGCATAAATCATATAATGGTGGAAATGGATAAAGGGGAAACTTTTTATTTCTTTTATGTTTCCTTTTACATGCCATTCATTTTTCCCTCTCTTTACCCTTTGTACTCCCTCATTTCTCCCACTCACACCTATTATCCTCAAAGTGGGTAGGGCTGCCTGAACAGGGTAATTTAGTTAAAGATAGAGAAGATAAATATAGAAAGAAAATAGATTGTAAAATAACAATAAAGATTTCTGAAATCACAAGGAATCATAGTATGCATATATTTATACATATGCAGTTGTGTGTGTGTGTTTAATCTGGGCTGGTGATGCTCCCTCTGAGAAATATTGAACATGACTGCATGGTAGGCAAAAGTATCCTCTTTTGTAATTATGTTCCAAGGTTATCTGAAAGGACTCTCTTAATATATAGGAATTTGCTATTGTCCTAAGATCCAATCAACACACACACACACAAAAAGAAATCATCCCTAACACTGGAAATCTAGTCAGATAGCCAGATATCTAAGGCTCTGTAAGTGGTAGATTTAAATATCTAAAGCCATCATCTTAGTAAAACAGAATAATCCTCAAATTGCATTCTGTAACATTTCTCTTTATTCCCACAAAAAAAGTGAAATTCATTGAGGAAGCATCTCTTTACACAACAGAGTATTATAGAAAATCTTAAATGACAAAAATGAACAGTTGTGGAATCCAATAACAAGTTTTACATGACCAACACATCCCATTCACCGAAGGCTTAGGCATCATTGTGGTAGATGGGCCTAAGAGATTTTAAGAGTCAGGGGAACAGGTAGGGAGTGTGAGATCATGCCTTTTAGAGATGTCAGAGGTATATGCATAGAGACTCACCACTACATTGCTTAAATGAGATTCAGACAGAGGACAACATAATAGACATGCTGATATAGAATGATTATATCTTATCAATACGATATTTATATAAGTATAGGTATTTACTTATTTACATATGCATTTGTCTACCCACATCTTAATGTAATAATAAAGAAAACAAGGGCACAAATTTGAAAAGTAAGGGACCAGTTCACATGCAGGTTTTGAGGAAGAAATGGCAAGAAGTAAACAATGCAATTACAATCTCAAAAAAAAAAAAAAAACCCTAAAATTTTGATAGTTTAGTAAATGGCAAATCAAATAATTTCAGTCTAAACTACCTTTTAATTTTATTTTCTTCTAAAATATGATTGGTAAAATTCAATGCAGAATTTAAAGAATTACATACTCAAATCCCAATTTTCATAAAAATTTCATGAGAAAATTTTTATTATGTAATTTATTATTTTTCAACTTTCACTGAAAGAACATTTAATTAAGAGCTACATTTATAATATGATGTATGTTTCTGTGTCACAGAACTAAAACATTCTACAAGGCAGATTTCAATTGATATTGAATGCATCATATGCCTCAGAGGCGGCTAAGTCCAACCTCAAACAACAGTATTTGGAAGCTGTGCTGGATTAATGTATCATGTTCAGAGTGTTAGTATGATTAAAATA
This sequence comes from Phyllotis vaccarum, assembly GCA_033318265.1. Classification (NCBI taxonomy): domain Eukaryota; kingdom Metazoa; phylum Chordata; class Mammalia; order Rodentia; family Cricetidae; genus Phyllotis; species Phyllotis vaccarum. The sequence goes on from JARWLC010000010.1 coordinate 63,216,056, forward strand.
AATTTCTACCAAAAAGGCAACTAATTTTTCCATAGGTTTCTGATAAATCTTATAAAACAATGGAAATTTTCAGTCTTGTATTTTTTTAAATCCATAAACTCTTTAGCTGGATCTAAGTTGAAACAGAGGAAAAATCCTGAGAAAACTCATCTCATCCGTGATGTTGTTCAGATAAATAGTTCTACAAGGCAGGTATTGGAAATCCGCTGAGTATTCACAGGTTTTAAATTCTATCTTTAGATAAATTTCTTTAAAAAAAACCTAAACATAAAATGGTTTAGACTGTGCTTAATTCTGAAGCATATGGAAAAACAGCAGTCCAATCTATGCAATTTTTTTCTATTAAGTGATTTAATTTAATTAAATACACAGTCCTGGGTTACATGATAAATTTGGCAAATCCCTTCTAGCGGAAAATTGCTGAGAATAACCTAAGTATACTTTTTAAAATGCTTGCTGCTGGACCTCACATATATGCACCTGCCAAGTTAGATACTGTTCAATTTGCCATTTGATACCACTTATAAATGACTAAGAAAGCTTTTCTTTTTAATCAAAGAAACTACTTTACATAAGAAGTAAGAAGCAAAGAAAGAGAAAACTCTAAGATTCAAGACGACTGTGAAACATCATCTAATTCTTGGCAACTCATGGACATTGTTATTCAAACTATTCATGTAGGGATGGCAGAGTCAACCACAAATGTACACTTGAAATATACTGAACATTTATAAGAAATTGACTCAGTCAGGAAGCACAAAATGATAGCTTTGAGAAGGCATGACATATACCTAAAATGTTCCAAATGCTAAATGTAGATACTGACTTTGAATTCACAGACTTCATTATGCATAAAGAAAATCCTCATGGAAGTTAGTTTGTATATGGCCATGACATTTTCTCCAAATCCTTTATTTTTACTAAGCACTAAACTGTTAATATAAATTCATACCAACCAACCGTCCAACTTGTATTTCAGAAAGAGGATTTAAATTCTAAATTAGAAGACCAGAAACATATATGCATAGGATTTAGGAGCAAATGTCAGCATTGAATAAACCAATATCATTCAAAGATGAGTCCTGAAATAGAAGCAAATCAGAATAAGTAGAATTACTTCTCTGACAAAGTTTGATTTTGATAGGCAGAATTTTATTGTTCCTTAGAATTTTCATACCCATAAAAAACCAAATGGGCATAAAGGAATAAAAGTAAAATAAAAGAAATAAGATGAGATATTATGAACTATTCTTACAATAGTATTTTCACTCCTGTGGTAAGAATATTTTTTCATTTATAAAGATAAAAACTCTCATGACCCAATTACTATTCAATATATGTCTCAGCAATTAAAATAAATGTATCAGTGGCTATTTTTTAATTCACAAACATTAAAATATATATTTTGCCAAATATTAAGAAATATCAAATAAGAATCTTAAATTTTCTTCACAAATGAGAGAAGAATTAAGATGTACTAACATTTTTAAAAACCTGAATTAGTCTTTCATGAATAGACTAGGAAAAATGATAAAGGAGGTCATTCTTGATTAAAAGACTCATAACACTATCTCAAGTCTTGTAAAAATTCAACACCGTAGTAGGAGTTTTGTTTCAAAATCCATATTAAATTTGGGACTGATTTTGTTTATATTTTCAAACTTTAAATGAAAGAAAGAGTCCACCAGTTTAACAGAGAAGGAAGACACAGGAGAAATTACAGAAAGGTAAAAATGTAATATAGAAAATAGGAAATTTTAAAGACACATATAAAAGAAGAAATTTAGTAGTTTTAAAATAATTTTAATTGTTTTTATTTCACCTATGAAAAGAATATTCAGATAGTTTATATAGAGAGAAGAAAATTATTAAAGTGATAAGAATTTGCCAAGTGATGTCACAAGTGACTGCAAATCTAATATAGACTATTGATTAGTCTTTGATTGTCTTTAAGAGCTTTAAGGCACACTTAAAACACACATCATTGTCTATTCTGAAATCAATATATAGAACCATTGTATAATGGACAAAATTATTTAACTTTAATTGAAAGTAGATTCTCCTCTCACAGAGTACATCCTAGCCAAAGTATTCCCTCCCTCCACTCCACACAGCTTCCCCCATCCTGACCTCCCTTACATCTACATCTACTCCCTTCCTGTCTCCCTTCATAAAGGGGGAGGCCTCCAGCAGATGACAATCTAACAGGACAAAGTAAGATAAAATAATTCAAAAATGGAGAGAACTACTTCACACCTCCTACATCTATGTTGAAGGGAATATCCTAAAGAAAGAGATGAAAATAGTAATCTCCAGGATACCAGAAAATCACCTGTGAAAACATCTCTTCAAGAAATGATTGCATAAACAAGAGTGGAACACTGTCGAATCAGTAGACCTGGTAACATGAAAGGTAGAAAATTTGCCAGGTTCTCACACTTAGACAAAGAACTTCAGGTAACTCATAACTCCTAGGAGAGATAGTTAGTTTTTTCTAGGAAAAATACCCCTGGTTATTTAGAAAAAAGGAATTTTTTCTAAAATAATACACATAGAAATTAAAAATGTAAACCCTGTAGGCTATATTTTTACATATGAACATACATAAAATAATCAAAGAAAAATGAGTTATCCACTTCAGAGAGGGAGAGGTATATTATTTTACATTTTCCAAAGATCTATGGTTTTCTACTTCTTAAGATTTCCTAAGTAATTATTTAATGCCTAGAGTTTGAAGTTACTATATTTATTGTGTTGATCACTAAATAAAGTATTACTACAAGTAATTCAAGTAATGTTTACAAATACTTAGTAGTGGTATGCAGTTATTTTTAATTGTGATATCAAATAGCTGGCAAAAGGTAGATAATTTACAAAATAATTCATTTTGTTTGGTTTTTATTTTAATAGATATTGTGCGCTGGAAACATCTTTAATCTAGAGAAGCATTTAGGTTATTCTGTATCTCCCACAAAAAAAGTGTATGAGGAATAATTTCCAAATTTTTAAAAAAAAATTTAGTAACAAACATAAAATAGGGAGTAATCATTTTGGTTAATTGCAATTATCTTATACAAGTTTAATAAATAAATTTAGCTAGTTAATTTAATTAGATAGATATGTTAAATGAATAAAACTATGAATTTATTATTAGTTTCTAGCTGTGTTTAGGTATTTTAGATAAGGTATTGAAGGATAGTCTATGTTGGCATGAATTTACTACAAGTCAGTCAGGTTCAAATCCACAGCCATTCTCTCATTATCGTTCATGCTGGAATTATGGGCATAAATGACTATATTCAGCTTATGCAAGAACTGTAATAAAAAGAATAAAACATTGTTTATTTTCTTGATGCAACTATTGTAATAATATCTTATATTTTGCGACCTGTCCAAAATTATTGGATGAAGACTCTAAAGAAGTATAAATTGACAGAAACACAAGTTATATATTTAACTGTGACTAAATTGTAATACATGCCAGGAAGAATTATGAAGCTATAATCATAATGCATAACAACAAAATTTATTTTGGACTTTTCAGCATTTAGAATGTGAATAACAAATTTATTTAGCATATGAGTCTCTATGCTTGTTGCAGTTTTTCTATAGATCTTAAAAATACTGTCAACACTTTAACAAATCGGAATATATAATCTATGTCAGTCTGTGATGTTGTCCTTTCAAAGAAAGTTTTCTATCAGCTGTCTGCACACTGTTTAAAAACAATTAAATTATTTTTAAAAATCTGAATGTTTATTTCTATAATGAAGAACAGGTGTAAGGGAAACGCATTGCAGCCATTGTTGATGAAACATTCTCAAAACTTTACCATCTCTTCTGAAAAACAATATTGCAGTATGAGAGTGAAGAGGCTATATCAGAAGCTTAACTTGTTTTAAAATATACAGATGAATAATTTTGGTACAGCTGAAAGAAATAAGCATGCTTAAAAATAATCAATTGTTATCATATTTGGTTTTGCTTAGAAATGACAGGTACACAGAGTCCTTAATTACTAATGTCTGTTGTGGGTGATAATGTACCCTATGGCCAATACTACTGAAGATATGGGGATGTCAAAACTGCTAATAATGATTTTAAAAGCTACTTGAAGTTTTGTGCTTAGCAGATTTTCCTCATTTTACTAATATTCAAAATGATTAAGTTCTGAAAAGTAGCAATTTAGTTGGATTGTAATTTTAGAAGTTTTACACCATCATAAATTTGTTCAACCTTCTTCATTTTTTCTACTGTCTGAAAAGATAAAGGTCTAGGTCTATTGAACTCAAGGTGTCTAGAACTATTTGTGAGATAAATAAAAATGTTGGTAACTTTCACTATGACTCATAATAAAACAGTATCAATATATGTATGTAAACTATTATTTTAATAACTAATTTATGTAAAAGAGTAGAGAAAAACATAGTGTTTTAAAAATACATTTAATTTTCAATAGTAAAAATCTTGAGGTACTTGTCAAATAGTTGATAATAAACGTAAATATTCATGAGATGATATGTGCATTTAAATGAAGGAAAAATAAAACTATTGATATAAGATATTTCTCACTATTTGGGCAAATATTTGTAATATTTATATGATATTCATCAAATATTTAGAGTTATCTCATAATATGAAACCTTAATCTTTAACCTATGTTTGTTTGTATATTATAATTTATGTTGGCAGAGGATGATTTAAACATCTATTTATTTAACACAACATTTAGTAATTATGATTCGGTGCTAGTACTTAGTGAAATTGGGAACTATAGAATTTGCATGTATGATGGAAGAAAAAGCACACAGAGATAGAAGTCCAAATTAAAATAGGAGTTATTGGGTAACTATTACAAATATTATGGTATATTGTGATGAGAACAGTGAGCATTATCCCAGTTGGCTGAATTACTGAACAGAAGCCTGAAAAATGTCCCAGTGGTTAAAGGCTACTGTACAAGTCAGATGGCCTGAATTCAAATAAACCACAATGGAATGAGAACTGAATTACAAAAGCTGTCTCATCTCTTCCACTCATATACAAAGCACACTTGTGTCATTGCTTACATACAGCATACACACACACACACACACACACACACACACACACACACACACACACACACACAATCACGTAGAAGCACATGCCATATACAAACTATCAAAAAGTATTTAAAAATTAATGAACAAATACACTATTGAACAATTTAAAGAAAGTGTTTGAGTTTTAATGATTTATGTGTTACATCTTATTTTATGATGAAGAACCCACAACAGGTTAAAAAATAGCTCATATAGAACTTATATCTGGAAAAGAAAAAAAGAAAAACTTTTCAGTTTTTTTTTAATTTCCCACAGTAGAAAACAGAATTCCATAGCATAAAATAGAATCCTTTCCATTCTTTAAAGATTGAAACATTTTATAATTGATATGTGTCATGTAGCCACAAACAAAAAGACAAGAAGTAAAATCATTTATAAGAAAAAAAGAGTATAAGAATATAAGAATATAGATGCTGTGGGAAAATCTTTCCATATGCTGTGAATATCAATCTTTAAATAAAGGAGCTGTTTTGGCCCATGACAGGCATCATAGAAAAAGTAGGAGGGGAAATAACAACATAGGTAGGAGAAGCAGGGCAGAGTCAGAGACAGACTGAGCCAGACACACAAGAAGCACAGGTGAGCCACGGGCCATGCGGCAGGAAAGATTAATATAAATGGGTTGAATTAAGATGTAAGAGCAAGCTAGCAATGTGCCTGAGCTATAGGCTAAACAGCATAAAGTTAATATAAGTGTCTGAGTCCTTTTGGGGCCTGAGCAGTGGAGGGCGGCTAAGGAGTCTGGCAGAGCAGTTCTGTGGGTTTGGACCTCTGGCCGTCTAGGGCCTGGAAACCCTAGTGTAACAGATAGAGAATGAAAGCCATGTTGAATTTTGTATAATGATATATGTTAGAGGGTAAATTTTGAGTATGATGATTTTCATTTAACTCAAAACTGTAACTTGGTAGACAAGTTATTGAATTTTACATGAGTCAAAGTGTATTTTTGGTCTCCTGAGCCATACCTGTGCAAACAGTTAAGTGTTTCAGGTAATTAATTCCAGGTGCTTGACTATAGGAATTCATTGCAATGCAGTGAAATCAGAGGAAAAAACTCATCAACAGAAATTAACACATAGGCATGTTACAGAGACATGTATACTTAAATGGCATCAGTATCATAATTTGTGGATTCAAGATGTTTATGTTCATTATGGAGACAGTCTCCTCCTAGGTAATTAGTAAGGCCTAAATACAACTAAGTATGTCAGATTTTACGATAAGTTTATTAGGATAATTTATAAACCCAGTTTTAATTACTAATTTTCATTTCTATAATTAACATAAAAATCTTCATCATTTTATTTTACTATTCTTGTATAATCAAATAAAAATAAAAATATTGGGCTTCCATTTTCATTGTTTTGTTTATAGGTTCTGTGAACTCTATGGACATTTTAAATTAAAAACTGCTGGAATAAAAACTAACTGTCATTCCAGTTTTACATTTTATTGCAAACTTTTAACTAAAAACACTGTGACAATTTTAAATAAAAGTATACAATTTTTTTTTACCTATTTTCAGGAATTAGCTGTTGTACCTATGACACTTCTATCAAAACACACATGCAATACACACATGACACAGGAAAAAATGTTCACATGTGCATAGATGACTTTTACCATAATAAAGACAAATTTTCTTTAACATATACTCTATAATTAAAATATTGATATCCAAATTGTATTGCAATATTTATATTATTTATTTAAATTATAATTTTATGTATAGGTTAAGTTAATTTTAGTCTAGAGTATCTTTATAACTTTTGTGTTAAAATTAAGTATTTACATTTAAGAAAACCTCATTTCACCTTATGCTTATCAACTACATATCAAGTTCCAAAGGTGTATTATCAATTTATTTAGATATATACTCATTAAATATGTAACTTTTAACATACAATTTTAGACAATTAAATAAAAGTATAGTTTAAACTTAATATTATTATATATCAATATATGCATGTGTATGAAGTACAGCCATTTTCAAATTCAACTTTCACGTATTTTTATTATAACTATGCTTATTGACATCACTGTAATTTTCACAAAAAATAAAACTATGCAAAATCTTTATAGGTAGAGCAACAAAATAGGAGAACAATGAAATAGGTATCTTGATAGAGGGAGCCACTGTGGGTTTAGAAAGAAACCTGGTGCTAGGGAAATACCCAAGAACCTATAAGATGACCCTGGCTAGGACTTCAAGCAATAGTGGAGAGGGTAACTACCTAGGACTTCACCTATAATCAAAGGAATGAGCACCCTTTTGTCATTATAAAATCTTCATCCAGAAATAGATTGAAATAGACACAGAGATCCATAGCTAAGTAATGACTTGAGGTCCCAGGCTAGCAGAAGAGAGGGAAGGGAGATTATGACTAAAGGGGTTAAGGTCATATGAGGAAATCCACAAAGACACTGAACAGAGTTACTGTGAGCTCACTAACTCTGAAGAGACAGCTGAGGAACCTTAATGGAATGGATGGAGCTAAGCCCTCCAAATATAGATAGATGATAGTCAGTTAGCATGGGCAGTTTGTGGGGCCTCTGGCAGAGAGACCAGAATTTATTCCTAGTGCATGAACTGGCTGGACTCTTGGAGTCCATTCCCTACAGAAAAACACCTTGCTCAACCTTGATACTGGGGAAAAGGGATTGGTCTTAACACAACTGGATATGCCAGACTTCATTGACTCACCCTGAGAGTCCTTACCCTCTCTGAAGAATGGATGGGGGAATGGATTGTGGGGTAGAGCTAAGGAACAACTGGGAAGAGGGGGGACAGTAGTGGGGGTATTAAGACATTTTTTAATTAAAAAATACAACATAGACTCAGTCGCCTCAATTTTAATTTATATTCCTTAGATAACATTAGATAGTCTGAGGGCTTATTACTTTATCAAATTTCTTCTGAGAATTTTCAATTTATAAAGATCTGTTGTTTTCTCTAATCTTACACTGAACTATAATTGCCATATTAGTAAAAGCAATAGTAGAAAAACTAAGAAGGAATAGGTCACAAAGATTTTCCTTTGGAAATGGATTAATGCAATTAACCTTGTTTTTATTTTGAAGTATTATTTTGAAATGGACTTTGATACAACAGACAAGTTTACTTAAGTTCTTCTAAATTTGCATATGCTCAGTGTCCCTCACCACTGTTTGGCAGGGCAAAAAGCATACACCATACCAAATCACAATGTTTTTATAGTTATTTTTAAATAGAACTACTTGCCAAATATAAACATCTTGCTTTCAAATTACCAGACTATTGTTGAATTTGTAAAAACAAAGAAAAACTATACGCTAGGATAAAAATGATTTTTCAATTTACTTTTGCATTTAAATAATGCACTTCAATTTAGGATGTTGAATCCCAAAAAAAGAGTAGACTGAAGTTTTGGAAATAAGAGAGACTGGATGCAGTTTTGTTTGAACTATGATAGAGTTAAGTAAATTATTAAGATTTTATAACTGCGTATGGACAGTCCCTTGCATATCAGAGTTTACCTTAGATGTAAAAAATGGTCCTTGTCATCTATTTGGGAGATAATATTTTAGGAAGATATATGACCCATACAAAAAGTGTTTTTCTTCTTTTCATGCATGTCTATGCTCTGCTTGTAAATGTGTGTGTGTATAATATGCTCAAAGCTTGTGATTATACATGTATGTTTGTGTATGTAGAAGCCTGGATCTGATGCAATTATTTTTTTGTATTCTACTGTCACTTGTATAAATAAGAACTTTGTAAATATTATTAGCAGAAATTTCAATATGCAATACTTTTATATCATTGAGGCAAATTACTTAAATTGGCACTTTTAAGTTTCTTTTAAAATTTATTAATGTGGTTGGCATTAACTCTACATATTGTGTAAATTTCACAGGGTATCATTATTATTTAATTAAATAATAATTACTCTTTAATTTATCTAGTAGCATTAAAAGTTGCACCCACAGTTTAAGTTAATTAAATACTTGTTAAAAAAATAAATGTTCCATGAAAATGGTTTAGTGAATACAAGTATTTATGGTAATATCAAAGACCTGTGTTTGGTTCTTGAGATGCAAATGATGAAATTAGGGAAAAATTAATTTTCAGCTTACTTCAATACATACTCTAGGACATTTATGTTCAGTACCAATCCTACACAGAATAAATAATAAATCAACAAATGCACTAATTTTTTCTACTATTTTATCCTGATTGTTTCTATTCTTTGATATATTCTCAATTATGTAGAAAATTTAACTTTTTTTTATTTTGTCTAGTTATGTGACTATATTTATTAACAATTAATCAGTCTTGCGATGAATTTTGGACATTTATCTCTTTATTCAATCAATGACATTTTTGTTTGAAAACAAATTAATAATATTAACTTATTGGATGCTTAAAATATTTTTTAAAATTAAGACTTCTTTTAATTTTAGTATTTTGGTTAAAATTATTTTGGATAAGATTTATGGTCACAACATACAACATATGGTATCATAATGCTTAAATTTTTCTTGTGCTTTGACCTAATTTTATTTTATTACTCATATATTTAGAAATACATTTAGTATATTTACATATAATTTTTGTCAATTTCTTTATTTTTCCTTTCTTTGCTTATAAGGCTTAGTTAAGTGGATCATTTTTTTGGTGACATTCCATTTATATAAATTTTTGGGTACTATTTTACATGTGTGTATATTATTATATTATATTTATTACATTATAACAGGAGCCATTGTTTTCTTTTTATTTAATTCCATTAAACTAGAGACAATGGAGTCACCTCATAGCTCTGTGAGCCAATTTACATCCATTACCTTTTGCATCAGTGCTGGCACGCATAATCTACATACATTTTAAACTTCAGAAGACAGTTTTTGCTGCTTTATTGAGGTATAATTAACACATAAAATTATATGTATTTAAAGATTATAAGATGATGTTTTGATATACATATACATTTTGAAACGATTACCACAATCAAACCAATTAACATCTCTATAACCTCACATATCTAAGCTCAGGAGGCATCATTGTGTTTATCTGAAAGTCAGTATTTGTGCATAGTTTTCTTCACATAAGTATTTCTTATGTTGTTTGTTTTATTGGATATCACCTAAATACTACTTTAAGCATAATGTTTGGTATTATTAATTTTTATAAAGTATAAATCTTAGTGATTCATTCTTATCATCATTATCAATACATTTATCATTTTGTAGGGTACGTAAATTCAAGGAAAACTTCTTTGTATTGAAGTGGTGTCAATCAATTGGATTTGTCTCTCCACTTTGTCAAATTGATTTATTTACCAATAATATATGTTTTACTCTAGTAGCATGTTTTTTATATTAAATTTAATTTTAGCTTTTGTTTGGTAATTAACTTGTGTTCATGTGGAATTCAGAGGTTGAAATTTATACTTATATATCAATTGTAATAATACAGACACCTGTTATTGCTTAAGTGTCCACTTATAAGCAATACATTCCTGGTCACATTTCATTATAATGGCCTAGCCCTCACGATACTAACCGATCACATTTCATCTACACACAAATGTCAGAAAGACATCAGGAACTGAGTCCATGTTCTAAAACCTCAAACTTGACACAAGCATTTCCAGCAAAGATTTATTGCTTAAAGTTCCTGTAAACTTTCTAATGTCAACAACAGAAGACCAAACGTTCAAAACTTAATGAGTCTATATGGTATTTTCCTTATTCAAATATAGCACTTCACCCTTAAACCTCAAGATCATAGGCATCCCATGATGCAAAATGCATGAAGTACAATTTAAAATTTCCTACAGCCCCTCACAATCTCCAAAACTATACAAAATTCCAAAGTCCAAATTCTTATCTGAGACTCAAATTAACAGAAAAATTTCCCTGTACAATCAATATAGGAATCACAGAACTGAAAACATGAAGTACTGTCTCTAAATATAGTGTATCTGCTATTTAATTTTAAAATAGAAAACAAACAGAAAAACAAAACAATATTAGATGCTTTGGTGTCTTGATTTTTTTCTTCCTCTATCCCCCATCTATTTCTATCTTACTGCCTCTGTTTTTCTCTGCATCTCTCTTTCCTGTCTATTTCTCTCTGTCTGTCTTTGTCTCTGCCTCTCTCTTATTTCTATATTATAGTCCACATTTTCGGGGGAATCAAAAGCACACTTAAATAAGGACTTAAAACAGAAAACATGGAAAATAGTGTCTTGCCTCTATGGTCACAGGTTTCTACTACATAGACTTTATATATTTCCTAGATTTCCATAAAATACTCTCCACAATATCCAGGCCCTCCTTTTCAATTAATAATCAACATAATCTGCTAAATATGTGTCTCTAAGCCATTCTTATTTAGGAAAAACTTTAATTTCTATTCCAGTATCAAAGAAGTAGCTGTGTAAATATGACAGTTAAAGTTATCCAGGATATCTCACCCCTTGTCTCATTGAAAAACAAGCAAATATCTTTAAACATACATTTCTATTCTGTGTCTGAACAGTTCACATTAACATTCATAATATAGAACACAATACAACATAAGAAATTGCCAATGCCACCAAAACAATCTAGCACCTCAAAAACTCGTCTCCTTATAAATCTAGAGTTCATTAATAACAGGTGCCTGTCAAAAGCAAGCTGCCTACTTTTTAATGGAAAAATATATAAAACAATAACACTTGAGACAAACTAAACACAATAGTGTTAATCCAAATACTGTGGCTGGATACTTGACATCTGGTGTTTACTCATGGTTTTCTGCACTCCATAGGTATTAGGCAGGGCCAACTATTCAGCTCTGACATCAGCAGGTTGTTATAGATCTTTTTATCTACTTCACACTTGTTAAAATCATAAGCAATATCCCATGGTTTCAGCATCTTCAACATCCTAGATCCTGCAATGCTATGTAGTCCTCACTCTCAACAATTTTCTTTTTGCATATCTCTGTTGGTACATCCTTTCTACCTCTAAGTACCTAGTCTCAGATGTTGTCATTGACCTATTCATGCCTTCAAACCAATTTCAATTGAATGCTTCTCACATATTATTTTCTAAGTTCTTGAGAGAATAAATTGCAAACTGTCCTTCTTGGATCTCTTTGTTCTCAATGATGTATTTCCTCAAATGATACTCTAAAAATTCCATGTTCTTCCCAAAGAAAATGCCTAAATGTGATGACTAAGTGTGCAAGTATATGAGAGTAGGGTAGATATTTCTAAATCAACTCAAACCTTTTCTTTTTATTAAGTCATATGAAGCTTAAGACAAAACTGTCTTTGTTATACTTCTTTTACTTGGGGTAGTATTCTTAATAATAAGCCATAGATTTTATAATCTGTTATATATTTACTAGTCATGGTTATAGAATATTTAACATCAAATTGTGTTGTCTATAACAATTAAATTATTATATTTTCAGTGTCTAGTGTAGACATACTTTTAGTTTCTTTGTGAAATAAATTGGTGATTCATTAAGTATCCTAGGTATAAATTAATAAAAAAATGAGCAAAATAATGTAAAGTGAAACATTCATAAAGTGCTTTTTAACAGAAAATATATATGTAAAAGTTCCATTTCACTTTATAGTCACATTCTTGTCTAGGTTTCTCTATAATTATTGTAATTATTCAGTATCTTCAATTCAATCTTGTAAAAATGTTAAATTGTTTGATACTTTTATAGATTTGTATTGCCTAGTGATTAAAACTGTATATTTTGGTTTAGACAATTATTGCTTTAGTTACATATCATTCAACAGATGACAATTATGGGAGACTCAATGTTTGGTTTATGTTTCCAGTGAATGAGTTTATCATGTTTGAATAGAACAATTAGTGAAACAGTATTTCTTGCCTTATATATCAGTAGCATTAAAGAGAGAGAAATAAGGTTAGTGAAAGAGTCAAGTTATAACCTAATATAATTAAGCCATTGAACTACTACTTCAAGCTAGACTATAATGGACCTACAGTAGTAAAAATAACACTATCTACTGGAGAATATTTTTAATACACATTTCAAAAACAACCCAAAATACCATATATACAAATTATTTATTAAAAACCATTATAGCATTGTTCATATATATATATATACACTTTGGTGAACATATTTTTACTAAGTTTCTTGATTTGTAGATAATTTTACTTATATTCATAAGGATACTGAACATTTTCTCATGTATTCACTATCTCTCTCACTCTGTGTCACCCTTCCTTCCCATAAATCTTTGTTTCCTGCTCATGTCTATGAATATTTCTTTACCCATGATTGTACCAAGGGGCACATCTGTGACCTACAATTTGCAACTAATTGTTAGATCTTATTGGCCTCAAATTAGTTTAGAACTGATAACAATGATATTCTGCCAAAAAATATGAAAATATTTCATAGATCAAATATTAGGTTGAATTGTATAGCACATATCAAGCTCCATATTATATAAATTATTAAGACACATTATTTCTTAGTTTTATTATTTTCTATAAAATAGGCTGCTAGATACTTTTCTATAAATATAGCTTGGTCTATAAATGTCTTAGTAAAATTTACATTAAATAGTGAATTTGTGTTTTTCATAGATAATACATCATGATTCTCCAAATGAAATAAAATTTGTGCTGAAGGCATTGTCACTGAAAAAAAAATGGGGTAGCTTTTGAATCTATTAAATAGTCTTTAATATTATAAATAGAAAAAAAAAAACCACCTAGAAGGTTTTTAAATTAGCCAAATAACTGTAGAAATCTTTTTTTAATGTCAGTTTCTCTCTCTCTCTCTCTCTCTCTCTCTCTCTCTCTCTCTCTCTCTCTCTCTCTCTCTCTCTCTCTCACACACACACACACACACACACTATAACTTTATAGATACAGATTAAGAAATAATTCACTTCTCATGGTTTTCAATGATGGATCTTTTAAAGTGTCATAACTGAAAGGAGAAGTATGTTTTTCCTGTGTAGAGAAACTTGGCTACATCCCTAGAGATAATGTTTATTTTTGAATATTTTGCTTTGGAGCTAATATATAGTCTTTCCTGAAGTTTCCTGGAGATTGTGCACCTTTCTTCAGCTTGAAAATCTTGTGTTTTTCATCAATTCTAATATTTCGTACTGTTTTATGGCTTTATTGCTGTGAAGATACATTATTATCATGGCAAATCTTGTAAAGAAAAATATTTAATTTGGGCTGGCTTACAGTTCAGAGGTTAAAACATTGTCATCATGGTGGGAAGCAAGTTGGAGTTGCATACAGTGCAGACATAGTGCTAGAGAGCCAGATGAGAATTCTATATCTGGACCCAAGGGCATAAGGAAGTGACTGTCACACTGGCTGTGGATGGATCATCTGAGAATTCAAAGTCCACCCCTTCGTGACACATCTCCTCTAAAAAAGCCAATTCTATGTCAACAAGTTCATATATACCCTAATAAAGTCACACTTACTTCAACAAGTCCACATGTCCAAATAGTGCCACAACCTATGGGTCAATGTGGACCATTTTTATTCAAACTACCACATATATCAACTACTTGATGCATTTAATTAATTGTGCCTTCTATTGGAAGTGTGTTTTCTTAAGTTCTTTTGTAGACTCTTCAACTTATCTCATCATTTATGTATACCATTTTTGTATGTTAAGGTTATAGTTTTTAAGACACATGTATTTTTTTTAACTTGGAATTTATTATGGCATAGCACATTAAATAATGAAATGTATGATGATAAGCGAATATTTTTGTAAGTTTAAGGGCATCATAGACCTGTTATTGCTCAATCTCGGGTGGCAGAACACCACTTGTTCCTCTAAGAAGTTGGGGGACACCAATCGCTCAGGGGTCATGTAACTATAAGGGCATTACAGACATGTTATTGCTCAATTTCTGTGATCTAGAACCCTTTCTAATCTTTCTCAGGCTTTAAGTGGATAATCACCCCACGTTGGGCGCCATCTGTACTAGTGGGGTTTCTTGGTCCCAGGAAGCCAGAGGTCTGAGACCCACAGACCTGCCACACCAGACCTCTTAGCTGCGTGTCGTTCAGGTCCCCAGAAATGACTCAGACACTTATATTAACTTTATGCTGTTTGGCCTATGGCTCAGGCACATTGCTAGCTTGCTCTTATATCTTAATCAACCCATTTCTATTAACCTGTCTGCCACGTGGGCCATGGCTCACCTGTGTTCTTTACATGTTGTTTCTTGGGCAGCTTCAGCTCGATCTGCCTCTGACTTCTCCCTTCCTTTCCTACCTATTCTGATTCCTCCTCCTACTTCTTCTATGGTGCCTGTCATGGTCCAAAACAGCTCCTTTATTTAAAGATTGAGATTCACAGAGTACAGAAAGGCATTCCCACATCAATGGGTCATAATATTTAGTAGGACAGTAAAACATATTTAACTAAAGAATGAAACTAATAGAAGAGTCTTCCATGTTTGGATACTGCAAGAGACAAAGGCAGTGTATACATAAACACAACAGAAAAGCTTGGCAAGAAACCCATAGTCACAGATGGTGAGAGGTGGCAGTTTTTAAAGCAACTGAAACAGATTTTCCTGGGAAAACATTCAAAAAAATCTTTTCTATATACAGAGAGGACACTGAAGATTATTTCTACAATCTTTCACTGGGAAAAAAAGTTTAGTGCATTCCAAAATTAGCTGTTTTGTCTTGAATAGACTAGAAATAAACAAATTGTGCATAAGGTCATCTAACTCTCATTCTCCATTTTTATTTTTATTTTGCTTTTTCTATATATTTTTATTTCTCTTTAAACTTCCTGAGGAATGTATGGTTCCCAACCTTGGAAAAAATCTTAAACAAGGAAATTCAGATTGACAGGGAATTAATTTAATTTTCTTATGAAGTTAGATTATAAAATATATTAAGATATTAATAATCTATATAGTAGCACTATTATACATGGTAAGTTATATGCACAAAGAAAATATTTATTTGCTATTATATAAATTACACCGTGCTTACTATTGTGCTGCTTTAGTATTTTTTTTCTAAGTTTTTGTAATTTTTTCTTTAGTCATTTTTAGGAACAGTATAAAACACTATAAATAGTTGATATATAAGTTACATTGGAAATTATTAATGCTAAATTTTTACAGTGTCTATTAAATATTGACTTTATTAACAAAATATAGTCATACCATTTTTCCCATCTTTGATATTTTCTTGATGTATATCATTTTCTAGTTAAAACGTGTATGATAAAATTATAACATAATGATTAATAGTTTTTTCTCCTTGTAAAATTTCCAATCTCACCTTTGGTTATATGTCATTTTTTTCTATAAAATAAATGCATATTTTTCAGCTTATGTGTAACCTTAATTTGCTGTTCACCAAGAGCAGTATGTATTCTTGACTACTGAGCTATTCCATAAGCCTCATGGTACTTTTAAATGCTACATGCAAAATTTATAGTTTTATCAAGTCAAATTTTATCTTTCAATGTATTTTCTAATTTCAATTGAGTAACATTTCATTTATTTTTGTACATTTCTTAATTTACCTGCACCTTTCTCATTTGTTTAATATTCAGAAGAGTATTATGCTTCTTTATTTTGTTTAATTCATATATTTTTATTGAAAAATACATATTATTTTATTATCTTTGTCTAAAACATGACATTTTTATCTATGTATCCTCTGCTTCCCCTCCCTTCCCTCCTCCAAATCCCTCCCAGTCAGGCTTCAGACTTGCCCCTCCTCCTCCACCATCCCCTCCCCAAAAGGGCAAGAAGTCCCAAGGTGGGTCAGCTCGGCGTGGCACATACACTGCAGGCACGTCTGATCTACTCATCCCAAAGTCAGTGCAGGCCTGAGTGTTCCTCTGCAGGGAATGGGCTCCAAGATGCCAGCCCAGACACAGGAACACAGTCTGATCCAGGCCCTTGAGGCTCCACATATTGCTCATGCCAGTCAACAGTTACCAACATGTGGAGGGCCAACTCCTTTCACTGATGAATCTGCAGTGACTATTTTCAATTCATTTCTTACCAATGGAATATTTTTTTAACTTAAGAAGATTATACTAGTATTTCATATACACAATCATGGCAAATTGTGTCATACTCGAAGACCTAGCTGAAATAGGCTATTTTCCCATTGACATCCTTTTATCATGTATTGTGTTATAGTAATGATAAAAAAGTCTAATGCATCTAACAAATATCAAGAAAAGTGCTGCAGCAGTGATACACTTGACCATGTATTTCAAGTGTTTGTAGAAGGAATATGGTGTAGTAGAATTTGGGGGTGGGGGGGAAACCTAGAAAGAACTTAATTGTTCTAATGGAAAAACTAGAATGTCAAGAGAAATTTAGAAAGGCAAGACCTAGCTCAGAAGTAGCAAGTTCTCTGTAATGAATTTAGGTAAACGTTGTACAAGCTATATTATTTAAATATGTCTTTGCCTATATTATGAGAACTTGAGTTAGGCTAAATAAATTAAAATGGACTCACTTTTATTGAAATATATTAAAAGATAACTATTGTTCAAGACTTTGCGTTGGATTTGATTAGTACCTTCATCCAGGTCTAGAGAAAGAGACACAAAATCTTGTACAAAAAATACATTAAAATTTTATTAAGTGATAGCAAAATGAAAGACTCCAACTTAATCTTTTAGAAAAAAGTTAACTTAAAATGTAACTCTGATATATAATGCAATCCTACAAACTAAAAAAAAAAATGCTTGTGTTGTGGCAACAGACAAGGTAACCTACATAAAACGTTCTGCCACTCATCCTTTCATCTGGTGAAAATGAAAATTTCTGAAAAGAAAGCTAAACTGATCGTGTAACAGAGTTTTTCCGCTCAACAAAACCTCTCTAGGAAAGGGTTTCATTTCAACAAACTCTATACAATATTGACTTTGCAAACAAGAAAAATACACAATTCCATGCATTGTTTGGAGTTTATTCATGAAGACAGCCACTGATAACAGACAGCCTATGAGACAACCTGCTATAAAAAATGTCCAAAAGATATTCAATCATATTCCAAAGACATTAGCTCAACTCTGTTCATAGGAGCATCATTCATCATAGCCAGAAGCTAGAAAAATAACTTAATGCCCCTTAATTGAAGAATGATATCCATTACACAATGGATATTACTCAGCTGGAAAAAAAAAAAAAAAAGATATCATGAAATTGTCAGGCAAATAGATGAAACTAGAAAAAAATCATTGTGAAGGTACCCAGATTCTGAAAGATAAACACAGTATTTACTCAGAAGTGGATATAAGATGTTAGACAAAGACTAACCAGGCTACAGTTCATAGCCCCAGAGAAGCTAAGTAACAAGAAGGACGATGAGAAGGATGCAGGGATATTGGTGGAAAGAGAAAAGAGATGAGATTCCCGCATAAACAGGGAATAGGAGGGGGGTAAAAGGAGTGGTGAGGAATAGGAGGCTGAAGGATCTGAAAAGTTGAGTTGAAGGATGCATAGAGAGGGATAGTAATGAAAGAAATATCTTGATAGAGGAGACCAGTACGGAGTTAGGATGAAACCTATTACCATGGCTCTCAGTATAGATGGTTGTGAGCCAGCATGTGGGTACTGGGAATTGAACTTAGGACCTCTGGAAGAACAGCCAGTACTCTTAACCTCTAAGCCATCTCCCCAGTCCTGAGCAACATGTAAGGAACACAGGTAGACCACAGGCCATGTGGCAGACAGAGTAATAGAAATGGGTTGATTTAAGATGTAAAAGCTAGCTAGCAATGTGCCTGAGCCACATTTTCTTGGGTCTGCTCTGTTTGCTGGCCACAAACAGGGATGCGGTCCCTTTAAGAAAACTTAGTGATTCAGCCTAATCTGCAAAAACTATGCTGCTCTGTTAGAGAGTATATTTTAAAAGCTTTTCCGGTTGGAAGATGATTAAGGATTCACAATAAAACAGATTCAGATGAAAAGAAAAAAACTGTAAATGGGTTACAATATGTATGAAAGGTACATAGGCTTGAGAGAGAATAGAAAGAGGATAAAGTCTTTAAAAAGAGAAATAGAGTAATAAAAATGTAATAAGTCACGTAAAGATGGAAAATAGACACAAAATCAGGATTTTGGTTGTTATTGTGTTTTCTTTTAATTTTTTAACTGGTAATGAGCTAACTGCAGAAAGACAATGGTTTGGAAATGCAAAGGCTACTAAGTTAAACAATAATATATATTTTAAATGTATTTTGACTTTGAAATTTATGTCTAAGGATTTAGTGCTTTGGAAGAGTTCTGCTTTTGTTTCCACAGAAGATGAGAACCTATGGATTGCTTTCAAGCAAATATGGTTTCATCAACCAAGACCCCCTGAAAAAAACCTGATGGGAAGAGATCGCCATATCAGCTTCAGAGCTGCAGACCGATCCAGTCTCAATAATCTGTGAGATTTTCAATGCCCCTTAATCAGCAGGAAGTAGTAATGGAAAACAACGCCCAAATTCCCCAAATATTGTTTCTAAATGTTTGTTTTCATTATAACTGGTTAATGGTCATAGTTAATCTCTTTCTAAGAAGAAAAAGGGGATATGGTATATAAATGATTTTTAGATTATTGAATTTACTTAGATCAAGAAATCAACTGTTAATCTCAAAATGTTTTACATTAGTATAGATTTTGGTTTATTGATACAAATTTAAGGTCAATTCTCTTATGCTGTATGTATTTTTCTACTCTTGTTTAAGATATGATGTTTATGTAACTGATTTAAAATTATAATGTATAACTAAGAAATGCATGTTAGTTAGATTTTTAGGTATACAAAGATATATTTCAATTTGGTAGGTAATCTTCAAATACTTCTAAGACCTACAGAATATGGCATTTAAAATGTTTTAAGAACTTAGACTTTTCTGGACAGTGAGGCAGATCTGCTCCTGGCAGCACCAATTTACTTCAAAAAAAAAAAAATGGGCATCAAAAAAACTCCATATGTAAGTCTATTTGTGACATTGGTTAGCCAATGGACATAAACCTGTTCTTATATTAACTGCTTGACAGTATGCTGTTAGAAGTGGACATGCAGTTTCCATAGGAAGATGACCTCTGAACTTTAGCAGAACAAGCCGAGACGGTCCTTTAGGTTCCTGCTGTGCAGAGAAAACTGTCAGACATTCTTCAGGACTCTAGTAGAAGCAACTGATGAACTGTGCCAGAATGGGCAGAGCAGATTTGCTGCTTCGCTAAAATAAAAAGAGACTCTGGGCCTATAGACTGAAGATGGATGGCCCAACTTTATAAAAGTAATTTGGGTGACTGTCCAGACAGATAGGTGTCATCTCTGTCCTTTCTAGATTTTAGAAGTTGCTTGCACTTCTGGTTTACTTGGGTAAACATATCCTTCTGTGGTCTTTGATGTAGTTGAAGATTAGATAGTTATAGGTACAGTTTTTCTTAGTCATTTGAAAGGTATATTAGATATGAAACTTTAGATTCATAAAGATAAGGTGGATGATAGAGTATTTTCTTTAATTTTCCTAAATACAAATAGACTAGATATTGTAACTGTAATTCTTTCTTGATAGCTATTTTGTTATATGTAACTTTGCTGTATTAAAATTGAAACCTTCTTTTTGATTAGACAGAAAGGGGAAACTGATATGGGAATGCCTTTCTGTACGCTGTGAATCTCAATCTTTAAATAAAGGAGCTGTTTCAGGCCACAACAGGCACCATAGAAAAAGTAAGAAGAGAAATGAGAGCATAGGTAAGAGAAGCAGAGCAGAGTCAGAGGCTTACCAAGCCTGAAGCCCAAAGGAGCAACATGTAAGGAACACAGGTGAGCCACGGGCCACGTAGCAGACAGATTAATAGAAATGGGTTGATTTAAGATGTAAGAGCTAGCTAGCAATGTGCCTGAGCCATAGGCCAAACAGCATAAAGTTAATATAAGTGTCTGAGTCATTTCTGGGGACCTGAAAGGCAGGCAGCTAAGAGGTCTGGTGTGGCAGGTCTGTGGGTCTCAGACCTCTGGCCGCCCGGGACCAAGAAACCCCACTATTACACATGGCCTTTTCTTGTAAACACATTAGTAATTATTTAAATTTTCATCATAGAACCATTTTCCAATAACTGATAAATGTAGATACATAGTTCCACAGCCAAACATTGGGCCAATTACCAAGAGTGTATTTGAGGAGAGGGAGAAAGTCTTATATAAAAAGGGTGACCAATATCTTGATGAAAAAATCAACAGAGAGCTGACTCAAGCTTGTGGGAGCTGATTGACTCTAGAAGACAGCTAGGTAGCCTTCATGTGACCAACCTAGGCCCTCTGCGTATGGGTGACAATTGTGTAAATTGTTCTGTTTTTGAGACCTCTATCAGTTGGACTGGGATTTGTCTTTGGTGAATGAGCTGTCTTTTTGAAAATTATTCTTTATGGCAGGATGCCTTACTCAACCTTGATAAAGATGGTAGGAGTTTATGCCTTGATCTAGCTTTCTTTTCCTTTTCCGTCTCTTGAGAGGCCTTCCTCTTTTTGAAGCATGAATGAGGAGAGTAGGAAGTAGGTAGGAAGAGGGAGAGAGAGGAGAGGAAGAAGGGAACACTAACTAACAATAAACAAGAAAGAGGAAAGTCATGAGAGATAGTTTCATGAAGATATAAAGATGAGGCTTAAGTTGAATCAGGAAACATTAAGAGAATGTATGTAATCAAACAATGCTAAGTCACTGAGGAAAGCTGTGAGTTAGGACTGGATCTTTTGTAAGATAGAGGTTATGTGAATTGCAGGGCAGGATTGGCCCTTCAAGAGCTTTCCAAACATTATAAAACACACTTTATCTCAGAATAAGCTCAGATACTTTACGTGAGTTTTCTGAACTTAGAGTTTGCTTTGCTAAAAAATGGTATTATGTTGGGCCTTATTTTTTATCCATATTCCACTGTTCATTCTGAATGCTCTGTGGTACTTTTAAAGTTGGATGTGAGTGATTTGTCTTTTGTGGTATATGGACTCACAGTTAATAGGTCTGCTGGGTCTTATAGGACATGATACAATTAAATTTTTGATCAGAGTTAGGATTGTTAATATATCTGGAGACTGTTGAAGTCAGAATATACTTTGCATTGTTATAAAGCTCTAAGCCTATGGGGAACATGATTGTGGTCAAACGTTATGTAATTGGAGTCAATTTTCCAAAGGTTGGAATTTTTTGGGTTAATTTTTGAATGTCAGTCAGTAGAATTCATAATCACTCTGAAAACAAAGCTTTATAAGTTTCTAGATTAGGTGAGGTTGTAAAGTCCTACCACAAATGTCGATACTACCATTTCTTGGCTAGGATCTGTATTGAATTCAAAAGAAAAAAATTTTATATAATTATCTGACTATTTCTCTGTCTGCTTCCTGAATGAAAATACAATGTGAGTCAGTATCTACAACAATTTGAGTCCATGTTTGTCTGCCATTAAGAGGTATAACCTCAAACTGTGATAAATTTTGTCAAAGCCATTATAAAAATTACTAAAGTACCATCTGAGAATAAATGTTCACTTTATACTCATCATTCTACATTTAGTTATTTTCAGCATTAGGGAGTGACCCCACAATCACATACTCTATCACTCTCTATATATCCATTCTCCTTAGCTTTCTGTTTCTGAGAAATCCCTTGTATCATGCTAACTATTGGACAAAGGTAGAAAACCATGTTTCTCAATTATATCTTACACAATTGTGTAACCAATAAGATAAGTAGTAAGTCATTGTCATTATACTATGTCTATTCAAGAAGCAGAGCAGAAATAAAGAAGAAAATATAAAATGAAAAAATATATGAAAAGGAAGACAATCCTCTATAGTTATTGTAACTAAAAAGTTAATTGAAAATAACAATAATAATAATTAAAAATAAAATAATAAAAATCTTTCCACGGCTATGTATGGAAAAGTCATTTCTGTGTATTAGAAAGCTCAAGTTTTTTAGTTTTGTTAGTCCATCAAGAAGTCCTTTGCTAATCACCAAAAGCCAAAATTTAGTAATGAAAAGGAAGTAAGCCAGTAACAGCCTTCTTTATGTTAACCTCAACAAGTCTGTGTTAAGTCACTTTATAGAAGCATAGAAGCTGGAAGTGAAGGGTAGAATCTTTGAAGCACAACATCAGGATATAGAGTGCACTGGGGAAATTTTTCTGCTGAAATGTAGCACAACAAATAAAACAAGAGCGTGAGTGACCAGCCCTATGAAGTGCAGTGTGTTAGATAGAAGCTTCAGTTTGTGGGAGTGAGTTCATAATTCAGATCAGAAGCCCAGGCATTACATGCATTAGCCCACTTGCTAATTTAAAAATAAACACACACTAAAAAAAAGACACTTGGATAAAAATAAAGCTTCCTTCCAACATGCAAATCAATACTTTTTAAGAGGTTGTTTTTTCTGGAAGCTAGCCCAAGAAGAGGATTAGTACTGTTACATGTGTACTTGGATGCTTTGTTTGTTCATAGAGTTCAACTGGAGTATAGGCCATGGTTAGTACTAAATTTAGGACCCATCATACCCTTTTTATTTGCTTCTTTAAAGGGTATTTGAAAATGCATTTTATAAAATAGGTATTTAATTATCCTAGGAAGTTGAGAACAAAACAAAGAATGATGGCTGAAAAGATGGAACAGAAAGTGGTAAAGATTAAATACACCAAATGAATATACCAATTAAATATACCGAGTGCTAAAATAGAAACAAAAAAATTGAAAATATGTCCTCCACATTCAAGTGAATTCACTCAGAGACAGAAAAAGTTAAAAAATAAAATATATAGTGAAGACAGTTTTTAAAAAAGTCTAAATGGTTTAGAGTGTGTTAAAAATATATATACATAGGCTTAGAGAAAGGGGGGGGGAAGGTAGAGAAAGCCCTCAAAAAAGAAATTGAGCAAAAAAAATTAATGAAAATTATCCATGTAAAGATGAAAAATAAAAAGAATGTCTGTATACTGTATGTTATTATCTTTAAGCTTCTTGATTGAAAATGAAGCAGTAAAAGCTGCTAAAAGACAGTTGATTATAAATGCTGTTGGATTAATTCAACCTATATATTTTGTAAATGAGTTTACTTTAAAATTGAAATCCAAAATATGCTACTTTGGAGAACAGGTTTTCTTTTTATTTCCACAGTATATGAGAGGCTGTAGAATTATTCCTGGATAAGAACAACATGTTTGATAGAGGAAGACCCCCTGAAAAATCTCCAATAGAAATGGATGGACCAGATGAGTTAGCATTTCAGAGCACCTCTGTTGAAGTTTCCTGAGCTCTGTATCCAGAACAATTTCAAGGAGACTGGCTGAGATGACCCAGCCTTAGATTCCTATGGGATTGCCAACTCCCCCACTCAGCAGAAAGTAGCTTAGAGAATGACACCCACATTCCAAAACATGGATTATGGATGTTTGTTTTTGTTTACAATGTTGGTTACAAGTTGTTATAGGTAATAGTGAAAAAAAAAAACAGAGGATATTAGATTTTAGGTTCTTGGTTTTTTGTTGTTGTTGTTTGTTTGTTTTTTTTTTTTTTAAAGGGTGGGTGGGATATGTAGTGGATTTGTGATGTTATATTGTAAATAATTGTCCCACCTGTGAGTTAAACAAAAAGTGCCAATTGGCCAAAGGCAGACAGGAAGTGTGGGTGGGGCTACCATAAGAAAACTCTGGGAACAGAATGTCAGAGAGAAACCAGAAGAATCAGAGGACAAGTATGCAGGATAAGAGTTGTGGGTTAATTTAAGGGTAAAGAGCAAATTTTATGCCTGGGCCTTAGGCCAATTAGCCTAAAATTAATGTAAGCAGCTGCATGTCTCTGTGGGACTGTGGATCTAAACCTTGAGGCTAGGCCCAAAATTCTAGGACAGAAACCTTTTATGACAGAGTAGTCTCAGGAAAATTGTACCACCTCCAAATACAGACAGAATACTTCAGAAACTTAAAGCAATGCTATAAATGTGCAATCTAAATTGCACTATTAAGCTTATATTCATACTATATCTGACATTATTTTTCTTTTTCCAATGACATGTCCAAATATACAGAGTAAAATTTGTATTTCAACTAAGATGACTTTTGTCATTTACTTTGCATTATTCATTTGTCAAAGCTTCTGTGATTATTTAATGTCTTCTTCAAGTTCCAGTTCAAATCAGAATTTTCCATAGTTCCTCAATCCTCAGAACTTTTCTAATGATCTTATGCAAAAGATACACTGTAACAATTAAATTATTCAGATGAATATTAAAAATATAACATATTTATTTTTTAATTTGCAATTATATAACATACATTTGCCTAGCTTAAGCTGGCTCAGACTCACTAAATTACCATAGGGGACAATGGACTACTGAAGCTCCTGCTCCTGTTTCAGTTTGTACTGAAGACATACACTAGCACACCCCGTTTGCATGAAGTTGAGGAAAATTGCATGGGCTTCTGAATAATTTTGCTAATGCTGAAAAGATGTCCAAGAACTTATATAGAAATAAAAAGTTAAAAATATGGATCATGTCTAGGCCCATGATGCTATAGCTGTCAGGTTGTACATTGATATCTATTGAAACTGCAGGATAATTGGATGACCCACTCCACCCAGTCTGGGTTGCCAGAGAGGGACATGTTGGCATTTGAGTGCCACACTCATGTCATTAAGTCCATGCTGATCAGGGCGACCTGTGATGCTAGCTAGAGCCATGATTACAACTTGCCTGTGAAGATGTCAGAAACTATGGCTAGGTTCTTGTATGACAGTAGCACAACTCTATGCTCTGTGCTGTTCATAGCCCATGTTGACACCATAGGCCAAATATATGCCTAGAATATGGGCATCCATTTATGTTCAGATTGTTGTCTGATGGCTCTATTGCTTTTAGGGCCATACAGAACTGAATAACACGGGATGGGAACAAAACATCATATTAGTCAAGTACAGCTGCTCTTATGTCTAAGCATATGTCCAAGGCTACTGTTGTCATTGAGTGTCCAAGGCTTCTACTGCCATTGAATGCTGTGTTGATTTCTGGGATCTGGCCCACCTCTTTGGGCCATGTTGGTATTTGGAAGCTACACAGTTGTTAGGTCCATACCTACTTGAGTGACCTGCACTGATGCCTAGGACCATAGTGACAACCTGACCAAGGTGGTTGACAAGGAGCATGTCTGTGTCAATTGTACAATGGTAATTGGGATCTTCATTGATACCCATGGTCCATGTGGCCACCAAAGGCCACTCAGAAATCAGGGGACTGGGCTGCCGCCTACTGCTAAATTAGTGTCTGAGAACAATTAATTTGTTGGGGTCATACAGATCTGAGCATCTTGTTCTGTTACATCAGGGTCATAGTGTTTTCCAGGCCTGGACTGCTGCAGAGGGTCATGACTGGCTCTGTTGCCTTGCCACAACCTCAGTCTGTATTGATGTCTATGTCTCCTGCTACTACTGAAGACAGTGAGAATAGCAAGGCAGAGTTGACCCCACCTCTTCACTATTTGCAGCACTAGGTAGAACTGGCCCAACCTCTCACTAACTTCAACACTGGGAAAAGTGTGCCCAGCACCTTGCCTGTGTAGCACAGTAGAGCTGACCCTGTTGGCAGGGGTATGGGCAAGAGTGCTTGAAATGCATGAAAGTTAGAGAGATAATACACTCTCACCCATCACCAGCTACTTCAGGAGAAAAGCTTGTTCAGGTATTATGAGAGTATACCTCTATTCTATAAGGAAGAGCTGACCCTTATGGGATATTTTTCCCCACCTCTCATCTGCTTTATGGGATAGCGAGAGAGCTATCCCTGAAATTATGAAAGTGACTACCTCTCATCAGCTGCAGCACTTGAGAGAGTGGACCTTAACTACTGCAGCAACTGGGAGAACATTGCTGTGGCAAAAGGGTAGAGCTGGCTCTAATGGCGAAATTGTGTTGTGGGTAAACTGGCCTTGAGTGCATTAGAGGGGATCTGACCCTGACCTTTCTGCCTACTGTAGAGGAAGAGCTGGCTAGGACAGTACTAGAAAGCTCTCCCTAGGGTTGAAGATTAGAGAAATTTGGCAAGCTGATCAGTTCAGGTCAAAAATCAAACCCAGAAACAGAGCTATAAGTTAATCTACTACATCATCCACCCTACCTATGAAGTGTTAAAGCACATGAAGGATCAAAACATGCAGATCCAAAGCTGAATATTCTTCCTGACACAAGGCAACAACAGAATATCCAAGAGAAGTCTCAGTGAGGATCCAGTATTGGGGGTATAGTAGCATACCGAGACCTCAGACTAGACAATGTCTCAGTACAATTAATACTTACAAGTAAAGGTAAATGAACTAAAAAGTAAATTATGTAATTAACTGTCATACTACAGCTTCAACAATGAGATATTTATTTGTTTTATGTTTTATTTTTAATTCCTGTAAAATTTATTTATTTACTATTTTATTCATGTTTTAGACAAGGGTAAAGAGCTTGCAAGGGAAGACGGTAGATATGAAAAAACAGGGAGATGAGTAGAACTGAGATACTTGTTGTAAAATTAAAAGAATCTTTAAAATGTTTTAAAACAAAGTAAAAATTTGATAGAATATACCTTTTCAAACACAAATTAAAATATATCCCCAATTATTAATAATGAAATAGTCATGGAATATTATTTGCTATTCTTGCTTTTTAATAATGCAATATATTTGTATTCACTTAAAAATAGAAGTGTTATTTTAATTCAAAATAAAAGTATGATAAGGAGTTATAATGATTGTCAGCTAAAATAAATAGATTATAAAGCTCCCATATATTAAATCTGAAATTGTAATAAGAACATTCTCAGAATTAGAGTTTGAGCTTATTGGTAGAGCTATACTTGTCTCATTCTTAAGGCTCTGAGCTTTACTGCCAGCAATAGCACTAGTGAAAATATAAACAGATATTAAAATAATATTTAATTGAAATAGAATCACATCACTTACCTTCCTTCTTTGCACCTTTAACCCCACAGTAACCCTCTGTGAAACCCCTTCCAAGTTATCACCAAGCTCAAGTTGATAGCTTATATTTCTTTGATTATTGTTTATAAACATATAGGGGTATGTATTGTAAGACAGGTATGTAGAGTCAGAAAATTGATTCTAACCAGTTGACCAGACATGCGTGTAACTCACTTCTTGATGAGCCAAACAGGAGCCTTCCTGAGGGACTAGCAAAAGGCATTGCCCAGAGTCCCTAATCATGCAACATCTGCTTAGCAGACATTGTCAGAATTCCTGATCATGCACAACCAATGAGGGCAGCCTGAGTACTGAGAAGGGTATATAAGGCTCTGTCCATTATAAGATAAGGGAGGTAGATGGATAAATGAGTAAGCAATTTGGTTTTCACTTCACTCCTGGGGATCTGTGTTGTTAGCCCTGTATCTTCTCACCCTCTCCCCATAGGGAACTGTTAGGACCCAGAAACATCTGGTGCCCTGAACAGGGTTCTGATTATTAATCTCCCCTCACTTGGGGTGCTGGACAAGACCCATAAGAGGATGTATTTTGGTGAGAAGTCCCCTCAGTGGTTCAGTCTTTCTGGTATAAAAGCATTGGGACCCCCATTTTTTATATTTTGTTGTGATGACTGTTATGTTTGTCCTACCATCTGCTCAGGAAGGCACAGTTTTCCTATTTTCATTAGCCCAGTGACTCCACATAAAACTTGATTCCCCAGGAGGCCAAACCAAGGCTCAGATCCTGAATTCCCTCATCCAGAGATACCATGTGGGCATACAACCATGGCAGAGAAAACCATTGGAGGTTCCTCACTAACACAAGATGTAAAGGTCTGACACAAGTTTCTACCCTGGTTAACTACCATCTGCCCCCTCAACAATAGGGGAAACCCTTTCTTCACTCCCAAAACTTCCATGCCTGATCTCTCTATAGTCTCCTTTGATGATGTGATTGGAAGTTTGGGTGCTGAAAATCTGTCAAGGATAATGCAACTGTCTTTCAGATCCCAAGAACTGCTACTACTCATCCTCTACCCCCATCCCGGGCTCTAGTTCTACCATGAGATGCTACACCTCTGTAGTGGTATTGTAATGATCTACTTCTGCTTTAGGTACCTGCCTGCCTCAGGAGGTGACTACTACCCCATGGTGCCAAGCATCTTACAGCCCTCCCTCGAAGCCTGTGCCAAGACCCATAGAAGCCTTCCCAGTCAATTTGGGACCAAATGCTAATGCACAGCCCTGGATTCCCAACCCCACTGATGAACTCCCCCTCATCCAGAAGGTGGCTAATAAGTTGTCCTATTCACCTGACTTTGAGCAGGTAATCACTCAATGGGCAACGCAACTACTTATTACACTGATTGATATAGTCTACTCAAAGCTGTGCTGGAGTTGGCTGCCTTTCTTAATTGGAAATTGGCCTATAACGATCAGGCAGAATCTCAGGCCCTAAGAACATTTTACTTAATGTCCTGGTGAACTATTATATGGCCAGAAGAAAGAGGAAATATTTCCATCCTTCAAACCAAGCAAGAGATTGACCCTCAAGCCTACTAACAATATGTTTCTGGCCTGGCCTTTAAGGCTCGAAAAGCATGCACTCTAAGAGACTCCTCATTTTATTTCTGAGACCTTGTTCAACCCCAGGAAAGCTCTTCACTGTTTTTCTAGTCCATGTTTATGTGGTTGTAGAATGCAGAGTAGATCCATGACCTTCCAAATAAATGTTAATCAAACCATTGGTTTTGGAAAGAGCTTAATGCCCCTACCCATAATGTAGTTGCAGTAGTGCAAAGTGAGTACATTTATAAATGGATAGTGGCCACCAGAGATCTGGATGGCAGCACTGCTTCCATCACTGTATTTACTGCTTCCTTGAATGCTCTGCTTGCATAGAGGAAACATGATAATGGCACCTGCAAAAGCCCCAAGGTAAATAAAAGTTTCTGGGGATGTGGCAATACAACCATCTGTGGTGTGGCTGTCCCAGGTCATAACCTAGGGCCAATGTCCCACATGTAATAAGGGATTTCATTGGGCAAAGGATTGCAGATTATAGCCTGCTTCAGCACCTGCTCCTTTAAACACCAGGTGGGACATGCCTCAGCCGCGCAAGTGGGCGAAGGCACTGGTAACCCAAAACTCTATTGGATAATGCCCATTTTTTTCACACTCCCCAATGCAATATATGCATTGAAATGTGATGTACAATAGACAGCTTTGGTGAAAATGGGTGCAATTATCACCAATTAACTGAGACTGAGGCACTTCACTTCCTTCACTAGAAGTTTAAACACACCCCATCATTATGTGAAAGGCCAAGAAGATTCCAAAATGACCTCCCATCCAGTAGATTGGAAGGACTTTGATTGCAATAGGGGAGCCATTCCTTGGATCATTTCCACTGTACCTAGAAACCTGTGGAGCCAGATATTTTGGGGGATATGGTGTTGTCCTAACTAGAGTTTCAGGGTATTTCTGCCCTGGGTACACCTCTACTTATAGTAAGATTATTGCATGAATTCTACTTGATTTTATAATAAATATCTGGAACCAGACATTGGGGGAAAGCTGAAAGGTCAGAGAGACAGAGAAATAAACCAAAGTCACTTCTCAACTTGCTGCTCCTCATAAATCTTTAGACTGAATGTGTCTAAACTCCACCAACCCATGGTGAACAAGGCCAGAGCATAGAACTTGACTCCTATGAAGCTCTTGTTTAATATGTAGTAATACAGGCCCATATAGTTTATAAAATTGGCTTAAACCAGCTGAGGAAATTGGTTTAAAGTGGTTGACAATGCATGCACATAATGCACTTCCTTATGAACCAACCTATAGTTTACCTAATGGCCTAGCAGCAGGTACTGCCTAGAGTTCCTGATGGTGTGGAGTCGGCCTAACCACAATCACTGTCAGAACTCCTAATCCTACCCAGCCAATGATTGATGGCCATGCAATATCAACAGATTGGGGTGCCGTCAAAACTCTTTATTGTTCCAAGCCAATGAGAGATGGTTATGCAGTGTCTCTAGATCATGCCTAACCAAGGAGGGATGTTCTTGATGCTAAGGAGGAGGGTATATAAGGCTCTCCCCATTTCTAAATAAATGAGTCTGCAATCTGTTTTTTACCTGACTCCTGGGAAATATTTCAATGACACTGAGACTACTCACCCCTTCAGTAATATTCTTAAAAGGAATAATATTGGTATTCATATATGGAGAGACTCGTTTTCTCTTTGTTCATGTTTTTCTAAATTGTTTTCTTTTAAACTACACTTTCAACTTTTATAGCATCAAAAATTATGAAAGTAACCAAACACCTTCTGATTGAATTTAATATTCACTCTGTAAAATGAAACCTGTACCTGACATACAGTTTATAATATAATTCTTGATAATCACAGGATGTGTGGAAGAACCCATCACTGTTACACTGCCCAATGGACACAAAATTAAATTGGCAACTACTGACTTAATTATCACTATATATACTAAAGCAGAAAGTAGAAAAGTAGAATTTGATTTTTATCTAGGTTCTGCCTATCTAGTCACAGGTTCTTAGACACCTCAACAGTATTATGATGTTATTCTCATGGTGTAGACTATAAATTCAATCAAATATATATAATCATGGGTACCTCCCATTGAATCCCTCTAGATAAAACCCACATATAATTCTACAAAATTGATGGGTATGTTTGTAACTAAGCACGAAATATTTTTAATATCATTTTTGCTTTATCAATGTATTCTTCATAATACAGGCATATATATATGTACATATATATGTATACATATGTATGTATGTGTCTGTTTCTCAATATATGTATGTGAAATATATATGTAAATATTTTTATTATGTATGTATGTACACACATATTATTTGACATTCTTATAATAGAGATTCATTTTTTTCTTTTCAGAAGTGTACACTAACTCCATTGTTATATTTTTATTTGTAAATATTCCTATCCGTGTGCTGCAAAGAGTGTGGAGGTCAGAGAACATACTTTGCCTATCAGTTCTCACTTTCCACCATGGGATTCCTAGGAACTCTTTTCTACTGGTTTAGTGACAGGATGTCAATCCACCTTGTATCACACATGTTGCTAAGCAAGTCTTGATTTTGATAGAATCCTTCTTTCATGACTCACAATAACTAAGAATATAGATGTCTCCCTTTATGCCTGATTATATAGGGTTTGTCAATGTTAATCTGTACATGTAGACTTTGTAATAAAATTGGAAAATATAATCCTAGAAAAAAGTGATTTGCACTATATGTGAACCAAAAAACATGTCACAGACACCACACTTTTTGAATTAATTATTGTGGTTATAATTATCAAGAACTTATCAGTATCCTATGTTTTTCTCTTCTATAATTAGTTTTAAGAACATCTATTAGTAAGTCTAGAAATGATGAAATAAAGGAAATCAAGATGTCTTGTCTGCTTATATTTTTGTGGTATACATGTTTTTCATTTGTTTAAGGTGAAATTTTCTCTTTATTCCTCTCTCTTCTCATAATATAAAACATGCTGCAGTGAAATTTAAGGCTCTGTTCATGTTTCAACATCAATTCCTGGAACTTCAGACATAAACTATCTTTTCAAGGGAAAATATCACTTTCTATCTTCTCGTTTTAGACAGAATCTATTTATTTCTTACATGTCTAATAATTTTTGCACATTCAAATATTTTTAAACACAAGTGATACAAAACTAAAAAAAATTCAAGAATCATTTAAACATTTATAAAAGTGTTTTAATTGAAGTATCATAAAATAGTATCTATTGCATATTTTATTAAATTGAATTAAAGCTTATTTTTCTACTCTAGACACTTTATACCTTTCAATGAAATATATGAATGTCTTTTGTTTTTTAGGATAAGTTTTAATTTTAAACCATTAGAAAAGATACACAAGTTGCCAATTGAAGGTAAAATATAAAAATTAAAATAATTGCTTACTGATTTAATTACAAGTTGCTTAGGAAGCATATAACACATTGTTTTAAAAGATAAATAGCATACCTTGTAAAGAAACACAAGTTTCAATAGGTATTGTTAGTACAGTTACATATGTATCCATTTTAACTGTTGTGCAGAAAATATATTATTTGGGGGTGGTATAAAGTGCACATGTTAATGTCAATAATTTATATTAATATTTTAATTAATATTAATGATTTTATGTTACAAATTCTCACAATATTGTAATTTTAATAAAATACATTTTGAAAGGATTTTAACTTGTATAGCACAAATGCTCACTAAAGACTTAATTATACATATTTGTCTAAATAAAAAAACAGTTAATCCAGACAATCCAAGGATCATGAAATAAAGATATGAAGTGTCTCTAAGAATAACTTCATAAAAAGATAAAAAATTAAGATTATACTTAAAAAATAAAAGTCATTTATATTTACCTTAATAAAATAATATATACTAACTATATATCTTCAATATAAAAATAAATTTTTCTTGTCCTCATGAACACTAAGTGCTAAAGTATATTGTAGTTGCTTGGGCATCTGTAATCAAGAAGAAATATAAGTTAGAGTTATTTTTAATGAAATAAGCTGCCAGACGGTCATGACTCTCAATAGTATTTACCAGGAATGGATTTTTCTTTGCTCTTTAAGCATGAAAAAGAAGGCATGCTTAATGACTCCTTAGGGAAGACAGTTTGTTTTAAAATCTGCTCAGCAAATTGTTGGCTTTAGAAAAGACTTTTTAATAACCTTAAATGGGAATTTTTGTAGCTCCTGTGTTTAGTGTGTGTTTCTTTTTTTCCCCATCAGAAGCTAGACTTAATAAAGTTTAGAAAAGTGTGAAGGGCAATCTTTAGGAAAAAAAATATCGTAAATCCCTAACTGAATATAAAAAAGAATACTTTATTTGCTCAAAATATTATCTTGCATTAGGAAAATCTAGAACAAATTAGGCTAAGTATTTGTCCTCTCTCTTTATCCTCCAAAGGGCTTTTATTTTCAAACATATTTTGTAATATGTTTGTATGGGTGTGTAAATAATCTAAAGAGGGAAGCGTTTGATTAATCTTATAACCTGCTGGTAATGGCTCCAACACAAACAACTTGATACAAGAAAGAAGACATGTTGAAATCCCTAAAGAATAATTTTTCATTTTCAAATACAAGTATAATATTTAGCTTGATTTTGGAGCCTAAATACTATATCAAACATGATAACCACAAAATAATATCATTTATCTAAATTTTCAAAGATTTACTTTGATAGCCATTATATATAGAATAAAGATAAATTTGAAAAAATAAAATATGAAAATTCAAATAAAGTAATAAGTAATTTTTACGTGGAGAAAATACACATGAGCAATAGTAATTTTTAATATAATGATAAATAACAGGGTAACAGTAGATAAAGCATCTGAAAGACAAAAGGTACGAATAACTGTACGAATTTGTTTGAAAGTAGGTTTTAAACCTTTTAATATTAGTTTACCACAAATTAAAAAAACAAAAAAGAAAAACAGTTGCATAGCAACAGTGTCAATGCCAGTGAAGATATCAAGGTACAAGAATTACCAGTGGAAAGGGTAAATGGCAGAAAACTTCAGAAGATACATTTTATCATGTTGAACAACAATGTAACAAAGGACTCAAACAACATTCCTGGTTGTCTACACAATAGCAATTTTATAATACTAGAATTTTTCCTTCTAATAGCTAGAAATTGTAAGCATACAAGATGAACTTGATATAAAGTTGGATTCATGAAAAGTAGGCATCCTACACATACACACACAAAAATGATTAAAAGTATCTCTTCATAAAATGGAATGAGGTGGTGGTTTTTTTAACATGGAAAATGAATTCTACTGTTCAAAATATTCTGATTTTTGAATTTTGATTTTTACAAATAACCAATTCATTTGTAGACAATTTATAAACTGAAAATATATAAAAGTAGAAAATATTATATCTGTTGTTTACATGGCTTCTTAATGATTAAACAGTAAGCACAGGAGAAAACGTGAAATCTGAAGATAATGATTAGTTAATTTTATTGTATACAAGCACAATAAATGTAAATGAAAATATTTGGTGAAATAATTGTTACAAACTAATATAATTTCATTTAAGAGTAATAGTTTCTAAAATTTTTATTAGTGTAATAAAACATTAGCACATTTTCATTAATGTATCATCTCTTGTAAAATGATTAGATTGTTTCTATGATTACTACTGAGAAACTATGACCATGATAAGATGTCAAATATTTCCAGAATATGCCAGGAAAGCAATATGTTGGGTGATGTGGGAATGTCTTTCTGTATGCTGTGAATATCAGTCTTTAAATAAAGGAGCTGTTTTGGCCCTTGGTGAGCACCATAGAAGAGGTAGGATGGGTATCAGAATAGGTAAGAAAGGAAGGATGGAGTCAAAGACAGATTGAGCCATTGCCCAAAGAAGAAATATGTAAGGAATGCAGGTGAGCCATGGGCCACATGGCAGGATAAATTAATGGAAATGGGTTGAGTTGAGATGAAACAGCTAGCTAGTGATGTGCCTAAGTCATAGGCTAAACAGCATGAACTTAATATAAGTGTCTGAATCATTTTGAGGGGACTAAGTGGCAGCAGGAACTGAAGGTCTGTGTGTCTTGGACCTCTGGCCATCCAGGACCAGGAAAACTTATTGTAACAGTTGGGTCTTGTGGTAGATGTATTTTTAAATTTTTGAGAATTCTTCTACAATGTGGCTTGTCATGTGGGCCTAAGGCCATTCAAGAGATGAGTTTGAATTGCCATGGCTGAAGATCATGTATAAACCATATTTTTTTACATTTCCTGGATAAAATACATGCCACATGTAATAAACATTGTTTATAGCAGGACTGTAGCCCTTGGTATGAAAAGGCATCATAAAAATTTGTTAAATTTTCTATGATTCTTTAAAATACAAAAATGGTCAATTTGTTTTAGGGTATTTATGTAATTTATTAACTGGTCTCCAATATGAGACAGAATACTTCACATTTTCTTTACCAATATGCTTGGGTTTAGAGAGGGAGAAAGCCACTTGCTCCCAATCCAAATCCAGCCCTATTAATAGTCAAATCAGGACCACTTCTTTTTTAAACTCAAATATATTAAAATGGATTAATGTTTAAGATATATGTGATTTGATAACAGCATTTTGGCTAATCATATTTCTTAAATATCTATAATAAATTTAATATAATATACTTTCTCATCTACATCAATGACAAACTTCTGCAAAGAATCTACCTATAGATTTACTTATTATCCAGACAAAGTAGATATTATATCAGAATGGTTTTTTAAAATAGTTTTGTTTTTGTCTTATCTGCTTGTTTTATGAATGGGACTTTTGTTCATATTTGCTCCTTTCAGTCAGATGAAATTTTCAGTGAAGAATTGACATTTATATCTCCATCTATGATATTGGTCTTAGTCAATGTCTATATTTTAAATCAACTACACAGATATATTAATGTTACTACTCTCCCTACTTTCCATCCAATACTTCCTTGAAATCCTTCTGTTTATGGGAATATCAGAAGCCTGTACAGTTACTAATGACATATTAGATACAACTGTAAAGTTTTCTTGAAATTTTATTACAGATATTTATATTGAATATGTTTGTTTTAATATACTTATATATAATAACTTTCCAAATACATGAAATTAATGAGATACATAAAAATAATAAAAGATTGATTGACATAAAGTTTTCCAAAATATGAAATATGTTCTAATATTATCTATTATTTACAAAATCAAGAACAGACCATTGATATTCAAAATAATATAAATGAGAAAACTTTAATATGTATATTACTTTTCATAAAATAAATCAAGGAAATATAGAAAGTTATAATTATTACAAATAAATATATTTAAATATCTTAATTTTAATTGCATTTTTATCTGTGAACAAGAATATTACTGAGAAATTTTTAAAAATTCATTCATATGAAGTATACTAAAATTTGAACATCAAGTACCTCAGGAGACATACCTATTTTATGTGTATCCAGTAGGATAAAATAATTGAAACTCTTATTTATTTTCAAGATTTCCTTAAGTTTTGGAAATTAAATAATTCAATCTTTCCATTATGCTGTGTAATCTATAGTATGAAATGCCTAGATGTCAGAATAAAGGTTTTTTTTTCTTTTTTTTGCATTCACAAGCATGTGATTTCATTAATTTTTCAAGCTACCAGTCAATATATTTTCAAAATCTCCAGACCTTATTTGTTTGTTGAATGGTTTTGTCATAGTTTACTTCATATAAAACAGTAGCAGACAACCAGATCATGGATAATATTAAAACAACACTTATTCATTTGATTAAAGCATAAAACCTTCTTATCTTGCATTTGTTTAAGTACGTAATATAGCTATACAATTTCAAGTGAGAAAATGTGAAGTTGCTGTTTGATGTAAAGTTTGAATCAAATCTCAAATGATGATGTTTGAATTTTCTCATTTATGTGTTATTTCTCTTTATGTAAAAATATAGACTTTTATACATGACTTCTTTCCTTCCCCTACTTTCCACCAATCACTTCTAAGTTCCTTTCTTCTCAACTCTCCCAGGGTCTCAATTTCCCACTCCAACTGGTGGGTTTTCTTTTTGATTTTTTTACATACATATTTATAAATACATAAATATAATCAGATGAGTTCATTTGGTGTCAGCTGTATGTATACAATTTTAAGGCTTACCATTTCATATTTGATAACCAATTACAGACCCTTGGGACAGACTAATTCTTCTTGTCTCAGCTGCCATTAGTTCTTCCAGTTTAACTACTCCTGGGACCTGGGAGATTATCCCCTCCACTTTAGAATGCCTGTTTTTATTGTGATTATTTAATCTTATTCAGACAGCCATATTTTTGAAGTATAATGTGTGCAGCTTCCCTCACATGTCTAGAATACATAATATCATAGCAGAAAATCAGTTCCTCCATCTGTTAAAATCTTCCTTCCCCCTCTTTTATGATGATCCCTGAGCCTTAGGTGCAGGAGTTGTAATTAAAATGCATCCATTGCATTTACACTACCCCTGAAGATTTGGTCTCAATATTATGACTTTTTGTGTTTTTCTTAAGTCTTCATTTGTTACAACAAGAGCTTTATAAAATAAAGGGTGAAAGCTTTATCTGTTGAAAGAAGAATAAATCTTAGTGTAAATTTCAATTTAACCAGTTTACTGAAATAGTAGAAGTAGATTTTGCCCTAGATCTAGGACATTGAAACCTTTTAGTACCAGGTATGATTTCCCTACTGTTAAGATGCAATTAATGAAAGTAGATATCTGTGGAATACCACCCATTATACCACTAGAATAATAATGAAGTTTTCCTATCTTGTAGTTATTGTTTTGGATGTTGGTTATAGTTATCACAGCTGTAACTGACTACTTATTGCACTTCTCCCTTGTCAACAATGGAGTGCTATTGGACCTTAGGATAGCTAGACAACAAGTTACAGTGACTTATCCAGAGGTTTCTTAGATATGATAGAGTTAAAATCCATTACAGAAATAGAGAGGACTTTGAAAATTTCAATCTTTGGTATTTTGACACAGCAAGTAAAATTGCTTAGCTATTACTTACATGGCACTAATATACCTTATTTTGATGTTTCTTTTCACCTGTGTAAATAGTAAAAATACATAATGAAACAGCTCATTTCTATTTGAAGCCATCTTAAAAAAATAGAATGTAGATAGACCACTATATTGGTATAGAGAAAAAGAAAATAATGTAGTCAAATAATGTTAGTTCACAGCAATATTAAGAAATTATGTATAAATTGTATAGTATATGTCCTAAATATAATGACTATAATCTTGGTGAATTTTTAGAGAAAAATAATTGAAACTGATCTATAATTTTAGAAAATTCAGAGCAGTGGTGTTGCATGCATTTAATATCAAACACTAGGGAGACAGAGACATGTGAATTTCTCTAAATTTTAAGGCTTATGTGCAAAATAATTTCCAGGACAGCCTGATCAAAATAGAAAATCTGTGTCTGAAATTTATAAACAAACAACAAAACCCAGCAAACCAAATTGTATGAATTACTACATTCTGTTAATAACAAGGTGAATGAATTTCAAAGAAAATATAAACAAAATTTAACATTCTTTTACCAAGACTGCCTTGAAAAATGCTTACATAAAAATTTTAATTCTATTAGTGTTATTCTTAATTTGGAACTTGTCAAAAAAAAGCCATTATAAAAATATACCAATAGACATGAGTACCATGTAACTAATTTTCATATTATTCTGTATTCACCTGAAAAAAATCTAAATGTGAGTTTACTTTACATACATTAAATCTACTATAATTCAAAGTAAAGTAATACACATATTTTCTGACATTGATACTTTAAATATATTTGTAATAAAAATTTCTGAAATTTAAAAATTCTAACTTAAACCAATTTATCATTTTAATAAAAATTTTAGTGTAATCAGTTAGAACTTAGACTCTCTCAAGTAAAGAAAGTTTTACTGAAATCTAAGAATAGTAACATATCAGCAGGAAATATATTCCACTATTTAATGAACAAACAAGATTTTGTGTGTATTAAGATATGTGTGTGTGTGTATGTATGTGTGTGTATATATCTGTCTCGTATAATATATATATATATATATATATATAGAGAGAGAGAGAGAGAGAGAGATTTATGTGAGTATATTTAAACAAGAACCTGATTATAATAATGTTTAAGACACAAATTTATATGTAAATATACAGTAGAATGAATACATACATCTACATTAATATAAACACAAGAAGGATAAATATACCTCACCAGGAATTTAAAAATTCTTTTCTGTTATACTCACTAAAATATAATTTTAAGTATATTCTCAATTAAATAAGTTACCTTCCAAAATGTACAGTTTTAAGTCTGTTCTCATACTCAGTAATAAGTCACTTGCTTTACACTTAATTTAGGTAACATAGTTTCATTCAGTGTTTAAATTATTCAGTTTAATTAAAGTAACAAATTCAGACTTAAATGTGCTCAAAGGGGTAGAAAAATTAATTGAAATTTAGATGTAGCATTTAAAAAATGTTCTACAGCAGTTTGAAACTTAAAAATATTTTATTTACAATTTGTAAAGCTACTCTCTTAAGCTCAGAAATAGGACAGACTTAAAAATATCAAATAAATCACATTGCTTATTATGTAAATATTTTTATTTTATTTTACTTTATTTAAAAAGAGGTCAAAAAAGGCCAGAATAAAACTAAAAACCAGATATACTCACTGTCTGTTGCTTTAAATGTATTGTATTTTCACCTGGAAAAAGAAATATAATTTTAACATCAGTAAGCAAAGTACTCAAAAACATTAGTTCAATTCAGTTAGAATTTAGTATTCAAACATGACACACAGCACAAGAATTCCTTTATTTTAAAAAGAGTTACTTTATGAGCTATAAATATCATATAGGGACTTCTTTAAATATAGGGATATCTTTTCAAAATATTGTCCTTTTGTGATATAGATATATTATTTAAATAATATTAACTTGCACCTATGTTAATAATTTATTATTTAACAATAACAACATCCTTAACTTGATTTCATGGAGTGTTTAATACTAAAACATGGAGATGGACTTTTCTTTATATTAAATAATTCAGAATTGAAATCAGTATTTATAACATTACTTATGGATTATACTAGACTTAAAATGGTATTTATTGCTTATTATTTGAGGGTATAAATAAAGAAAACGTGTTCTACATTACTTTCAGAAAGTTGTATTTTAAATTGACATATGTTTGTATGTATGCACATACATGAATATATATTTATATATATATAATTACATGTGCATCTTTAATATGCTATTAAATACACTTAAGTTTAAATTCAGAATTTCCATACAGATAAGTTTTTATAATGTCATTTGTATAACTCCTGCAATGAATTTGGGAGATATAATAATACATTCACATCTCTTTGCCACCATCGATTTGTCCACTAAGCACTGGAAAACACTGAAAGATCATATAAATTTGATGACTTATTTTGTTAGTGTTACCTCATCATTTTTTATTTTTATCTTAATTTTAAAAATTTTTTGTAAGTTCATTTTATTTTTTCTTATAAAAAAGTCTTTTTATCCATGTTTCTCCCAGCTCCCCGTCCCTTCCTTCCTCCCAATCCCTCCCAGTCAGCATTTAGCCTCCCCCTTCCCATCCCTCCATCCTCTCCCCACAAAAGGACAAAAAGTCCCAAAGTGGGTCAGCTCAACATGGCAGGTTAACTGCAGGCAAGTCCGATTTACCCATCCCAGATCAGGACTGGGTAAGTTGTTCCTCTATATTGAGGGGTCCAAGGTGCCAGCCACACACAGGAAAGAGTCTGATCCCACCCCTCGAGGCTTCTCATACTGCCCATGCCCATAAACACTTGCATACCCTTTGAGAGACTAGCTCCTTTTCCCGATGGATGTTCAGTGGCTGTTCTTGATTTAGTGAGGTCCCCAGAGCTCCAGCCAGCCACAGTGTTAAGGATATTGACTCCCTAAGAGTCCTTACTCTGAAATTATTAAATAATTTTTTTTCTAATTTTTCTGCTAGTAACTGCCTTGCATACAAAAAAGTCTCCTGTATTTGTGATTCTTGTATTTTATTTTTATGTCAATTCCAAATTATTTACTTATACTTATATAATTATGGCTCTTTTGTCTCTAATTATTCATAGAAACACGTTTGCCTAGATAGATGTAGGATTTAACATTCCTGCTTATTTTTTCTTTGATCCAATATGATTAATTGAAATTGATTACAGGAATATTGGGAAGCAGTTGCTCATTGGATGGAGCAAAAGATACTCAAACACAGTTGTTATCATGATACCCCAAACCAGTATGTGATATAGTTTATTAATAATGTATACCCTGCATGCCTGTAATATTTACAAGTTAAAAAGCATTCTAACTTTATGACTTAAATACTCATCTAAGGTGTATTTGAGCTAAGAATACTGAATCCTGTCAGTTTCAGGAACTTAAAAAAGGTCTATTTCATGCCTTAATCATTTAACCTTCAGAATGGAGCATTCCAGTCTCCAAGTAACAATTACACTACAGCATATACTTCAAGTTTCTCCATTTAGTCTTTATTATGAAGCATTTGAAGTTGAACAAGTAAAATTTTTAAATAAAATTATCCTACATTATCATCTTTTCAAAATTTTCTTCTGCATAAAATCTTGATGTTTTCTAAGGTATAACTTACATAACTTCCAGGCTTTCTGAAGTTTCTCAGGTTCTAAATGATTCTCTAGTGTGATGCCTCAAGTGGAGCTAAGAACAAAGCTTGGTTAAAGCATATGCCAAATTATTTCCCATGGAAACTTCTCTCATTGCAACATAATTGAAATGATTGACCAACAGTAAATGATTACTCACATTTTTCATATTTCTAAAACTTCTCAGATGTAGGTATTTTTGATGAGTTCTAAGTTTCTTTTTCTGTATAAGGACTTCTTGCCTTTACTACATATTTTTAAGGTTTCTCATCTGTATGAGTTTTCAGATGTTTACTAAAACTTGAGCCCATCAAAAGGATTTGTCACAGTTAATATACATGTAAAGTTTCTCTCCTTAATGAATTCTTTGTTGAGTTCTAAGATGGTCTTTCTTGAAAAAAGATCTGACAAATTCAGTACATTTGTAAGGTGTCTCACCTATATAAATTCTCTGATGAGTTCTAAGAGTCCCTTTCTCAGTAGGAATTCTTGCATTCATTACATATGTAATGAATATTATGGTTCTCCTCTATAAAATCTCTGATGAGTTCTAGTATGGTCTTTCTTGGAGCTAATGTCAATTAATCAAAGAATTAGCATACATTTGACAGAACTATAATTTAATGATGTGTTTAACATCTGTTGTACATCAAACTAAGCTATTTAAGATAATGCTTATGAGATTTCTTCTCTGAAATTGTTTATATACATCTGGAAGAACACACACACATACATATACATGTATATATATATACATATATATTTGCTAAAGTTAACATATTAAATCACATTAAAATTTTCTAAAATATTTGTGCTTTTTGTTTTGCCATAAGTATGATTTCAATGATTTTAATAAATTTGAGTAAAAATGGTATATATAAAAGTAGCTTATTAAGATTTTGGAATAATACTTTTTAGCTTGAGTTCACCTATTACTCATTCTAGTTTCTAACCTAAATTTATCAACACAAGTGAATATTTGCAAGACAAGAATATATTTTTAATTCATGTCATTCTCACAGTTCAGGCTAAGCTTCAAAATAATAACTGCAATTTGTTTAATACTCTAATTTATAGCATATGTTGTCATTGTACATTTAGGGAAAAATAGTAGGTCAGAGAGAAAGCAAAATTAGTTTTCATCAGGAAGGAGCTATTTAAAAGATAAACACAGAGAAGAAAGGTACTGAAACAAGATAAATGACGGCCCCTCTGAGGAAGACAATATCCAGGAAGCTCATTGAATGGAGAGAGGTGAAGCTCATTGAGTGTGTGCAGCTCTCATCCATTTGGCTTAGTTTTGTTGGTCTGGCTACTGAATGAGAAAACTGGACACCAACCCAGCCACAAAACCTTCAACCTTCGATCTGTCCTACCTGCAATTTGTGCTTAGGCAATAGAGGCACAGCCCTTGTAAAAGTGATCAACCAATGTCAGGATTAATTTGAGACATCTGGCACAAAAGAACACTGAGGTCCTACACTGACTGGATTGCCGGGAACCAGAGACTCAAGTACCCAGAGTCCTAGAACCAAGCACAACAGACCAAACTAAACCCAACAACAAAAAAATCAATGAAATGATTCTAAGGGATATTCTGCTGTACTCATAGATCGATGCCTTGTGCAGTGTCCTCAGAGAGGCTTCACATCACTTTATAGTTGAAAACATTCTCCTGCATTTTTCTGGCGGCTGAATTCTGCATCATTTGTAAGGATATGTTTAACACATTTTTGTTTCTGTGGGGCTACTTACAAAACAAAATGTTGTTTGTGAAACTTTCTTTTATTAATTTTTAATGATGGAAAAAGTAAATCTAAATGCAAAGCTTCTGGGAAAAGGGCTTGTTCTCACATATCTCGTATCATTTCTTAAACTTGACCTTGGCCTTCCTTATGCTTGGCCTTGTGTTTTACAGTTGTGTCTTTAAAGACATTCTTGTAACAGTTTTGTTCAAATGTATATTCATATCATACCTGTGGGCACGAGGTGATTCAATCCAAAGATACATTTCTGAACTTCAACTTTATTATACAGAATTAGCTACTCTTATTGCTGAATTTTTTCTTAATATCTCATATAAAATATTTAAAACTTATTGTGTAATTAAATAATTCACCATTATTTTTCTTTGGTATTTTGTGACAGTTTTCTCTGTGTAGAAAAATCATTGTATAGATTAGTCTGGTCTCAAATTCAGAGATCCCCTTATCTCTGCTCCCAAAGTTCTAGAGTTAAAGGTATGTTTCACCACTGCCTTGCAAGAGATAATCTTTATAAGTAAAAATTCTAGAAGTCAAGGCAAAAACCATAGAACACTCAATCAACACAAATGACACTCTCTTTCAGAGGGCCTAGTTCAGTATCATACAGGCTCCTCCACTGTCAGTCAGAAGTCCATGATCT
Organism: Phyllotis vaccarum; assembly: GCA_033318265.1. Classification (NCBI taxonomy): domain Eukaryota; kingdom Metazoa; phylum Chordata; class Mammalia; order Rodentia; family Cricetidae; genus Phyllotis; species Phyllotis vaccarum. The sequence goes on from JARWLC010000010.1 coordinate 63,260,905, forward strand.
ACCACGACCTTAGGTCAGCTGTCCTCAGTGGGTTTCTCCAATTGCTCTAGTCCCCCTCCTTTTCTTCAACTTAACTCCAGGGGCTCAGCCAAGAGCTTGGTGTCTGTAGAACCCCTGGCAAATGGACCAGGACTTATTCTGAGAACATGAAATGGCATTTTAGAGCCCACTTTTATGATGGGATCCTTAACTTACCTTTGATACAGGGAAGAGAAGCTTGGTTCTGCTTCAAATGTACACCAGCTTGTGTTGATAACTCAGGGAAGCCTTTACCTCTTTGAGGAGTTGATAGGGGTGGGGGAGAGGTAAGGGGAGCAGGAGAATGGAAGGGAGGAGAAACAATGGATGGTATGTAAAAGAAAAAATGTTTAATAATAAAATACAGTGAAATATTTTCATATAATTTAAGATAATTTTATTTGATCTAAAAATAACAAGAATATTAAATTTGTGCAAGTTTCAGATTAACTTCTGTAGTTTATCTTTTTAAATATCTGGATGTTTTCAGTGAGGAAGTGGATAGTCTTTTTTTTCCTTCTAAGAATATTTCAAGATTTTTATAGAATGAGATAATAGCCCAAATGAAAGTAAGGACAGTGGATAATATCCATTCAATGCCAATAAGCTTTCACTTAATATTGATTATTATTTTCCAGGTAGATTCCAAATATGTATCATTAAAATTGATAGAGTATGACATTAATTTTTACTCAGATGATATTTGTATTTGAATTAACATGGGTCACTGCATGGATGTATGTACAAGTATTTTTTTAATAATAATAGTAGGGAAAATATTACAAAATAACACAAATTATGGAAAAAATAAAAGCACATAGGATGAAATGCAAGGAGGTTTGAGTTAAAACAACATCCAATGTATACATGTATACATTACATATGTATAATAGACTATTATTTAAATTAAGAAATGAAACGTCTAATAAGAAAACATGCTGAGTTTTTTGGGAAATAGAATTTGAAATGAAAATATAATATGATGTAGGGATGAAGATATATCTCTAAATTTGCCCTCTCATACTTAAGAAACAAGTAGATGATGTGGGAATCCCTTTCTGTATGCTGTGAATGTCAATCTTTAAATAAAGGAGCTGTTTTGGCCCATGACAGGCACCATAGAAGAAGTAGGTTAGGAATCAGAGCATAGGTAGGAGAAGTAGGGCAGAGTCAGACAGAACAAGCCCGAAGCTCAAAGGAGCAACATGTAAGGAACGCAGGTGAGCCACGGGCCTTGTGGCAGACAGGTTAATGGAAATGGGTTGAGTTAAGATATAAGAGCAAGCTAGCAATGTGCCTAAGCCATAGACCAAACAGCATGAAGTTAATATAAGTGTCTGAATCATTTCTGGGGGCCTGAACAGCAGCAGCAGGTGGCTACGGGGTCTGGCATGGCAGGACTGTGGGTCTGGGCCTCTGGCTGCCTGTGAACAAGAAAATGCACTACTACAGAAGGTGTTCAATGTGGGTCAAATATCCACTTAAAGCCTAAGAAAGATTAGAAAGGGTTCTAGATCAGAAGCTGAGCCAAAGCAGCTTCCAAATTGTTTATCTGGTGCAGATCATCACACAGAGAAAGTGTGGCCTTCAGGCTGCATTCAAAATGGCACCAGTGGACTGGCGGCAGGCAGTGCAACATGCAAGCAGGACAGTTCCTGATGTCTCACAGAAGACTTAGTAGCATGTGATTGATTTTAGATTTCTGTTTATTTTGAAGAAATAAGAAACAAAGACAATTTCTTAGTAGCAGAATTTTTTTGGGTCTGCTCTGTTTGCTGGCCGCAAACAGAGATGCAGTCCCTTTAAGAGAACTTACTGATTCAGCTTTATCTGCAAACACAGTGTGGCTCTTTAAGAGAATATATTTTAAAACTTCTTCTGGTTAAAAGATAATTAAGGATTCACAATAAAACAGATTCAGAAAACAAAAAACCTGTAAATGGGTTACAATGTATGTGAATGGTACATAGGCTTCAGAGAGAAAAGAGGAGAGAGAAAGTCTTTAAAAAGAGAAATAGAGTAATAAAAATATAATAAGCCACTTAAAGATGGAAAATAGACACAAAATCTGAATTTTGGTTGTTATTGTGTTTTCTTATAACTGTTAATGAGCTAACTAGAGAAAGACAATGGATTGCAAATGCAAAGGCTACTAAGTTAAAACAAGAATATATATTTTAAAGGTATTTTGATTTTGAAATTTGTGTCTAAGGATTTATTGCTTTGGAAGAGTTCTGCTTTTGTTTCTACAGAAGATGAGAGCCCGTGGATTGCTTCCAGGCAAATATGGTTTCATCAACCAAGACCCCCTGAAAAAAATCTCTGAAGGGAAGAGATGGCCATATCAGCTTCAGGGCTAGAGACTATGATCCAGTCTCAACAAACCATGAGATTTTCAACACCCCTTAACCAGCAGGAAGTCATAATGGAAAGCTATGCCCAAATTCCCCAAATATTGTTTCTAAATGTTTGTTTTCATTATAAATGGTTAGTGGTCATAGTTAATCTCTTTCTAAGAAGAAAAAGAGGATATAGTATATGAATAATTTTTAAAAAATTAGATTATTGAATTACTTAGATCAGAAAATCAGCTGTTAATCTTGAAATGTTTTACTTTGGTATGGATTTTGGTTTATTGATTCAAATTTAAGGTCATTCTCTTATGCTGTATGTATTTTTCTACACTTGTTTAAGATATGATGTTTATGTAACTGATTTAAAATTATAATGTATAATTAAGGAATGCATGTTAGTTAGATTTTTTAGGTATACAAAGATATATTTTAATTAGGTAGGTAATCTTTAAATACTTCTAAGACCTACAGAATATGGCATTTAAAAAGTTTTAAGAACTTAGACTTTTCTGGGTAGTGAGACAGATCTGCTCCTGGCAGCACCGATTTACTTCAAGAGAAAAATGGGCATCAAAGAAACTCCATATGGAGATTAGTTTGTTTGTGGCATCAGTTAGCCACTGGACATGAATCTGTTCTTATATTGCCTGCTTGACAGTGTGCTGTTAAAAGTAGACATGCAGGTTCCATAGGAAGGTGACCTCTGAAGTTTGGCAAAACAAGCTGAGATGGTCATTCAGGTTCCTGCTTTGCAGAGAAAACTGTCAGACATTCTTCAGGACTTAAGGAGCAGCAACTGATAAATGGACCGAGCAGCTTCCTTGCTTTATTGAAATGAAAAGAGACTCCGGGCCTGTAGGCTGTAGATGGATGCCCCAACTTCATAAAGGAACTTTGGGTGACTGTCCAGGCAGATAGGTGTCATCTCTGTCTTTTCTAGATTTTGTAAGTTGCTTGCACTTCCTGTTTACTTGGGTAATTATATTATTCTGTGGTCTTTTATGTAGTTAAAGATTAGATAGTTATTTGAAAGGTAAATTGCATATGAAACTTTAGATTCATAAGGATAAGGTAGATGATAGAGAATTTTCTTTAATTTTGCTAAAGAGAAATAGACTAGATATTGTAACTGTAATTCTTGCTTGATAGCTATTTTGTTATATGTAATTTTGCTATGTTAAAATTAAAACCTTCTTTTTTGATTAGACAGAAAGGGGGAGGTGATATGGGAATGCCTTTCTGTATGCTGTGAATGTCAATCTTTAAATAAAGGAGCTGTTTTGGCCCATGACAGGCACCATAGAAGAAGTAGATTGGGAATAGGTAGGAGAAGTAGGGCGGAGTCAGACAGGCTAAGCCCGAAGCCCAAAGGAGCAACATGTAAGGAACACAGGTGAGCCACGGGCCTTGTGGCAGACAGTTAATGGAAATGGGCTGAGTTAAGATGTAAGAGCAAGCTAGCAATGTGCCTAAGCCATAGACCAAACAGCACGAGGGCCTGAGCAGCAGCGTTGGGCAGCTTAGGGGTCTGGCATGGCAAAACTGTGTGTCTGGGCCTCTGGCTGCCTGGGACCAAGAAACCACACTACTATAAGTAGAGATAATAAAAATAAATAAATTTAAGAAATGAAATCTTCCATGTTTTGTGCACTGGAATTCTGATTGTGTGTAGCTTGGGAATGCAAAAGGCAGACACTTAGTCATGCACTCAATGAAGTTTGTATTATATATGATTATTATCCTCCATTAACTGGAACAACATAATGCTGATTAGATACAGTAGTCTGAAGTTGTTAGAAAGTCACGAGAAGGAAGAAGCAGAGGAGAAGGAAAGAGTAGAGGACTATGAAGCTCAATCTACAATTACCCTTACAGACACAGAAGAATTAACTTCTAAGTTTTATTCTTGTTAACAATAAAATATGTGAAGAAGATATTAACTTCTTTAGAGATTGGTAATTTTTTTTTAGTGCAGCGAATCAGTCTGATCATTAAATGAAAGTTTTATTTCTTCCTTCAGCAGGAGATTGTAGTGTATTACTGGCAACTAATGAGACTTTTTACAAGCTTGAAGGTAAGAACAGGAGTAAATATCGAGTAATAAAGATAAATTTTAAGTAATATGCTCAAGTAGGTTTGCCTGGTACCCATAGTGGAAATATTATTAGTTTTCTGAAACTATAAAAAAGGTAGCATGTTATGAAATAAAAAAAAAAAAAACCTTAGGGTTGTTTGGTCAAGAAGGCTTGTTTTCAAATGTGCAAACAAATCATTGCAGAAGTATTGCATTTGAATTACCCACACCATGAAATGATTGTATGATAATTCAGAAAACAAAACCACTGATTGATTTGCACTCCTAAAAAATTAATAAACATGTTGGTTGTTTATATGATTGAATAAATTCCAGAAACACATTTTTAAAAACTATCCATGAAATACACATTTTCTTCTTGTTAAATAATTATCTTAATTTATAAATACATTTTGTATACTAATGATTTGTATTTAATGTATATGTTGACTAAAATTACAATTTTATTTTACTAAACTCCCATTATTTTTCTTTAAGTAATTTGTTATTGCTATTTTTTTATCAGTGATCTTGATTTCCTAACAATGACCTCACTGTTCTTGAATATTTTATAGATCATTGTGTAGTGTTTACATTCTGAATTTATATATATTGTATTTTTAGGGTAAGAGATAAAATATTCTTTTTTCTACTAAAAGGCTTTATAAAATTATTAATATTCTATATATTCCATTATCAATTAGAAGTTCTAACTTTTATTGTTATTATAATCTCTAAAAGTGAAATATCTTATATGTCATTTAATGCCTCTGTCAGGCCATGTATCTCACTCTACATGCAGATCAGTATGTAGCTATCATCTTATCCCCAACAACATGGTGCATTCTCCCTGTCATAATCACAATGGGAAAAGCCTCTAAAATTATAAGGCAGCCACAAATTAAATGCTTCCCTATATGAGTTTCCATGGTCATCATTTCTATCACAGAAAAGGAAAAGTGACTAAGTCTTTTAATTATGGTATTTTTTACTTTGATGAAACATGATGACCAAGGTAAATAGTTGAAGAAAGGGTTTATTTCAGCTTATACTCCAATGTAAGGGTCTGTCACTAAGGGAAAGCAGGGCAGGAACACAAGTAGGCAGGGAATTGGAAGCAAGAGCTGATATAGAGGCCATGGAGGGGTGCTAATTACCAGTGTATTTCTCATAACTTTATCATCTTGCTTTATTATTAAAGCCAAGGACCAACCACCCATGATAGGCTGGCACAACCCAATCAGTCATTGTTGTAGTCTCTGTAGTAGCAGAATTTATAGAATAAATTTCTCTCCATGTACATATAAAGGGGATTCATCAGAATGACTTGAAGCTAATCCACCAATGCCAGCTAAGAATAGAAAGTCCAATAATTTGGTAGTTGTACTCATCATATGGCTGGATATCTCATCTGGTCTTCAGTATATACTGCAATAGTAAAGAAGCAGGCTCTAAGGCCAGTAGAGGAATGGAAGTATTAGAAAGTTGAGAGTAGGCAGGCAAAGAGTAAAAGTTACCTTCTTATGTCCTTATATGGACTTCTTGCAAAAGGTAGGACCCATATTAAAGGCGGCTCACTATCTGGATTAGAGATAGGCACTTTCTACTTCAAAGGTCAGAACTAGAAGAGGATGTATCCTCTTCAAATCCATAAAAAGAAAATTTCCACAGGTGTATCTTAAACTTCTGAAATGTTGTTTATTCAATCAATAATAGCCATCCAAATTGCCAGCTATGAAAATTTTCTACACTAAGACATAAATTGATACTGGGGACTGTGGAATTGCTGAGGAAGTCCTGACCATCCTATTTTTGAAGAAATATGAAATACTTTGAAACATTGCACTAGAAAAGTGCCTGAAATCTTTAGATGGGGCTTTCTGAGCCATCCTACTAGAAACATGAATGGTGTCTCTGAGGGAGATGTGGAAACAGGAGAGGAATGGTAGGAATTGGCATAGATATTATTCTTATGATAATGTATGTGACATATAAAGTGGCCACTGTTGTCTTGTACTAAAAATCTGTCTGATAATAAATTGAAGTTTTTCTTTGATTAGTAATCATTCTCTTGCAGATCTATAATATAAAGGAACAAACAAAAAAGAGTAATGCAGTATGTATGGTTTGACAAAAATTGGGGGATCAGAAAGAAAAATGGAAGTAATTCTATTGCTCAGGAAGATAAAATGGTTAAGAAAAATGTCTGGTGATAAGTAAATAAAAGGGAGTGATAACCTCAGGGCTAGATCCTACATAGCTGAGCTTCCAAGTTGTGAGAAGAAATTAAAGAAAAGCATAAGCATTGGGAAAAACATCAACAAAAGAGAGCTGATGTAGAATAAAAGAAGGTGAATATCCCAGTCACAGAAAGTAGCAGGTCTTAGCAACACTGGACATGTGCTTTTGAATTGAGAGATAATGACACAAGAAATGGGTTGTGGCAAGTTCATTCGTTTGTTTAATCTTCTTTTAATTTAAAAATAATTTTTCAATATCTACCCCAGTCTCCCTCCCTTTCCTCCTCCCAGTCCCTCCCAGTCCTCCCTGAGACTCCTCCTACCCCATTCCCCCATCCATTCCCCAAGGACGGCAAGGAGTCCCAAGGTGGGTCAGTTCAGTCTAGTGTATCCATTTGAGGTAGGTCTGATTCCCTCATACCAATATTAGGACTATATTAGGTGTTACTCTGTATGGAATGGGCTCTAAGATGCCAAGTCATGCATAGGAACATAGTCTGATCCTACTGCAAGAGGTTCCACAAACTGCCCATTCAGCAGTCATATAACTTTGGAAGTTTAAGTTCCTTTCCCTGAAGATTCTCCAGTAGTTGTTTCTGATTCTGTGAATTCCCAATAACTCCATGCAGCCAAATCTATGGGACTCCTCCTCATGATCCCAATCCCTTTCCTTATATACTCCCTCCTCTCTCTCTCTCTCTCTCTCTCTCTCTCTCTCTCTCTCTCTCTCTCTCTCTCTCTCTCTCTCTCTGTCTCTTCAGCTGGAGCTTGACTCTGTACTTAGCTATGGATCTCTGCTTCCACCTCTATTCATTGCTTGATATAGGTTCTATAACTACACTTAGAGTGGTCATTCATTTGATTATAGGGGAAATTCTGATTTGGTACCCCCTTCCACTATTGGTTGAGATCTAGCCAGTGACATCCTGTGGGTTCTAGCTTTCCCTATACCTGGCCAATTTCCAACCCTACAGTGGCTTCCTCTATCAAGGTATCCATCTGTTTTTTATCTATTTGCTGCTCCTCTCACTCAACCATCTCCTTTCATGATTTGTTCCCATCTCTCCTTGGTCACTACCTATTATGATTACAATTTATTCAGGAGATTTCTATTTTCTCTTCCCAGAGGGATCCTTGGATATCTCTTTTAAGTTCTCTCTCCTGGTTTGCAGCCTGGATTTCTTTGCTTTTTATCTAAAGTCCACTTATGAGTGAGTATTTACCATGTCTCTCTTTCTGGGCATGTGGTATCTTACTCAGTATGATATTCTCAAAATCCAAAATCCATTTTTTTTTTTGCTGAATAGTACTCCATTGTGTAAGTATACCACAATTTCTTAATCCATTCTTCAGTTGATGGGCATCTAGATGTTTTTCTAGGTTCTGGCTATTATGAATTATGCTTCTTTGAACATAATTGAGCTAACACCATTGGGGTAATAATGTGTCTCCTTTGGCTGTAAAGGTGAAGCCTAGATTTTGTTGAAAATTACAAAATATTGGAGAGGACAGATAGGACACAGGAGTTAAGGTATGAGAGCTTTAGACCAGGGGTTGGATACACCTAAGAGAGATGTGTGCCATTGTCAACAAGGCTGAAAATAGTTGGAGATCTGAAAGTGCTTTAAAATCAGACATAAAGATGAAGAATTAGGTGTTTGCCTGGCTTGTTTACGACTTCACCCATTTACTCCTTTTTGGAATGGCAGTGCATATTATTTACTACTTTATGCTGAAATATTTGATCTACTTTATTATTTAACTTTATAGGACTTACAGTTAAGAGATTGTCATGAGTTCCAGAGACAATTTTGGTCTTTTAATAAAAATGCTGAGGCTAATGATAGACTATAGAGACTTTCAAAGATGGACTAAATATAGGTTTTGCATTATGATATAGATATAAGCCTACTGGACTGGAATATGATGGTTTGAATAAGAATGCTTCCTCCATAGGCTCATATATTTAAATGCTTAGTCACTAGGTAGAAGATTAGAAGGATTAGTAGATGGGGCCTAGTTGGAGGAAGTGTATCACTGACATTAGTCTTTGAAGTTTCAAAAGCTCACACTATACCCAGGTTCTAGTTATACTTCAGGGTGTAACTGACTACTGGGTCTCTAGTACTATGCCTGCTACACATACACCACGTCCCCTACCATGATAGTAAATTACTAAGCCTCTGAGTCTGTAGGAAACACCCCATTAAATGTTTTCTTTTATAAGAGTTCTCTTGGTTATATCTCTTCACAACAATAAAATAGCGGCTAGGACATCTAAAGCATTTTTAAAATTATCAAGAATAAAATGTATATAAATTCTAAAGATAAACTGAACTAAAAGAATCTGTATTTCATGTTTTAAGGTTTTTAGAAAAATAGTATTGGTTATGTATCACATAACTCTGGGGGGGTGTCTTTATTTCTATAAGTTCAAGACTAACTACCAAATAATAATAGCCCACACATTTAATCTTAAACTAGATGTAAAACAGCTAAACAAATATTTAAGACAAACATAAAAAACAAAGAATACAATAAAAACAACAAAAAACAAAACTAAAAAAAACTAAAGAATAACTAAATAAAATTTAATCATAACATTTATTCTATTTAATATTTTAGCCTTCCCCAAACATCTAGCTCTAAATTTCCTTTCTTACAAACAAAATGAATGCAACATACCGCAGTTTCTCCTTTCTTATCTTTTCCTGTTTTTTTTTTTTTTTCCCATAGTCTTCCATCTTCCCCTCAAAATCCATTACTCCTCCATATCCAATCAGAAATAGGCATGGTGCCCATTGGCTTAAAAAGCATGGTTCATTAAGTTGAGGTTGCTCCTAGCTTCTTCCATTGCATCAAGGCTGAGAAAGGCATTCCAGCATTGGGAACAGGTTCCCAAAACCTAGCTCATCTCCAGTACAGATCCTATCCCACTGCTAAGACCTGCTTTACAAAGATACCAAGACAACTGTAACCCATATGTAGGGGGTCTAGGTCAGTCTCAAGTCAGCTCCCTAATTGTTGATCTAGAACCCATGAGCTCCCAAGTGCTCAGGTCAGCTGTCTCTCTGGTTTTCCTGTAAAGATCTTGACCTCCCCACAATCCTTTGCTCATATAATTCCTTTTCCTCTTCAACTGGAGTCCCTGGAGCTCAGCCCAGCACTTGGCTATGGATCTCTACATCTGTTTCCATCAGTTACAGGGTACTCACAAATTTAATTATAGTAGATGGCTAGTTCAGGCACCATCTCCTCTAGTACTAGGAGTCTTAGCTGGAGTTAACCTTAAAAATTCATGGGGCTTCCCAGGAACCAGGTTTCCCCCTTTATCAAGATGCTTCTCTTTCATTACTTTTCCTCTTCATCTCATCTCCAGGTCTCCTCCAACACCCAGCCAGTCCAAACTTTTCCTTCCAAATCGCATCCTCCCACCTCTGCCCCCAGTTTACCCCAGGATCTCCTTTATTTAACCTTCTCATGGGAATCTGTGCATTTCTCTTTGGACACTCTTTGTTATATAGCCTCTGTTTCCTTTCTTTTCCTCTTTAGCTCTTAGATTTTGGGGGCATACCACCTAGCTCCCAAATAAATAGACATGAAGCATATTCTTACTTACAAATTCCCAGCCTTAGCTTGGCTTATTTGTGGCCAGCTTGGCTTAATTTAAATTATCCCACCTACCATTTGTCTCTGGGCTTTTAACTTCATTTGTATATTATAATCTTACTCCATAAAACTTGTGTAGCTGAGTGACAAGCCCCTAACATACTCTTCCCCTTGATCCTGCGCAAAGATCTTAATTTTTACAGATATCTCCCTCTCTTTATTCTCTCTACCTGCCAGGCCCACCTACTCTTTCTTTTTTCAGCCTCACTATTGGCCATTCAGTTCTTTATTAGATCATCAGGTGTTTTAGACAGGCAAGTAACACAGCCTCACAGAGTTATACAAGTGCAACACATCTTTTCATCACTAGAAAAATGTTCCATTGCATAAACAAATGTAACACATGTTAAAATAATATGCTACAGCAAGCATCTCTGGGGCACTGGATTGTACATGGTGTATCCTGTACTTCACAACTAATATCCACTTATGAATGAGTTAATTCGATATTAGTCTTTCTCTGTGTGAGTTACCTCACTCAAAATGATTTTTTTTCTAATTTTATCCATGTGCCTCCAAATTTGCTGATATATATATATATATATATATAATATATATATATATCTAGACCTAATACTCCATTGTGTAATGGTACCACATTTTTCTTATCCATTTGTGTGTGTGTGGCAGCATCTATGTTGTTTCCATGTTCTGAATATTATGAATAATGTTGCTTTGATTATAGTTGAACAAGTGTCCTCATGGTACAATTGAGCATTCTTTATATATATATATAAGATTGGTTTAATTGGGTCTTGAGATAGAATGATTTCAATTTTTCAGAGAAATTGGTAATACTGATTTCCAAAGTGGGTGTACAAGTTTGCACTCCCATCAGTGGAGGAGTAAATCCTTGCTAAATCCTCTTCAACATAAGCTGTCATGAGTCTTTTTAATCTTAGCCATTCTGATAGGTGTACAATGTTATCTGAGTTGTTATGATTGATATTTCTCTGATGACTGAGGATGTTAAACAATTATTTAACTGTTTTTCAGCCATTTGAGTTTCATCTGTCAAAAATTTTCAGTTTGCAGCTGTTCCTCACTTTTAGACTGATTATTTGTTATTTTAATCTCTAGGTTATTTTTTTTATATATATTTTTGAGATTTGCCCTCTGTCAGATGTGGGGTTGGTAAAGATTTTTTCCCCACCCTGTAGGCTGCCATTTTGTATTATTGACAGAGTTCTTTGCCTTATAGATTATTTTCAGTTTAGGAATGTTCCATTTATGAATTGTTGATCTCAGTGTTATGTTTCTGTTATTGTACTTATAAAATAGGCCCCTGTACCAATATATTTAAGGCTGCGTCCCACTTTCTCTTCTCCCAGATGCAGTGTAACTGGATTTACTGTGAGGTCCTTGATCCGCTAGGACTTGGGTATTGTGTAGGGTTATTGTGTACTTTTTACTATTTTAATCAATGATATGAAGTTATTTTGCTTTTATGTGTTTTGTAAATTAATTCGAAGTATATTATATATTTTATTAAATTATAAGAAAATTATTTTAGATATAAATGTAACTTTAGATAAAAGATCTAAGAAAGATTTTTAGTAATAATCACATCTTAAATAATTTTAAATGTTTCCTGCCTAAAATTATAGATTACAACTGCTTGGGTAATCTGCTTATTTTAGTATTTCATGTAGTTCTTATAATAGTATTTTACCTAAAATCATTTATACAATTCTATTTGTATATATTAAATTTTATAATTCATTTTTTGAGATTTCCATTCAGCACCATTTACAAAAAGCAACTTGCTCTTACTTTATTAACTAGATAATTACTACTTAGCATTGACCTGTCTTCTTTTCATTAAACACCTACTCATTTTCTTAATGTAAATAGCCTGGCAATTAAAGATGTAGATTCCTTATAGAATTTATCCATTAGTGAAATAAATTGAAGCTAAGATTAGCATCATACCAGCATGTCTCATTGTACTTTTATAATGAACATTATTCTAAAACATAACATTTTGTAGAAGAAATAATTATTTCTAAAATCTAAGGATTAGCCAAAAATCTCAATATCTTATGTGATACAGTTCCTTACTAACAGTTGCTCAGAGAAGCTCCAGACATACTTAAAATTACAAAAGTACTGGCAATCTATTTTTTGTGATTGCTGATATGAACTGATTGAAATGGCCTTATTGCTAAATACACTGTATATATTACTTACAAAGCTCAAATAAGTATTCCTAACACTGATAAGTGACAAGGGCATTTCAACATTTTTATATAAAAGTTATATATTATGAAAATATTAAGTTCATTATTTGAATTGAATTAAGAAAATTCAAACTTCAAAATTATAAATTTTATATGAATATATAACTATTAATGAAAATCTATTTATTTACTTGTGTAAAATTTTTATGTGTGTATGTGAGTGTATGCATATAGTGTAAATATGTGTGTGTATGTTGGGGTCTTTGAGTGCATGTATGAGACTGAGTATATGATTGTGTGTGAGATTTGTGTATGTGTGTTTGTGTACATGTATTTGTACAAGTTGGTATGCATATGTGTGAGTGCATTGTGCATGTGTGTGCGTGTGTAAGAGGGAGTCCGTGCTAATGTTTATTGTAATATATTCTGGAATGAGTGTCAAGTTAAACAGTTATAGTTGCAAATCATTATACACTTCCAATTGTTAAATTTAAAATAATATGCAGAATGTAATAAATGTGTGATATGAGAAATGTGTTAATTATATTAACTGTTGTAATTATTTTTAAACAAACACATCTAAATACACATTGTACAATATAAACATATGTATTTTTGCAAGTTTGATTATAACTCAAGAATTTAGTCTTAAAGTATGATATTTATGAAACAAACCAAAGAAACACTTACAAAATGATAGAATATAGGGATTGTAGATTGTACTAATTGCTCAGCATTTAATAAAACAACATGGTTTGCTCTTACAAAGGACCTGGGTCCAGCCCTAGAACTTACGTGTTGGCACGCATACATCTATAACTCCAGTTTCAGAACCAATTCTCTCTATTCTGACCTCTGCAAGCATCAGGCACATACATAATATGTATACATACATGCAGTCAAATATACTGACAATAAAATTAATACTGATTAAAATATGGTATATATTTAAAAAAACTAATTAAAATGTAGTATATATATTTACATAAAAATTAAAAAAAACAAAAAAATTCAGTAATGTGTTACATTACAAATGTCAGTAAATCCAAAATTCATATGCAATAGAAAACATAAATTTCTCATAAACATATTAAAACTTAATTTGACAATAAAATCCCAACATATAGTTGATAAACTCCCAGAAATATTTTGTTTTCATTTAAGTTTTATAGAATAAAATAAATTAATTGCCTGTTTTTAATTAATTAGCATTAATTAAGTGGTAACAATTTAAGATATTAAAGTCAGAAAACTAAATAAATCATGCAAGCAAGCCAAGCTGTGGTGGCACATGGTTTTAATCATGCACTTGGGTAGCAGAGGGAGGCGGAACTCTGAGTTTGAGTGTTGCAGGAGTAAATTAGACTCAGGAGTAAAATAGATCTCTGAGGAAGTCGGAGATATTAGAGAGAATAAACACCACAGTCAGATCTTGCTCAGCTGTCTTCCAGCTTCCTCAGCCAGGCTTTTCTTGGCTTGGTGTCCTGTCCTCATCTATCCTCCTTAAATACTCTTTGGTAAATTAAGGTGTGGCCATACAACTGTCTGCTTGGGAGCCTAGAATTCCTTCTATAATCTAGAATGACCTCGACTCAGTTGGGATTAAGGGTGTAGGTCACCACTCCCAGGATACTCCCTGTGCTGGGATTAAAGGTTTGAATCACCACTCTCTGATTCTCCTAGACTGACTGTGGTTAGTGCTCAGGAACTTCTGGAGCTTTTGATAACCCCCCCTCCCCGCATAGACTGTGGGTAGATTCCCTCTGATATCTCCAAAACTTCTGAGGCTTTTATTCAATCCACACATTTTAGGCCTGCTTAGTCTACAAAGAATGTTCCAGGACATTCAGGACCATTACACAGAGAGACTCTGTCTCAAGAAACAACAACAAAACTATGCAAGGAAATGGAGCCAAAGGTTAAGACCTTCTTGCTTAACATGTCACAATTAGACATAAGAACAGACTTTATCTCAGTTTTATTTATTCTGATCCATTCATACTTCAAAAATTACAAATGTCTCAACTTTAGTCTTAAAGAAATATGGGTAAAGGAATATAAGTCCTTCATATCATTCAATCAGAGCTGATATACTTGTCTACCATTACTACCACAACATTTTTGTTTATGAAATTTACAAGTAGATTACTAATTTGCACAAAAATGTGCAAAGAGTAGTTCCTCCAAAGATATAACTAACTCATAAATTAACTGAAATTGAGTGTCCTAATTTTGCTATGAGCTAAAGCATGTGCTGTGTAATATCTCTGCAACTTATGTAAGTGAATATTTTTCCATTTGAAATGACAGTAAAATCAAATCATATAGTGGCATTTCTGTAATATGTTTAAATTATATACAGAATAAAAGCCTGTTGTTGTGAGCTTTACTTGATTACTAGAGGTTTTTTTTTCATAGAAAAAAGGGAAAATTTATTCAGAAACTGTAGGAATTTAGTAATGCAAGGATGAGATATATCTGAAAACTAAGTATTTTATAGAAGTTCTTCGATATTCTATAATCAAATTTTTCTTTGCTCACCTTAAATCAATATCATGGCCACAAATCCCAATGTTGAAATGATAGCTTATAAGATGAGATTTTTGTGTATAAATTTCTTATATCTAATTATAAAAATGTGCTTATATACATATGTTTCACAATAAGTAAGTACAAGATTCTACACAATCTGTATTTCATATGTTCAAAATTACTTTAATGTTTTGTTTTTTTTTTACTCTAAATCATTCTTTAGTGACTGTCACTATGGGGGCAATGATATTCTGCAAATATCAGCCATGGCAATTTTTAAGGTAGAAATGTGCCCAGAGGTATCTGTAAAGTCATTAAATAATGATAGCTTTATTAGGAACATGTTTATAATTCAAAGGTTGTACCTCTGAGGATGAAACATATTTATAATTTTACTGAAATATAGTGACAACTATTTTTCTCTTACCTACTAAGCATGGCACGCTATAAATTTAATTGTACAAAACAAGAAGAGTACTACACTTTATCTAATTATTTATGTAGCCACTGTACTGAAATAAAAACTTCAATTTTCATTTTCATATTAGATGTTTTGCATAAGTCAAAATCAACTTAACAGTAATATTTTTATATTTATATGCTTTAACAACAATTTCGTAGTGATATATAGGTAATTTGGGTTTGATGTTAATATTTAAGCATTTTTAATGCTTACAGATCTAACTATATTTCATAAGTTTAAAACTTATTTGAATCTTTTTGCAATAACATCCTCAAAAAGGGATTTCTAAAAAGTGAAATTAACTGTTCCTTCATTAGAGAACCATACAATCAATGTCGTTAATTTTTTCAAGACAATTATACTTTGTGATTTCAAACAGTATTTTATCTTGAAATATATTCCTTTACATTTTTATTAGGTGATATAATATACTGTGATAACATGTTCCCACAAACAAAATGTAAAATATTCCAAATGTTTAGCACTTTTTCTATAAATATGTCACAAATCTCAGATGGGTAATTTCACTACTGACATAGCTTTTAGAAATTCATAATCATCAGGGTTTGCAATGTGCTATTTAATATTAGTATTTTTTGTGTTTTCAGTGTTCTGATAAATGTTAGACAGATTTAAGAATATTAGATTAACATATCAGTGATAGCTTTACATGAGGAAGCAGTTGGTAATGTTCCATGTGAAAGATAATCTGAGAAGATTTGTGGGGACATAATAAAAGTGGATTAACTTTGCTGTAGCAAGTAATATGCAGATATATATATATGGTAACACCCACACAATAGACATTTTTTTAAATTTTATTCTATAACATTTCAATACAATAAACATATGTAGTTTCATTACAAATTTTATAGATAAAATGAAATACCAGAATGTAGATTTTTCTTACTCAATACACTGTTTTGCTAGAACTTCTATTAAATTTACTATTTTTTATAAATTATTCTGTTAAAATTTTTCTATGAATCATTTTGTAGGTTCCATGTTAATCATCATTGGAACATGTGAATTGAAGGGTATCCTGCATGTATATTTTTTAAATAATTAATGAATACGAAGTATAGATTATACAATTGACTCTGGATTTAAGTTGTTTGGCAAAAGAGCAGGTAAATATTAGAGAAATAAAAAATTGAATCATGAAAGCTATCCCCCATTTATTTGCAAACCTAATAATTTCTGAAGAAAACACTAAGGAAATTTCTTTATACAACATTGTTTGGTTACCTTTAAGCATCATCTCGACTGGACCATGAGTTGGAGAGCCATGTATTAAATAATATTGAGAGCTCCTCTAGGTATTTCATATAATATTAACATTACAAAGGATGACTGAGTAAAAGCAATTGTCTCATTGATATAGAAAGGCTTTCCAGCTAAATGAAAGCTGCTTCTATCATATTTCTAGGTTGGAGATAACTCTTCCTGTCTAGCATCCTAAAGTCAGAAGCATAAAGTTCTCCTGTTCAAAGACAATGCTTTTTCCAGTCCTTATGTTTCACCTTTTGCTTTATCTTCTGGAAATTCTCCAACTTCTTGACAGTTTTGCTTAGAAATTCTTAGTTTCTCTAATGGGACTATTTCTTAGGTTGTCATTTTATGTAAACTGTTTATTACAATATCAAGAATGTCTATTTCTTTCTGCATTTTTATTCTATCTCTATGTTTCTCTGTCTCTGTCTCTCTTTCTCTCTCTCTCTCGTGTGTGTGTGTGTGTGTGTATGTGTGTGTGTGTGTGTGTGTGTGTGTGTGTGTAAGAATTTGATTATTTTCTTTGAAGAATGTAAAGACAATCTTCATATGTTAGAGGACATTTTCTAATATTAAAAAATACAATTATTCCATGGGGGGTTAAAGAGATTGCTTAGTTGTGAAAAGAAAGCATTTGCTGTTCTTGCAGGTTATTCAAGCTTGGCCAAAAGTCTCCTGAACAACCAGGTCCATGAGACCTAATATTTCCATTAGACCTGAGCCAGCACTGTATGCAGGTGTTTCTCATGAATACATTCAGACATATATAAATAGATATATGATAATTAAAATAATAAATCTTTAAAACTATAATTCTCTTCAAGATCTCCACTAATGAACATTCATAATTTCTGTTTACCCATATTTCTAAAATTAATATTTAACAAATATTTCTGTAAACATTTACCTATAAAGTTAAGCAACTTTTTGTCATGCAACTAGGTTTATTCATAATTTATAGAAGTTAGTTAGCCAACAACATATCTCAACATTTATAAAATTTGAAGATTCATAACAGATAATTGATAAATTATACATGTGAGTATGCCATACAGACTGAAGCCAGAATAGTTATGTGTTGGTAAATTATTAGGGAAGAGTGCCTCAAATAATATAAGAGGAATTACCTAGAGTTGTTTCTAACATTCATGGTAAAATATACTTCTAAAAGTATATACTTCATATGTCAAAGTAGTATTATAAAATGAAGATCAATTACACTGTCTGTTCTAGCTGTAGACTACCATGGTAAAGAGATGACATTTACTCATATCTTAAAGCAGCTGTATCAGTTGGCTTTTTTAAAGTTAAACTATAAACAAACAGAATATAAGATTTTAAAATTTGGATGATTGTAAATGATTTGCATCCAATAATAAATTACTTGAGTGAATATTTTTAATGAATCTATTCTTCAAAATAGTTATATTTTTCAGTATTAGTTTATTAATGTGTGGAAATGTTTATTTTTATTATATGCCTATGAAAACATTTTGCTTTTCTTTATTTGCTGTCTAATATCACTTCATTATTTTCCAGGTCAATATATTATCTCCTCAAAATTAAAGTATTAATATGTTTTATATTTCTGTATTTTGAATAATGATGCTAAAACAGAGTCTTTAGATATTAAATAATATTTGAGTAATACTCTGCTTAACCTCATAACAAGCACAATTCTACATCATGTTGTGGGTAATTTATATTCTTATATATATTTGTACATGTACTTATCCACATCTCATAACAAAATATATTAAATATATCTATAATGAACATACATAATTTCTGTAGTTGCAAAGAAACCAGAGTATTTAATAACTTGTTTCTAATGAATGCACATGACTTCAACAGCTTAATCTCTCAATAACATCCCAGCTTATTATCATTTTTATGTAGAAAATGCTGACCTATTTTCATGGTTCCAATACAAACTGCATATGCAAATGTCATGCTTGCAGTATTATTTTTATGATTTGCAGGTGTTAACACATAGATTCTCCCACATTGTGCTGTGCAGTTTGTACAATGAAAACTACTGTAGTATAATTATTTTTCACCTCTGCCAGATTGTTCATATAGCCTCGGATGAAGTTGTGAAAACAAAGGCACAACCAAAGAAATCAATTATAGCTCTTTTTACAAGGCAAATTTTATATTATTTTACTGCTGATATCCAGTTATTTTCCCTACTATGTTCCCTTTTGAATTTTCAGTGAAAAGAATGTTCTAGGCCTGGCGTGCTTGACAAACAGTGATCAATAAAATGGTGGTATTCTCTTTTAAAGCAGAGAGTGGCTTTGATTTTAATTAAGCCTCTCATATTTTCCAGGGATGCAGAAGATATTAACAAGAGCTCAGAGGCTCAAAGGCAAATAACTCAATTTGGAATGCATTGAAAATAGATAACTAGGATTATTATCCAATCCTAACTTAAAATTTCAAAGCCATATACTCTGGAGAAAAAAAAAAGTGTGTATGAGTTGTATTTTTTTAAGGTAAATTTGGTCTTGGATTTTTTCTTAGTTTTTTTTTTTTTGTTGTTACATAAATTTTGTAGCCAACTCTAGAACATTCTGCACAGGTTATATTGCTAACTCTATAAATCTCGTTTCACTTACATTGAAAGTTTGAATTTGAGCTGTGTTCTCTGAGGTAAAGGGTCAGAGGTTTTATCCACTAAGCCACCAAACCCCTTATTTCAAGTATTTTTGAGTCTGGGTATTTCTTTGTGACAGAAGACTCATGAGGAATTATGTGCTGTGCCTCAGGGTAAAGACGTAAGAGAGGCTGCATTATTAAGGGTACATGTGCTGCAGCCTGATGGATTTTGACCTTGACAATGACACAAAAGCAAAGATGAATGCTAAAGAGTTTCTTTGCTATGCAATGTTGTAACAAAATAATCCATAGGATCTTATTTTTAATAAAGGATTTATATGTAGATAGCAGCAAAGAGAATATGAAAATGTGTTTAGTATTATACTTCAATAAATTAAAAGTCAAAAATTGAAAACTTTTAGAATACTTAGTTACAAAACTAGCAGGGATGAAGATATAAAGGGTTTTGTAATCCTGTTGAATACTTTTTCGTACGGTTTGTCTCTCATAAAATGATCATAATATAAATTCAATTGCTGCTTTCATTATGAAAACAGGTGTTCATATTGTTACCTAGATAGCAAAAAAGAAAGAATATTTTCTGGGGTTTCTTTTATGAAGCTTAATTTCATCAAAGATAGGGGTATGTGTGTATACATACAATCGATATTTAATCATTTAAAAGAATGACAATTATTTACAATATGATTGCATATTTTATACTAAAGATGATGAAATATTATAATAGTAAATTTAAAAAGTCTACCTGATATTATTCACAGTGTTTGCAGAAATAAGATGGAAAATGGAATCATAACTAGAATAATGCATTTAGCTGTAAGTAAAGAGTAGTGTCACATACAGCTTTTAATGTTTCCTACCATGTAGAATCAGCTTTATTTCTTTTCAAACAGGACACTATGAAGTTATCTCTACCTTTGCATTACTTTTTGAAAACCAACTTGTGTCTGTGTATAGCCAAATTTTAGTGGTTGAATTATATTTTCAAATGACAAAAAAACAGAGGGGATTAAAATACCACATTACTTTCACTAATTCTCAAACATATTTCTCAGTAGAAGCACACAGTTTTCTCTGCTCATGGTAGTATGAGAAAGACCTAGTTACTTCTCTAAATTACAAAATTCTTTAAGAATCCAAATGAACTTAAACATATTTAAATAAAGTATAGTTAATGTACCACATATTTAATATTTATGCTTATATAAGTAAATTTCTCAAGATACAAATGTCTCACAATTAAAATAACTCTCTTGCAAAAGATAATATTCAAGTACTCCTCTGTCTGATCCCACCCCTTGAGCCTTCACATACTTCCCATGCCAATAGACAGTTGCCTATGATTAGAGGGAGGATCACCTTATCCAGTCTTAATTTTGGGAGGAAGAAATTGGACTTGCCTGGAATGGATGTACCATCTGAGCTGACCCACGTTAAGACCTCTTGCCCTTTTGGGGAGAGCTGATGAGTGGATAGGGAGGAGAAGGCTGAAGGCTGACAGGGAGGGATTAGGAGAAGGGAAGGGAGGAGGACCAGGGGGATACACTGATTTAAAAAAGACATTTTTTAATAAAAAATAATAAAATGAAAACAAAAGGAAAATATAACAGTACTAAATCTTATCTGATTAAAACATTTTATTTTCATTTGAAGAACTTTTTTTTAAGTAACTCAGATAATGTCTTATCAACAGAAACATGAAGACCCAAACATCAGTAAAGGTATCTTATGATACCTAGACTGGTGAGGTAGAGACAGGATTTAGTGTGTCTCCTACCTACTTAAGTTAGTAATCTTAAGGTCTAACTGCAAGAGATGATTATACAAAGCACATGATTGGTAACATCAAAGAAAAAAATTATAAGCAAGGTTTTCATTAGCCTTCACATACATATACTTACATACTATAGGACATAAAAGCTACAAATTAATTTTAAATAAAATTATATTCATTTTGGCTAGAATTAATTTTTAAAATCTCTTCATGTCAATTTGTGTAATATTACTGAGACATAGTAAGCTTCTGGAGACATAGTAATTCAACCTACATAGACATGTTTTCAAAGTCAGACACAGCTTTCATAGAAATGCTTATATGTTACAATAAAGTTTCTGGTCCCAGGTGTCAGAGGTCCAGACCCACAGACCTGCAGTGTCAGACCACAGCTGCCCACTGCTTCTTAGTTCCCCAAAAATAATTCATATGCTTATATTAACTTCATGTTCTTTGGTCTATGGCTTAGGCACATCACTAGCTCACTCTTTCATCTTAACTCAACCCATTTCCATTAATCTATCCTGCTACATGGCCCGTGGCTCACCTGTGTTCCTTACATGTTTCTACTTTGGGTGGCTTGTTCCATCTGTCTATGACTCTGCCCTTCCTTTCCTTCCTATTCTGATTTCCCCACCTACTTTTTCTATGATGCTTGTATGGGCCAAAACAGCTCCTTTGTTTAAGGATTGATATTTACAGCATACAGAAAGACATTCCCATATCATTTCCCCTTTCTGTCTAATCAAAAAGGAAGGTTTCAATTTTAACATAGCAAAATTACATATAAAATAGCTAATAAACAAGAATTACAGTTATAATATCTAGTCTATTTGTATTTAGCAAAATTAAGGAAAATACTCTATCACTTACCTTATCTTTGTGAATCTAAAGTTTTATATCCAATATACCTTTCAAATAACTAAGAAAAACTATACCTATAACTATCTAATCTTCAACTACATCAAAGACCCCAAAGGATATATTTATCTAAGTAAACAGATAGTGCAATCAACTTCCAAAATCTAGAAATGACAGAGATGACAACTGTCTGCCTGACAGTCATCCAACGTTCTTTTTTAAAGTTGGGGCATCCATCTTCAGCCAATAGGCCCAGAGTCTCTTTCATTTCAGTGAAACAGGAAATGTGCTCTACTCATTCTGATATGGTTCATCAGTTGATTCTCCTTGAGTCCTGAAGAATGTCTAACAATGTTTTTCTGCCAAGCAGGAACCTGAAGTACCACCTTAGCTTGTTCTGCCAAAATTAAGAGATCATTTTCTTATGGAACCTGTATGTCCAGTTTAAACAGGAAACTATCAAGAAGTCAATACAGGAACAAGTTCTTGTCCAGTGGCTAACCACTGCCACAAAGAAAGTAGACGCCATAAGGAGTTTCTTCAATGCCCATTTTTCTCTTGAAGTAGATTGGTGCTGCCAGGAGCAGACCTGTCCCACTGTCTAGAAAAGACTAAGCTCTTAAAATATTTTAAATGCCATATTCTGTAGATCTTAGAAGTGTTTTAAGATTACCCATCTAATTAAAATATATCTTTGTATACCTAAAAAGTCCTAACATACATCTCTTACTTATACATTACAATTTTAAATCAGTTACATAAACATCATACCTTAAACATGAGTAGAAAAATACATACAGCATAAGAGAATTGACCTTAAATTTGTATCAATAAACCAAAATCTATATCAATATAAAATATTTTGAGACTAAAAGCTGATTTGGGGGCTAAAGTAAATTCAATAATCTAATTTTTTAAAATCACTCACATACCGTACCCCCTTTTCCTTCTTAGAAAGAAATTAACTAATAACCATTAACTGTTTAAAATGAAAACAAACATTTATAAACAATAATTTGTGATTTTTGGCATAGATTTCCATTACTACTTCCTGCTGATTAAGGGGCACTGGCAATTTTACAGATTCTTGAGAGTGGATCATGTTAGTTTGTAGCCCTGAATATGACCATCTCTTTCCATCAGAGATTTTCAGGTGGTCTTGTTTGATGAAACCATATTTGCCTGGAAGAAATCCACAGGTTCTCATCTTCTGTGGAAACAAAAGCAAAACCTTTCTTCAAAAGTATCATATCCTTAGACACAAATTTCAAAGTCAAGTTACCTTTAAAATACATATTCTCTTTGAACTTCTCAGCCTTTGCAATCCATTGTGTTTCTGCAGTTAACTCATTAACAGTTAAAAATTAAAATAAAACACAATAATAACCATAATCCAGATTCTGTGTCTATTTTCCAACTTTATGTGGCTTATTATATTTTTATTACTTTATTTCCGTTTTTTAGACTTTCTATACCTTTTTTCTTTTCTCTCTGAAGCCTATGTACATTTTACACACATTGTAACCCATTTACATAGTTAGTCTTTTCATCTGAATCTGTTTTATTGTGAATCCTTAATCATTTCTAACCAGAAGAGCTTTTAAAATAATTGCATTTTCTTAAAGAGCCACATAGTTTTTTGGAGACAAAGCTGAATCACTAAGTTCTCTTAAAGGGCTGCATATCTGTTTACTGCCTACAAACAGAAGAGACCCAAGAAATGCTGCTAAGAAACCATCTTTGACTGTTTCCTTTTTGTTCAAAATAAACAGAAATATAAAATCAATCACATGTTACTGAGTCTTCTGTGAGACTTCAGGAACCTGCCTGGTTGCAGCTTACACTGTTTGCTACCAGTCCACTGGCATCATTTTGTTTGTGCTCTGGATGCCATGCTATCTGTATAATGACCTGCTTCAGATACACAATTTGGAATCTGCTTTGGCTTGGTTTCTGTGATCTAGAACCCTTTCCAATCTTTCCCTGTCTTTATGTGGGTGTTTGGCCCACGTTGTGACATAATCTGTTACAATATGTTTCTGTTACAATATGGTTTCTGGTTCAGGGCAGCCAGAGGTCCAGACCTCTGCAGTACCAGAGGGTGAGCCACACACTGCTGCTTAGTCCCCCCAAAATGATTCAGATGCTTAAATTAAGTTCATGCTGTTTGGTCTATGGCTTAGGCACATTGCTAACTTGCTCTTTCCATTTACATTAATCTATCTTGCCAAGTGGCCCATGGCTCACCTGTGTTCCTCACATGTTTCTTCTTTGGGTGGCTTCCTTGATCTGTCTCTGACTCTGCCCTTCCATTCCTACCTATTCTGATTCCCTGCCTACTTTTTCTATGGTGCCCATCATGGGCCAATACAACTCCTTTTTTTAAAGACTGATATTCACAGCATACAGAAAGACATTCCCACATCATTTACACACAGCCATGACAGTTTTAGTTTGTGGTAGTTTCTGTAATTGTGATTTTGAGAACTTAACACCTGATTATTACACTTTTACCCAGATGGGATTACATAATATACTCTATTCCACTGAAAAATATTCATAAGCTATTGAACTCTTAGATCCCTTCAGAGTATTTTACTCCCATTTAATTACAAAATTACATTCAGTTAAACAAAAATAGTGTCATGAAAAAAAAGTCTCAACATTGGTATAAGAGTTTTATCTTTTTGAGAATAGAATTTCAATTACAGTAAAAGAGGGTTTTTTGGTTAGGGTTTCTATTGTGATAAATATACCACAATGCAAGAAAAACAACGGGAAGAAAGGATTTATTTCATCTTCTACTTTCAGGTAACTGTCCATGACCAAGGGATTCAGGGTATGACCTCAAACAGGGCAGGAACCTGGAGTCAGGAACTGATACAGAAGGTATGAATGACAATGGATTATTTCCATGGCTTCCTCATCCTGCATTTATATAGCACCATGCACTAGGGGTTGGACTATCCTGAATCAATTACTAATTAAGAAAATGCTAACACACTAATCTTAGATAGAGACAAAATTTATAGATTATTTCAATTGTGGTTCCCTCTTTTCACATAATTCTAGCTTGTATTATTATCAATTAAAATAATGATATTAATATAATAAATTGACATGATAGATTTATCTATAAGAGATTTTCCCCATCATTTATTCTGCTAAGGACATTTTATTAAAGCGAAATTCATCTTCAATTAAACAAAATGTGACACAATGAGGGAAAAAAAATGATCCTTTCCTCAATTTCATCCTGACTTTGTTTACTTAATAATTAAAATCTAACTTTTTAGAATTCAGTTTCACAGTAACACCCTTTGCACACCCACCTTCCAATCATGGATGTGTATTGACAAACCATCATAATAAGAAATGATTAGATGGTGAAAAAATTAAAAGCTGAAATGAATTCTTAATGGAAATCTTCCGTAGGATAAAAGTAGACAGTATGATACCTTGAATAGTGAATATTATAAGGGTTCAAAAATAAATTGTGTACCTTGTAGTTTATTTAATAACATCTCCTCAATGTACTAGATACTTTTACAACTCACCATATTACTGTCCTCTTAGATTTTCCTTGCTTGTGTCCAACAAAGAAATGGAGAATAATAATGAAAGGAATCACAGAATATCAGGCTAGAAAAGAAATCTAGCCATCATTAGTGTAATAGCCTCATTTCACATATGAGGAAATATTTAACATGAAAATGTTGAAAGACTGTATTGTGGCATAGAGTCATGCAATGAATAAATGTCCTGCACTTTTGTTATTCAGAAGTCACTATATTATTTTTACACTCCTTTCTACTGTAAAGAATTAGAGGACAAAATTAACTTTAACTGAAAGAAATAACTGAATCACAGTTATTTATTTCCCTGTGTTGATTTGTAACATGTTGCTTAGCAAAGGCTGGGAATTATATTGCCCTGAACCAGTTTCCTGAGATTTGGGTAGCATTAGTTAAGGCTAACACTTCAAAGTGACTCACAAAGGGGTGGGGCGACAGCACTCTATGGTCCTGGAAGAGTCTCACAGTAGGACAGAAGAACTCCTGATCCTGGTGTTTATTGCTTGTTGAAGTGGTCAGAGCTTGGCTCCAGAGCCTGCACATCAGGCCAAGCTTTCTAAAGAGAGACATTCACAGAGATTTCATTACTATGTTCCTTTTGCTTATTTTCTAATTACAAGTTGTGTTTGATTTCTCAGATTTTTTTCTGACTATTGACTTTTTCACAAAATTACAGAGGAAATAGTAATTGATATTCTCTCTGATTTCATAATTTTATATTCCAGACTTTATATTCCAAATGAGGTCTATATTTTAGTAAGAAATAATCCATATCATGTCTCTAATTCCCAGAGCTGCTAAAGATTCTACTTTTCTAACCATTTTCTGTTCTTTTAAAAAATTTGTTTATGCCTCACACCTTTTTGTATTTTCATTTTATTATTTTTGATTAAAAGATGTATTTTTTTATCCAGGCATCTCCAACTCCACTTCCTTCCAATTGTTCCCAGGCAGCATTTAGCCTTCCTCCTCCCAGTTTCCATCCCCCCCCCCAAAAAAAGAGCAAAAAATCCTAAGGTAGGTCAGCTCAGAGTGGCACTGCAGGCAAGTCTGATTTTCTCATCCTAAAATCTAGACAGGGTTAGGTGTTCTTATGCAGGGAATGGGCTCCAAGGTGCCAGCCCATGCACAGGAACACAGTCTGATCCCACCCCATGTGGACCCACATACTGCCCATGCCAGTTGACAGTTGCCTACCCCTAAAGGACCTAGATCCTTTTCCCGATGGATCTCCAGTGGCTATTTTTGATTCAGTGAGCTCCCCAGAGCACCAGCTAGCCATCACTGTGAGATTCTTCCTCATAATCCCTATCCCCCTGCTCATACAGACTCTCCTCCCCTGCTCTCAGTTGCACCAGAAGCTCTGCTCAGTGCTCAGCCATGTATCCCTGTCTACACCTATATTCTTTGTGGGATGTAGGTTCTGTGGTGCACTTAGACTGGTTACTCATTTAATTATAGGGGAAGGCCTGTTTGGATACCCCCTCTACTCTTGTATGGAGACCTAGACAGGGACATTCTGTGAGTTCTTGGAGGATTTCCTAGCACCTGGTCTCTTTCCAACCCCACACTGGCTTCTTCTACTGAGATATCAATCTCTTTTTCCTCTTAGTTGCTCCTCTCACACTTTTAGACTACAAATTAAAAAAAATATATTGCATTTCCTCTGGAAATAGAAAATATCTTTACCATAAATACAGTGATTAAAAGAATAAGATAGAATAGAAATTAACTTATCATTTATTACTTTTAGTAATGTATTTGAGATACAGAAATAAATAATTATAGGATAAATGTTTACTTAAGAGAAATTTATTTTGTATGTGTATGCTATAAATGTAATGTCAGGTCTAGAAGGATTGGTGGTTTTTATTATTATTTCTTGTGACAGGTATCCATGTACTGTCCTCTCATGTTCCTTCCACTGCTGTGCATATTGAGACATAATAGTACGGAGTAGACACTGTAGAGCCTCAAATGAAAATAACTTATATTACATCATGGTCCTATCCTTAGTAACACAAATTATAACTAATTTTCCATCCATCTTTAAATGAATTCTCACTGACAGTAAGGCTGCAGTATATAAGTTTTGGTGGCACATGAACATTTGTCCAACAATATTTCTTGAGTAAAAAATGAGCAAATATTATATCAATATATGAAAGCACAAACATTAAAATAGAATCACTTGAATGTTTAACATAACTATTATTTAATATCTATCTTAAGTGAGTATCTCTAGAAAAGGAAAATAATAAAGTCTTATCTTAATAATTTATTTGATTTAATATAAATTAATTTCAGTTATTACAATACAATGTATGTAATCAAGATAACAAAATGACTCAACACATGATAATAATTTATATATATATATGTGGTTGTGATTATGCTTGTGTATTTCTAGTGATAAGCATTTCCAAATCATCAGAAATTTGGAGTGGATTATGTAAGGGGATTATGTTACACTGTAAATAATTGTCCTGCTTACCAGTTTAATAAAAAAGGTGATTGACTGAAGGCAGACATAAGGTGTGGGCAGGGCTACCAGACTAAAAAAACTTTGAGAATGGAAATAACAAAGCAGAAATGCCACAGAGGAGCCAGAAGATGCAGAGGACTACTATGCTGCTCTGAAAAGGTACAGAGCTACAATGGCAGAATAAGAATAAGAATAAGAATAAGAATAAGAATAAGAATAAGAAAGAATAAGAATCATGGGTAAGTTTGAGTAAGAGCTAACAAGTTATATGCCTATGGCCCCGATCAGTCAGAGTACAAGTAATATAAGTTTCTGTGTGTTTAAGTGGGACTATGGGATTGTGGGTCTGAAAGTCTTGGCCTCAAGACTAGGCCAGAAAGTCTGGATCAGAAACTTAATACTACAGGGGTATTGCTGTGATAGTCCTGACCATGTGTTTGTCTGGAAGACTTTAGACTTTGGTACTTTGGGTTGTAAAAGCAGTGGAATACTTTAAGTATTATTTTATAGGGCATTAATTAAGAGCATGGAAGATGGTGGTGCTAAATGTTATTTGAGTATTGGCAAGAGGGCTGACTCAAAACAGACTAGGATAGAGTCTGCCCTGTGGTTATTAGTGTTAACGCTGATGAAGATTTGTAATGAAAAGAAGCATGCTGAGCAAAGAAAAATACAGAATGTCTTGAAAAGTATAAGGAAGTGAAATAGAGTTAATCCTTAGTTAAAAGAGATAAATAGATTAAGATAGAAAATAAAGAGTTGTGACCTCAGGGCAGGTTCACCTGGATAAATTTTAAATCTTGCAGTTTAGTGTGGTGAGGTACTCCTTTAACCCTAAGCACTGGGAAGGCAGAGACTGGCAGATCTATGTGTTAGAGACCAACCTGATCTAAAACTTCAAGGATAGTCAAGTTTTGGAAGAAAAGGTAACAATCAAAAGCAGAAAGTTGGTAAAAATGTAATTAAACTAGGAAGTCATGTTCCAACCCCAGAAAGCAGCTTCTGTCTTGCTTCTGACTTTAGGATTAAGAATAGAAAAAGCAGGTTATTTGCCACCTTGTCAAAGGAAAGCCACTGAGGCTAGGCATGTGTCAGTGTGCAAATGAATAAAGGCCTAGAGATGCTATTATTTGAAGCTGTAAAATTGAAGCTTGATTCTCTGAGAGAACTCAGGGTGTTAGAAATTCCACAGTAATAGACTATCCACTGAGAGAAGTTGCTAATGGTGCACACAAAACCCAAGAGAAATAAGTGTGTTTCAGTCGACAAACCTAAAAAAGACTTGGAGATCTTAAGAGAATTTTAACATCAGATATGAGATGCAGAATTTAGAGTTTGCCCGGAAGGCTTTTGGTCTCACTTTGGTACAGTATTTCCTCACTATGTTTCTTTCTGTACATTTTGGAATAGTAATATATAGCCTGCGATTTTCTAGTTTGGTATGTGATCTCTTTTTAGGCTTAGCTTTAGTTTTTTAATTTTGATTTTATAGGAGATTACAATAGGAGATTGCATGAATCTTAGAAGACACTAAAGGTTTGGACTTTTAAAGATCTTGAAACTGTAATAGACTATTGAGACTTTTGAGGTAGGACCAAATGCATTTTGCATTATGCTATTGTTAAAAGCTTATGGGTGTCAGGATGTGTAATATGGTAGTTTACTTTAATTGACCCTAAAAAGGTTATAAAAATGACAATATTAAGAAGTGTGGCCTTGTTGAAGGAAGCATATCCTTGTTAGAGGAAGTGTGTCACTGGGGGGCAGGCTTTGAGGTCTTTTGTTCAAGATTCCCTAAGTGTAGCCTTCAGTCCATTTTCTGTTATGTGTATATCAAAGTGTAGAAAACATCATGTCTTTCTGCATCGCACCATGCTCCACATTATAATGATAATGGTGTTGGTTTGGGGGCTGCATTTTTTTTCCTGATATTTCGGCTTTCCCCCAACATCTGGCTTAGGGTTTTCATTATATGTTAACTATGTGCAATATATGGCTCAACTCTTGAGGCATGTATTTGTAAAAATGCTACTTGCAGGCTGGAGCCACACATGGCCAGCACAACTACTGGCTTGTTAGGTTTTCTGTCCTGAGTTAGTGTTCAGCCTTAAGCAGAGCATACCACACATGTTTATTCTCCATGTTCATCTGGGTAAATTTATGGACTGTGGCTTTCCTCTCCTCATGGCTTGCAACAATAGAGGCATAGAAATTTTCCCTGACCAATTTCTTTAGAGAGAGATTATGCTAATATAGAAAAGCAGTTTTTAAATGATAATAACACCATGGATTTATGCTGAATAGCAGCCAGCTGTATCATTTTTAACAAAAACATTTGGTGCTTGCTTGCATGTCTTGTTTACTTAGGTAATATTATTTTCTTCTTGGGTCTCTGAGGGAGTTGAAGATGAGGTAGTTATAGTTTTCAGTGACAGTTTTAGAAAAGAAACTCAGAGGTTTAGATGTGAAAGTTTGAGGGACATCAAAAGATAGTTTTCAGTTAGTAACACATTAGATAGAAAGTCAATTAGGTACAATCATTTGGACTCACCAAAATAGCAAATGAAATATTTGCTTTGAATTTGTCAATTGTTCCTATACTAGACATTATTGATATAGTTATTGCTTGTATATACTGTACATATTTATTGTAATTATTATATATAGTTTTACTTATTTTAGTTATAACCTTTCTATTTTGGCACAAAAAAAGAATGTGTGGTGATATAGATTTAATAAAATTAATCTGGAATATCAGAATCAACCACAGAACCAAGCCAGGTCAGGGAGGAGTGACCAATACCTTTAATCTTAGCTTTAGAAGTATGGAAAGTTGAAGTTTATTTACCAAGAATTTATAGATAAAGAATGTCAGGAAAAATAAAGGTCAGATGAGCAAACCAACTTCTGTTAACAATGAGCAAACTGTGAAGTCTCTTCTAAGAAGACATTATCAAAGCAAGTGACTATTCAGCCAAATTATCTTTCCAATTTTCAAAAGGATCATAATTCTATTTTATGTGAGTAGTGTTATAAGAAGAATATGAGAGGAAGCAATGTAAATATATGTGATGAAGATGTGGAAGGAGTATCAGAATGGGGACCAGGTGTGTAAGCTAATATTCTACTCTAACAATATCAGCCTGATCCAGTGGTTTAATTTTTTAAAAATTTATCTTTCTGTTTATTATTTACATATTTACATTATAAGTTTGCCCTATAAAGACAATAGCCCTATAATTAGATATGGATGACCTGTTTTGACTGAAAATCTCTTTTCACCATATTAAAAATGTTATTTGGAAGCAAATAATTTGACAAGATTTTATTGTGATGAATTTAATTGTGTCAAGCAAACTGTATTTATGACACAATATACCCAAAAGTATTTATTTACTGTTATTAAATTAAAAGATTTGGCCAATATGGAACACATATACTACTCTCTATAAAGAATTCACTAGTTTTAGATAAAAATATTTACACCAGGTTTAAAAAGAATGATGATGCTGGCTATGAATGACTTAGATATCACTGTAGTTCCCACTTTATTCTGTGTGCATCTTGAATTGCATGTGTACTATATATCATAATAGATTTTAGCATAGGTTCCAGATGTTCCTGACACATCTGTTTTTATGCCTTTATATAAATGAACTTGAAATTGATCCTGGCAACTGGAGGGACTGCATTAGTCACAATAAAAGGTACATATTTTTGTCTTGTCTACATGATGATCATCTATGTATGGCTAGATGTTGAGTAACTAGTCACTTTTTATGTGGCCTTGAAACATTGTTGTTTGCATACCACTGATTTCCTATGCCTGGCCATCTGGTTACAGATGAAATGTTGCTATAACTTTATTTTTTGTTTGTCTTTATTTAAAAGAAAAATTTAAATATTTTCAATACCAAATGTTCTTTGATTGTTTATGCTAATAGGATGCAATAATTTTAAGTTAATTTCAGGTTGTTTCATAATATCTTACTAAATTAAGATGCCATTAGAGTTTTAGCTGACATAGTAAGTGGTGGAATTAAATACAATGTGTTGATGCTTTTATATACCCTTATGACAAACATAATTTCTTAATAACACTGTGAAACTTTAGATACTCACCACCTGTTTTTTCAACAGTAGACACAGGCTGGTTGTTAAAATCCTAAGAAAAACAGTTAAAAATATTCTGTGGCAAAGTAATTTTGGCATGTGTTGATTTATGAAATCTAAATAATAGATATCTTTATATCTCATTGTCATAATCCTTACAGTTGGGTTAAATCTATTATCTATTCATATGGTTATGGGAATTAAATAATTTATAGATATTATAATGGAAATTAACAGTATAAGAAATACAAACTTTAGGCACTTAAACAGCAATTTACATGTGAGCATAAATATTATTGAAAATTGTGTTATTTATTTTACTATAAGTTCAAAAATAAAATTTTATAAAATCATTTAATTTAGCTCATACACATTTGGGTGACCCCTTTTGATTTACTACCATGACTGATTCCCTCTATCTTTACAATTTACAATAATCAATTGAATATAGAATTTTGTCTAATTAAGCCTGTGTGAGCTCCCATATCCACACTGAGATGTCAGTTGGTGATTTTAAGATCTAGTTTAGGCAACTATTAGGATTTTATGGGTGCAGATTTTTTGTCATATAAAAAAGAAAATAATCTATGTGCATATAGATAAAGCAGGTGATGCAAAATTCGAATTTTAAAATATAAAACAATGTTTATATTACATTCTGTGATAATATGCCTTTCACCTTTTAACTTATTAACATTTTAAGAGACTGTGTACCATCATGATGCTTATCCCAGTCTTAAGTTTCTGAACTTATGTTTTTCAAATACTAGTTTCTTTAATTTTGTATTTATTTAACTTTTTAGATTATTTCAATTAAATAACTAGGAATGTTTCTGAAATATAATTTAAATTGACTCCATGATAGTTTTTTCTTGATCGTCTCTAAAGAATATACACAGACCTGATGCAGACCCATGCAGGACCTGTGAAGACACTTCAGTCTTTACCTGCATTGGAGTCCTTTTTCTTCACATTGAGTTGCATTGTCCAGTCTCCAAAAGGGAGTGTGCCCTTGTTTTATTTCATTTTGTTTTCTCCTGTGTGCCTGTTCTCTCTTGGAGCGTTGCTGTTTGCTAAAGAGGAAAAAGAAGGGGGATTAGATCTAGGGAAGAGAAAATATAAGAATATCCCCATTAATTTATTTTCTCAATAATATGTAACTTTAAATATTTATGTAGAATATTATAAAATACATTAAACATTGAAAATGGTAATTCACTTGAAACAAAAGAGATAAAATATTACAGCACTCTCCATACTTCTAAATATCAAGCCCATACTTCATTCTCTTTTACATGACAGATTTTGCCCTGATAATTATGGCAGTTATCAAAATTTTCAGATTAGCTGTCAGAGTTTGAAACACCAGTGCTATGAGACTAATACAGACTGAAGCCTGAGGAAGTTCTTTTCAAAATTTTCAAATACTGATGAGCTTGAATCATTGACTCAAAGGAACATGATCAATGGGACGTATACATGAGGTCTTAAGGTCAATTATGATTTTTCACTTTTAAGATATGAGCAGTTCATTATACTCACTACAGACAAATTAACGCAGCAACTCTATGGATCTGCTTTACTTTGAAAACTGCCTTCCAGTTTATATAATCTTATTTATTGTTGTACACAAACAATAATATTTGTAAGCCTCATTCTTATTTTTGCAGTCAACATTCTACGTATGTGTGAAAGCACCATAAATTATACATTAATATTAATTAACAAAAGACCTGAAAATATTGGTGGCATTTCTTTCCCATTTATCTTTCTTCAAGTAACTTAGGATTTCCAAAACAAGCAAGGATAATTTTCTATTAAATAAACTTTTTTTAAAAAAAATACTTAAAATCTGTACAGCATTATGATTATATAAATGTATATATTATATTGTACTATTTACTATCTCATATTTTCAATTTACTTTAATACTAATGTGACAAAAGGAAAACTAAGGGAAACAGAGGGAAGATCTATTGTTTATAGTTATTTTCTAGAATTAATGAGCAGTGCACAGTATGGCAAATATCCCTTTCCCATCTCTGTGCTGAGCAACTAACTTCAGCTATTGCACACTTCTTGATTACTTGATATTTGTTGTACCCTTAAGCTAAACTAGAGTTTTTTTTTTTAAAAAATCAATTCAATACAAGGAAATATCAATAAATACAGTATATTTTCCAATGATCAATACACATAAGACAGAAGGCATGAGATGAGAAGAAGCCTAAAGTTTTTGAATGTTCTCTTAATTAACCTTAGTTATAAAAGTGGAACAGGAACTCCAGAATTGATAATAAAATATTGTAGAATACAGTTTTCATACAAATATTTTTTCTTGGTCTTGCAGTTAACGAATAAATAAAATTCCTTAGTGTAATATACTGTACTTAAGTAAATAACAAGAAAAAAAAATAGTTACCAAAACCCTGTCTATTTTAGTGAGGATTACAACCTAATCTTAAATCACTCCAATAAATATTGGATAATATATGGGAAAAAAACTTATTTCATCAAAATGGATTCAGTCACTGGCATGCTGTATGGATATGGCCCAAGTCACAGCATGCCTGAATTGGCAGTCTATACCATCAGTGTCTGTCAGGAACAAGATTTTCTGCTTTGGTTTATCAATGAGCTCTAGGCTCCTCTGGAGGTCAGACCACAGGAAAAGGCTGACAGTGAATTGCTGCCACAGAGACACACAAAAGCATTCACTCTATATTTAAAGGAACCAAGAGCTGCAGATAGACGGTGTCCCTGCATCTTCTAAGTGGCATGTATAGACATCTGATTTAGCAGTTCTGAAAGCCCACAGGAAACTCAATCCAGGCAGAAAGAGAATGTGGAAAAAAAAAAAAAAACAGCATCTCTCATGCATTGGTTTAAGAAATGAAAGTGTGGAGACTGATCATCTTTGATGAATAAATATTTGCTTAAAATGCATAACTATTTATTTTATGAAAATATCATATATTTTGTGGAATTGTATAGACATATATTCTGTGATGCAGAAACAAGGTTGCTTTTGTAGGAGGAAATATAAAAAAAGTCTGACAAGGGATATAAATTGGTGCTTGAAACTCTGCCATAAACAGTGTGGACAGTGAAGTCCTGAGAGTTGATATATAAATGTGCCCAGGAGACCTGAAAACAATAAACATAATTTAGTAACTTTCCAATACCCAGTTACTATACGTACAAAATGTGAGAGATACCTGCTCAAACTAGTGATTTTTTTGGGAAAATCCTAATTGATCTTATAGCAAAAATCCATAGCCAGAAATTGGGGCAAACGCTAAAAGATCAGAGAGACAGAATCAAGCCACAGTTTCTTCTCACCTCACCAATTACTCACCAGAAAGTGGAAGATCCGGTCTCCATGAATCTTCAGACAACGCAGGGAGAACAAACAGAAGCACAGGATGACATGAAAGGGAAGCACAAGGCTGAACTCCTGTCTGCCTTATATTCTTTTCTCTGCCCAGACATATTACTTCCTGTATCAACCTTTCTAATATTGAAACTAAAGGCCTGTGTTTTCAAGTGGTAGGATGAAAGGTGTATGCCACCACTGCCTGACTCTGTTTGGCCTTGAACTCACAACAGTCCAAACATTGACAACTGCCTCTGCCTCCTGAGTACTAAGATTGAAGGCATGTGGCACCACTGCCTGACCTCTGTGGTTAACTCTGTGGTTGGATCTGTCCCTTGATATCCAGGCAATCTTTATTTGACACACTATATGTTACCATACCTATTACTATTTTTTCCTTTGTTAATCATTTTTTAAATAATGTTGAACAAACAAAAATAATCATTCTAGTTAAGGATTCATAATCATCACCAGACACAGTCCATACATAAGTCAGTATTTTGTTTAGGTTTTCTCTCTTATAAATTCGACCTAGTCCTTCCAGTACTTAGTGAAATACTCTACAAATCATTGAAAAAACATCTATAGTTTTCTCTTTACTACACAGTTTGAGACAGTGTTTGAGCCTCCAGATATATTTCCGTAAAGAGTGTGGAAGGTTAACTGAAGAATTCTTTCTGTGGTGCTATGGGAAACTATCACCCACAGTAAAGTTTGGACATCACCTAATGTCTTTAAGTAATGTTCATATAAACTCTGAAAAAAAAAGCTTAATAAAATTAATGATTCAAGTTGTACCTGGGTAAAATTGCATTTTGGTTTATTGTTGCTGTTATATCTAGGATTAATGGGGTAGTTCACACTTCCCCAGAAAAATATTCAGACACTTTAGTTATAACTCTTAGTGGTTAAGGCTGGTCAGGTCTCATTCTGTAGTTTAGGGTGAAATTCAATTTATGATTTTCCTACATCAAATTCCTGAGAAGATGATATTAGAGGCCTATAATACCAGAACTTACTAACTTTTTAATAAGGACTTACTCTGAAAAATAATTCAGGAGATACAATTTTTAAAGATATATTTTTTTAGAATTTACTTTTACATCTTTAGTTGTTTTTATCTTTAATTCAGCTGTTTTTCACATTGTTCATTAAGGCATTTATTCATATCATCTTTTATGTTCTTGAATATATTATTATCAAAATAACTTATTTTGAAGGCTTTTCTTGTGTTTCAGTCAAATTGATTTATTTGGGAAATACTACAACCATTATCTATTCATCAGTTGATTGACATGTAGGCTGTTTTAGCTTTCTGTCAGCTTGTAACAGTGTTAGAATATTTTCTTTTAAATTACAATTCTTAGAGTATTTTTAGCAGATTATAAAAACTATTCTTTTCTCAAGTTTTCTGTGAAAATTGTTTATTTCCTTATTCAACCTAGGATCATTCTGCTACTCATATTTTTAAAATTATAGTATTTTATAGTATTTTAAAATTATACCTTATATTTTAACGTGATATTTTGTTATTATTAAAAAATTCCTGAAATCAATTCAAAATCTGCAATTTATTGTCAGACAATATTGCTTACTTATGACAGCTGGGAAAGGTGATAAAGTGGAACGGAAAAAGAGATAGAATAAAAAAAAAAGATACTTCTTACTAGACATCTTATCTGAACATTTTATTATTCTTTCAGCAAGACAATATGATACATGGCACATAAAAAGTACCATACTATAAGAAAATGTCATGATCTTGTGAAATAACACTAACAGTTAATGAATGACGAGTAGGTTTGTGTAAATAACTTCATGTAGCCATATAACGTAGTTGACACAAGAGTTGTTTTAGCAGTCAGAAGTTTTGGGCTTTATTATTCTTTGTCAACAAGTTATATCAAAGTAACATGAATGAGTAGAAGTCAATGACTGCCAGTGCTAGAAGGGAAATGTGACAGAGATGGATAAAGAAATTTAAGACATTTATATCTATAAAAATACATACACAAGGGTCATACACACAAAAGAGAAAATGTGCAAACTACAAGGTTAAGTAAGAATATAGCTTAGAGGTAAATCACTTCTTAGCTACTTTGTAAGTTGAAGGCTCTTGTTTTAATTCAAAAAGATGAAAAACCAATAAGCAAGCAAGCCAACAAAAGAAAACAAAAATAATTTTGAAGAAACTAGAAAAGTTTTCAGACAAAAATTCTACAAAAGTTTTTTGTCTATTTAAAAAGTATCATTAACTGAAGTACAGATAATATCCAACTATTAGACTATGGATGCATGAGTCCATTTATTAAGCCAGGATTTTCTTGATCAAATCAAGAAACTTAATCTTATGCTGCTGAGCATATAGTATATTGCCATACCTGAAATATATGGTTTATATATACAATGTTTTATTCTAGTTTTAATAAAGGTTTTATTATAAATTATAAATATTAAATTATTTGCCTTTTTTAGTATTTCAAATTATTACATTTAACTATAATTCTACAATGTTATTTTTAACTAGTTGGAATATAATTAATCTTTATTGCAAATAGTATTTACAGTTTTAATAATTGCAAGAAATTCAAACCATGAATGTTGGGGGACCACAGCCAGCCAGCCTGGTTGAAACCTTGAATGCCATGTTCCAGGTAGAGTTTCTGGGCATGTGCACTTCCTACTTTCTGCTGAACCAACTTGGAGTAGCTGCTGGGCATGGTGATTAGTGAAGCATTACAATTGAGATGCTAAGACCAATGAGAGAGAAGAGAGCACAGCTAGGAGAGTCTCCAGCTACCAATGGGAAATTGGGGAAGGGGATACAAGTTTGCCCCATATTCTCAATGAATGAGTTGGTGGCTCTGCCATTTGTTTTAAATATCCTGTGTCTGCTTCTACCTTACTCCCAGAGTCTGTGTAATAGAGTCCATAGATTCTCACCCCTTTTTCCCCAAGGGGTGCCTGACTGATGGGACCCGTAACATTTGGCTATATTTTTCTATACTTCATCTAAAAATTCACTATTGTAGTAATTTATAATTCAGTTACTGAGTGTGTATTTTATATTCATTATTTATTTTATATCCCATATATCTCTCTAAAATTAATATAGTAAACTATAATATTTTTAATCTTATTTTTAAAACTATACACTGAATATCTGTCAGGCTACAAAAAAAAGAAAAAGGCTAGAGGAGGAACCAAGACATGTTTTTAGAAACTCTGAGAATATTGCATTTATCCTTACAGGACTTTGTTTTGGGAAAGGAGCCTTTGGTGCCCAAGAGTGGGACACAGGTCTGGGAGTGCACCTGACAGCCAATAGATTTATAGATTTAAAAGTTAGGTTCACTCCCATGTTCATCCAGTGGATTCAGGGCTTGGGTTCTCACTGGAAAGTTCAGCCAATAGCTAATGTATCCCATACCCCTTTGCCCAATCCTAAAATGTTAAAATGCCAAGATGTTCAGCTCCCCACTTAACTCTCACCCTTGAGTTGGGCTGGTAACCCCCCCCCCCCACTCTATCAGAACAAAGGGTTTCAAACAGGGTTTGTTTTGAATCTGTCCATAACAACCAACCCTCATGTGTTTGCATCAGTCAGCTCCCTGGTGGTTTTTTAAGGGGTCCCTGGACAAGAGTACAACAATATATAAACTTATCAACCCTTTGTAATATATTCTTTATAGTTAATAGAGGACAAAAGAACTGTAGTAGTGGAGTTTCTTTGGTCTTGGGCGGCTAGAGGGACCTGGACCCACTGACCTGCTGTGCCAGACCCCTTAGCTGCCCAGCTGCCTGCTGCTCAGACCCCGAGAAATGACTTAGGCACTTATATTAACTTCATGCTGTTTGGCCTATGGCTCAGGCACATTGTTAGTTAGCTCTTAGATCTTAAATCAACCCATTGCTATTAATCTGTCTGCCACGTGGCCCGTGGCTCACCTGTGTTCCTTACATGCTGATCCTTGGGCGGCTTACTCAATCTGCCTCTGACTCCACCCTTCCTTTCCTACCTATTCTGAATTCCTCCTCCTACGTCTTCTATGGTGCCTGTCATGGCCCAAAACAGCTCCTTTATTTAAAGATTGAGATTCACAGCGTACAGAAACGCATTCCCACATCAAAGAACAGCTTGAAATGTGATGTTTCCTGTGGAATTGGTCCTACCCCTTCCTAAAAATGTTCTTAGGCGCACAAGATTTGAAATACAAGTAATTCCTTACCTTAGTGCAGCAAAGTCACAAATAACTAGAAAAATTCAGAGAATTTTTTTTCTGGATTACTTACAGAAAACAAATTATAATTATGACACCAATGAAAATTTTTTTCAATACAAATATTATTTTCTTAGTAAGCATAAAGAAATATAATTTAATAATTCATTCTCTAGAACCTAAATGTACCATTAACAACAGATTACTTGACAACTTCATTAATATGAAGAGCTTTATTACATTTTGCATATAAGATTATTATATGCTATATTATATATGATATCAAAATATCCATTGTTCCTTCCAGTTAAGGTTTTTTCTAAGATATGATTCTGCCAGTAAGGATAAGAATTCTTTCAAATTCTAGGTACATTTTGTATTTTTATTCATTTTTTTCAAAAAAATATTTGCATGGAAATAACTTGCTATTTTTCTTTATAGCTCTTTATGGTAAACACAAAGCAATATAAATCAAAAGAATGAAAGATAAACTAATGTATGCATCATTTTATGTTGCAATAGTAGATTATCTGTGACTTTCTTATAATTGTCAATCAAATGTTTAATTTTTTTAAAGCTTAATATCACTTCTGTACATGAAAAGACATAATTACTTTTCTAAGATTAAAAGATGTTACAACAGAAATTTGAATCAAAAAGATTTTGTTTATCTAAAACAGTTTCAATATTCCTAAACTTCATATCAGCTGTTTCCATTATTTGTATTATAATTTGCATTTGGCAGTTAAACAAAGTCCAGTACAAAAATCTGCTAGTGTATATAGTATCAATTTCTGAAAATTATTTCTTATTGGTGTTGTACTTATTTTAATTATGTTGAACAGAAATTTTATACATCTTATTTGCAAAATCCTGAAATACTTATGTTTCTACTAAAAGCTCAACATCATTATGTTGCCTCTTTTCTTTCTTCCTACTCCTTCTGAACATGAAATAAACTCCACCTCCAACCCTGAAAGGAATAAATCTAGCTTCAAAAGCCAACAAGTATAACCTGGGCTGGAGTGATCAAGAGCCACTTGGCAGATCACAACTCTCAGTGACTCCAGTTCCAGGAGGTCCAACATTCTCTCCCAGACACATATGAAAGCAAATCACCAATTCATATAAAATAAAAATAAATAAAGAATTTTTAAAAGCTGGGCATGATAGTACATAACTTTTATCCTAGCACTCTGGAGGCAGTGGTAGAGGGATCTCTGAATTACAGGCTAGCCTAGTCTACAAAGAAAATTTTCCTAGTTCCAGGAAAATCAGGCTATACAGAGAAATCCTGCTTGAACAAAACCCCTACCTAAGATATAAACTTATAATTTAAAAATCAAAGATAATTATTCTTATTAATTAGTAGTATTGGTTTAATTTTTATTAGAATTTTCTTTGATAATATGCATATGCTTCAGGTTTTTAAAATCAGTTATAAAAACTATAACATATAAAGTTTTCATGGGTATACTGAATTACATCAAAAATTAGGGATTAATAGCAATAATAAATACCCCACATGTTCTAATATTAGGAACTCACATAGTGGCTGACTTTGGTGGCACTAGTAGTTTATGCTATAGTTTATGCTATGACATGAAAGTAGGCCAACGTCAGTCACCAATTAAAGACCTAGCTGTTAGGAATTCTACTTCTAAAGTAAGAAGCTTATATATATGATAAGAAAATGGTATTGGAAATTTTCTAAAGCTTCTCTTTCTTAATGTATATATGCCTCCATCTTTTAAAATGGTGACTGACTTTTAGCAGAGTAAGTAAAATAAGAGGCAACAAATAATAGTCTACTATATCTCCTGAAATATCAATTGGAGCCACACTAGGTTAATTTGACAAGATCATTTCAGATGCTGTAATATTCAGAGGGCTAATA
Organism: Phyllotis vaccarum; assembly: GCA_033318265.1. NCBI lineage: Eukaryota > Metazoa > Chordata > Mammalia > Rodentia > Cricetidae > Phyllotis > Phyllotis vaccarum. The sequence continues at coordinate 63,302,630 of JARWLC010000010.1, forward strand.
GAGTGCAATAAGTGAATGATAAAGGCCTCCATACATAGACTCTTATATTTGAATACTGTGTTCTTTACTTGTATAGTTATTTGTGAATAATTTGGAGGGACAGCTTTATTGAAGTAGCATGTCACTGAGGGGTTTGAGAATCTAAAAAGCTCAGAGACTCACAGTTAGTTCTCCATGCCTTACACTAGGGGATCAAAATGCAATGTCCTCTATTTGCTTCCATATCAGGCTTGTCTTCCTGCTGGCAGTCTCACCATATAATGATCATGGACAAGCCCTTTGGGATTGTAGGTCCCAAATTAGTGCTTTATTTTATAAATTGTCTTGCTCCTGAAGTTGTCTCACAACAACAGAAAAATAACTAAGAGAGAGAGCATGAAAATCCTTTGAAATGGAATAAAAACCATCAATAAGTTTTGTCTTGGGTATTGGAACTGAGAATCTAATCCTGTCCACTTTTCTGGTAGAAATTAAACATAACCTGGGTTTATGTAAATGCTATGGGTTTGTTAGCCATACTGCTGTGAACAATTCACCTTAGTGTGAGTTGTTTATGGTGATGTACTGTTTAAAATACAGTAAAATATAATCAAAAAGTGAGAAGAATTTGTAGATCATAATCAAAAGAACCTTTATTTTAAATTTCTTGTGGATACCTTGAAGTTGACCCTATATGTAACTTAATGGTCTTTCCTTTTATTTTTCTTTTATGTGTGTTTGTGTGTATGTATAAAATTTTAAAATGCCATTTTATCTATGTATTCCCCTACCGCCTCTTCCCTTCTCCCAATCTCTCCCAGTCAGCCTTTAGCCTCACCCCTCCTCATGAACCCATCCCCTCCCCCAAAAGACAAGATCATTCTTTTAGCCAAAATTTTGATCACTTTCAGCATATTTTTTCTAGTAAATTATATGCAACACAAATTTCTATTAGTCTAGATAATGAAGGTGATCATTTTCCTATCATGGGTTATAACTAATTCAGTTTACTCTGTAGAACATAAGTAGCAGGCAGCATAAGAAAAGCACATGTGAATAGTAGACTATCCTTTTCTCCACTCTCATTGTTAGTGACTTTTCACATCTGTTTGCTTCTGTACCACAGTAAATATGAAATAAAGAGGCAAACATAAATCTTGACTTGTAAATTCAGAGATTATAGTAAATTAATGGCAGAGTGGCTCTATAGTGAGGGAGAAAGAAGAAAAAAACTAGTCACTTTAGCTTGAAAAAGTATACTTTTGAGAAAAAAAGAGGTTTATCTAATCTTCCTTTGTCTATAGGATGATCCAATTTTGCAAACATACAGACACATTAGGTACATGGCACATTGAAGATTGAAGTGGTCTTCATCATTAAAGATTAAAGTAAATATTTGGTGAAAGAAATATATTTCTATGAATAAATTATAGAAAAATGCCAGCTTTGTGGAATAAATCTAACTATATAAGTTAATTTTCCCCTTAAGAATCAATTAAATTTTTTTTATTATTTTTCTAATTTCTAATATGTTTTTTTATGATTCTAAACTTATAGTAAGACATTGTATTCAGGATTATACTATACAATACATTTCAATATTGTTTTAATTATGGGTGGTCCACTTGGCGAAGCTGCATACCTGATAAAGGGTATTTCCAATATAAAATTCTAATATAAGAAAACAATATAATCAACAATTAACTGTGGCCTTGCTAGGAAAACAACTCCTTTTATATGTTAACAGTCCAGTGTGCTGAGCTAGAAATAAGCAGTCAATATCCAATCTCTAGTTAAAATTTATGAAACCTGGCAAGAGGTTTTCACCATAAAGAATTACCACAGATACTTTTAAAATTGCCTTGTTCATTTTTTTTTAATTTCCAGATTTTACACAAGAATTTGTTTGAATCTTCTGTGTGATCAATTCTTCTTTTTTAAAAAAGATTTATCTCATAGACTCTAGTGTGAGTTGGGGATATTGATAACATTTCATTAGATAGGCATGGTATTAAATTTCTCTTGAAATTCTAATAGCTATATCCACAGATTATTGCAGCAGCACACAGTACTCATCAAGTATTATTCTTTCTTTGCATTTACCCAGCTGACTGTGGTTGAATCCGAGCTCACAATATAGTGTTTTTGAAGTGTTCAAGTACAAATTGTACATTCTATCATAGTCTTTCTCCTCCCCACTCACATTCAAGGTTCAAGACTTTCAGGAAAACCAATGCAGAAATATTATAAGATCCAGAGGTTGGAATCTATAGAACAACAACTTCTGGACACAATAGTACTACCATCTTTATGAGCCCATCAGCTATGGTTTTTTACACAAGATGATGTCAGTCAACATTCCAGCACAGAGACTCTTGCCCCTAGCTGAGGCGCTATTGTTACTAGATAAATTTTTAGGAAAGGGGAGTCTGCTGTATTTGAAGAAGTTACTTCTTGTAGGTAAATCATATGAGCCTATGGTGACCATTCTCATGCAAACCACCAATGTTTGCTATAAAAAAAGAAGACATGAAATAATATTGCAAGTTTGCAAAGCAGTGGAGAATGGATGATTAGAGGGAGAATGAGGAGAACCAAGGAGATGGATATGATAAAAATACATTGTATGCATGTAAGATTATCTTTAAAGAATCATTAACTATTATATATATATTTAGTTGCAAATGTTTATATCCTATTGTTTGAGAATTTCATGAAAACACATAGTAGATTTTTGTCATACTGCTTTCCTATTTCCTTTACTCTAATTCCTATCCAATATCATGATTAACTTCAAACATTATACTACTTATTTGTGGTTTTCTCCTGCTAAGTCCACTCAGCCATGTTCTTATGGGTATGGTTATGGGTATAGGACCATCCACAGGATCATGACAGCTTTTCAAGAAGTAGTAACATGGAAGAACATTGATTCTACATTTACCCCAAACCATAATGACCAATATCTCCTCATCTATGGGTGAGGGCGTGGGATTTGTTAAGTCTATAAGTAATTTCTTATGTATTTCACAAAAGCACACATACAAACAAAAGAAGGGATGGGGCACAAGGCAATCTTAGAGCCCCACATATCTTTCTGGTTCTGGTTCTCCTTAAAAATATAATAAAAAACATTAAATATGAGGAAAACAAACATCCCAAATTAAGGAATTTTTAATGTAAGTTTCACAAAATAAATCTTCATATATTTAAGTTACTATAAAAATGTAGAAGCTGGACAATTTCTAAATAAAAGGATTCTATCTCTTAAGGTTTGGGGACCTACAAAGTTAGTTTAAGTCAAGAGTCTGCCAAAATCAGCACCTGGCAAGTATCTGTTTTCTGATGCATATATATGTTTAAATAGTTTTCAATGGATAGAGATGTAAACAAGCATTCACATTTCTTATTAAAAGATACTATGTTTTCAATGAGAGGTGCTTTGCTTCCATTATCTAATTAGTTCTAAAGGCTCTAGCTCTTAATATAATCACCTAGAGTCTAACATGTGGAAACATTTATAATATGGTGCATATACCTCAAATATTTTCAAATTATTGTGTGTGAGACATTATTTTATATGCAATAGCTGAACTAAACAGCTGTACAGAATGGGTAAGTTGGTGTTTGTGTTTGTATCCATTAAAGACATATGTTGAGATAAAGAGAAAAGACAGAACTATTATAATATATACTCCACAATACTTTTTGGAAAATATATACCTGTGAGTCTGAAAAATAACAAAGTAGAAGCATCACATAGACTTACCACTTCTTTTTGTTAAAGGAGAAACAAAATGTAAATGAAACCTAAAGCAAACCTCTTATTAATGGAATTTCATAAAGACATTTCATCTCAATTTATATTTCATGGCTTCCAGGTACTAAGTGCCATCTCAAGCATACTCTGCCATCCCATAAATTATACAGTTCATCACCACTTGTTAATGGGTACTTTACTTTTCATGCTGATTTCCTTAAGTGCTCTATTCTAAGTTCTCTCAGTTATGGCAAATACACATGCCTTTACTTTCACAGACACAAGAATCATTTTAATTCCAAGGATTTATTTTTCACCAGTTTTTGAACCCTAGACTACTCAAAATTGTTTAGAATAAGAACAGATCAAAAAAATATTTCACAGAAAACCTACATGAAGCACTCATTTTTTATCTTTTATCATTTCTGCTAAGATTCATTTCAAAAAGATTTCCATGAAAAGAAAAAAAAAGTATGGCAGCTTTTAAATAAAAAAATATTGAAGGGTAGAAACATAGTTGAAGATAATGTGTTTCAAATTCTAAAGATTATGGTACACTAAAATATATGTTTTTTTTGTTTTGACTTTCTATTTTCATTCTTTATAATATAAAGACTTGACACCAACAAATCTAACATGCACAATATACTCTAAGCCCCAGTACACAACATTTAGTCTTGTACTGCTATGTGCATCATACTCTGTTGCTTCCTCACGTTTTCTAGAGATATTAACAACTGTAAGACCTAACTTCTAGGGGCCTAGCTTTAGGAAACTGGAGGATTCTTCAGGGACAGATGCATGGTCTTATTGATCTTCGAAATGTTTTTTATTCTAATCATAGCTATTAATAATCCTTTGTCTAAAACATTTTGGTTTTATTATTCTATTATCCTAAAATTCTTTAAAATATATTTTAACAGCATAGAGTTTCACATTGAAATTTCATTGCTTTGTTTTCAAACGTTACACTCAGTCACATTGCACAGTTGTTTTAGATAGTATTGAAATAATATAAAAAGATAGTATAATCTCACATGAGTCTCTAATTTTATACATGTAATCTTTATCTGAAGAAAAAAACACCTATAAAATAATGGAAACAAGAAAATAATTATTTTTAATGTTTACTAATAACTTGTATGAACACAATTCTATATTTTAAAAAAAGAAACATACAATCATATTTCCTAAACAACCAAGTATGTGGGTAAGCAAAGCAGCTTTGTTTGCAGAAGACATTTTTGTAGCAATGGGGTTTCTTGGTCCTGGGTGGCCAGAGGCCAAGACCCACAGACCTACAGCCCCAGACCCCTTAGCCACCTGCTGCTGTTCAGGCCCCAGAAATGACTCAGATGTTTATATTAACTTCATGCTGTTTGGCCTATGGCTCAGGCACATTGCTAGCTAGCTCTTACATCTTACATCAACCCATTTCTATTAACCTGTCTGCCACATGGCCCGTGGGTCACCTATGTTCCTTACATGTTGCTCCTTGGGCGGCTTCAGCTCTATCTGCCTGACTCTGCCCTGCTTCTCCCACCTATGCTCTGATTTCTCCTCCTAATTTTTCTATGGTGACTGTCATGGGCCAAAACAGCTCCTTTATTTAAAGATTGATATTCACAGCATACAGAAATGCATTTCCACATCATATTTTTATCAGAAGTTATTAATTTATTTAAATATGGATACTTTGGAAATTATTTAGGATATGATTAGGGAAAAGGAAACTTCCACTTTTGAAGTGGGGACGTCTTTCTTTGTGCTGTGAATATCAATCTTTAAAGGATCTGTTCTGACCCGTGGTGAACCCCATAGCCAGAGACAGAAGCACATACTTATGAGAAGGAGGGTGGAGTTAGACACAGATCAAGCTAGATACCCAAAGAAAAATCATGTAAGGAACACAGATGAACCATGGGCCACGTGGCAAGACAGATTCATGAAAATGGCTTGAGTTAAGATGAAGGAGCTAGCTAGCAATGTGCCTAAGACATAGGCCAAACAACATGAAGTAAATACAAGTGTCTGTGGGATTCATTGGGACTTAAGGGTTGATGGTCCGGATAATCGGCAGCAGGCATGTCCGAACTGTGGAGCTAGCTGGGCCAGATAACCCATTGTAGCACATTTCCATGTTTCAGTTTTATGGCAGATTCTTATGGAATAATTCTTTGTAGGGTGTGAATATACATTATTATGATTGGTTTAATAAACAATCTGACTAGACAATAGTTGGACAGGATAAAGATAAGTGAGAAAGCATAGCTAAGAATGATGGGATAAGAACGGGAAGAGTCAGAGGAGGTAAAAGCCATGTGGGAGAATATAGATTCACAGAAATGGGTTAATTTTAGTTGGAAAGCTAGTAAGTAATAAGCCTGAGCTATCAGTGAGTATTTATACTTAATATTAAACCTCTCAGTGATTATTTGGGAGTGACTGCAGGGAAAACAATAACAGCCTACAGCACAATGATTTAAAATGGCATTAAAGTGTATTACTAATTTAATGCATATCATTGCCACTTAAATTAAAATTCAATTTTGAATGCTCACAGATAGATATTTAGATTTATTTTAAATAAAGTAACTGTGAATATTAGACTTGTAAAAGCTGAACTAACTTATTTAAATTATTCAAAACTGGACTTTTTCTACAGTGTATTTTATAAACACATTTCTCAAAATTTTAAAACATTTACTTACTACATTTTATTAAATATCTTAATATATACTATGGAAAGAATAATATGTAGATTAGAATTATTTTAACGCCTTCATCCTTGTTTATCTGAGTGTTTAAATTATTATAATCATCTTCAGTGAGGCATGAAGACTGATGTGAACAAGACAAAAGATAAAATAACACTCTATATTACTTGTTGTACTAGCCTTATACAGGCATACCATTTTCTGTATTTATTTTTAACAAGGTATGTCTTAACTTTCTAAGATAATCATATCTCACCAACAAAAATACCTCATTTTCTTAGTCACTAGTCACTATAAGAATTTTTATCAACCCATATGAATGTGTAACTTAGTCAAAACTTTTAAAATTGCTATAGATGACTAACCTTTATCAGTTTGTCTAGAGTCACACAGAAAAATTGTCTTGTTTAATCAGTTCAGCACCAATTATTCTAATTAATAACATTCCTTAGATATGGGATTGAAATTATTAGATTTCTGTATAACACTTGGTGCCAAAAAAGAACCCAGGGTGGGACATTAAGAATAATAGCTTTTGAAAAAAAACATCTTTCTGGTATTAAGTATTATCTCTTCTAATTTTTGTAGTTTTTTAAAAAAATGTTATCATTATGGGTTGTAAGGAAATGAAGGAAAACTTCCAGCCCAAGTCTCTTTCTCCCCATAAATATTGTCTGCATATAAAATCTGGAGATGCTGTACCAGCTGTCATAAATCTTTTCTGATAATTCTTTTTATAGTACTTCTATTTCTGTATGTTTTTAATCTATGGCTTCTCTTTGATGGTAGATGGTGATACTCTCTTATTAGACTCTAACAACCTTGTTAATTATTTATACTAATATCTCATTTAATGAGATCAATTGAGGAAAATATGTAATATCAACCTAGTGTTCAGTGTGACGTTAGATGGTTGAACGGTTTTATTGTTCTTTTATTGTTTGATTATAAGTGGATGTTGCAAGTTTCTAAGGCCAATAGAAGCATCATTTTAAATTTAAGACCACACATTTTTCACTTTCTCCAGAAAGTCTTTAATGATCTTTACTCCTCTTATAGACTTTTCTCAGCATTGCCTTTCAATTCTAACCCTCATTTTAAAATGCCTACTTCTATCATTTTGCTCCAACTGTTTATTCTTTTAATTCAACATGTAGCTTATAGACTACTTATGGCTACTTTGTATTCCAAATGAAATACATGTGTTGAGGATTCAAAGCAAACATGCAAAATGAGAGAAGATATATGGTATATGTATTACTTAATCAGAAATGCTTTATTCAATATGAGATTTTTGGTTCCCTCAATTTATGTACAATTTTTCCTATTTCAATTTTGTTCAGTTTAATAGTGTTCATTATCTATTCAGCAATCAATAGGCTATTTTTTGGTTATTGAAAAATAAAGGTACAAACAAGAATGAGGAAATATATCTACAATTGAATAGAGAAACATTTAGGTATATTTCTAAGATTCATATAGATGAATCTTATGCTAGTCTATTTCTATCTGTTTGAGGCACCTCCACCCTGATTTCCATAGTGTCTTCATCAGTTTGTAGTCCTACCAACATAAAATTAGTATTTCTCATCAATCGCATGGCCACCAGTATTTGTCACCATTTTCATTATAATTTTGCAGTCCTCAACTGGAGTAAGATGAAATGATTTTAATTTAATCAGTTTGTGAATGAAACAACTTTCAATTTACATTTTGCTAATGACTTTTGAGGTTGCATTTTTAAGTGCTTCTCAGCAATTTGCATTTGTCTCTTGAAAATACTTAGTTCATTTGCCTTTTTTCATTTTTTTCCAGTCTTTTTCTTTTTACTCTCTCATGCTTTATTTTTAATTGAGTTGTTTAACTGGTTGATATTCAACTGTTGTTTTGTTTTAATATTTCTTGTCTATCATAGAAACAATCACTCTAGCATATATTCAGATGATAAATATTTTATTCTAGTCTGTGGACTACCTCTTCATTTGTTTTTCATTTTGTACTGCCCTTTGCTGTAGAGAAATATTTTAGAATGAGATTCCATTGACTAATTGTTGACATAATCTGTGTCTTACTCCTTAGTGTCTGGGTGGGCAGCCATGTTCTTTTAGTGTCTGTATAACATCTGACTATGACCTTCTTATTTTCATTGTTTCCATTGAATAGTTGAATGTTATTCTGATGGATGTCCCTGTTTTAGTTTTTGTTGTTTTTCTGTTTGTTTGTTTTGTTTTAGGTAATTTGACCTTCTTCCTTTGCATGTCGTAGTATTTTTGTTGTTGTTGTTGTTGTGTAGGTTTAGTGGCTTTATCTTTATGTAGCAAGCAGACATTTTTAGGGGGGGTCTAGTGTATTTGGTGTTCTGTAAGCTTCATGTATCTTTATAGGCATTTTCTTCTTTAGGTTGGGAACATTTTCCACCATGATTTTGTTGAATATATTTTCTATGCCTCTGAGCTGGTATTCTTCAATTCTGATTATTCTCAGGTTTGGTCTTTTCATGGTGTCCCAAGTTTCCTGGACATTTTGTGTTATGACTTTTTTGTTTTCTTTGACTGACATATATATTTCTGTGATTGCATCTTCCACTCCAGAGATTTTCTCTTTCATGTCTTGCATTCTGTTGGTTATGCTTGCATCTGTCATTCTTCAGGTTTTCTATTTCCAGCTTTGCCTCAGTTTATGCCTTCTTTATTGCTTCTATTTCAAATTTTAGTTCCTGGAATGTTTTGTTCACCTCTTTGCTTTCTTTTTCTTGATTTTCTTTGTTTTTTTTGTTTTTGTTTTTGTTTTTTTCAGGGATTTGTTAATCTTCAATTTTTGTTAGTATTTTCTTCTATTTCTGTAAGTGCGTTTTTTTATATCATCATTTAAAGCTTTTATTATCTTCATAAAGTTGTTTTTAAGGTCATTTCCGTCTGTTTCCTCTTGATGTTATGCTCAGGCCTTGATGTTGTAGAACTACCAGCTTCTTGTGGTGGTGTCTTATTGTTCTTTATATAGTTATTTGTATTCTTGCACTGGCATCTGCTTATTGCTTCCTCAGTTTACTCTTAGTTGGCTCTTGCTTGGCTCTTAGTTGTGAGCCCCCAAGAGCAGTATCTCTCCAGTAATTACAGGGTTTGCTCTTAGGTGGCTTTTATTTGACCATACGCCAACGAGCTATGTGTCTCCAGTGGTTGCCAGGTCATTTTTATTTGGCTCTCAGTTGACCCTTAGATGGCTCTTAGCTAACTGTGGACCAGGACAGTATGGGTTCTCCAGTTGTCTGTGTGTGCTGATGTAGATTGCAGTGTGGGTGGGGTTTCACCTTGGGATGTCCTTCCAGCTGTGTTTTGCTAGGGATTTGGCTTAGGGAGAGTGTCTCATCCAGCTTTCTTTAGTTTAGGGTAGAGCTGGTTGTGCTTGAGGTGCAAGGGGCTGTGTCCCTGAGCATGGTCGTGGCTTGGCCTGGGGGTTGGGGTGCTACTCACCTCTTAGTAATTTGTGGACTAGGAGGCTGTGGGTCTCCCGTTGTTGGTGTATGATCACACATGATGGATATTAGGTTTCTGTTTATATTCTACAAAAAGGGAACAGAGTAAAAGATGGTTTATTGGTTGCAGAATTTTCTGGGACTCCTCTGTTTGCAGCACGAAGCAGATGTGCAGCTACTTTAAGAGATGATTCTGGACTTAGCTTTAGCAGAAATGACTGTCTGGCCCTTTATGAAGCTGTACTGCCAAATGCCTCTGCCTTGTTGAAAAGCCACCAAGTTGGGCAGAGTCAGCAGTCAAACAGTGCTAATATTTTAAAAGTTTTTTCTCTTTGGAATATTATTTAAAGATACTCAATAAAGTAGATTCAGAAGGAGAACACCTCTAAATGGGTTACAATGTGTGTGAAAAAAAATTGCATAGACTGGGAAAGAAAAGACAAGGGGTAGAGAAAGTCCTTAAAAAGAGAAATAGAATATTTCTATTCTATAAAATATAGAAAGCCATGAAATAATGGAAAACACACAAAGAGTCTGGATTATGGTTACTATTGTGTTTTATTTTGATTTTTAAAATGTTAATGAGCTAACTATAGAAAGACATCTGACTATAAAGGATGCTGAGTTAAATATACCTGTCTATTTTAAAGGTATCTTGACTTTGAAATTTGAGCCTACAGATATGTTAATTTGGAAAGAGGTTCTGCTTTTGTTTCCACAGAAAATGAGAACCTGTAGGTTGTTTCCAGGCTAATAGGTGAATACAATTCCATCAGGTTCCATCTGATTGGCACGTCAGCTTCAAGGCTTCCTGCTATCATAATTCAGCCTCAGAACCCTCAGAAAATTGTCAGTGTCCCTCAATCAGCAGGAAGTAGTATGGAAAGCTACCCCTAAATTCTCCCCAAAATTATTTATAAGTGTTTATTTTCATTTTAGATGGTTAATGGTCATAGTCAATCACTTTCTAAGAAAAAAAAAGGGGGATGTGATATGGGAATGATTTAAAAAGACAGATTATTGAATTTATTTTAATCCAAAAAAACCAAAAAACAAAACAGCTGTTAAACTTAAAATATTTTACATTGGTATGGAATTTTATTTATTGATATAAATTTAAGGTCAATTTTTGTTATACTGTATGTTGTTTCTACTCTTGTTTATGCAATTCCTTTAAAATTATAATGTGTAATTAAAATACAGATTAATAGTCATCTGTGATAATCAAATTTATAGTCATGTTAGTTAGATTTCAATTACATAGGTAATCTTCAAACAATTCAAAGACCTACAGAATATGGTGTTTAAAGTTTTGTTATTCAGAATTCAGCCATGAAGGACCTGAAAATTCCTGGCACTACTTTCCTTTCCCAAGATGGTGTTTGGCATCAAGGACATGCCACTTGGAGTTTATCTTCCTTTGCAGTCAATAACCTGTTGGGAAAAAAAAAAATCTGCCCTTGCCTTTACTGCTGTCAGTACACATGCTGTCCTATCCAGATGATGGGGATGAAGGATAGATATGGCCAAAACCTGCCTAGACAGAATAATACAGTTTCTACAAAAATGTCCTTCTTTTGAAGATTAGCTTCAGATGTCATAGGCCTGTATCTAAAATGGTGGATCTCCAACTGCACAAAAAAACCATAGGTGACTGTCCAGGTAACTGACTGTTGCTGTCCTCTCCTAAATCTTGGAAGCTACTTTCTGTACTTCTAACTTTCAGGTAATTTATTCTTTTCCTGTGTCTTGATGGGGTTAAAGACTAGACAGCTAAGTTTACTACCAGCTCATCTCTTATAAAAGAACATTCAGGTGTTGGTTTCTTATTATTCAAGGTAAACATATTTGAAGTGATTGCTGTATCTCACCACTTACCAATATGATAGACTTTTAAGATATTTATTATTTGTTAGTTGTAGTTTGACCTTGCATATGTTTTTACCTTTCCCTCCCCTAGACACTATCTATAATGATTCCTATTATATATAGTTTTATACTTAGTTTAGAACTTTCTTAGTTAGACAAAAGAGAGAGATGTAGTGGGTGCCACTTAGGGCAGCCCAGACATGTAGCTCCTGAGTTCAGGACCTCTATGGGGTGTGGCCAGAGTTGGTTGGGACCCAGGGAACACTGAACTCTGCCAGCAGCCCAGAGTAAAAAAAATTCTGTCTCCAAGAATTGTCCTAAGGTTCAATTTGTATTATGAGTATCTATATATCCCTCAATAAATATTAAGTCATTATATGATATAGTGCAAGTGAATATTTCAGCAAACATTTGATTCATTGTATTACATCACAAAAATCATCCCTTATATTTACAAATGATAAACGGACTGAGAAAAAGTCCATTTGTTATTTGTATATAAGAAAACAAATTAAAATTGTATATCAGAAAAGAAACTTTCAAAATAGGTTCAAATAATATAGTAACATATCTGTGGTAACTCCAACCAAGAAAATTAAAGATGTATATGATAAAATATTCACTCTCTGAAGAAATAAATTTAAGAAGACAGTATAAGATAGAAATGTTTCCCATATTTATGATAAGTAAGATAAGAATAGTAAAAGTGCATGCCTATGGAAAGCAATCTACTTATTCAATATAATCTCAATCAAAATACCAATACAATCCTTTAGAGGTTTTCAAAAAGACAATCTTCAACTTCATGTTGAAACACACAAAAATGTCAGAAGAGCTAAACCAATCCTGAATAATAACTAAAGTTTAGAATAATCATTGTCCCTGATATCAAGTTTTACTACAGAGCTATTGCAATAAAAACAGCATGGTATCAACACCAAAACAGACATGTGGAAATTTAGAATAAAATTAAAGACATAGATATAAATTGACACAGGTATAGGCACCTCCTTTTTGATAAAGATGACAATAATATACTCTGGAGAAAGAAAAAGAACAGCATCCTTTAAAGAGTGATGCTGTTCAAACTGGAAGGCCACATGTAAACTAATCGAAATAATCCATAATTGTCATTGTGCACAAAAATAAACTACAAGTGATCAAATATATTAACAAAAATCAGATTCACTGACCTTGGTAGAAAATAAATTGTGGAATAGCCTTGAACTCATTGGCTCAGAAAAAGACTTTTAGATCAGAACACAATTAGTATAGAACTAAGATTAACAAGTAATAAATAGGACCTCTTGAAACTGAAAAGCTTCCACATGGCAAAGAATACAGTCATCAGATAAAGCTACAAGACATATAAAGGGAAACTTTTTGTTCTTTTTTTGTTCCAACCTACCTATCCAATAAAGGGCCAGAGTCCTAAACAAGCCATGAACCTCAAAACATGAGATATTAAGAAAACAAACAATCTAACTAAAACATGGGCACAGATCTAAAGAGAAACTTCCTAATAAAGGAAATTCAGATTGCTAAGAAAGAGTTAAAGCAATGTTCAAAATCTCCATCAGGGAAATACAAATCAAAAGTACTTTAAGATTTCTTCTTACACCTTTTAGAATGAATTAGATAAACAAAACAAGCGAGAAACAATGCTGGCTAAAATATAGATTAAGAGGAGCAGTAACACATTTTTGGTGGGAATGCAAACTCCTATATTTACTATGATAATCAGTGTGGCAGTTCTTCAGTAAAATGGGGATTGACCTACCTTGTTGCAATGGGGTTTCTTGGTCCGAGGCAGCCTGAGGCCCAGACCCATAGACTTGCGTACCAGACCCATTAGCCGCCCACTGCTGCTACTCAGGCCCCCAGAAATGACTCAGATGCTTATATTAACTTCATGCTGTTTGACCTATTGCTCAGGCACATTGTTAGTTAGCTCTTACATCTTAAATCAACCCATTTCTATTAATCTATCTGCCACGTGGCCCATGGCTCACTTGTGTTCCTTACATGTTGCTCCTTGGGAGGCTTGCTGGATCTGCCTATGACTTCGCCCTTCCTTTCCTACCTATTCTGATTCCTCTGCCTACCTTTTCTATTGTGCCTGTCAAGGGCCAAAGCAGCTCCTTTATTTAAAGATTGAGATTCACAGCATACAGAAAGGCATTTCCACATCACTGCCTCAGGATCCAGCCGTATGATTCTTGGGCATATACTCAAGGACACTTCATCTTACCTGAGATTCTTTCAATCTATATCATTTCTTTCATCAATATAGCCAGAAAATGGAAATAACCTAAATGGCCCCCAGCAGAAGAAAGAATAAAGAAAATGCAGTATATTCACACAATAGAGGATCACATAGTCATTACAGGAAGGATATAATGAAACTCACAGTTAAATGGATTAAAGAAGAGAAAAAATGTTCCATAAGGTAACCCTGACTCAGAAAAGCAAAATATACTATATATTTGTCTATATGTGTCTTTTAGTTGTTTAGACAATGACAACCAAAGGAGAATTCATAGAACCACAAAGGGGAAAGAGGGAAGATAGCTTCCATAGAAAAATAAAAAAAAAGTTTGGAGGGATGGAGGGGAATACTAGAACATGAAGCTCAAGCAAGAGTGGGAGAAAAGACAGGGGGAGATGGAAGGATGCCAAGAGACAAGAATAAAGGTCTACTTGAAGAATGGTATAGAAACACAGTACAGTCAAAACTTACAAAAGTATATAAATATACAAAGGCAATATAAATGAAATCATCAAATAATGTGATGAACACCTAAATGGCCATCTCTTGTCACTGCATGGGTCTCATGGAAAGATAAAAACAAACAAACAAAATAAGGCTGCTCTCGAGAATATCAGGGCACTCCTCAAAGTTACAGCAATGCATCATTGCAAGAAAAATATATATGTGAAGAAGTCAAGCTGATGCCCACATAGAGCCTTCACATTTACTTACTGGTGTCTTTGGTACAGGCAGGTACTCTGAACACTATGAAGGTACAAACATAAACACCAACCAGGCCACAAACCCTTTGATTTACAATGGTGTCCTGCTTTCAATATATGCTATGCCCATGGTTGCACAAAACATAGGGAGATAACAGACAATATGTAATTTGACTTGAGGCTTTCTCCACGAAAAGAACTTATACCAAAACATTTATTCTACATGTGATATCTCTATTAATTCCTGTCATCAAGGCTCAAGGAAACAAGGAGAACACTTAGAAGTGAGAATTTAGTTTATAATTTTCTCCAAATGCATCTCTTGGGGGAATCAAATGATTCTTAAGGGGAGGTTTTATTCTCAGTAGTAGACAACCACAGAAACTCCTGGGCTTCTTTGGAGGTTTCTTGTCTCAGAGGGTCATGTCAGGATTATTTTTTATTTGTATTAATATATTATTTTTTCTCTTCCTTTACCCTATAGGTTCTTTGCTTATATATTTTGGCATCCAACTTATTTTTCTTATGGAATTTCTTAGGGTATGAAGAAGCAAACAATTAGGTCTGTTTGCTGTGATTTACTTTGAATACTTTTACATCTGTTTGTTTGATTTGTACAATTTTTATATATTGATTTTTATTTCATATCAAGGTCTTAATTACTACTGCTATATAGAGATACTATGACCAAGGAACCCATTTTAATAAAAGCAATTAACTGAGGGCTTTCTCAGTTTCAGAAAGTTAGTCATTGTTATTACCATGGTATTAGCATTAGTATTAGAGCAGTAGCTGGGAGCTACATCTGATTCAAGTCACAGAGAATTAAACTGTAGCTATCATGGGATATTGAAGCCTCAAAACCTACTCCAATAGGCCACATCTCCTTTTCATTACAGCCTGTCACAAAGAGTACTATTTTGCTGTTGGCAAAACATTCAAATATATGAGTCTATGGAAATCATTCTCTTTCCAACCACCTCACTTTTTTTATTTTATTTTTATTTTATCATTAATCCACAGAAGCCCCCCCCCTTTTTTTTACTGACAAGACTATTTTTTTTTTTACACAATACAACCTGGTTAAAGTTTATCATCCCTCCATCTCCCATTTTCTTTCCAATTTCCTTGTCTCAAAATTCACTTACATGGTCCTCTCCCCTTTCTTTTTTATTTCTCTTCAGAAAATAAAGGACCTCCAACAGACAACAGCTCAACAACCAAACACTACAAAACAAAATACAAAAATAAAAGGAAGGCACAAACCCTTATACTGAGGCTGGACAAGGCATCCCAATAGGTGCACAAAAGAGTTCAAAGAGCAAGAAAAGACATATACATTCCAGCAGTTAGGATTCACACAAAACACCAAGCTAACAGCCACACCATTTACACAGAGGCCTGCTGCAGGTATTCTGTAGATTAACAAAAAAGAAATGTTGATGCCAAACCAGACACAAAACTCTTGGCTTACTATTGCTGCCTGCAAGATATATTTGTCAATATGGTCCAGAACATGTAGGAGCACTCAACCAATGACTGATTTAACTGTAAGTCTACTCCATGAGAGGAAGCCCATGTCCAATACTACTTGGATTACTGGGAACAAGAGACTAGATAGGACAGAGACCTAGGGTAGAATCAAACACAGCTGATCTGAAATATTTATGTAGCAGTGAAAATCTACTTTTCTCATAGATTTGTTCCTTGTCCAGTTGTGATCAGAACAGGTTCTCCCAGAAGCATACAGACAAAATAAGGCTGTAGAGATACACAGCCACTCATAATGGGGAGAGTCTAAGTTGGAGGTCCTCCATTTGGTCTCTCCCTTGGGAGCCAAGGATTCCCCTTAAAAGAGGGGAATAAAAGAATTTAAAAACTCAGAGAGGATGGAAGACACCAGGGAAACATGGCTGTCTGAGTCAACTAAGCAGAACACATATTGGCTCACAGAGATAGAAATGTTAAGTCTGTTTGTTTTTTTATTGAGAAATAGAAATGTGGTGGAATTATACTGAAGAGGATGTGAGAAGAAGCTGGGAAAATGAGAGGAAAAGACATCTATTTAGAAAAAATTATATTCAATAAGAAATATATTCAAAATGTTATATATATAAAAGAAAACTTATTCAAACTCTCACAAAGGTGTACACACACATACATGTACATTTATAAACCTTGTAATTTATACATTATTGTCATTTTTCCATTAATACTCTAAAATGTCTTTATTAGTTTTCATGGTAATTAAATGCAACCACTTTCAGTAATATTACTTTATTTATATCTGGTGACTTTTGCAACCTCAGTAAATATTTATTATAAGGAAAAATAGAAATAATGGCTGATATGGCTGGAAAAATATTTTAGACACAGTCCTTCATCTGGTCCCAAGAACATCTGTGCCAGTAACACCTTCATCCAAAAATACTGTCAAGTTCTGGGACTTTGCAGAGCAAAGACTGCCAACTCTGAAGGCCTCTGCCAAATGATGAGGAAATTTCCCAATAAGTATTTAGATCCAGTTATAATTTTATCTTAAAACTCCAAATTGATAATAGTTATTATTTTGGAAAGAAAATTAAACAGTCCTTCAGTTTTGAGTAGATGGTCTAAATATCAAATTAGATTCATAAAATGAATGTCCTTCCTGAGACCATATTTTACACTTTCACATTTAAAACTCTAATAATGCAATATCTCTGAAAAATTAAACATAAATGACCAAAATATGATTATTTATCAAACTTCTTGGGCAAAAGCCTATAACACATAGTGGTTTAATTTGCACACATGCAAGCAATACAAACATTGGAAATACCAAGCTATTATTAACTGAGGAGTTAACAGTGAATTTTGTGAGGATGGGAAAATCATTAACCTAGATTGTAGGATTTTGTGAATATAAGTCAGGGAAGAACTCCTAGTGTACATAAATTATCAAGAATATAAAATGATAATGAAGTTTTTGGCTTTAGAATAACACTGAGATTCAATCAGGGCCTTCTGCATACTAACTTGGAAACTTAACAATAAGTTTATATCCTTAGTCATTTTATTTTGACACGGAATCTTGCTAATATGACTAAGGCAGCATCATATTCATTGTGAGCCTTCTGTCTCTACCACTCTAAAGCTGGGGTTACAGACTTGTGTCACTATGTGAAACTTTAAAAATTTTTTTTTAAAAAAATATATGCAAGATCACACAGACATTAGAGTATCTCAAAATTTTGTGAATGGCTATAAAATATCTTTAATTGCTTCTAAAAAATTTATTATTGTCATGCATATTTAATGAACACTTTTAGGAAAATATGTAATTTGAAAAAATGTTTATCATATAATGTATAATGAGTATGGGCTGATTTTACCACCTTAAAATTTGCTGAAATTATCATAACTGAAATTTTAAAATTCTAAAGATGAAAATTAAAAAATCAGAATTTTAGTCTTATTCTCTGGAAAATGTAAAATACTTCATAATTTAACAACACAAAAATGTTATAATGCTTACCAAGTTTTTTATTAACTGTTTATTTACTACTAAGTAAAATAAAAAGATAATGCAAAAAGAATTGCATTTTCTATTTTTCTTCTCAAAATTTACATTGTCCTGTTATAAAATGTATGAAATTCTGCTAGGTAAAAATGTGCACAAAACTGTCTAATGATAATAATTTAAAATATATGTAGTAGAGTTATGTAACACTGTAAACAATTATCCCACCTGCTGGCTTAATTAAAACACTGATTGGCCAAAGGCAGACAGGAAATGTGGGCAGGACTACCAGACTAAGAAAACTCTGGGAACAGGAAGCACAGAGCAGAGATGCCACAGAGAAGGCAGAAGAAGCAGAGAAGCAGAGGACAACTATGCTGGTCTGAGAAAAGGTACCGAGCCCACATGGATGAACCAGATAAGAATCATGGGTTAGATTAAGGGCAAGAGCTAGAAAGTTATATGCCTGGGCCCAAGTTCAATCAGTGTACAGTTAATACAAGTGTCTGTGTGTTTCAGTGGAACTATGGGACTGTGGGTCTGCAGGTCCCTGCCATGAGACTAGACCAGCATGTCTGGGCTAGGAGGTTAGGTGGGAAAGTCTGGGCCGGAAAGCTAATACAATAAATATGCGTTAACATTTTAGCATTTTTTTGTGTGTGATTCAAAGTTGTAGGAGATTGTGTTGTTTCATTGCAAATAATTATCCCACCCACTGGATTAATAAAAAGCGCTGACTGGTCAAACGCAGGCAGGAAGTGTGGGTGGGA
Source organism: Phyllotis vaccarum (assembly GCA_033318265.1). Taxonomy (NCBI): domain Eukaryota; kingdom Metazoa; phylum Chordata; class Mammalia; order Rodentia; family Cricetidae; genus Phyllotis; species Phyllotis vaccarum. Next base: position 63,321,672 of record JARWLC010000010.1, read on the forward strand.
CTACCAGACTAGGAGAACTCTGGGAACTGGAAGCACAGAGCAGAATGCCAGAGAGAAGCCAGAAGAAGCAGAGGACAACCATGCTGCTATGAGAAAAGGTACTGAGCCCCATGGCTGAACAGGATGAGTCATGGTTTAGGATGAAGGGTAGAGAGCTAGCAAGTTATATGCCTGGGCCTGAGGTCGATCAGCCTAAAACTATTGTAAGCCTCTGTGTTGCACATCTGTGGGTCTGCAGGCCTAAACCCTGAGGCTAGGCCCAAAATTCCGGGCCAGAAACCTCTCACTAAACAAAGTGAAAATTATATAAATATATTTATTTCCAGGAAGATTGTGTCTTTATTAAAAATGAATGAAACCTTTCACTAGTTAAGCAATGAGGTGATATATTGAATTTGAAAGTGAATTAGTAATAGCTGACATGAAATCAAATTTCAGGTTATTTATGCATCTCAAATTTAATAGATAAATATTAAATTGAGAATTTTTTCTATATTTAATATCATATTAAATGCACACATATATATATATAGTATTTTATGTGGTTTTCTTTTATCCAATAAATCCTTTTGCTCCATTGTTTTACTTTCTTTAATTTTCATTCATTAAGATTTTGTGATTAGTTTTATGATAGACCCTAGATTTGTCTAAGAACAGTTAGTCAAAGCAAGCGAGAAATTCTCCCATGGCATCTTCTTCAGTTCTTGCCTCCAGGTTCCTATCTTGAGTTTGTGCTTTGGTTCCCTCAGTGATGTACTGTGATGTCAAATGAATCCATAAGATGAAAGAAACTCTTTCCTTGCCATGTGGATTCTGGTCATTCTGTTTCATCACAGTAACAGAAACCTTTACTATGATGTATGCCTTAATAATAATCTATTACATGATAATTGTCATCTATCATAGTTACTTTTGCTTTGTACAAAGAGACACCATGACCAAGATGACTTATAGATTGAAGAGTTCATTGGGCCTGCGATAATTTTACAGGGTAATAATCCGTGACCATCCCACAATATGGCAGTAGAAAAGCAGGTATGGCACTGGAATTGCAGCTTTAACTTTACATCTTTTTCGGCAAGTAATAGGAAGACAGAGGCAAATGGAAATACTTTGGGCTGCTGAAAATTTAAAGCCTACCTTCAGTGACATACTGAAAAATCATACTCCCTAATCCTTCCTAAAATGTCTATTAAATAGGGATCAACTATCGAAACACAATCTACTAAAGAAATTCTTATTTAATGTAGTAAGGAACTAATATAATTTTATTGTTATGTAGACTTTGTAAATAACAATTCTGGAGTCAATGTGTGTATGTGCGCGTGCATGTGTGTGTGTGTGTGTGTGTGTGTGTGTGTGTGTGTGTGTGTGTGTGTATTCTGGGGTATTATGAGACTGTGTACATTCACATGTGTACACAGTATGTGAATTCCAGATGTTTTTATTAGCCGTTTTCCTTCAATAGCACTGCATTTTAAGTGTTACAGCAGAAACTCTCAACTCTCACTGTTGGAGCATAGACAGTGGCTAGACTATCGTGTCAGGGCATACAACAGATAGTGTCTCTGATTCTCTGACATTGGCATTACAGGTGTGCATCCAAATCTTATTTTACATGGTGATGGAGTTTTGGCAAGTACTGACATAAATTTACAGATATTAAAATGAAGGAAATAATGGATAAAAGTCAAACCCAAGGGCTGACCATTAGTCTAAATTATTATTATTCAAAAATGAGATACTCTATTTGTTTTCAGTGAAGTTAATAGATTTATGAAAAAATGTGATAGCAAAATGATTCATAAAACCACTAATTTTCTGAGTATTTGTGTTTCTAAATATATATGACTTTCTACAATTTCAGAAATGTATAAAGACATTTTGCTTATAATCATCCCAAATCTACCTTTTATCTTTTCCCAGAGCAAGTCCCAACTGTTATTCCTTATGTGTTCTTTTCTTTGTTACAACTCTTTTGTTTGTGTATTTTTTAAATTCTAATCCACCAAACACAAACTGTGCTGCTCACTTGTTTTGGGGTTTTGTGCTATCTACTGGACCAGGGACGACTACTTCTGTAAAACTCTATTTTCTCTGGGAACCAAATAGCAACAATAGACCTTTTGGAAAGGAAGAAACCCAATATACCCTATTTAAAGTTGAAATGTTGACTAGCTTGGTTTGTTTTCAGGAATGCATAAACAAGTATAGCTGCTATTATTTTTAAGTTCCGTAGTCCTGCCAGACCCAGAAAATATACATTCTCTTCTCTCTTTTCCAACCTCTGACTCTTATAATATTCCTGCATCCCTTATTGCATTGGTTTCTGAGCCTTGGGTAGAAGAATGATGTGAGGAGGTATGTAGAACAGAGAAAAAGAAAATTGTTAATCTTGTTATTTATAGACCAATGGAATATTTTAATGCAGACTAGCAGAAAAAAAGTCAAATTCCAAAAGAAAAAAAAAAAAAAGAACTGTCATGAGTAATTGATAACTGACTAGGATAGAGAAGCAAAGCAAATAAAACCAGAGGAAATTTGTACTCAGCAAAACACCTGCTGTCATGCTCACAAACATGCATTTAGTGACATGGTATGGTTTAGCAATTCTTTAAGTAAATTGATACAAAATCTTAAAAGACTGACTGCTGGGTTATCTGAAGAGTTAGGGACATAAAAATCTGCTCATCGGATTTCTAAATAATCCAAAATATATTTGGATTCTAAATAATCAAAAAAGATATCTGCATGTAATAAAAATTAATAAATCCATTAATATTTTATTCCCTTATTCTTTGATGATTATTTAACAACATTATGAAATATGATCATAATGTTCCCCCATTTCTCACTTTCCATTTCAACTCTCCCAGATATCTTCCCCAATGCTCCCCACTAACAATATTTATTCTCTTTCTCCTCTTACTTCTCTTTCTTAAACGTAATAAGTATGTAATAAGTATAAAGACATTAAATTCAACATCATTAGACAATCAAGTACTTCAGGAAGGCAAAACAGTTCAGATAGTGGAGATATTTCTACCAAACTGGACATCTTTTGTTTGATTCACAGAAATAAAATAATAGACAAAACAAACTTTCACAATTAGTACTCTGATATATAAATGTGGATGAAGGGCATATGTGCACAAATATACCAACACACACACACACACACACACACACACACACACACACACACACACACACACACAAAATATATTGCTTAATTAAATAAATACTTTTAAAGGCACTGAAAACCATACAAGAAGCTATCTTCTATTTACATATCAAATTTTTAAAACTGAAAAGAACTTGATATAGGTTGAACAAAGTAGCATTCATTGAATGTACATTAAATAAAAAGATTTTATTTTAATTATGTTACTTTCCCCCGCTAAAATGAAAATAAATCAGCCTGCATACAAAATAAGAGAAGGAAGATTCTTCACTTTACCTTACTTTGTTTCATTAAATGTGAAAATTCTAAGTAGCAGTGACTCTCAAAGTGAATTTTTGGAATAATACAAGAATATGTTTAATTGTATAAAACTTATATGTATATGTGACACGATGAGAGAGAAGTAATCCCTATTAAAATAAATTCAGCCAGGATTAGATTTGTGAGCACTGTGTACTTACCTTGTCTTGAATAATTGACCTTCCTTGTTCTGACTCCCAGAACTGTGTGATGCAATTTTCCAGACTCAAATAACTATCTTGGTAAGTTTAATGCTATTTTCTTATATATTGAATAATGTATATACATATATATATATATATTTGTGTATATATACATATATGTATATATTTATAAATTTAGTTATATTAAGAAAATAGTTATACTGGTTTTTTGATGAATAACCTTAAGTGGTTGAATACTCACAGCCATTTATTCATTCACAATAATGATAAGATCATCAGTCCCAGTTTCTTCAAGAACATTTTTATGAAATTGACACAAAAAAATAGAAAAAAAAAGTTTCAATAAAATATAATTATTGATTTAATGGAAATAAAGAAAAAAGGTCAAATGGGACTGAAAACAATTTCAAATTTTGCTGGAAGGACTCTGAAAATCTTTGTAGAGTAAGAACATGCATAATTCCTAACACAAAACATTTTATGACCCATGTTCTTAGTAGCAATGTAGAATAAAATTCCATTCTAAATATAGAATATAAAGGCATAATACATAAAATTAGACAGCTACTCTTGATCTTATATGAGTTATGCATTTCAATATAACTATATGCAAGTTAGGATGCATATATATGTATAAAAAGGAAATGTATTTAATATATTTTACATAATAAAATTAAGAAAAAATTGAGAATGTTAACGTTTATATATTTTCAAAAAACAAACAAAACACTTATGACAGAATCAAGCATTTAATGGAAAGAAAATAAAAACAGTAAAATGAATGAGTAGAACATAAGTTTTCATTGGAAAAATATTAAATTAACTGGATGTAGAGAACACTGAATCTGAATAAATGTTAACAGCCGATATTTTAAATTAAAAATAAATTAAATAGTATTGAATAATTTAAGAAGTAAAAACTAGTTTAAGTAATGAAAACCACATAGAGTTGTGTTGTTTTGGATAGACACGTGTTGGGAAACATACAAGAAAATTTTGTTGCTATTCTTGAAACTGTACCAAATTTTCTCATTTTATTTGTGAATAAAGCATTGCAATATTCACAGTAGCATGTTTTTTTAATGAAATAATCCCATCTCTTAATTTTATGTGCTATAAAATTTACATAATAATTGATTGGAGAAACTTCAATAATTTATAAATGAGAATTTATTAGCTCTTTATTAAAAAGAGACTTATATACTTGTCAAGAATTGATAACATGAATATACTTTCGAGTCTTATTTAAAAACCTAAGATTCTTAGCTATGGAATATATAAAAATTATATTAATTTGTTTATTGACATTTTGGGGAAAGATAATGGCCTATCATTCTAACAAATTGTGAAACTGACAAGGAAAAACAAATAATTTCATATAAATTTAGGTTGGAGAACCAATGACTTCAGCTTGTCTTATTTACTGGAACGTGGGTGAAGAGTTATCTATAGAAATATAGGCCTATGTTACCAAACAAAGTATCTAAATCTCAATCAAAATTTAGTTAGCCTCTTTTATATATATTCTCTTCTATGAATTTGTCCTCAGCTCTTCTGGCTTCCTCATGAGTGCCTCCGGTCCTCATGATCCCTTCTCTTCCTCAAAGACATAAATGTTATTGGAACTGATCAATTTCCATGTGAGTAATCACAGTGACTCTGATTTCAAGAGGACAATGGCGAGTAGCTCTTCTTACAGTACAGAATCCCAACACGTGATTAGTATAATGTTAAAATGAGGTATATCCAAGAATAGCTAGTAGAGGTTGCTAAAAACTGTCTTGTATTTCTCTGAAAGTAATTATCCAACTCTTACCAATAATGAAAATGTCAAGAAGCCCTTTGGGTATTCTTTGAATGTAAGGTACTTTTCATATTGTATGATATTTTTAAAAACACTTTTGGCCCTGTAACATGAGGAATAATTTTTGTTTCATCTATGGTGAGTAGATCAAAGGGAAAAAAATGATTGAGACATCTAATGCCTTTTTTGATCAGACTTTTTGCAGAATTTGTGACAAATTGGTAACAAAATCACTTACACAGCAATAGGTTGATAAAACAAAAGTATATACATACACACACAAACACATGCAACTCCTTAAATACGTGTATACAAATAATACAGTGGGAGATAAAGACATAACTTTTTAAATCATTGAGTGATACATGAATAGGTCATAGGTTTACTTTTAAGAGGGGCCTCTACCTACTCATGCTCTGATGAACAGATTTTCATTCATTATTTTCCATTTAAATTCTATTCATATTTTCTAACTTTGCTCCAAGTGCCAGATTTCACTGATGCCAACTTCCAAATTAATCATTTTTTTCTTAAATGTCTGTTGACTTAAACTTTTAGGATATATGATGACATATGGTGAGTGTATTTTATATGGAACTTTCAGTTACATTAATAATTTCAGATCTTATTTGGGTTGCTATAAACACACACACACACACACACACACACACACACACACATTATTTTAACAAAAAGAGTTTTAAGGTAGATATAAAGACATAAGTTTATTAGGAACTACATCCATTGTGTATTTGAAGCCAATAACTTATCATCATTCACGATCCACATATATTTTATGACAGGAATATTATATTCTCAAATTACTTAATCAAAAATTTGTCAATAAAATTAATATAAAGCTAGTTTGTTTTCACAATTGTTTTTAATTCAATAGTTTTGTTTTACATAAAGAGGTGTCAGCAAAAAAACAACAAACAAAACCAAACAAGAAGAACATGTATAAGTTTAGTCTTATCTATGGCTTTAAGATTCTTTGTCTGAAACTCAGATTATGGTGAGGGGAAATCTAACCAGATAGGGGAAAGAGCACCACAGCTCTAAGTAAATAACATTTGGCAAAGATTTTACGTTACTTAAGAAGCTTGCATTTTACAGATCACCAGAAAATGGCTGTTGTGATTGAAATAGAAGATGACTAAAACCAGGATGGGTATAATTTAATATGGTATAAACTAACACTTGTTTATAACTCACTCTGAATCAAAGCTTTCCTACTCTTTGCTACTCCATACCTAAAACATACAGATCAATTGACTCCCATCAGTTTGGCGTTAACCACTTCTATTCTACCCTTGATTGTTGCTATGTTTAAGTAATTTGACATTTGCATGATTTATACCCTGGAACACAGCGCTTTGTGTCTAATCACATATCATCACTTAAAAATAAGAATTTACTCTTTCTATCTTTGTTTTTAGCTCTATAGTTTTCTGTGGGATTATGCTCCTGTACATTGTAATTATTTGTCACTTCTATTGGTTTAATAAAACACTGATTGGCCTGAAGATAGACAAGAAGTTTGGGTGGGACTAGAATAATAAGAAAACTCTGGAAAGAGGAAGAGGGAAGAGGATATCTACGAAGCCCTTTAAGGATGTGAATGAATCTTTATAAATGGAAAATACAAAGTTTTCCCAATGAAAAGTATATAACTTCTTTGTATGTAATAAAGTTCCATGAACTGTTTGCCATTTTATAAGTTAAACAATGTTAAGCCTACAAATGACATAGGAAATTTATAAAGATGACAATTTAGTATTTGCTTCAATTTACTAATTTATAGCAAAACAATTGCTAAGAAAATAAAAAAGAAAATGCTGAGAAGTTAGTGAATTTGAGTACATTTCACTTGGATTTGAGTTCTAGTAGAACTTTGCAAATAATGGCCTTAGTGAATTTGAGTAAATCAACTAATCTCACAGATATTTATGCCTTAAAGTTATGCTGAATTATTTCGTTTATTCCATTTGTGGTAAACAGAGGCATCAAATACTGAAGAGAATTGAGAAATTATTAGTACCTACTGGTACATCAATTATTTGGGCTTTGGTAACTGATGAACCTGAATGTACCTTCATTTATGACAACCCCATAAGCATCAAAAGAAGACAGTGGATGAAAACTAATGCAAGCAATTATTCCAGAGAAGGAGGTATTACTGTGGTGCACCTTTCATTTTTTCATTCTAAGATATTTATCTGAGAGTGCATAATGAAAAGCTGGTTATAGACTATTTGGCAAAACGTTAGCCTATAAAACTGCCAATGCCTCAATTCACATATAAAAAGATACAACATAACAGGATGGATACAAAAACAGATTAGATCCTTCTGCTCAAGCTGCTTGAGTCAACCTACTGTCTAACAATAGACTTCAAACTAAAAACAATCATGAAAACTTCAACGACTAGTTGAAGGGGGTGGTAAATGTCAAAGACTATATGCTACTTTTGAGCTATAACAAAGTTACAAAAGCCAATTGGGATATTTTTTAAGTAGCCATAATTCACACAAGCCCAAAGCACTTTTTACAACTTAGTAAGGTCTGAAGTAGCCATATGGCTCATGGAGAATGAGTATAAACTATAGCAAGTGAAATAAAATAAATTATACCATTTATGCTGTTGTGTCTAATCTGATGGTGTCTTTCCTTGCTGTATGTGAACTTGATAAAACATTCTTTAGCATCATTTCCCATAATAAATCCAAGGAGTGGTTTATATGTATATGGGATGACAAACAGGGCACTTTCACAATAATTCTCCAGGATAATATTCACAGTACCATTATTTGCTATTTATTATGTTTGGTGAATTGAGACCTTGCTTTGTTAGTATATCCGTCCTCTCTAAAGTAATTAATTTATTATAGCACACACATACACACACACACACACCAGAGAGTGAGAGACAGAGAAAACATTTGGCTAGAAAAAGTAAAAGTACCTATTTTGATGAATTGAGAGAACTTCCCTTCAATAATCTGTCTCATAAAGTTTCAGGGAGACAAAGGGTCGTATTTACATGGACCAATGGGAAAAATAAACTGTCAGGGATTAGGTTGGCCAATTTCATGATTAGAAATATAGAGGAAAATATATAAAAATTTAAAAGGAACCAGACATTTGGTAGTTTTTCTTAGACCATTCTACAACTGAGTCTAATTGAAAATTAGAAAACTGAGACTTGTACCAAGGAACAGACCATTTGACCACGCACATGACTAAAGGATATTCACTGAAGTTATTCAAACCAGTTCAGAAGGAGCCCAACGATAGTTGGAATAAAGATAAAACTAGTAGTGTTAGTGTAAAATGGAGAAAGGTTGGCTTGATATATAGCAATTTCCTTACAAAAATACTTCCTAGATGTAGGGGATCTCAAGGAATCTTAGAAGATAAAATGAACACCTCCTTTACAGAAGTAAAAACTTGAAAGATGCCTCAAGACATCCTATTTTTACTGGAGTAATCATTTAAAAGAGTAGAGTCTGTTATTACATTATTAAGCACCTGAAAACCTCATATGAATATCTGACAATAACTAATTGTTCTCTTCAGCTCTATGTCTGTTGTGTTACTTCAAAGAGAAAAGTCAGTAATACATCCCACCTTGCCTTCACTTACTGTGGGTGTGCCCTACTCTATACTTCCTAGAAATAAGGTAAATATGGCCATAACATTTTCTTGGTCACTTCTTAAGTTACTTTTGTCTAATCAATGAAGCAATGTCTGCCAGAGCAATTTGAAAAAAGAAAGGGAGATTTTTTACTCTCAGTTTGAGGGTGTAAGCCATAATAGCGAGGAAGGAATAGAAGTTTTCCTGAATGTCTTTTACAGAAACAATAAAGGCAGTCTCTAAAAGGTCTGGTGGGCATCTACAGAAAATTTTAATTTGATCATAGAGAAAGCAAGCATTGGGGACAGGTGTTATAGCAATTTATTTGGTGTTATTGGGTATGTAACACTTTTTGACACCTTGTAGGTGAGAAGTTTCCAGACCTACATGAGTGGTCTGGTTGAAATGCTGGGTATATGTTTTCTGTTTCTCAAACCTCTAAGCACCGAGTTTTCTAGTGATATGAGTGAATAGAAAAAAAAAAAAAAGAATGAGAAGAAGTAGGGAAGACCTGATAGAGTTCAATTCAGACAGATATAAGCGACCTCATTCTTATAAAATGAAAGGCAGGCCATTCAAATTTGATATTTTCTGAAACTTAAGAGGTCAAAGTCTTTGAGGGTAAACCATTATTTGGAGCTGGAGGTTTAAATGTTTTGAGATGGGAAAGATGAATCCAGTGAGGGAAACACTTAAACTTAACAGCAGATGGGATAGTAAGAAATACCCTTAAGGCTCCAGTCTATTTTGGAACAAGAGGAGGGGAATTAAGTCCTAGAAGGGAAAGGAGAATTAAACTCTGTTTGTGATCTTTTATTATGGGAGGAGACCACAACTTCTCCCCATCCTGAGAATGTGACTACAATGAATAAAAGGTATCTGACTGTAGGCGTGTGAGTAAAATCAAGCTGCCAGTCTGATCCAGGGAAGAATACTCTGGCTTGTTGAGTGGGGAAAGGGGACTCTGAAACTCATAGGTGGGATTAGAGGTTTGACAAATTTTACAAGATTTGCTAGACTTTAGAATGGGAAGTGGGGAGGCTGAAGGATGACTGGGAGATTTTGGGAGAAAAGAAGGGGGAAGGAACAGGGAGATACATGGATAAAAAGACACTTTTTTTTTTTATAAAAAGTAATAAAATGAATGGGAAAAAAGGACAGATCCTCAAAGGTGAGCTGTAGATAAGTTTTGGTAAAAATAAGATAAAGCCTGGCTATTGGGGTGAATGATGTGGCAAAAATAGGGCATTTTTTTGAGTATCTGGGGATGCTAATAAATAGATTCAATGTAAGATGAGAGTATCTCAGGTGTGGGAGTGGAATTCAGATGTCAGTGACAGAGATATAGGTGTCCAAGAGCTGCAGCTCTAGCTGATTCATCCTACTAAAATCAGGAACAAGACAAGGTTGTTCACTCTCCCCATATCTATTCAATACAGTACCCAATGTTTTAGGTAGAGTAATAAGATGACACAAGGGTATCAAGGGGATACAATTGGAAAGAAAGAAGTCAAACTTTCACTATTTGCAGATGATATGAAAGTACATATAAGTGACCCCAATAATTCTGCCCAAAACCACGCTGAGTCGACCTATCTTGGGACTTCTTGACCTCTTCAGGGGATAGGGAGGGGAGAGGCTGAAGGCTGATTGGGAGGGATTGAGAGTAGGGGAGGGGGAACAGGGGGATACATAGATAAAAATGACATTTTTATAAAAAATAATGTAATGAAAAATTCCTACAGCTGATATAAACACCTTCAGTAATGTGGCAGGATAGAAGATTAACTCAAAAAATTAGTAATCCTCTTTAATTTTATCTCTAATTTCAACCAATTTCTCAATAATGTTTTGAGGGTATAAAAATTGGTATGTCACATTTTAAAAAGATGAAGAAAAGAATAGAGAAACTAGAAAACAGTAATAGAAAGAAAGTATTTAGGGTAAATAAATGACAAAACATGCTTTTTTAAATATTAAGAAATCACTGTTTGAAATCCTAAATTAAAATAGAAAATTTAGTGTTGATTTAAAAACAGTTTTATTAATTCTTTGATAGTTTCAAGTTTCATTCAATGAGCTTGTATTTTATTCACTCCTCACAATTATTCTTAAAGCCAATGCACTCACCTATGCATCAAGTGTGCATCTCTTAAGTTTTACCCCTTCAAGTTTATTTCTTTTTCTGCCCATATGTTCCAGGTTGGACTTTGTGACACAGACATATCAAAACTCATTGGGAGGAAATGAAATCTTCCAATGGCTGCTGGTAAAAACTGAAATATTTGGTTGTATAAGAAACCACCCTGGCGTTTAGTTTGATACTGGCTGGCAGCTTGCTGTATATCGCCTTTATTATGTTTAAATATGTTCCTTGTGTCCCTGATCCCTCCAAGACCTTCATCATAAATGGGTGTTTAATTTTGTCAAAGAATTTTTCAGAATCTAATGAGATGATTATGTGTTTACATGTTGAAATTACATTGACAGATATTTGTATGTTGAACCATTCTTGCATCTCTGGGATAAATCATAATTGATCATAGTGGATATTTTTGATATGTTCATTTACACTATTTGCTAACATTTTATCAAATACATAACTGGATTTTGAGAGGCACTTTTCTATGGAGGGTTGCCTTAATAAGCCTTGATGGAGAGGAGAGATGTTTGGTCCTGTCCCAACTTGGTATGCCAGCCTGTGTGGACTATCCACGGGAGAGCTTAGGCACAGGGATAGAATGAAGGGAGGAAGGAAAGAGGGCAGAAAGTGATTGCTATGGAAAATAAAATTTTTTAAATATTTTTTTAAAATGTTGTAGAAAGAGTTAAAATAAAAGCTTTTCTCCAATAAAGGGGGCATAAAAAGGTGTCTAGGAAAAAATTATCTTTGTTAAAAATACATTATATTAGAAAGAATGAAGAGAATAGAACTCAGAAGTGAGATATGTAAGTGGTCTTGGAAAAAAGTCTGATATTTCCATAGCCTCAAAGGCAAGAAGAGCTTTTGAAGCACAAGGAATTCTACATGAACTATCACAAGAGTACCATGAAGGTTTCTGGACTCCTTCTGATGACTTCCTTATTAAAATATTAAAAGCCAATGTAAGCCTTTTATTCATAAGTGCTTGAGATGTTCAGATTGCATAATGGGTATATAGTGTAATAACATTAGCTTGAGAATACTATTGGTTTCCAGAGTCAGATTTTCATTCATAGGAATCTTTCTTTGTTTTTCAGATCACTCAGTATACTGCATTATATGTTTATATTTGCCTTTCAGGCTATTTTCCCTAGTTTAATGACAGATAATGTATCATACAGATTAAATTTTTATATAATAATAAAAATCACCAAAATATTAGTTATTTAAAATGTCATTTATGAGTGCAGGTTAAATTTTATTTTCTATTTAAGATATTAGATAGCTGCAATCTAGATATTGGTAGAAGGTATCATCTTGTGAAAGGTTGGATAGAAAGAAATTTGTTTTTCATTTTTTTTCCTGGCTATTAGACCCATTCCACTATTCTACTCATAGAATTCTCAGATGATAGTTTGCTTGCATATTTATTTATTTATTCATTCATTTTTTATTTTTTTATTTTATTTCAAATAAGAGAAAAAGTATAGTGTCCTGTTGTAAGGCTGTGTTGTAAGGTATAATTCACTAGTGGGAATAAAGTTCATCATCATATTAATAGTTTAAGAGCATGTTTCAATGAGATTTTTATATAATAACAAATATCAAAGTAATAAAAAATGGAACATTCCAGACGCATCATCTAGCACATTCTGCTTCATGTGTTTATCTCTTGGTATTCTTTCTTTCCAATCAGCAACATTGATTTCATGATTTATTTTCCTGATTATGCAGTATATGGGTAACTGCCTTATCATGGCTTCATAGTAGTTTATCTAAATGTTTTTGGTGCAAAGTTATTCCATAATTGACAGTAGTAGAATTAGAAATTGGAACTTTGCATTTATATAGAGATGCATACAACATAAATTCTTGTTGATTGATTTTTAGCTCAATTTATTTTATGGAAAATTTTAATAATATATAAAAAAAATCTATAAACCCCAAACCTGTTTTAATTCATTTTTTGCATTATTTTACTAAATATATTGCAAAACCCACAATAACACTCAAGTCATAATCAATGCTATGTAAATCATTGCTAAACATTATTTATATGATACCTGCATACAAAATGCAGGAATGAAGGTATAAATGAATGTTTCTAGTTAATGTACTTCCCAAGTGGAGAACATTTTATCAACACTCATGTTGCTCAAAAGAGTGATCATGTCAGGTTCCCAGGCTAAAGGTCATATCATTTGAAGTGTAACAGTATCCTTGATAGATAATCAATGTGCTCTTCACAGCATGCGTTGTACCACAAAATTGCTCAATACCCCTTTTTCTCCCCAGATATTAATAGAAGGGTTACATCATCTTTGTTCTTTCCAGTTACTTCTTAAAATCAAAATGTTGTCACATGATAAAGTTAAAAATACAACACCTAGTTTGAGAATGATAGTATCAGGAGTTATATGTCTAGTTTCTGTTGTGGGCTCCATTTTATATGAGGGTGGTGGCTATGCTTATCTCTGGATATGAATTAATAATAAATTAGATTTTTCTAGTGAATTGTAGTATTAGATTTTTTTAAGGTAATTGACCTCATTAATGCCATAAATGAGCAAGGTTTCCAGTACTAGTCACGATGCCCTTCTTGCTGAGTGGACCTTAAGTAAAATTTGATAGCAGTTGTTTACCATAAACATGAGTGTCATTTCCTGCACTTTTTGTATATCTTGCCATCTGTTAATTGTTAAGACTCATAAATGTTGCAGCTGGGTAGGACTGTTTAACTCATTTTCTTCTTCATCAATTTGCATAAAATTCAGAGCCCAGACAAAAATAGACACATCTTGAGCAAAACTCTTACATCTGGCACTCAAGGAAGAGGAGATTAAAATATTTTAAGAGTCAGAATTCCCCTCTGAAACAATTTGTCATCGAAGTGGTTAAATTAATAATATTGGAGGAAAATGACATTATCAGTGGACACCTTCATGTTATAGTCTGTAACTATAGTGGGGACCTACTGGGAGATAGAGAACTATAAACAACTAATGATTAATGAGAAAGAAAATTAGCACCTACTAGAGATTCAGAGATGAGCCATTTATTGGGTGTTCAGCAGTGAGTTGTCAGTCTTGAAAACATATGCACCAACTCAAACAAAAACCAAATGGAATAATATATATATATATATATATATATACATTATTTATATATATGCATACACATATTCATTAATAGTAGTAAAAATGTCATAAATTGAATGTGAGGAATGTTAAACAGTTTGGGAAAGAATAGCATGAAGGAGTTTAAAAAAAGAAAAGAAGAGGGAGTGGTACAACTCTATTTCAATTGAAAATACAATTTTTTTTAAAAAAAAAAGACTTTTGGTAATTTGTCATTACAGTGTTTTCCTCTTAATGGTTCCGTATGTTGGGAGTGTAGACAATTTAGGAGGTAGTGCCTAATGGAAGAAGCATGTCAGCAAATGTGAATTTGTTATTACCTTCTCTCTGTGTGTATGTGTGTGAGAGAGTGTGTTTGTGTATTATTCTCTGTACATCATTTTTGTCATATATACACATGCTTCAATGTGTATACACAGGTCAGAAGGCATTCTAATCTTATATTTTGAGACAGTATCTCTGTTTCTTGCTGCTTTCTATGCCAAGCTATTTTTCCCACAACCTTCCAGGAATTCACCTGTTTATCATCCTGAAACTACTGATACGTAATACTTACCTTCCCAGGGTTTAAATGGGTTATGAAAGGAAGGACTGATCCCACTGAGCCAATGTCCTTGTAATCCCTGCTACTTTTCTTGCTCTCTGCTTCCAGTGTGTCATGTGTCATGAATGAGAAACTTCCCCTACATATACCCCCACTGCTATGATACTCTGTTTCATAACAGGTAACAGGTTTCTAGTCAATGGGTTCAGGAATCACAGACTTAACCTATGAAACCTTTAGGGGGTAAAAGTACTTCCTTAGTTTAAGTTTTTGAGTTTTTCTGGTACTGTAAGGCCCCAAGAAGTAGAGTTAACAGCAGCACGTTGCAAGTAAACCTCCCTAAGACATATTAACAAGACAGTAAAGATTAACTCCGTAAGATGCTTGAGATAAAGACAAAGGAATGTAGTCAGGTAACTTTCACAATATATGTCAACAGGGCAGAGGGGGGGAAGGGAGGAGAAGCAGTTACTTAGCTATGGGATCAGGCCCAGCCTGATCAGGGAAAGAATTCCAAAAAGAAGATAAAGAACAAAAGAAACAGCAGGCCTGGGGGCGGGTGATAACCAGGTTGCTTGGTCAGGCCGGATGGCAACCTGGGGGCCCTCACCCCTCACCCCTCAACGGGCGATTTCATTCAAACCAGCCAATGGAAACTTTGTAACTTCGCCTTTGCCTCTGTACGCACGTTTTTTTTCCTAAACCCTATAAAAAGGCCCCGAACAAAGGGCTGGGCGCGCCAACCATCCCAAATGGCTCGGTAGCCCGCAGGTCCTGCGTTATTCAATAAACCTCGTGCTGTTTGCAGCTGATCTGTGGCTCGGTCCTCCTTGGGTCATGGGGTCTCCTTCCGAGGAAAGGTCCGTTTCGGGGGTCCCTAACCCCCGGGGGTCTTTCAGTACGTGTCACAATATAAGCAATAAAAATTATCAAATACCATATTCTTTTGTTTTTATGTAGTTTCTTAGATATAATCTGCAATCATGCATATGCATTAATTTGCATTATAGAGGTTAACAAATTTCCTCCAAAGTAAATCTAAAATTCATATCTACAACAGAAAATTATTTTCAAATATTTAGGTTTATTCCCAAATTTAATGTTAATCCTGAAACTTTCCCTTTTTCCCCTTAGATATAAGTGCCTACCCTCAGCTTGGCTTTTTAAACATTTTTTATTAAAAAATATGTCTATTTTATCCTTGTATCCCCCTACCTTCCTTCCTCTCCACCCCTCTCAGTCAGCCTTCAGCCTTTTGTGGACATGAGTAATGAGTATTGTAATCAATAGTGATCTAGAGGAGTGCCTCCAGAATTAATGTCACATTCATTTTTCATATATTAGTAAAAAATAAGCACCACACACATCTTATGTCTAATTTCATAGGACAACCCCAAACTCCCTAGCCTCGTGTGCCACTGTTTCCCTCCTGAGCACCCTGTCTAGATCTATTCCCCTTGCTTTTTCCTTTTTCTCATGCTTGCAGTTACCCATGAAGTTACTTTTTGTTGTTGTTGTTGTTAATAATAAGAGATTGTGTCAAAGGTTAAATTCTTCTGGAGAGAATTTTTAACTTAGAGGGTTAAGAATTTCAACTAATAAATAATGCTCGTGAGAAGCAAATAAACAAAAAATATAGTAACTTGGACTATGACAAGAAAAGTGGAAACTAGTTAATTCTTATTTAAAAGAAGCACTCAGTTCCAGAGTTAATGTTTCCTAGTGGAGTTTTATTTTGCGTGTATAAGCTGGCTTGCCAAATGCCTATGCCTCATTCGGTCTCTCGTTGAACATTTATTTCAATTCTTTGACCATAGCAGACATTCTTCTAAGCGTAATACTAAAATAGCTGATCGCCAGACTTTCTGCTAACTATATAATCCCAAAACCTATCAGACTCTCATTCCTTAGGAGCATATCAAATCTCCTCTATAATGTTGTAGGTTTCTAGGAGTTGATAATTTTAGCACTCCATTTACAGTTGCAAAAAATTTTCCAGGGGGCATATGAGCCAAACCGTTATCGAGTATCCTCATAAAACTTAGAAATATCATGAAAACATATCAATACATATTCATAATCTCTGTAATGTTAAAAACAATATATTAAGACATATAGGTGAGAATCACCAACATATTTATCTAGTACAGAGTCAAATAGATAAAATATTAATGAATTTCATATTCCCTAAACACATGAGTGGAATAGATGTTTACCCTTTGATCAGAAATAATTTTTAATGTTATGTTTTTCTTTCACTTACTTTGTTTGTCAAAACAGTATACTAGTTATTTCCAAATTTTGTGTATTGCTAGATTTTTTCCAATTTTAAAAAAAATAGATCCTTAAATTCAACCTCAGTATCCTAAAAAATAAAATGAAATGGAATAATTCAGAGTGTTGCATGTGGAGGAAAATACAAAATGATATTATTCGTGAGGAGTATGAACAAACCAGACAGAGCACAGATAATCATAGGCTTATTGCAGTGAGCTGAGTGTGTTGGGAGTAATTTGCTTGTTGCTTGGCTGAATTTTGGATGTAGTAACTGGCCTCTAGAGGATGAGATCTCAAAAAATGTATTTTGCAACTGCTGGTATATAATTGTATGAGTACAAAATGAAATTCTGAGTTTTCTTTATTCAAAAAAATAGGTTTGTGCTATTAAAATTGCCAAAATAAAAAGCTCTGTAGTTTCCCTAGTGACTCCTCTCAACTCCAGTGTATTTCTTGTGTGATACTTCGAAATTAAAATCACTAGAATGAATTTTACATTTCATTTCTCCATCATGAAGTATATACATAAGATCAAATTCAGGCAACATCATTGAAATCAGTTCCATTCATATGGAATTTGCCTTTCATCTGATAAAGACAGGCTGAAATGTTGCCAAAACCTAATTTAGTTTCTATTATTTTAGTTCATATCCCCAAACAATCTACCAGGACTTTCCAACTTCAGAATATTAATGAGAAAATGATATTGCAGGACTTATGGGATGGATGAGTCAGTAAAATCACTTACCATTAAGTCTGAGGGCCTGAACTGAATCCTAAGAATTTATTGTGGGATTGGAAAAAAATTCTGTGTGCACACATGAATAAACACAGAAGGAAATACAGAAATAAAAGTAGGAGAAAAGGAAGGAAGGAAGGAAGGAAGGAAGGAAGGAAGGAAGGAAGGAAGGAAGGAAGGAAGGAGCTACAATAGTTAGAAAAATGTGTGGTTTATTATTGATCATTTGTAGATTTTAAATTCCTTTTTTACTAAGTTTGATCATTTTTAAGATGCCAGTCACTTTCAAATCTTTGCAATTGTTATATGATAACACAAGTTTCATTGTCATACAAGCAGGTAAGACGTGGTCAATAAAACCATTTTATTTTATTTTTTATGATCCACTTTGCTTTGGTATTTTGGACAGGAAACAAAAGCCAAATGTAAGAAAATTCCTTTTTTTGCTTCATTGTGTGTTGAAATAGATTTTATTCTCATATGTATGATCCTATATTATTGTTAGATACAACTATAGTTACATAATTAAGTTTGATATATATAAACATTTTGTGATGGAAACACTTTCATGGTGAAATTACATATCATATGAATACTACACACGATAAATATAAATAAACTATCTTACTTATTTAATCCGGGGCATAATAAAAATGAGGTTTGTGTATGCAGTTACTAATAACCACTGTGATAGATTTCTCCCACCTATTAGTTACATAAGCAGGAGACGCAGCCATTGAAATGGGCTTCCATTGCATTGGAGTCTAATTACCATTATTTAATAGGTAAAGCATGAAGAACAAGGTTGCCTTATAAAGTATAGAGCAGAATGCTGTGCAAATCTAAATCGATCACTATCTATCACATATTTTGTTGATATTATTACATTTGTGCTTAGCCAATTAACAAAATTAAACATAAAAATTAATAAGATTTCTAATATTTCTTTTAAATGTAGTCCAAGAGTTTTACTATATGCCATATAAATCTTAGGCTATGAGTTTGCTCTCTTAGAGAAAGTGGCAATAAACAAGTAAGTGAAATCACATACCAGTGATGCCTGGTAGTGAGTCTGGGATAATGAGAGAGTTCTGTAGATAGGCTTATCATATGAACATTCAAAAGTGTATTAAGCAGTCTATTAATATGAAGATTATCAATAATCAAATGCACAATATAACTTGGAAGATGACTACTTACTTGTTACTTCTTTCCTCAATGTGTTATTTTTCTAGTATTGCTGGAAAAAAATAAGTATATCATTAAAACAATTTTTAAAGTGTTACAAAAGAAAGGTATTGGTATATTAGAATTCTAAGATCAATCAAATAGATTTGAAATAAATTCCACCTCCATCTGTATTTATTTATGTGGCTTCTCCACCAGGATTCTAAGCTTCATTATACCCTCTTAATATTTTTATGTTTTAAGAAATTTTTATGTTTTGATTGTGTATTTACTCTCATCTAACTCCTCCAATATCCTATTTCAGCCAGTTAACAAACTTAGCATCCTTTCTATTAAAAGGACAAAAGTAAAAAGAATAAATCATCAAAAACCTTATTTATTAATCCTAACTTTAATATCATTGCTTATTATAAATATAGATGCCAATTCCAAAAAGTGACAGTTATTGATATTAGGGATAAACATCATCACACACATTTTGAAAAGTGCATTATTCAGTCATGATAGCTGGTAACAAATTTAGAGATAAAGAAACCATAACCATGAATGTATTTTATGTAGGAAGTCAACAACATGTATTACCTTGGCCCATCTGAAACAACCGCACCAGAACACAACAATTAAATGTCAACAACATTTTGTATTAAAATTTTTATTATAATCTGCCCCTTTATAATTATAACTATTAGCATAGTGACTCATGAACCCATCTCTAATCTGTATTTTACATTTAGACTCATTCAATAATAAACTCAAATCCTGTACCTCTAATGAGCATAACCCAATACCTTCAATTTACCCTCATCTCCATTCTCAGGTAATAAATACATGAATATGACATATTTTCCCTCACAAAACAAAGGGCATTAATCTAGGATTCATGAAGTAAAAATTGAAATGTAGTTGTCAGTATAATATCTCAAAAACTATATGATAAAAACAAATGCTCAAAATTTGAACTCTTCTGCTTTAAGTAGTCTGATCTGGTATCTGGAGTGAGCTTGTCTAATGCTAATCGAGGAAGAAACAGAAGTTTAAGTATGTGGCACACTGTACCTTCAGACAGTTTGGTGGACTGAAAACCCAGAATATTTAAGTCATGAATTGGGCAATGTAAAATCTGCAACATTCCCTGCTCTTAATCTTTAACATAGTAACTTTGAGACACTGTACTTAATTTATGCTAATAAGACTGTGGACTTCCTGATTTATTGAAATACTGGGTCAAAATTCAAATGAAGTGGGTTTATTTTATAGCTATGTCTTTGTAGCTCTTAAAGCTTCAGAAAAGCAAAAGATAGAACTTTCCACCATGATATTAAAGATAAAATCTGAAGACATACTAACAACCTGGGAGTTTCATGGCAGTGTTCTTCAATATATGTTTTTTTTCACCTTTCTGACTAAACATTGACAGTTACACAGTAACATGCAAGAACAAATAGATTACTCTGTTTCGGATAAGCATCTTTACAAATTAGTGTATATAGAAAATTATATTTTTCATAATTGGAAATTTATAAATTATATGCATAATGTATAGGGGACTGATTGGAATATTTTAAAAGATATAGAAAAACCAAGAATGGCTGTTACAAAATGGTTTCTTGGTCCCAGGCAGCCAGAGGCCCAGACCCACAGACCTGCAGCCCCAGACCCCATAGTGGCCCGCTGCTGTTCAGGCTCCCAGAAATGACTCAGATTCTTATATTAACTTCATGCTGCTTAGCCTATAGCTCAGGCACATTGCTAGCTTGCTCTTACATCTTAATTCAACCCATTTATATTAATCTTTCCTGCCGCATGGCCCATGGCTCACCTGTGTTCCTTACATGCTGCTTCTTGTGTGGCTGGCTCAGTCTGTCTCTGACTCGGCCCTGCTTCTACTACCTATGTTGTTATTCCTCCTCCTACTTTTTCTATGGTGCCTGTCATGGGCCAAAACAGCTCCTTTATTTAAAGATTGCTATTCAAAGCATACAAAAAGGCATTCCCACATCAAATTACTGTAATTGTATACTCTCAGAACTACAATAACAGATACCTGGAGCTTAATTGGCTTGATGGGCTAAAAAGCAAGTTGAAGACAAATTAGAAACCATATCTCAAAAACCCCAATTAGACCATTTTAGAAGAATAATACTGCCTAAGGTTAATTTCTAGTCTCCAAATAGAAGTATACATGTCCCAACAGAAAGACACAAACATGATCCCCTGAACAGACTCCAACATATACATACACACAAACACATAGTAACAAGCTGGACCTGGTAGTACATATGTTTGATATTAGTTCCTTGGAAGCAAAGGCAGGTGCATCTCTGTGAGTTTGAGGACAGCCAGTTCTACATAGCAAGTTCAGGATAGCTTGGGCTACATAGTGATACCCTGTATCAAAAATTTTCAAATAAATGGAAACATCAAAATATATTATGTAACTATTTAAAGTATAGCACAGTTTATTTTTATAAACATTTATTTCTAGAAAAATGCTAAGTTGTTAAGCTCAATCAAAGTTTAACAGATGTTATATGATGAGTTTAGGTAAAATCTTTATTTATTTATTTATTTTTGCTTCAGAGATGAAAATGTGAAAATGAATTGAAAAAAATGATTAAATAAATTTATAATTATTTCTAATTCTCTTTAAAACAATATTAAATTAAGAGTTAATTCCTTATTAGTCAAAATATGATTAAAAGTAATGTATATAGTGAAAAAAGTAACTTTTGTTATGATTCTAATGAACTGAACAAAAAAAGAACTATGCACATAATAACTCCTCAAATACCTACATATTTTGAAACTAAACATTTCTGTAATATTTAGAAACATAAAATTAATGTAGAATTCCTTAAACATCCAGTGTCTTGAATGGGTTCTATCTCATGAATTGAGCCTTATATTTAACTAGATATTTGTTTTGTTACTCTCTAGCTTAGTGCCAACATTGACTAGTAAATCTTACAATCAGGTCATAATAGATTGGAAGCCTTGTAGCAGGTAGAGTACAGAATACCTTCCAGTACCATGAACACTAGTCCATAAGGCTGAAGAGTCTAGGTAGCATCATTTTCTATTCATCATGCTCATTGACTTGTATAGATTTGTCTTCAACAATATACCCTTACTATCCATTTTAGAGGCAACCTGATAGCCTGAACAAGAGTCTGGGTTGTTTGGAGGTTTTCACAAATACTTTTTTGGCTAACAACTGTAATTGATGCCAATTCATTCTTGATACTGAAAGCTTAATTTGGTGATAAAAATCAAAAACAAAAACAAAAAACAAAATTCCATTTGGGCTGTTTACCCCATTATTTGGCAATTTCATTTGAGTTTGCTTTGTATATGTACATATTTTAAGAATTTGTACTGTTTTAGGTTTCCATACACTCAAATGTTTTTTAAATTTATCTGTCTTTTCATATATGCTTTCCATTTCTTTTAAGATTTATGGCCAATACCATGTAATGAAACACATCCTGATCACTGCTGGTGTAACCAATAACCTGAGACTAGATGAGCCAAGAATCTATGGGTAAGCAAAATACTATTGTTCTACCAAAGAATGTAGCAACAAAATGACTACTAACAACATTCTGCACTACTCAAAAGTTGGTGCCTTGATCAACCATAAACAGTGAATCATCCTTTTGTAGTAAATGGGAACAATTACAGAGACCCACAGACAGATAATATTCATAGAGTGAAAAAATTTGGACCATTCTATCATAAATAACCTCTGGCTCTTACACTCTTTCAAATTTCTCCCCTCAGAGCTCAGGGGACTCTGAAGAAGAGTAGGCAGAAAGAGGGCAAGAGCCAGAGGAGATGGAGGACACCAAAGAAAGGTCTAAAACATGTGACAAATTGTGGAGATTATGTCATTATCTTCAGGCCTGCATACATCCAGGCAGGGTAGGGTTTCAGCACTGTGAGGAGAAGTAGACACAAATTCCATCCTTAACTATATATCCAGTTGATGTGGGAATGTCTTTCTGTATGCTGTAAATATCAATCTTTAAATAAAGGAGCTGTTTTGGCCCATGACAGGTACTATAGAAAAAGTAGGTGGGGGAATCAGAATAGGTAGGAAAGGAAGGGCAGAGTCAGAGACAGACTAAACCAGCTGCCCAAGAAGAAGCATATAAGGAACACAGGTGAGCCATGGGCCATGTGGCAGACAGATTAATGAGAATGGGTTGATTAAAGATGTAAGAGCTAGCTAGCAATGTGCCTGAGTCATAGACCAAACAACATGAACTTAATACAAGTGTCTGAGTCATTTCTGGGAGCTGAGTAGCAATGGGCGGCTAAGGGGTCTGGGGCTGCAGGGTCTGTGGGTCTGGACCTCTGGCCACCCAGGACAAAGAAACCTCATTGTTACAGATGACATCCAAATGTTGGCCGAATATCCACTTAAAGCCTGAGAAAGTTTAAAAAAGGACTTTAGTACAGAAACTGAGCCAAAGAAGCTTCCAAATTGTGTATCTGAAGCAGGTCATTTTACAGAGAAAGCCCGGCATTCAGACCACATTCAAAATGGCACTGGCAGACTGGTGGCAGGGACTGTAAGCTGTAACCAGGCCAGTCCCTGAAGTCTCATGAAGACTTGGTAGCATGTGATTGATTTAAGGTTTCTATTTACTTTGAACAAAAAGGAAACAAAGACGGTTTTTTAGTAGCAGCATTTTCTTGATTCTGGTCTGTTTGCTGGTGGCGAATAGAGACTTGGTCCCTTTAAGAGAACTTATTGATTCAGCTCTATCTGCAAAAATTATGAGACTTTTTAAGAGAATGTGAGTATTTTAAAAGCTCTTCTGGTTGGATTAAGGATTCACAATAAAACCGATTCAGATGGAAAAAAAACTCTGTAAAAGGGCTACAATGTATGTAAAAGGTACATAGGCTTCAGAGAGAAAAGAAAGAAGGTAGTGAAAGTCTTTAAAAAGAGAAATAGAGTAATAAAAATATAATAACCCACATAAAGATGGAAAATAGACACAAAAATCTGGATTTTGGTTATTATTGTGTTTTCTTTTAATTTTTTAACTGTTAATGAGCTAACTGCAGAAAGACAATGGATTGGAAATGCAAAGGCTACAAAGTTAAACAATAATATACATTTTAAAGGTATTTTCATTTTGAAATTTGTGTCTAAGGATTTATTGCTTTGGAAGAGTTCTGCTTTTGTTTCCACAGAAGATGAGAACCTGTGGATTGCTTCCAGGAAAATATGGTTTCATCAACCAAGACTCCCTGACAAAAAATAGATCTCTGATGGGAAGAGATGGCCACATCAGCTTCAGGACTGCAGACTCTGATCCAGTCTCAAGAACCCATGAGATTTTCAACACCCCGTAATCACCAGGAAGTAGTAATGGAAAACTAAACCCAAATTCCCAAAATATTGTTTATAAATGTTTGTTTTGATTATAAATGGTTAATAACAATAATTAATCTCTTTTTAAGAAGAAAACAGGGATATGGTACATGAATGATTTTTAAAAATTAGATTTCTGAATGTACTTTCATCAGATTTTGGATCACTGATACAAATTTAAGGTCGATTCTCTTATGTTATATGTATTTTTCTACTCTTGTTTAAGATATGTTTATGTAACTGATTTAAAAATGTATAGTTAAGAAATGCATGTTAGCTAGATTTTAGGTATACAAAGATATAATTCAATTAGACAGTTAACCTTCGAACACTTCTAAGACCTACAGAATATGGCATTTAAAATGTTTTAAGAACTTAGACTTTTCTGGACAGTGAGTAAGGTCTGCTCCTGGCAGCACCAATTTACTTCAAGAGAAAAATGGGCATCGAAGAACTCCATATGGAGATTAGTTTCTTTGTGGCATCAGTCAGCCACTGGACGTGAACCTGTTCTTGTATTGACTGCTTGATTGTGTGCTGTTTAAACTAGACATGCAGGTTCCATAGGAAGGTGACCTCTGAACTTTGGCAGAACAAGCTGAGATGATCAGTCATGTTCTTGCTTTGCAGAGAAAACTGGCAGACATTCTTCAGGACTCAAGGAGAAGTGACGGAGGAGTGAGTTGTGCAGGTTTCCTGCTTCACTGAAATGAGAAGAGACTCTGGGCCTGTAGGTTGACGATGGATGCCTCTACTTTATAAAAGAACTCTCCAGGCAGATAGGTGTCATCTCTGTCATTTCTATATTTTGGAAGTTGCTTGCCTTTTCTGTTTACTAGGTAAATATGTCCTTCTATGGTCTTTGATGTAGTTGAAGATTAGATAGTTATAGGTATAGATTTTTTTTTTTAGCCATTTGTAAGGAATATTGGATATGAAACTTTAGATTCATAAGGATAAGGTAGATGATAGAGTATTTTCTTTAATTTTGCTAAATACAAATAGACTAGATATTATAAATAATTCTTGCTTGATAGCTGTTTTGTTATATTTTATTTTGCTTTGTTAACAATGAAACCTTCCTTTTTGATTAGACAGAAAGGGGGAGGTGATGTGGGAATGCCTTTCTGTATGCTGTGAATATCAATCTTTAAATAAAGGAGCTGTTTTGGCCCATGACAGGTACCATAGAAAAAGTAGGTGGGGGAATCAGAATAGGTAGGAGGGGAAGGGCAGAGTTTGACACAGACTGAGCCAGCTGCCCAAGAAGAAGCATGTAAGGAACACAGGTGAGCCTTAGGGCATGTGGTAGATAGATTAATGAGAATGGGTTGATTTAAGATGTAAGAGCAAGCTAGCAAGGTGTCTAATTCATAGACCAAACAGCATGAACATAATATAAGTGTATGAATGGGTGGCTAAAGGGTCTGTGGCTGCAGGTCTGTGGGTCTGGAACTTTGGCCACCTGGGACCAAGAAACCTTACTGTAACAGAACTGCTATGTCCAATTGAGAAGTACTAGTAAATGCCAAGTTAGTTTTATCTAAGAAAACTAAGTCTCATTGGATTATAAACGTGCTTGAAGGGCAGGCCCTATGCCCATTAGTACATAGCCAACACAAAATGAACTCAATTGCATCTTTGATAGTTCTTTGTTTCATAATGTTTCCTACAGATTTTCAAGTATGTCTTATAAGTTCAGATGTTGTTTTTTTGTGGAATTTCTCTATCTGTGAATTTGTATTTCTCTGTGCTTTGTGACTATATTTGTTCTTCTTCTTAACTTTCTTCTGTTATTTTCTGATTTGTTTTGGATATTTATGTTTGTTTTTATTCTTATTTATTATTATTATTATTTATATTTGTTTTTTAAGGAGATACAACTAGAGTGTGGATCTCAATAGAGGCAGATGGGGGATATATTGAAGAGGTTAGAGTGTGAAAACTAATTAGAATATGTAGTATGAAAACAAATATATTTTCAATAAGAGAAAAATGCAAGTATGTCATTTTTTTATACTTAAATCCATTCATGGATTATTATGCCAATACGTTATACTTCATCAATTTGTTAAAATAATTGTCAAATGCAAGTTCATAACTGTTTACATTTCATAACAACATATAAATAATGTACATTGTTGCAAGTGTCTATTAGAAATTTACTGACAGGAATTATGTCAATATGTAGGAACATTTAGTAACTTAAACTTTCAAAATAATGGCCAATTTTTACATATTTTATAGTCAATATAGTTTTTTCTCTTCACATATATAAGCCACATTCCACAGGAAGCTTCATGGTCAGGATAGTTGGACGGCAAAAAACCAGATACTATATTATTCTGGATTTTCCTGGTTATTGGTTTCATATTTTTGTTCTTTAAGAGAGGAAAATAAAATAAAATTGGGTGGGTTTAGGAAGAGAGGCAAGTTGGGAAGAACTTGAGTGATAAAGAATATACAATAAGGGAAATTTAAAAATAAAAAAATAAGAAGGTAGATTGCTAGAAACATGTTGCATTGATAATTTAAAACTGTCAAGCCATTGGGAGGATCAGGGGAAAGTGAATTTCAGTTGTAAAATTGGAAACTTTGTTTATACATTTGAAATACTTAGAGGCAGTTTTTTTCTATATAAAACTGTTAAAATATATAAAGCTCTTTATACTTATTATAAAATTATATCTGATTTACACCTCTCTTGTTGACCACAGAAGTGTACAGATTAAAAATATATATTTTATTTTAACATCATGGTTATCAAATATCTGCAGTTAATCTCTTCCCTAATCATTGGCAAAATAAAAATTCATTGTCTTAAAAAAGTTCACCACATAGTAAATTTCTAGTAATTATAAGAGATATGCAAACTTTTAAAATGTTTATTTTTCCATTATGATATGTTGCTCTTCATAAATCTATATACATCTTTGTCTATACAGTGAAGGTTATTGGTAACTTAATCCATCAATGTTCTATGAGCTTTTGAAAGAGCTTAATAATATTATGAGAAAATGAAATATGTCAAAACTATGTAAATATTCAGTACCCAGTGCATAAACCTTCACAAATCAAACTGAATAATAAATCTTCTGATTTGTGTGCCTGTTCCTTCTATTTGTGTGTATCAGGAGGTACATTTGATGATTACACAACAACTTGAGATGATTCTCTCGTTGTTCCACATGGTTCTTGTTAATTTATTTCAAAAGATGAAGCTACACTTCAAGCTTATCCATCTTGTCAGCCAATATGTTTTGCTTATTCCTCATTTGAAGTTTTAAAAATGATTTGGAATAAACAATCTTTAGAAAATATATTGATATTTGCATACAAGGATACTGGTTACTACATAAATCAACAGAAAGTACTAAATTTATTAGACATGATTTTTCATATCTTATGTTTTTCCAAGTGTAGTTGCATCTCTGTATGCTAGAAACTTAGGAAGGAGTCTTGGAAAACATAAAAATCTAGCAACTTCAAGTTGTAGAAATATAAGCATTAACGTATTACTATGTTCACATAATAGGTAATAATTTCATATTTATTTTTGTCATATTTATGGCTATAGTTTGCATTATATCTGCAAATGTTATACATTGTTTAGATTTAAAATTTAAATGCACATGTTAATAGATTACCTTTAATGTAAATATAAAAGTAGCCATATGGAAATAATGTTTTCATGCTTATATAAAGGTAAGTTTTCAATTGCAAAAGTATATACAATTAATATTGTGTAATGATCATGAATTAAATCAAAGGGTTCATCACAATTTTGATTTTCCTCAAAGTTTATTTCAATCATGGTGTTTAAATTTAAATTACATTAACTTTATATTTAAATATCTAGCCTTCAAAATTGTACATGAATGTAACATTATTTTAAATTGCTTGAGAAAGCATCTCTCAGAATATCTGATGTAGAATCTTTTTGAACAAATATAGCTTTGCAGAAATATTGCCTGAATTATAACTAGTACTGTAATTTTTCATATGCTAAAGCTATTTTAAATAAACAAAGACACAGTTTAATTGTTACCTTGGTAACTTTCAAAGACTGAACATCAACAAACATCCAATCCTATTCTGAAATAGAAAAGTTACCTTATTATTCTTAAAACATAAAAACATAAGGCTAGAATAAATCTTACATTTTAACATATGTATATATATATATATATATATATATATATATATTAACCCTTTCCCTTCATGATAATCATACAAGGATGAACCTTCTATTGAAAACAGATTCTTTTATCATGCATTAAAACCCAAGCATAGTTTTCACTGTCTTCCCTTCTCCTGGCTCCTCACCACACATCTCATCTTTCCTATGGAAACCTCTTTCAGAAAAGGTAAGTTCTCTGAGAGACAGCATCCAAAGTTGACAAATGAAAATACAGAAAGACGAGGCAAAAACATTCACATTGAAGCTGGACAAGGCAACCCAACAGAAAGTAAAACATCCCATGTTCAGGTAAAAGAGTCAGAGATATACCTTTTCCCACTGTTAAGAGTCATACAAAACCATGACCTAAGAGCCAGTGCATAAGCAGAGACTACCTGGTGCAGGCCCATGCAGGCCCCATTAACTTAGTGGATTCAGAGGGTCATCTCCAAATTTCCTTCATCCCCTCTGACTTGTATAATTTTTTCTCACCCTGCTTCCACAGGATTTCCCAATTATCTAGGCGAGGGATCTGATGGAGATCTCTGCCTTAGGCTCCCCCACAATATGATGTCTTGGCTGTCATGCCTTCCACTCCCATATTCTGTGGGATAAAAGCTGTCTGATGATTACTGGAAAATGCAACACCAATGTATAGATAGAGCAGAGTATCTTTAGAAATAATTTTACTTATTATTATCATTATTATTATCACTTTTTGTTTTGTTTGTTTCTAGCCTAGACTTCTGGTATCCTTCTCTGATATCTGTCCATCCAAGCTGTGTTTGGCATGGGCTGCTTCTCTTTTACAGAGCTTCAAGTTAAATAAGATATTTCTTGGCCACTTCAGCAAGTTTTTTGTCACCACTGCACAGCACATCTTGGAGGCAGGACAGATATTAGGTCAAAAGTTTATTGGGAATGTTGGTGTCCAAGTTTATTTTCCTGCATCAAAGAGACTAGAAATTTGGGGTGAATGCTCCATGCAGTCTCCAGCTTCACCTCTCAGTGTTTAATGAACTGTGTGAAAGTTGTCCTCTTCAATGTCACCCTCCTATTTGTTTTTCGAGGGCAACCTTATGTTCTAACATCATCCTAGGTTGTTTTAAAATCTCCATGTCAACCCCTGTCCTGGTAATCATTTAAGTGAATGTAATTGAGTGCAGCCACTGGGAGCCTTTCTTAGCTACAAGAGATGACCAATTCAGTCTCCATATCCTCCATTATTAGGAGGTCTCTAAGAATCACCTTCATACATTTCATGACATTCATTCTGAACTAGGATTTCTGCATCACCCACCAAAAGCCCCTGATTTCAGCTGTCTTTTCCTATGCTCTTTACCTTCAGCCCTTACACTTCCATCTCTCCCCACCAATACCCATTCCACTTTCAAAATGTATTCTGTTTCTCCTTCCGATGGAGATACATGTGACCCACCTTTAGATTTCCTCTTTGCTTACCTATCCAGGTCTGGGGATTGTAACTTGATAATTATTTACTTAATATCTAATATCTACTTATAAGTACATAAATGAAATATTTGCCTTTCTGGGTCTGTGTTAACTCACTCAGAATGATTTTTTTTCCCTAGTTGTATCCTTCTGATGACAAATTTTATGATGCCTTTTAAAAAAAATTCTCCATTGTTTTGACATATGAAATTTTTATGGTTGTTTTAATTTTCTGAATATTATAAATAAACCTTCAGTAAACATAGATGAGCAGGTGCCCTTTTTCTTTGAATATATATCAAGAGTGGTGTAGCTGGTTCTTGGGGTAGATCAATTGCCAATTTTTTGATGAATCACAATTTTGGTTCCATAGTGGACATAGAAATTCACAAATGCACCAAAAATTGTAAAGTGTTCTAGATCTTTACCAGCATGGGCTTTCACTTGTGTTTTTTATCCTAGCCATTTTGACAGGCATAAGACAGAATCATAAATTTAAGTTTTGATTTGCACTTCCATGATGGGTAAGGATATTGAACACGGCTTTAAAGGTTTCTTTGCCATTTGAGATTACTTTGTTGAAAACTCCCTATCAACATCTGTTCCTCATTTTTATTAGATTACTTAATTTTTTGTTTTCTGTTTTGATTTATAGTTTATTGAGTTTTTTCTATATTTTAGATATTATTCTTCTATGAGATGTGTAGTAGGTAACAACTTTTTTTTTTTTTTTTTTTTTTTTTTTTTTTTTTTTTTTTTTTTTTTTTTTTTTTTTTTACATTCTGCACACGGACACCTTTGTAAATTGACTATGTCCTTTGCCTTATTAACAAGACAAGCAATGAGGCAGTTACAGCTGAAGCTCAGGAGGTTTAAAAAAGACAACAGGAGGCTAAAGGAGGCTGAAAAGGCATCCTCTCAGGAAGTCACTCTTGAATTACTATACCGTACTGCTGCACTGAATGCTTGGGAAAAGCTTTGGACCCGGGTCAAAAATCTGTTGTAATTAGGTATTTGGTCCCAGGTGGCCAGAGGCCCAGACCCACAGAAATGCAGCCCCACACCCCTTAACTGCCCACCACTGTTGCTCAGGCCCCCCAAAATGACTCAGACTCTTATATTAACTTTATGCTGTTTGGTCTATGGCTCAGGCACATTGCTAGCTTGCTCTTACATCTTAACTCAACCCATTCTATTAAACTTTCCTGCCACATGGCCCATAGCTTACCTGTGTTTCTTACATGTTACTCCTTTGGGCTTCTGGCTCCATCTGTCTACTCCACCCTACTTCTCCTATATATGCTGATTTCTCCTCCTCCTTTATCTATGGTGCCTGTCATGGGCCAAAACAGCTCCTTTACTTAAAGATTGATATTTACAGCATACTGAAAGGCATTCCCACATCACACTATCATGAGGTTCCACTTATCAATTGTTGATCATAATACCCACAATATTCTTTATTAGTGTCCTGTACAGGAAATTGTTTCCTGTGCCAATGCAGTCAAACTTATTACCCACATTCTCTCCTATCATATTTAATGTATCTGGCTTTGATCCACTTTGAGGTCTTTGATTCATTTTTCTTGATTTTATGAAAAGTAATAAATATGAATTTCATTATTGTACATGCAGACATCCACCTTGATCACAACCATTTTTAAAGATGTTGTCTTTGCTCCAGTGTATATTTCTAGCTTCTTTATAAAAAATCACGTTTTCATAGATATGTGGATTCTGTCTCTCCTATTCATTTCCTTTGATCAGAATGACAGTTTTATGCCAATTTCATTTATTACATCTTTGTAGATTGAGGATTTTGGTGAAGATTGCCTTAAATATGTAGATTGCTTTTATTCAGATGGCAATTTTTACTTCATCAATCTTGCCAATTCATGAGCATGGGAGGTCTTTGCATGTATTGATATCTTCTTCAA
This sequence comes from Phyllotis vaccarum, assembly GCA_033318265.1. Classification (NCBI taxonomy): domain Eukaryota; kingdom Metazoa; phylum Chordata; class Mammalia; order Rodentia; family Cricetidae; genus Phyllotis; species Phyllotis vaccarum. The sequence continues at coordinate 63,353,744 of JARWLC010000010.1, forward strand.
TTTTTGTCTTCAAAGTCTAAAAGTGTATCATACAAGTATTTTGCCTGCTTGGTTAGGATAAACCCCAAATGTATTACGATACTTAAAGTTTCATGAGCATAAAAGAAAACTGGATGAAATAAAATGGGTGAAAATTGGAAAGAAAGACATCAAAGCATTATTATTTGCAAATAATATATGATAGTATGTATAAGTGACCTTGAAATTTCTACTACAGAACTCCTACAGTTAATAAATACTTTCTGCAACATGGCTTGTTATGGGTACAAGATTAACTCAATCAGGGTAACAACACAATTCACATAAGACTCAACTAACACAAATCTATTTTAATGGGTGAATGATATTTTCTTGGTTTCAGATATTATGTAACTTTGCCAATATTTGTTTAATTCTTTGGGAACACAAACCATAAGTCTAGCAGGACAAATTTATTAAAAGATAAATAAAATGACTTGCCACCATTTCATCAGATTTATATCTTCCTTTCTGTCAAAGAAAAAAAGTTACACTTCACAAAACCTTTCTGTATAGTGATCTGCCATTTTTAACCTTTTTCCAATTACCAGCTCCACAGAAACTAATAACTGTGGGGTTACTACACATATTGATGACTTTGTCTAGCTCTTCCTTTTCTCACAGTGCTTTAGATATCACAGACAGTAATTGTCTCACATTGATTCCTCATAAATTGCGTATTAAGGTATTTACATTCTCATTGCCTCTTGACATCACACAGGCTGTAGGAGATTCTTCCCATAGCTTTATAACTCTACTTGGTCTGCTTTCTTGTGGAACAGTGCCAGTTCTACCTTCATATTTGGTTTGAGCTCCTTAAGTATAATGGGCATCACATTTCCACACGTATGACTCATTTTCCACACGTATGACTCATTTTCCACACGTATAACTCATTTTCCACACGTATGACTCATTTTCTCACCCCTTTTTGTTCACTTCCCGACCAGTGAGTATTTATGATGAAAAAAATTAATAGAAGAATATAAATCTTATTGACTGAATTCATCTAGAAGTTCATGATTAAAGTACAAAGACTGTTCAACCAAAAAAACAGGATTGAATTTTGTATTTGTGTTAAAATATTTAATTTTAAAGTATTTAATATTTTATTGCAATTAGAGTAATTTGTTGCTATGAATAATAACTTAAATTCTGTATCTAATATATTTTTGTAATTTAAATGACATGTTTTTATATGCATTATATCTAATCACATCATAAAATTTTTATTTACCTTCTTAAAATAATTATTAGAGCAAAAAATGTAAACCTTTAAAATATATGGTTACATTAAAATTTCTCATTTGATAAATTATAGATTCTTATTGTGTGACCTCAACAAAAGTACAAATATCAGTTCTTCCTAATGGGACACAACAGTAGACCAATTTAATAATCTCACTATCATCTATGTACATGTTGTTCCATTGTATAAGTCAACTCATTTGTGTCTTTTATGTTCCAGAGACTCCTTTCCACTGGCATTGTTCTGAACTTCAGAATCTTCACATTAACATTATTCCTACATTATTTTATGTTTAATGTAAGATCTACCATTAATACTATTGTATTTTACATGATGATTACATCATATTTATTTTTTATAGATATATGGCTTCTTTATTATTACAATTTTATACTATGATCATTCAGAGCATGTGAATTATGGGAACATGATAAATTATCTTAAGAAAGTCTCAGTAGCTTGTCTCTGCAAATATGATTTAAGCTAGATGAGCATAGCCAACTGGATATAAAAAATCTCAAAGATCATCAATGATACACAAAAAACTGTAGGCACAGAAGAAAATCTACAAAGTGAAATATGATTTTACTAGGGAAAAGCACATTAATTGGTTGACCAGTGCAAATATTTTGGTCCATAAAACATATATAAATAAAGATAAGTTTATATAGACTGAGCAGGTCTATATAAGGTCTCTTTAAGAGAGCAAAGAATAATATAAGGGTAGGTTTGGACATAGAGAAAGAAAGGCATGCTGTAATTATAAGCTGAAATTATAAATATTTTACATAATTAAATATTTATGATAAAAATTAACACCAATCTATAAGACATTTTATATAATATTGATTATCTGATCATTGATATTATGTCTTTGTTTTTTGTTTATTACTCGGTGTTTAGATGATACTTAAAAATCTTTGTATATCTTTCTGCTCAGTTCTTATAATGCTAACAGTTTTGTTAGTTGATTGTTCTCATTCATTGAATCATTGAACTATAGCAGCATAGGTATAAAATAAAAAATCAGAATTTATTGCTTTTTACCATAATTTGTAATTTGTCTAATTCTCCCAATAAATGTTTCATTGCACCTCTTTATTTGGTATTTGTGTGTGGACATACACAATAGCCATAACATAGCAATGAAAGTTATGTGACAATTAATGGGAAATGTTTTTCTTCTGGTGCTATTTGTGTCTCAGAGATTGAATTTGAGATGTCTTTCTTAGTACAATGTTCATTTACCCAGAGTCATCTTGCTAAACAACTTCCACATAATTCATAACAGGTTTAAAATGTTAATGTTTTAAAGATACATATTCATTATATTTCTTTAATACATTTCAGAGTATTTTAAATAATATTTAAATGTTTAGAGATAGCCTAAATGATTTCAGTTATTTCAGTTACTTCTCCATATAATTCCCTATAAATAAGGTTGTTAAGACTTTTTTGACAGGTAATTCACAGCTCTTTATTTTTTGAGAACCTGAATTGTTTCCCCTTCTACTTTAAACAGAAATTACTTTTGATAACTTTTTACTTCCTCTTAACCATAAGATACATACACTCAATATTTGAATTCATCACATTGAAAAGATTATAAAATGTCTGCTATCAGTACATAGCACTTTCATACATTTTTCTAACTATGAAAAACAAAATAAAAATTTCAGGGTATAATTTGAAAATACTCTTTACATACAATTAACAGCAAGTAAATATTTACTTAGGTTTTTTGTTTTCAGTTTTGATTTTTTTTGTTATTTTCTTCTTTGAGTCTCTTTTTCAAATGAATCAGGAATATCTATCATCCCTTTTAGGAAAATTTTAACAAGTTTTTTATAAAGCAGTGCATTTTTTCTGATTTTGCTATACTTTAATTTTGAACACATCCTTTTTATCTTTTCTTTACTATGTGAGTAGAAGTATTTATGTAATGGAGAGGTGAGTGAGAAATGGTGAGGAATACCCAACTAAGAGAAAGATAAGCTGGAGGTTGACCTGAGCATTATATGACCAATAATAGAGAGTGTGAAACAATTACTGATCAAAAGTCATTTTCTCTGTAACAAATCTTTTGTTATAGTCATAACTATGAATTTCCCATTTGTATTATCACTTGAAAAACCCTCTAGTGATTAATCCTGAGCTAATTGCATATTATTATGCCTTATATTTGTTCATAGCTACAAAATTGAACATTATGAAGATTATCTACTTTCAGATTTATTTGGAGAATACTTATTGATATATTTGTACAAAAACTTCTAGAAATGTTCTTATATACTCATCAATAAATGTAAATGATCTACATTTGCTTTTCTACTAATGGAATGTTTAGAAAAACATTATTGTCAATGTCTCACTTTTGCGTGTTTCTATGTTTTTCCTACTAAGTATCAGAAACACGTGTTATTGCTGCTGCTAGTTTAATCCATGTTATTTTAAGTCATTTACTCTTTATATGTCACAGATCTTCTAAGTTTATCTCTTTTGTCAAGAATAATATTATTTTTTTCTATTAAGTATAGTTTGAGTCACAGATCTTCTAAGTTTATCTCTTTTTCAAGAATCATATTATGTTTTATCCTATTAAATATAGTTTGATTATTCCTTGACATAAATGTATGCCATTTAAATTCCTATCTTCTTAGATAGATTAAAAACATTTTGAAATCTTATGAGAAAATGTAAATGGTGGCCAGTTTTCTTCCTCAGTTTTGGACCTCTCAAAATATTTTAAAAGACTACCCAAAATTACCCAGTAAAAGTTATCCTCTGTTTATATTAATTGCCATTGTTTAAATATGTAATATCATCCAGAATCATGATTTTGAATACCACATTTCCAGGTCCTAGTGCTGTTTCTGGAGACTATGGAAACATTAGTCTTGCAACCATGATGAAAGAAGTGGTTTTAGTGACAGAGTGACATCCAAAGTTTGATTCTACTCAGAATTCTCTGCTTTATGAATTCTGATACAAGGTTTTTCCCTAATGTTAAGGACAGTATCATCTCACACTACTAGGTGGGTTAATCTGTTCTTCCCTTAAATTACTTCTTGTTTAATTTTTTTTTTCATGGTGATGTGAAAGTAACTAAACAGGAATAGGGAAAATTCTTTTCTGTTTTATCATCTTCTGATGCCTCAAGCCCTATTGATTCCATGGAATAACTCTTCTGCTTCTTTGGACAGTTTTGTGAGTTTTGTGTGTGTGTGTGTGTGTGTGTGTGTGTGTGTGTGTGTGTGTGTGTGTGTGTGTGTGTGTGTGTGTGCAACTATTATAATAAACAAAATTCAGGTTATTCACTTGGGAAGGGGTGGACCCGTAGGAGTTGGATGGAAGGTAGCTAGTACATACTGGAAGGAAGGAAATGGAGTGGGGAAATTGATTATTTATAATTTAATTAAAAATATATTTCAAATAAGTATCTTAACTGGGCATGATGCTCAAAACCTGCAATAGAAACACTAATAAGACTGAGATAGGAGTATCACTATGAATTGAAGGGCAGCCTGGTTTACATACTGAGTTACAACAATTTGAGCTACAAAGAGAGACCAATCTGAAATGAACCAATCAACCTATAAAGAACCAGACCTAACAACAACAAAGAAAAACATCCAGTTTGAGAGAAACTCATTAGTAGATAACAAAGAAATGCCAATGTGGCATCTAATATGAATTTATGGTGTACATTCCTTTGAAGGTTCATTGCTTTGTGTGTGTATGTGTGTGTGTGTGTGTGTGTGTGTGTGTGTGTGTGTGTGTGTGTGTGTGTGTGTGTAAAACAATTTGGTTTGGATGAAAATGTTTTAATTACTAACAAGTTGATTTTAATACCAATGGACCTTAGCATTCCTCTTAAAACAATGTTTGTGTGGGAATATAGTACTGTTGTATTATTTTTCTCAAAATATTTTTAGATACAGTAAATTACCTTTTAAAAGCTCTATTCTGCTAAGATAATTAGAACCAGGCCACACCTGCATGACCTTAACAGTACTTCCAAATGAGACTGTGTATTTTGCCAGTAGAAAATCTAAACAGGGAGCCAACTGAGGTGCCAATGAGATATGAGTAGTAGGCTCTGAAGCTTTGAAAAGAACATACATTCAAATTTCAGCATCTGGTTCCTACTTTTGCCAAATGGGCCTTGTTTGCATTCACAGCTGTTAAAGTGTTTTGTTGAAAAGAACAGACTAGGAAGAAGAAAGAGGTTGGTGAGATTCATGCCAGCTTCTGAGGGAGACAATGCCAAGCTAACATACAGTTTACACACAGGAATAATTTGCTTTGAAAATCAGTTGTCATTTATTAGAATAACAGAGGTACATAGTTAGCATGAACTTCGGGCTATAGCAGTCAGTGTTCTGCCTCATCACAAATTACAAATTATAATTGTGCCAATTTAATTAACACCTAAAAGGCAAATACATCTTCATTTGCTTCAAATAATATAATCTGACAGTTTAGATTGAGTTATTAGGGGCAGACTTTCATATAGTTTTCTAATAACACTTATTATGTTGGCTTTTATGAATTTATTAATAATTAAAGTACCTATCAGGTATTAGTCTATATGAAATCATAAATTACTAAAAACTGACTGAGCAGTATATGCATAAGTAAAAATGTTTCTAAAAAGTATATATGCATAAGTAAATATATGCATAAGTAAATCATATATGCAATAGTAAATATAAGCATAAGTAAAAATTTTTCTAAAAATTTTAGAAAATGTGCAGTTATTCCATGATATAATGCTTCAGAAGAAACACATTTTAAAATATTTTAAAAGTAGAATGTCAAGCTATTCATATCTTTATATAATCTTGTTAAATTACACCACTTATATTCTAGTAACATGAGCATTAATTAGCACAAAAAGCACAAAACATTAATTATATATATTTGTCAATAAATTCATTATGTTTCACCTATAATATTTCTGTAAAATTTGGAATAAACATATGGAACATGGAATTGATAAAGAAATGGCAGTCAGTGGCTTACTTGATTAATAAAGGTAACAATTTTCTGCCTTGCAATTATGAAGTATAATAACTAATACAAGTATTTGATATATGTTGAAAACAGGTAACCTGACATAAATATTAAAAGTTCAATAAATACATCAAAATGTTGAAAAATACTCCATTAATATGTAGCTTTTATATCATACTAAATCAATTAATTATTTTGTTCCAAAAGAAAAGACATTTAAATTGGAATCATTTATATAATATACATAATATAGCACATCTTCCAGGAATTAAATTCACCCTTTTCCCTTGAGAATAGTAATAGTTGACTAATTCCTCCATCTCTGCAGTCTGTGTTATTCCGTTTTAAATATAAGTGTTCTTTAAGGCACTATACCTCATCTCTAGTGTAAATGTCCTATAAGGGCATCCTGCTAAGCTTAAGAATCAAGAAAGGACCACTGACTTCATGTTCATCATCCTTTAGCTATTTTATTACTGTGGCCATAAGGGATTTGAATTTTTACAGTTGAAAATGCAACTTAAATTTCCAACTTAGAAAGGAAGCCAGAAATCTCTATATATTCTCTGACTGATGGTTTTTCTTCTGAAACTTTATGATCCTCTTATTTAAAAAGTTGTTTCAAAGGAACATCTAGTAAGTGAGATTCACTTTGCTTGTGATGAAGGAAGAGGATCCTGCTGCTTTCATGATAAAAAGAATAGATTTTTTTTTCAGTTGTAACTTTCTTTATCCTTTGTGATTAAAGAGTTTGTAGTGACCATAAGGAAGATTTACCTAGACTTCTGACAATAAAATTAATGACAAGAACCATGATAATAAAATAGGTTATTTTATCTACACAACTTTTTTTCTAAAATATTTTAACTAGTATTCTGTTTTAATACAATCTTTTAAAAGTCAATACCACGATTGAAGCTTGTTTTAAATACTTCTGATATTGACTAAATTGCATTATGCTTTAAATTGGCCAGAGGTATATAGTAAGTTAAGCATAAAGTTTAGACTATTGACTTGAATGCTTTCATTTGTAGTAAACTAAATCCAAATTGCATTTAATAACTGTAAAGTTATAATTGTTATAAAATCCAAATTTTGAAAGTAAGGTTATTCACACTGGTATAGCTCCTACATGACTCTAGTTGTCTGAGCTGCTTCTTGAATTCTTTCATGTTGGCAACACATTTCCTGCCTGAAATGCAAACTACCAATGTCCCAAGTGACAACAAGTGTGTATCAGAACACATTTCCAGGATGGTGTCCTGTGAGGAGACTCCTGAGTACTTGTAAGAAACCTCCACAAAACCAAGACAAGTGTCTTGTAACCTCAATTTCCTCAAAAATATTGAACTGTCCTTGGATTATGCTTTTGTGTCTCTCCCAGCCATAGCTGATGGGAGTGAGTTTACTTCAGAGTATTTGTTACAATGAGCTACTGTCGTTTATTTTTAATGGTTTGAATGAAGTTAGATATTGCATGAGACTTTACTTTTGCTAATTTATTGGCTCCATTGACCTTGTGCTCACTTCCTCCTCTAGAGTAGTAAACAAGCATACTTAAACCTTTCTTGAAGGGTAATCTATTCATCTAGATTTTTAGGTATTCTAGATCTAAGATAAACATAAAACGTGTGATTATAATGGCATCTCAGTAGTGGGCCAAATACCTGAATCAAAGAATCAAGAAAGCTCTAACATTTGCTCTTTTATTAATATTAAAAAGGAAGATCTGATACATACCATAACTACCTCATCAGCTTCCACCACACAGAAGTAAGGACTCCCAGGATGATGTCTTTGCACCGTACACATAACTGACCTTACCAGCATCTAATGCAGATTACTAAGGTATCCCCAAATCATCCACCATTTTACCATTCATATATGTATGGGTTCCTGATAACCTGGCATATACTTTCCTATCAAGCATGTACCCATAATGGTAACAAGGCATTACATGTTTCCGGTCTTATGGAAACTTCCATTGTTCCATGTGCAGTAACACTGGTACCTAAGAAGTCCCAAACCTCCTGCATCAAAGATATACTTTTACACTCAACATACTCACCCAAGGTAGGCATACAAGTCATACAAAAGGTCTCTGATACTCTTGTTCGTGCCAGAATTTCCTTGTCTAGAGTGTATGCTGGCTTTGAAGCCAAAGGTATGTTGCAATCACTTTTTTTATACTCTTAGATCTAGAATATTAGATAATCCTGTTGAAAAAAAATATTACAACCCACTGCAATTACACAATTCCACCACTGACTCTATATTCCCCAAAAAGTGAAATATGATTTGTTCCACCCACAATTGTTTTTCATGAGACTCTAAATACACCCATCTTGTGAATGTTATTATTATGCAACATATCTTATGAACTCTGGCTCTAAAGATCAAAAGCACATCCTTCAGACAAAATGTACTGTTCTGTAGCAGTGGGGTTTCTTGGTCTTGGGCAGCCAGAGGTCCAGACCCACAGACCTCCCTCTACTACGGCTGAGACAAACCCCTTATCCTTCCTCTGCTATGCAGGCCCCCAGAAATGATTCAGACACTTATATTAAATGTCTCCTCAAAAATGAATGAATATTTTTCATAGCATTGGCCACTAATAATAATACAGAATAAATTCAAATCCAGATAAATCATTCAAAAATGGTTATAAATATAACCCAAAGCCTCAAAAAACAAATAAATTCATAAACTAACCCAAAGATAATAAATAAAATACTCTTTTGAATGAAGTGGCTGAATAAAACAAGGAAGTCAATTCACAATATACATTACATTTCAGCAAAAGATAGAAACATGGAAGAAACAACTGAAATACTCAGAAAATGAAAATTATAATAGGACAAAAGAAAAAACATTAAACATCACCAGTAGAATGAAATATTCATGAAATTAGATCAATTAGTTAAAATCAGTAACATAAAAAATAAATCCCTATGAATAGAATATGAGGTGTGTATGATATTGTAAAAAGACTAAATTTAGGTACTATGAATGTCAATTTTACTTTCTATTCCTGTGATAAAATACCATACACAAAGAAAGTTTAATAGGAGAATTATTATTTATATTTCATAATAAATCATGCAGGGAAATCGGGGCAGGAACTCAAGGCAGAAACTGAAGGCAGGAAAAGAAGCCATTATCCCGGAGGATCACAACTTACTGGGATTCTTCCCATGGCACTTTTTGTTTTATTTTTAATACAGGATCTCTTTGTGTAGTGATGGACATCCTGAAGCTTTCCATGTAGATCATGATGCCCTGTAACTCAAGTGATGGACATCATGAAGCTTTCCATGTAGATCATGATGCCCTGTAACTCAAGTGATGGACATCCTGAAGCTTTCCATGTAGATCATGATACCCTGTAACTCAAAGAAATCATACTGCCTCCTCCTCACTGATACTACTATTAAAGATATGCACTACTTTGTCTGTCTCAGTGCTCTTTTAATATTATTAATTATAATTATTATTATTATTATTATTATTATTATTATTATTATTTAAATACATCCCAGGATTGGACCAAGGCATTGAAATTCTTACAATTGAATGAGTCCTTCTATTATTATTTATTATTAGTATATTAACTTATTAATCAATACACCCATTGATTAACTACAGATTAATATTGTTTCAGATGAGACAAAGGCTACCTATAAAGCTGAAAATTGAATTTTTTAATGTGCAAGAATCTCTCTTGTTACTAATTTTTGCAGCATGAGTGTGTATATTTGAAGGGGTCATGGAGGGAAATTTAGGTTTCCATAGTGAGAAGACAGGAGAGTCCATTGAAAAGGCTGCAACTTCATTCCCAGTGAGAGTCCATCCATATGCATAATATGTATATATAGTACTCACATAGCTTATGTCTATTTGTAAGTGACAATAACACCCTCCAATAAATTCAATAAATTTTCAGTCAGTTTTACTGACTGGCAGTCAATATTGTAACTAACCTTTGCCACTGATTGCTATGCAGGTCTGGTGGTCCAGCTGTAAATCCAGGCATATAATATTAAGGACAGATTTGGAGCTGTCTGATGTGGAGCATATAAAGTCTGAACTGACACAGATAATGTCAACTTAAATTATTATTTCCATTTCAGCACAGATTATAGGACAAGAAGACATAAATGGAAATTAAAAAGTAAATTCAACACATATTTCAAAAAGTATCTTTTCATGTGGAGAATAATAAATACTAAGAAGGGCCTGAAGGCAAAGTTGTTGAGGCAAAAATCAGGAATGTCATTTGAGAAACAATTAGATGTCATCCTTAGGGAAATGGAGTACTGAAAAGGATATGCCTTTATGGAGCAAATGACCTTTATTCTCTTTCCGAAAGTCTCTCATATTCTTATAATTCTAATGGTGAAATATTTCAGCAATTTGGCCTCAGGCAATGTCAATTCTTACCTGAATTATTCAACCCACTAGTTCAATGCTGAAGAATCTCATAGAGCTACAAAGATTACATATTGACCAGATGTAATTCGCAGTGTTGTTTGTGGGCACTTCTTTCACAGGGATGCATTCAGTCTGTTAGTAAAAAGGGCTTGAGAATAGAAGAGGCATCTTTCAACACAGTGTGATTGAAACATGGCTTAAATTGGAGAAGTGAAGCTTAATTAACTTCATTAATTAGAGAGAACATGGGAATTAGTTAGACATTTTCTTAGATATAGTAATTTTACCACATGGCTGGTTCTAGTGTAATGTAGCTCATATATTTCTGCTTTGCATTGTTTTGGACATGCAAATGTACTATCTCATGCTATTGATTTTTATTTCAAAGAGAATATTCTTGACATAAAAATGAGAGAATTTTGTCCTAAATTATGATGGTGATCAGTTCCAACAAGTGTGTATCATAATAGCATAGTTTAGAAAATGAGTGTGTGATACCAAATATATATATTGCAAATCTCAGTACATTTTAGGAGATCATGAAATTAGTATTATGAATATTTCTGGTCCTAGAGATATTTCACTGGGCACAAAATTCATGAAAAATAAAGGGTTATTATGGGAACTACAGTTCCTAAAATGATAGTTAATAAAGGAAAAGAGCATATTTTCTGTCTGTCATCTAAATGAAGTTCAGACTTCCTTCTATGTCACAGACTGTAACATGATGATGTTGAAAGAATATTTTAAACACTAAGGGAAGATCACAAGTTACACAGTTCTAAACAAAAGAAACTGAAGACATGAATAATTCTCAATAAGTTTAAATTAAGAAAGCAAATATTTTATGAATATTCAATCATGAAGTTTACCAAATTGTGTTTAAAAGTATATGACTTCATTATAATTCAGATATCTATAATATTCATATCATCTATTAATATAGAAATTATACCTCACATACCAATATAAATAATTCTATAATAATATAAAGCTTTAGCTTGTGAATTAACTAGTGAATTGTAAAATATAATCCAATGGTGAAAATATTTTATTGTCCCATACAATATGTATATACTAGGTTAGACAAACTTTCAAATTATTATGCAGTCATAGTTATGCTCAATATGATATTCTAACTAAATATTTTGAGTTAGAAAAATCACATGACATAATACAAAATCAACAAAACATGATAACTCAAATATAAAATACATACAAATACTTATTAAATTAAACCATTAATGATTTACAATATTTTAGACATTCACTTTAGCATAAAATATCATTTATCAATTATCTCAAGATTTTTTTGTATTTGAATAGTTGCAGATTCTTCGTGTCAAAGATATGTCTTATTTTTCTGGATAATAAATTTAGGCTCTGTTACATAATAATCATGCATCCTGACATTTACACTTGTTTACACCAATATCTTTAGCATAAGACAAAATATTTTATATTTTTGCAAGTATACCAAATAAATCTATACCCTTGTAAATACTGTTTCATTTATCTTTTAATATTGCTCTTTAACATCAGAACCTTATCAGTGCTTAAACGTTATGAGTTCTTTTTGCTAAAAACCTCAACATGATATAATAGTGAATAGTGCATTAAAGAGTGAAGAATGCTTGTCTTTATTTAAGATTAAGAAAAATCATGAATTTGTATAGCATTGCAAAATCCATTATTCTTCTATAATGACACATGGCTTACATATGATTTTAAGATTTTTTAAACAGAGATGAAATAAAGTCCTTGACTCTTCTTTTTTCTGAAGCTATGCAAGTTAGCAAGTGAAGATTCTAGAGTAGATAATTGGTTCTTGTCATAACAAAATACTTACCACAAAGGAGAAGTGAAGTATGTACTCTGTTACTATTACAGACTACAAACAACTTCTTTTTTGCATCAGAAATCTTAGCAGATAGAGAAGGAAAGTGTCCATAGAGGAGAAAAAAGAAACAGAAGTTAATCAAGCCCTAGAATATTTTTCATGATGGTCTCTGAATTTCATAAGTCTGTCACAGTGTAGGTAGAGCATTTGTAAAACACAACGCGAAAGCATTTTAGTAGACTACAGAGAAATGAAAGATATATTTCCAGTATTTTTGGAGTGAGGAAACAGCACATTGGTTTTATAGCAGGTGTCCAATCATTAGGAGCTATTAGCATCAGTATGTATTGATGGTGCTCACTTTTTGAAATCAGGTTTTTAAATTTTCTTACTGTAGAGTATTAAATAATCTTGTTCAAGATTTTTATTGTAAACATGCTATTAATTTTGTCAAGTAAATTTTATTACCCCTCTGAAATGATATTGTATAATTTTAGTTCTTGAATGACAAAGTTTTATAATAATTTTCCAAATATATAATTAACAAATCCTTGGTTTGCATAATTTATTTAGTTTTTGTCATGTTATTTTTGCATTGTTCACTTTATACTCTGAATTTTTTAAAATTACAGTATAATAATTACTATTATTTCTATGTCTAATTTATGTAGGATTAAGATTTTTATAACTAATCTATACATTTCTTTATAGAGTTAAGTTTTTTTTTTTTTAGAATTTCATAAATGAGTAACTTATATCATTACTCCCACCCAATTCCTGATATAATGCCTCTTGTGTCCTAAAAATTTCTGCCCAAAGTCATGAATTTTTCTTCTGAGTTTGGGAGAAAAATGAGGGATAATAGAATCTTGCCAACTGTGGGTAGAGCAGCACTTGCTGCTCCTGTGAGAGTCCTATCTAGTTTCTACCAAAACTGGATGGATGGTTCTCTCACCATCTCTGTTGTAGTGTTCATTGTCCATTTATCATATGAGCATTCAAGATATTGAGATTCATTCCCGTCACTCACCTTAGAGTCGTTTCTCATTGAAAAACATGAGCATGCAGCTGTCATGAGCCCTCTCACACATGTTCCCTCCTGTAGGCAGAGTTTCTCTTAAAATGCACTAATCCAGGATTAATATTTATTAAAATATAAACCAACACTCACAATACAGGTAACAGCTTATATTGACGCCTGAATAGGGACTGGAGTATCTGAGCGATTGACGATGGATTCCAAATCGATCTCTCCAGCAGTCAGGAACCAGGAAATGGGTCTTCCCAGGGTCCCAGCAGCCCCTTATCAATGAAGTTGGCCACTCCCCTTCAGGAGCCCGGGACCATGGGTAAGCATCCTAGGATCTTATCAGCTGACACCCAAATCCCACCACATCTCAATCCCACCACACCCTCCCAGTCATATTACCAGGAAAGAACTGATTCTTTAGAGGATATTTTTTTTTCAAAGTTCGTACTAATATTGATGCTCAACAAAAACTGAACATTTTCCTAATGAGCTGGTGACTGGGCCTCTGGATCTATGCTGATATTCATGATAAGATAGGCAGTTTTTCCCACAGGGCAAAGGGAGCAGAAAGTTGCTACTGCAACTGCTTTTGTGGTTCTTTGGGGTCTTGTGTCTGATATTATCTTGTGTTTCTAGTCCCACTCATCTTACTTGTTCTTACGACTATTTCTATGTGCCTTTCTTCTTAGGTGATGTTGTGTTTTGCCCTGAGCAAAGGTTATTCCTTTGTGAAAATGACAACAGAATTTTATTAAACAACGTCTGATATCCTTTGTCCATTTTTTTAAAAAATACTTTATTGTGGCCTCTGTTGGAAGTATCAGTTCCACTGTGGATTGGTGTAGTTGAGAGCAGATTATCTTCTGGTGAAGTGCTGTTAAAAAAAAAAAAAAAAAAAAAAAAAAAAATGTGGTTTCCCTGTATGTTCCCAGGGATCATTGCATACCTTTGTCAGCTTTCTCTAGCATGAATATTCTTTTAATTGGAATGTATTGTGGTATTGCAACCGTATTGCCACTGCTGAACACTCAGACTAGCCTTTCGGCCACAAGCAGACAACTGTCTACTGGAGGATGACAGATGGTCAGAGCACTGTACCAAGGACAGAATCACTACTGCTTCTCATTTGTGCAAGCAGAAAGTGGCAAGATACTCAAGGGAGGGAAAAGTATCCCGGGTTAATTTAAGGGCTGAGTTTGTTTGCGCAGCCATTGATCCTAGAAGCTGTCTTTGCAGTAGATAATAACATACCATAAATTAAATTTTTTTTTGAAGTAGGGGACATTTGGGATGTTTTCTATCACTATGCTCATCTGAATAAAGAGACTTTAGGTAGAGGAAGAAAAATTACACATAAACTCAAGACTAAGGAAGAAAGATCCATAAATGTAACTTCATGGACAACTGTGGAAGACAGAATACATTCTATGTTCCAAGAGATACTGTGTCAAAAGCCCCCAATAGACATGTCTCAAGATTCAACAACATAGATTTGAATTTTTTTTATATAAAGTTGATCAAGACTATGGAAAACAACATTTTTATATTTTTCATTTATTTCATTATTTTTCAATCATCTCATACTTGATTACTGTATTTACAATACACTGTATGTATCGTCTCCCAACTTTAACCTCTTCTATGCCCCCACATTCCAAGTATCGTTCATTAGCTTCTCTTTAAGTATCATTTAGGACTGACCACTTGGGAATACACAACCTAACAGGAAATCATTCCAGGAGAAGACTGATTGTCCTTAAGCTATTGCACAAAACCTAATTCATATTTTAATAAAAACCTGTAGCCAGATATTGGGAAGGAGCTGAAAAAAATCAGAGAAATAGAGTAACAAGCCACAGTAACTTCTCACCCACCAAACTCATCAGGCCTGTCTTCCTGAATCTCCAGACAGGGTGCTTCTGAGTCCTCAGCCAAAATAGGAAGGGGGTGCGAGTGAGGGGTTGATCTCCTGCCTCATTTCTTTCTCTGGGCAGCTATGCCATTATCTTGTTGTACTTTCTACTGCTGAGATTAAAGGCCTGTGTGTGTGTGTGTGTGTGTGTGTGTGTGTGTGTGTGTGTGTGTGTGTGTGTGTGTGTGAGGGTGTGTGTGTGTTTCCCAACTACTATGAGCAGAACCCTGGGAACCCAAGTGCTTGGATTAATGGTGTGTGTCACCACTCTTTGAAATCTATGGCTAACTATGTGGCTGGGCCTACCCTCTGTTATTTAGGGAAACTTTATTAAATGTACAATATATCACCACACAAAGCCATAAATTATTTACAGTTATTGATTTAAGGGTAAGGTTTTGTGAAATTTTGTTCAACAACTTTGTCAATTAGTTTTGTCATCATGAATATCTTAGTTAGGCAGCCACAAAGTTGAGATTCTCTGAATGCAACTTTCTGTTATATACAGAAGAAACAATCTTTTAGCCGTAGTCCAGTTTACTTACTATTAAAATTTCCTGACATCATGTTGGTGGTTTTCTGTGAGCCTTGGTCATAGGGGTTGTACTGTTAACATATCAATAATGAATTATAAGCCTATTTTCATTAGTTCCTTGCATTTTGATCCATTATGACTTTTTTTACTGCTTTCCAACTATTTCAAAAAGAAACTTACTTTTGCAGAGATGAGAACCACACTTATCTTTAGTTATAAGTAACAAGAACATAGAAAAAGGGTATACTGGTTTTAGAAGATGGAAGTGGTCAGTTTTTCTCTAGAATCCATGACCTCACAAGCCCTTGGTGAGGGCCTTAAATTTAGTTAGATGGCTGTTGGTAGTTTTCAAGATATCAAGATCAACATGCCACATGCCACTAACTATTGAAAACCAGGGCATATCTTCTCATTGTGGTAAATGTTGTAGTTTTTACACTTTATAAGTAGGAAGGACTATTGATTGTTTTCTTTCCTTGGCTGATTGTGAAGCACCTGAGGTTAGTGTCAAGCCCAGTCTTTGAGGACAAAATTTCTAAGTGTGTTCCAGCTTCATTTTTCTAACCAATGTGTCTGAAATCTGTGCTGGCTTCAGCAACAAGGTCTTTACCTTAAAGTTCTTGGAAACAACTAGGAACAAGAGAAAATAGTTCAATTTTATTCTAACACTATGAACATGAGATAGCATCAGAAGTTCTATGTTTAGTGTTACTTTACCACCCTGTCCTACCCCAGCTACAGATATGATTCTGAGATTCATTTTCCTCTAACTCTAACTGATACCCTATGCTTTGAAGTTTCAAAAACCTCTTTGATGCCCTCTGTCCTCCAGTCCCTTATTTTACACTTTACCACTGTGTTTATATGGATTGTAGTTTTCAAAAAGCAATTCATATTTTTCTTACTCCTGAAAGAGAGGCAATTTTCACCATAGCTGTGTAGAATATTTTAAAGGAATCAAACTCTCTCAAGAGAATTTTTCTAAGGAAACAAGGGAGTGCTAGAGAAGTTTTGATGAACATATACAGAGATTCAAGACTTCAATATTCAATTTGCAAAAATTAGGCGGGTGATGAAATAAAAAATAATAATACATTCTCAGGAACATTTGTACCTTTTTGAGGATGTATTACTACAGTATTGTAATTATCCTGTGTACTCGCACGTTACAAATTCTGTTTGTTCCAAGATAAAGAGCAAAAATATAACATTTTATTCTTACACTTTCAAGTACCTAAAAATATTATTCGACATATTCTGTGTATATTGTATAAACTTTATACACATACATACATACATGTACCTACCTATGTTATAATCACTGGTATATAACTTGTCCTCTATATAATAACTAAAAAATTAATTCTTACACATTGTTTTTTATCTTGATATTGGCAAAAACTAATTCATTCATTATTGAGTCTTAATAGGTGGTAAAGAAAGTTTTTTGCTGTACTGAGTTCCTGGTATAAAGGTAAGTTCAAGTCTCTCACTGCTTTCCAATTCATAACTATATTTTAATTTTAAAACATCTGCTTTTTCAATGTTTCATATTTCACATAGATAATTTTCTTGTAATCTGCATGGTTCCCAATGGAGTCACCAGAAAAAATAGTAGACCTACTCCTTTCTTGCCTAAAAACACATGTATTCTCTCTCACCTCAATCATTCTAATCATAGACTTTATTAACTGGAACATTGTATTCTAATAATTAGTACAAAAGTAAAAGTAAATCTAGAATAAGATAATTAAATGACAAGGAGTAAGGGAGTTTAGAATGTAAGGTATTACCACGTGTGATTTACAAATAGAGGCCTAATCTACATTGAAATAATCTACATTAGAATTTTTCTAAGTGTATACACACGTGCACGCGTGCACACACACACACACACACACACACACACACACACACACACAAAGGAATTAAAATGGGAACATGATAAGATACAGAAAGTAATTTCATAACTATATATTTTATGGCATGAAGTGCAGTGCCTGGAGAGGCCTTCTAGAATCCTCTGTAATATCACAGGCTATTACTAAGGATATTGATTAGTATCCATAACCTGATATCAATGCTCTATTGCAAATGATACAAATTACATATGAGACTGAACATAAAGAAATGAAGATTCTGTCACAGTATAAGCTTCACCTCAACTGACTAAAGTACTTGAGAAGGCACTTTTCATGATACCAGAGAAAAAAAGTTTAATTTCACAATCACCGAGGTGCTTACCCTCTTACCAGAAATAATGACATGCCTACAAGAAATACTGAAGCAATGGTCTCACAAAAGTTATAAGAGTAATTAGAATTTATTGTATTTAATGCATATTCCATGAGATTTTACTCAAACCTGAAACTGTTAGGTTGTCCAAGAATCTGACATTAGCTAAGTTATGAGACTTGTTCAAACCTATTGCTATGATTCTGCTAAAGGGTGACTGAAATAAAAATGGCTACTGATACATTATTGTTTCACAGTTGGTCCATCACGGTAACTAGTGCAGTTTCTTCTTGCAGTGTGTGGAAATTACCACAGAGACCAAAAACTGGATGTTGTGCAGTGAGATAGAGATTTTGAATTGCTCAATATTAAATGGCAAATGTTTTCAAGCCTCCTCCATTAAAGGTTCAAGTATCTATGTTTGAGAGAAAGTGGAGAGATTGAAGAGATATGGTAGTAAATGAATCAAAGAAAACAGCATATCATAGGCACAATAAAAATGATTCACATATCAACCCAAGGAAACTGACAGTATGTTCAAAACCTGCAAAGGTTCAAGCCAGAGAGAAATCTCAGAACATAGATGGGAAAGTGAAAGGAAATTCTCATAACCAATAAAAAATATAAAAAATACAAAGATGGAGAAAAAAATAGATGGATATCTTGATAGAGGAAGCCAACGTGGGGTTGGAAAGAGACTGGGTGCAAGGAAAATATCCAAGAACTCATCATATTTCTGACTAGGTCTCCAACTAATAGTGAAGGGGGTGCCTAAACAGGACTTCTCCTATAATCAAATAAATAACTACTGTAAGTGTCATCACAGAACCTACATCCAACAAGGAATAGAGGTGGAGATCCATGGCTGAGCACTGGGCAGAGCTCCTGTTCCAGCTGAGAGAAGGGGAGGAGAGTCTGTACAAGCAAGGGAATCGAGATTATGAGGAGTAGTCCCACAGAGATGGCTGGCTGGAGCTCTGGGGAGCTCACTGAATAAAGAACAGCCACTGGAGAATCATTGAGAAAAGGATCTAGGCCCTCCAAGGATAGACAACTGTCGATTGGCATGGGCAGTATGTGGAGCCTCCAGGGGTGGGATTAGACTGTGTTCCTGTGACACCAGCTGGCATCTTGGAGCCAATCCCTGTAGAGAAACACCTATATATAATCTATATCCAAACTGCTTTGCACAAAATTCCTAGCTGCTACTTATGAAGAGTTTACTGTGTATAAACTTCTATACCTAAAAAAGTAAACTTAATAATGTCAAATGATATTTTGTTGTACTCATAGACTGGTGACTACCCCAGTTGTCATCGGAGAGCCATTATCCAGTAACTAATGGAAATAGATGCAAGAGACACAGAGATAAACATTAGGCCTCCTTGGGAAATCTGGCTGTGGAGGAGAGGATTCCTTGAGCCAGAGAGTTCAAGATCATCATAAAGAGCCACCCACAGATTCAGCTAATGGGGCTCATAGTATCTAACAAAGTCTGAAACCAAAACCCATTTATCCTGCTTCATGGGACTGATCTGGGCACTCCACATATATGACAATTGTATAGCTCAGTCTACTTGTGGGACTCCTAACAGTGTAAGCAGATTTGGATGAAAGAGATTCATCCATACTTTGCTTGTGGCTAGGTGGAAGCAATAAACTTCTGACTACAAGAAAAGAACCATGTAATCATCTCATTACATGGGCAAAAAGCCATTTACAGCAAACCCATATCCAACAGGAAGTTAAATGGAGAGAAACAGAAAGATATTTGCATGGAATTTATAATCTATCCTATGTGGATCATTTGTCCTTACTACATTTGCCACTGTTTTTGAATGTCACTCAAAGATAAATAGTACAAACAAGAATAAACATGGATTTATTTCTGGGCTTTTTATTTTGTTCCACTGTCTTCTATTTTTAAATCTGGAAGCAACGGTGATGACCCAAAGAGTAAAGTACTTGCTGCTTATTGGTTCATTTCAAAACAGCAACGTGGTGGCTCATAATCATTAGTAACTTCAGTTTAGGAAATTTGATACCCCATGACCTCTGTAAGTTTGCAAGGGGTGCATGTACGTATTATGGTGACTAATGTGTATACATATAAAGATAAATCTTTAAATATGTTAACTAACTTACTTTATGTTTTATAATTCATTTAATAAAAAATGTATTCTACTTTTCATACATGTTTATAACACATTGTGGCTATCATGACCACACACAAATTTTTCCTATCTTCTTCCAAGCACTAAAGCTTGGAATCAATTCTCTGTCCCATACCCATGCCTATGGCAGGTGGCTCATTGCAATGCTACAATGGTCAGTGGTCTGACATGTGGTTTACCTTTTTTTAATATTACCTTTGAAATGCCCATGTATCAAATAAATTTCTAAATATAACTACTCAAGCTACCAAAACTAGCAATAAACTTAATGACCAACATAACTTAATTTGCTTTTAACAGCATGCAAAGCACTAGCCTGGAGAAACAGTTGGTGGGTTGTTTCCATTTCCAGCCCATTGGCATACAGGAGATACATTACAGATTAGGAAGCTAACTAATTAGAAGTCTAACTTTGGTCAGGAGGTTGTAAAAGATCATCTAGACTGTAATCATTGTGTTAAATACAAAGGAAACAGTTATAAGAAAAAGGCCTAGAGACCCACAGCATTGGAAAATATTAGAAAAGGTTTGCAAGGTCTAATAAGGTTTCTGTTGCCAAATACCAGTACTGGAAAAAAACGAATCAAAAGTGAAAATAAAAAAAGACTAGCATTAGATATAACTACTAATTTTCATGTTTATTCAGTATTTTATAAGCTATTTCCTTTTCTAGCTACAGCCTAAGTATCACAGCTAATGAAAAAGATTAATGTATGTTCATATCACTCATATCTGCACTCATGTATATATTTGAAAAGACAAATAATTAAAGGCAAAGAATTACACAAAATAGTCTTTGCTGCAAAACGGAGCTTCTATGCTGAACAGTGAGAGCTGCACTTACTTGTGGAATACATATCTGAAATGGTTGGAAATTATAATGGCTTAGTGATGTAAGAGTAGTCACTTTTCCTCTAAAGTCTATGTCCCCACACTTCTGAGGTACTGTGTTAAGACAAGGTTTAGCTGTACCCAGGGCATATCAGCAATAAGGTGCACTAAATAAGACTTAAAAATAACAACACCAATTAAAATGTGAGCCGATGAGGGATTACTTACAGGGCTTCACCTCTCAAAGAAAATCTAGAGGCAATTAATTATTTGTTTCAAGGAGAGGGGAAATTAGTTTTATTTAAGCATAAGTCTCATGATAGGTTAGCCAATCCCAAGAGGATAGCCATAAAAACATATTATCAACACTAAGTGATCTCAGAAGATTGCATTTATCAACTTATAAATAAATATGTTAAATAATTTTAATTAAAAAGTAAAAAGTTATGAACTTGGAGTATAAAGAATATAAGAAAAACTACAGAGAGGAAAAAGAGAAGGAAAATGAAATAAATGTGGTATACGTATATGAAATTCTGAAAAAAATTAAAAACTAACACAAAGTGCACATTTAATTGAGTTATTTCTAAGGAAGAGGAAATTAACTTCCTGTATTTACACTGAAGATCGAAGTCATCCAATTTCAGGAAGCAGGGAATTTAATTGATTTTAAAAATATCTATTTATTTTACCTATAGTGCTCTTAAATCATTTTAATTTAATTTTTTCATAGTTTATATTTTAATTTTTGTCTTTAATATTTTAAAATCTTAAATTCACATGATTAAAAATTTTATATTAATAAAATAAAATCTTTGAACTCAGTTATTCTGCACAAGTATTGTCATTTTCAAAGTATATTTTATGTCTAGCTTACTCCTCTATAAAAATGCATTATACAAATATAGAAGTAAGAAATGATATCTTTAAGAACAGCATCATTCATGGATGCTAAAAGAATAGTTTTAATTGTGAAAGTGACAGGACCTTAAATATATTTCAATTATTTTTTAGAGATACTCTTAGTTAAAAACATAAGAGTATGCAAAAAATGACAGTTTTTCAATGAATAATAAATAGATAGATGTTTGCAAATAAACAGAATCAACATGGGTGATATTCATATGCAGTTTTGTATGCGGAACACATTTTCCAGAAGAAACTAAGATAACAATCCAATTAAGCTGTTCCTATATGCAAATGAGAAATAGCAATAAAAGTAACCTGAGTAAGGGATAACTACCAAATAAAATAATGTATTTCTTCTGCCATGTCAAACAAGTCAAATCATAAGTTGTCAAAGGAGCAAGAAAGATTCAAGTGATGAGCAGCTAAGGGAAATTACCTAGGAAAACTTATGATGATAGACAGTATTTGAATATTAGCAGAAAGCTGTATCAGCACTTCACAATTAAAAATTCATTATAACTTTCAAGACTAGGATAACATTTAGTAAATAGAAGCAGCAAGTGAGAAATTTGAATGGGAAATTTGAAAAAAAAAATCAGTGTTTAAAGTAGTATACCTCAAAATTGTAACTCATAAATATTTATACTCTGATACCTTTTCCACTGACTAAATCATGAAGCCATGAGACATGTTGAAAATATTATTAGTATCATGTTATTTATTTTAATTATATCCTGTAATTTTAGTTAAAATAAAATGTTTAAGTAAAATGAAGACAAATATTATCTTCAAATTCTAATTCTCCCAGGGAAATACTTTCAGTTTCTACCAGGTAAATACAGTATCATCTAAAAAATAAGTTTCCTGTTAAATATATCTCATAGACTTGCCATTTCAAGAGGGTGGAATTATTTTGAAATGTTATAGTTCCCAGTAGATAGAGATGGTTTACTAAAGACAAGTCTTTTTTTGAGATTGTAGGTAACTTGGCTCTGTCTAGTATCTTCTTCCACAGGAAGAAGATTACACTGTGACCAGTTGTTTTATAAGCCCACTGAAATAGGTTTAGGCATAACTATCCGCAATCTTTAATTGATATGATGAGATAAAATCTCAAGAAACTGTGAACAAAAATAAATCATTTCTTCATTAAACGGCTTTTGTCATCTCTTCCATCAAAATAATAAAGCAAATAAGAAATTAGCCATCATATCCACTATTGAAAACACAATTATAAATATTAGTCAGTTTTACATTTAAAGACTAAAAAATCTTTATGGAAATTTAGTTTGAAATTTATTTACAAAACAAATAATTGCAAAATGTTGATTAATTTGGAAACAAAGGTTAATCACAATGAAAAGACAGATTTAATAAAATGTTACTCTTTCTAATATCATGAGATTAAAATCCTTCGGAGATTATGCCAAATAGAGACTGATTTTTCTACAAATAATGTTTGAAAAAAACTTTTAATATGCTACTTAGATTTAATTCTCAAGAAGATAGAAATAGAATCCGAATTGTTCTCTCTTGAAAGCTCAGATTATTATACAATGCTAACTTCGCATTACGTAAGGAACTAATGTTTTTAACATGGGCTGAAATTAAACCACTTAGAAAAAACTTAAATTAGTTGTTGGGCTAATAGCTCACACCTCTAATTTAATCTACCACTCTGTTTTAAATCTTGGCTCTATTTTTTGGGTACAAGGAAACTAAAACACAGCCATTAAGAATTAGTTTTAAACCAACAATAGTTTTATTTTATTCAAATACCACATAATTATTATAAAGCATACATACCTATCTTTCAATTACTCAAAATACGGTGGTAAATGTATTTGCCATGTAGCCATGCAAAGAATGAAGTAAGGTTTGGCTTTCATGGACACTGAAATAAAAGCAAAACACAGCAGTTTAATATAATGCAGGCATTATTTTAGAGAGCTACAAGTAAAAAAGTAATTCTGGTCGTATATTTCATCTCAGTGGATGTACCTTTGATAGCTTACTAGGGTAAAGTTTTGGCAAACTATAATGTTCCTGATTTTATTTATAAATTTTATATTTAATATAAACATTTGAGCCATTAGCCTTGAATAAAACTAGCCCTCAAGTATGTACTTTCCATAAATATCAATAAGTCAGTCCAGAACAGTTTGCTGTAACTTTTAAAATACATTAAATTTCATGTTACCTTTATGGAGAATGTCATTTTATTTAAATATAATTCTTCTAATGACTCTTTTTAAAAAAATCTTGGTTAACCAAATAGAGATCATTCCTCAATGTCATATCTAAACTAAGTAAATACATATATACATAAATCCATAGAACCTATGGGGCCCAATACTCATTAAGATAATCACTTTACAATGATGTTTGATTGATCATTTCAAACACCTTTGTCCCTCAAGAGTTGTGTCATTGTCCTTTGACTTCCCAATGCTAATCTCTCCTGTGACTGCGCCTCAAGGACTGTGAGGCTCTTGTACAGAAGTCACTGGAGCTACAGCTGCTTGTAAAGGCCACAGTTCCCTACTACTATTCAGTGAGGAAATGAGAAACATGAGATCCTTTTCTTTGTCATCAAATTTTATTCTAGAAGGAAAGCTTGATAAATTCCATTTTTAATACATATATCAGTCTAAAGAAATTGTGATAAACAGTAACAAAAGCAAGTGTGTTTATTCCCTGATAAATAGTCCTAAGGAAGCTAAGCAAATATTCAAATAATAACAGACAAATGGTAATTATTTCCTAAGCATTAATTGTGCCAACCTTTGTTACAATTGGCATATATAGGATTTAGTTTTTATTTGTAATAAGATCTAAATAGAAAAATTAAATATTGGAAGGCTTTCTTCTATATTCCATACAGATTCTCTGTTTTATCTGTTAATTTTCTATGTACTTGAAGTGCTGGGGATTGCGAATACAAAACACCACCTGCAGTTTTATTTTATTCCTAAATAACCTTCACTTATGATTTTAAATACCACCTCAGAGGGAGTCTCTTAAGGAGAATGTCGTCATTGTCATTCCAGGAAAATAGTATGGCACTATTTACTAGTGATGTGGTTCACTACTATAATAAACCTAAATTCAATACATACTTTTTTTTTTGAGTCTTAAATGCTTAGTATTAATGTAGAATAAAAGCTTACTATTTGATTGGCATATGTTTTACCTTTGTCAAGAAATGCAATTTAATTAACCTTGGGCATTTCTCCTTTATGCTTTATTTTATTTATATTCTGTGATCTCACTGAATGTTTTCAAGCCTAATCATAATCTCTTAGATAATTATTAATGTGGATTTTCTTGAAAACAATATTAGCTTATCTTTAAGTTTAGTGCTTATAAAATGCTCACAGATTTTAAAATATCATGCATAATACAACGAAAATGATTTTCTTTATGCACACCGTATTAGGATTAATAAACACCTTAATCGCTACTGTGGTTTAAGTATTCTAGTATCGTCTGTGTGCTGACAATTTAATCTAAAAAGTAAATGTTAAAGGTGAATACTTTAGGAGATGAATAAATAATGGAGGCTCTGTCCTCATCAGTTTATCAACGGCATTACAATAAGAATAAGATAAGCCTGGGATGAAGACTCTCTCTGTTTGTCTCTATGTAATGCTCTTTCTTTTGTGTGTGTGTGTGTGTGTGTGTGTGTGTGTGTGTGTGTGTGACTGACTGCTACATTATACCACTTTTCACCAAGCGACCCTAACAAAATTTCCTTAAGAAAAGTGGATGTTTCCGTCTTTACCTCTTTACAATCTAAAATAGAAAAGTCTCTCGTCTTAACAAGTCATTCAATCTCTTGTATTACTTCACTATGAATTTTATTAATTTATGCAAGCATGATTATCAGCTAAGTAATTACAATACCCTGAAACTGAGGTACGACTTTCTAGACATGCCTGAGCACCACAGAAGTGTCCTATGCTTAAGAGAAAAATAAAATGATCCAAGGTAAACAAAACAGGGGAGACATGGAAGTAATCCGAGGAATAATACCTGGAAGGGATTTCAGGGAGGAACAAGAAATTGATGTGAGTATAGTCAGCTGTGTCCCACAGCTGCTTGGTCCCCCAAAATTGTACAGAGACTTTTTAATTACAAACTGGGCTATGGCTCAGGCTATTACTAGCTAGCTCTTGCATAGTAAATTAAGCCATTTTTATTCATCTATGTGTTCCTATGTGGCTACTGGCTTACAGCTTTCGCATCTTGCATCTTGGGAAGTTGGTTCATGTCTCTTAGATGCCAATTCTCTTCTCCTGACTCTCTGCTTAGATATGACATCCTGGTTGTAAGTGGTCTTGCAATAGAACAAAACAGCTTCTTTATTAATTAATGGTAGTAATACATTTTCAAAATGAGCAGAAGAATCTTCATAAAACACTTCTTTCTGTTTTATTTTAATTAAAACTCAATACAAACTTTCCTAATTAAATCATTTTACAGTTTCTACCATTTATTTCAGCATTAGATATAGTGACTTATTGATTATTTAGAAAATGACCAGAAATTACAGTTTATATTTTCATGTATTTGAGATCACATGCATTTATATGATATGCAGAGTATAAATATGATAGTATTGATATATGTTTCTTGATCACAAAATTAAGGTAGTAAAATACAAAAAAATTATACAATGATAAATTATTTTAATGTAAAAATAATGAAATGTAAGATACTAAAAGAATGTAAAATATTTCCCATTATCCATATCCATTGTATCAGAACAAGTTGAAAATTCACTTAAGTATTTTTTTTTCTGAAATAGCTTCACATATTCTTTCAAAGACCTAGATTCTTTTATAATTCGCTTTTTTATTTTTAAAAATAAAATCTAAATTAAAGGGTTAAAAAGATGACTCAGTTGTTAAAATACATGAGACTTCTAAATAAAACCGAGGTTCTCAGCAAGCACACAGTGACTCGTAAACAGTAATTAAAATTATTGCCCCCATTTCTAATATTCCGTGGCCAACAGGATTCATGTTACTCATGTATATACAGGCATGGAAAACAATAATACACATAAAATAAAATAAATAAATCTAAAAATAATTTAAAGCATAATGAAATGGAAGGATTTGTTTAGAAAAATTAAAATACACTCATGTTATTATAATAAAAAGTACTACAAAGTATTACAATCAAATTGTATTTTTGATTAATATAATATTTTATGACAATAGGAAGCACACATCTTAAATAAATATTATTATCTTGAAAGATAACTGCCATATTTGGTAAAATATATATAGCAACTTTTTGGTATAATGTTATCTAAATTTTAATGGGCTAGTGCTTCTAGTTAGTAATATTTTTTGTTGTTAAAAACATGTTTGTAAGTAGAATGATCAATATTTAAAATAAATGCTGATATTTTGCTGCCTTGGTAAAGTGGCAGTTAGAGCTTCTCTTCTAATATCTACATATATGTGTGAATCAACAATTAAGGAACAAATTAATGAAGCATTACATAGAAGGGCTTTGAGGGAGGAAAATGAAGGGAGAAATGATGCAATTAAAATCTAAAAAAAAAGTCATTTAAAAAAAATATTTGACCCATGCAACCCTCAGAATACTAAAGAGAAACTATTTAGCATGTGAAGTCAATATTTATATTTCTATTAATATTTACTGCTTATACTTTAAAATATTTAGAAATTGGACACGGACTTCAGGATATTTATGTGAGTTACATTCATGATATTTGAAAGCTTTTCAAAAATTTTATACTCTTCCAGCCTTTGCTAGGTTACTTCTCTTGGTATTCAAAATATGTACATTTCAGGGAAGATTTGTCCATAAATGTACATAAATAGTGTCTAGATAAATATATTAATACTCAAATTAATATAACTTATAGTTATTTCCAAAGTTTACATTGTGGATAATTTCCAATGCACCAAATAAGAAAATTTAAGTATCTATAAGTTACAATTTAGATTGCATATTACATTTATCTTAATAAATAGGAACTGTAATTACAAATAATTTGATTTCCAATACAAAAGTAAATAATGCTGCAGAACCAAACAAAAATTAACATTGATTACTGTTATAGTAAATTGTACTGTTTTGGAAATCATGATTTAATAATTTGGAAACTAATATTAGACATAATAACGTAAAGATTAAAAAATATTATTATTTATATCAACAAAAGAAAAAACAGGTGACAACCATAAAATGGGGCTTTTATATGATGAGATAAATAAATATAAATATTGCTTGACTAGTTTGTCAAAATACTGTCAGGTGAGTTGAAATGGACTCAACATAAAATTAGATGTTGGTGTGCCATAAAGAAATAATAAAAAAGCTACATTATTTCCATATTAGTATCTCTTAACTTTCTTATTTAGTAACAACACACATACAACTTTAGCCAGTAAGGTATGTTTAGATGAACAACTTCATCATAGTCTCTACATATAAGAAGTTTTTGTTAGAGTTACTTTATAAAGCTCTATTCATAAGTATTTCTATTAAAAAGTGTGTTAGAGCAACAATGCCATCTGCCTCCATTCTGTAAGTCAATTCTCTTTTATGACTTATATGTTAACAAGACCAATTTAGTTCAGATTAATTAATTTTATAGGTAAGAAATATATTTTGATTATTACTCTATAACATGTCACTTGAATTAATCACCAATTGAAAATGCTAAAATTCCAACTTGAATAAAACCACAGAGGCTGTTACTGACAATTCCGACTAAATTTATAAGCATCAATAACAATTAATTTTAGAAATACACATTTTGAATTATCTGCACTGCTAGACCCAAAGTCAGGAAAAAGAATTAAATAAGTTACTCATGTAGGCACATAAGGTCAATAAAATATAACTTGTTATGGAATTCCATTTGTGTCCATATTATAATGAAATTATGTCTTCAGGTAAAAGTGCCTTTGCTATGATAAAAGTTTTATTCATTCTTATATGATTACCCAACTTTCCTCTTTTTAATGCTACTTTGATATTTTTTTGACTAGCAGTATTATTGCTATCACATTTATATTAAATAATTCACACACTAAACTTCTATCTGCATAAAACGAATTTGATTATTTTCATTAAACACCGCAAGGCTTATGATCTATATCTGATATTTGTGTGTGTGTATCTATCTATATATATATATATATACATATATGTGTATATATATATATGCACTGTGTATATTTGAATTTGCCATGTACTGTTTGCTTCCTATGAGACTTATGAATTTGAACTGTGAAAGTTCAGTGTAAGTTCTCTGAATACCATCCCATTCGAAATATTTCTCACTTCATAATCTGTTCTTTGCACAAATATACTTTGAAAAATAGAATTTGTCTGAACTATTCACTTTTAGTTTCTTGGTTGTATAAAATCCATGTTTATTATAATGATAATCTGTGTATTTTTATATGCTTTATTTAGTCACCTTTCAGTACCCCTTAAACACTGTTGCAATTTCAAAGCTTATAAGAATTAGAAATCATAATCATTAAAGATTTTGATTATATTAAATTAGATTTAAATTATAAATAATTTACCCTTAGTCTCAGTACCATGAACACTAGAGTAAACCTTTGTCTAGCTCGGATTTCCTGAAATGAAAAAGCTAAATTAAAGACATAAGGGCAGTAAACTCTGGGGAGAAATGATTCCAGAATTTAACAGTAAAGACATGAGCCTTGGCATATGACTGACACACATAGAACTCAGACTGTGTGGCACATACAGGGCCTGCACAGGTAAAATTATATCACGTCCCCAGAACTGCGATGAAGAAGTAGCCAAAGCTTAACCATAAAGTTATCCCCAGTTAACAACAGCTTGCATAGGAAAGAATAATTTCTCCAAGAGAGTCTCACTGGGTTTACAAATCACATACAATGGCAAGTCCAACATAGTATGAAAGGCAAATAAGCAGAAATTTTGTCTTGTTTGGTTATTTATTGTTTGGTCACTCTTTCCCTCCCTCCCTCCTTCCCTCCCTCCCTCCTTCCCTCCCTCCCTCCCTCCTTCCCTCCCTCTCTCCTTCCCTCTCTCTTTCCCTCTCTCTCTCCCTCCCTCTCTCTTTCTCTCCCTCTCTCCCTCCCTCCCTCCCTCCCTCCCTCCCTTCCTCCCTCCCTCCCTCCCTCTTTCCTTCTCTCCCTGCCTCCCCTCTGTATACTTGTATCTCACTGGTCTCTTGCATCTATATTTTAGTTTTGATCTTGTGTTTTTATGGGGTTTGTGTTTGTATATGTATGTATTTTTCAGTTTTGGTAGCTGTTACTTTGTTCATTTTGTTTTATTTTTCTCTTTTTTGTTTTCTTGTTTGTTTTCTTAAGAAAGAGAGGAAAGAGTGTGTAGAGTTGGAAAGGTGATGAGGTCGGGTGGATCTAGGAGGAAATGACGGCGTGAAAACCTTGATCAGAGCAGTTGTATGAAAGCAACACTATTTTCAGTGAAATAATAAGTAAATAAAGAAAAGGTCATGAGACTTGAGGCATAGACTACATAGACTTAAGGTCGGGAAGGGGGAAAAGTCTGCGAAGAACATGCCAGTGTTATCAGTACAAGGTTCTGGATTACTGTGGCTGTGGAACAACACTGACCAATGCACATTAGATCTCAGAAATAAATCTGTATCATTAAGGAGGACAGGAATAGTGTATTGCTAGAATGAGGAATAAATAAACCAGCAAATTTCTTCAGAAATGTTGAGGTAGAACTGCAGAGAAAAAACACTTGAAGGGGTAAGTATGCTGGATGTTGAAATTTTGGCTTGCAATTCATATACTCTGAATTTATTGAAGGTTTGTTACATATGTTTATAATATCAATTTCAGATACATATGGCAACAACAGTAACATTTTATAATACAAATACATAAAGCATTAAAAGGTATTTTAAAAAGTAGTGTGAGAAAATGACTTAATGCTATCTGTTCTAGAAAAAAAATGTATAGTAAAATAAGGGACCTAGAAGTACAATAATTTTAGTCTGAAATTCCAGTTAATATTTTAGTGTACTGTTAACTGCCAACAAATTGCCCAATAATTTTTGGGATAGTGAGAGGAGAGTAATATTTGTCCAGATCAATAAATAAAAAAGTAAATAAAAAATAAAAGTGTGAATTTTTTAAGTAGGAAATATACAAATTTTGGAATATACAAATTTTGAAAATGTCAAAATAACTATAATTACTCTGAGTAGATTTTTCAAGAAACAAAGCTATTTGAAAATTGGATTCATCCTATGTACTCAAGAATAAAGTTATATGCTACATTTAAATGTAAAAATAATATTTTCAGTATAGAAAAGTTATTTTTACTAAAATTTAAAGAATGCTAAGTAGCTTCCAGTAATAATAATATATATAATTCCCAATCCTTCAAGAATGTAATATAAATGCAACCTATTCTCAGATTTACTTCAAATATTGGTCTTTCTTCACTGAAGAGAAACTCCAGCCTTCATAGTGTTCTCAGACTTATGAATATGATAATTTACACAAGACTACTCTTTGAGAACTAATTGTCAACCCTTATAAATGTGCAAGTACCCACAACCAAATAATGTAAAGGTTATTAGACTTATGGATCTTCATTTCTGCCAAAGCTCACATGGAGTTGCTCATATATGATACTTACAAGCATGTTTTTCTTAAGCAAGCCTGTAGTCCAGCCTATTGCAGCTCTACTTTTTTATTTATAGTTTTCTTGTTTTTCTTTAAGAGATCACATGTTGCTTCAAAGTTGCTATTTGCTAAGTCTGTGCTTTATTTCTTAATAAATTTCTTTAATTCTTAATTGAATGAAATTTGGGGTTTATTGTTTTTGTTTCATTTATTTTATTTTGCTGCTTTTAGTGGGTTCTTGAAGCAAAGTTACCCACAGTACCTCAGGCAATGTTCATAATTCAACCTCCCCAGTGTTATGGTTAAGACATGAGTCAACATTCCCAGCTAACTATAGTTAGTTTTAAAGACAAAACTTGAATCTTTCATCTCCTTTCAAACTACTATCAAGTTGTAATAGTATGCACAAAATATTTATCTAAAACTACTATATAGAGAATAGATATATGCAGCATGATAGCATGCTTAACCATCCATGATGGTTCCAGATGAAACCATCAATGATGTTTCTAAAGTGTGAACTCTTCGCACTCAGTCTTGAACCTGGATGTGTACTGTATAGAAAAGTGTACATGGTCCTTACCACAGTCTACATAGAATGATAAATGTCAGTTGTAAGAATCAAAAGCACAGCTTCACAGACTATATATAGAAATTTATATTTCTGATTATACACTTCAGACTTGAACTTTACATGACATAAAATGGTCCAACAACTGTTATAATACTTTATAACACATTTTATTTATTACATCTCATAAGGACAAGCAGAATTTGTGACAAAGGACATACATTTGTTACTTTTTGATTAAGGGCATATAGTCATTAGTGAACATAAATGTGGACCACTTACAAATGGAGAAGAGAGATAGTCAGCCATTTTCTAAAGCATGCAAAATTAATAAATCAAAATAACTATGAGAACTACAAGATATAAATTTTATTCATTCATCATCACTATATTTTCAGTAAATAAAACTATTTCATATTATAGACAATTACATGGTAATATAGTCTACCTAAATTCAATTTTTATAATACAAAATATTAAAAACATAGGAAAGATGTTTTTAACATACTGACAGTCATAAAATATGTCATCAAATCATAGAATGAAAACAAAATCAGACTAGTATAGTATAACTTCACTTTATTTGAGTTGTATTTAGAAATTGTCCAGAAATTAATTTACAAATTACAAATGCTGTTTGCTGTATTTCATAAGTATAATAACTTTTCAGAATATATTTGTATTGGTTTGATAATAAAGATAATTTCTGGAAAATATTCACAGTAGTCACTTGCTTATATATGTAAAATATTTATTTGTAAAACTTTTACAACATACATAGGTATAGTGAGATATATATAACATATATATATATATATATATAACATATATATATATATG
Organism: Phyllotis vaccarum; assembly: GCA_033318265.1. Taxonomy (NCBI): domain Eukaryota; kingdom Metazoa; phylum Chordata; class Mammalia; order Rodentia; family Cricetidae; genus Phyllotis; species Phyllotis vaccarum. The sequence goes on from JARWLC010000010.1 coordinate 63,386,994, forward strand.
GCATATGTGTGTGTGTGTGTGTGTGTGTGTGTGTGTGTGTGTGTGTGTTGTTACATTGTAAATAATTGTCCTACCTACTGATTTAATAAAAACTCTGACTGGCCAAAGGTAGACAGGAAGTGTGGGCAGGGCTACTAAACTAAGAAAACTCTGGGAACAGGAAGAAGAGAGCAGAGATAACTCAGAGACAGCAGACAAGGAAGTAGATGCAGAGGACACCTATGCTGCTCCGAGAAAAGGTACTGAGCGGCGTGGCTGAACAAGATAAGAATCAAAGGTCAAAGAGCAAGAGCTAGCAAATTATATGCTTGGACCCCAGGTCAATCAGCATACAATTAATATGTGTTTCAGTGGGACTATGGGGCTGTGGGACTGCAGGTCCGGGCAATGAGGCTAGGCTGGAAAGTCCAGGCCATGAGGCTAGGCCAGTAAATATGGGCCAGAAAGCTCATACTACACATCGGTTTATCTTCACTGACTTATTCCAAAACATTGGAGAAAAAATTTTAATGTCCCTTCAAGAAGGACAGTCACTGTTTCTATAAAGAAGGTGTCATTTTCAGCATGTGAGTCATGTTATTACACTATGTATCATAGAGACGAGGTGTCCTTATTTCAAAGCAAGATGTATGCATTCTTACTATTTTTTTTCATCTTGAAGATTTTAATTGTGGCAGCTATAAACCAGAAAACACTCAAGATTTGTTGTGATTTTTCTCCTACTCTGTAATATTTAGGTGTCCCAATACAAGAAGCCTTAAGTAGAATCTTTTACTGAGATGAATCAGCTAAATAGTTATTATCTCATCTCTCTTTGCTGATCTGCTGTCCCTAGGAACCTAAAAGTATATTCCTATACTAGGTAGATCTTCAGAGTCATCCTGTTCAAAGGAACAAAGAAGGCTTTCAAATTATATTTTTACCTAAACACTAAGTACCAGTTCCTGTTTTGTCTCCGGACACATATGTTTATGCATATCATTACCCTACAATGAGTAATGTCTCCTTTCAGTCCTAGCATGAAGATGACATGGATTAGCTGTTCTAGTTCTGTTCTCTGAAGTGGATGAGATGCCTAAGATACCCATTGCCTTCCCTCTCTGAGGAAACAGTGACATATCTGTAGTTTGGTGACAGCACATGTCCATTTTCTTATATTAAAAGACCAGAGAATTGTATGTTCTTATGTTAAACATAAGTGTTATTTATATTTAAAAAGGTATATTTAGATTTATTTTATGTTATGTCATAATATATCCACTGAAAATACTTAAGTTGACCTGTATAAATGAAGGAAAACATATACTTAATTTTTTTGCTGGGTATATATGTACTAAGGTTGGAGAAATATTGCGTGCAATTGTTCAAGTGTTATTTGACGGTACACAACTGAGAAGTGGAGAGATGACTGACTAAGAAAGCTAGGAAAGAAGGAGATAAATTTTTAAGAAAAGGACCATGGGCACTTCTTGAATAAAGACAAAATATATGAAATGGAAATTCATAAAAAGTATACATGATGTATATAAAACATTTAATGCTATTTTGACCCTGGGTTTGAAATTTAATTTTACTTGTCTTGTATATTCAATCTCAGGAAACACATAGTTTGAGGATACTAAGCATACTTCTGTTTTCACAAGTTAAAGAGTAATCTTAATAATTAGGGGAAAAAAAAACCCTACCAACTATCAAAATCCTTTTACTCTTTTCCCAGCTATTTTTAATAAAATCACCATTCTAAAGACAGTGTGTTAAAAATCTGTGCAAATTTTCTCCTATACCAAATGGTAGCAAGTTCATGATTCCATTAGGTCAATTTAAATCTTTATCTGTACTGTCATTTCCCTTATTCTAAAAACTTTTAACAAATCTGTCATACGATATTCAGACTCTTTCATTTGTCTCTGCCACCTCCATATTATACCACACCTTCAACTCTCTCAAACAAATTCTATTCCCTCCGGGACTTCACTCAAAGACACTTTCAATTTCTCTTGAGGAATCATGAGACTGAAAATAGCCCTGGGCAATTAGAATTTAAATCTTATCTCAAGGAAAAATTAATGCCAACACTAAATTGTTAAAATTAGGAAGACAGAGTTAATTCACAATTTAGTTCAGAATTCTATCAGGCAAGTTTTATATAACTGATTGATTGTTATAGTTTAATTTATAATCCACCAAGATATATTATAGGAAAAAGCTGGTGAACAAGAAAGGTAAATATATATCCAAAATATTTAGAAATGGCTAGAAATGGAAATACCATGTGATAAATGGCTTAAGGAAATATGCAAATACAATTTCCTGTGTGTGACATTACAGAAAAAATGAGAAAGTATAGAATCCCCCTTTCAAGAAAAGTGAACTTCTTATAATTGCATGGAGACTTCAAATTGTAAACAGTGTAAATTTATATATATATATATACATATATATACATATATACATATATATATTTGCTATATATAATGTTATATTACTATATATATTATATTACATATATTTATGCAAACCTAAAGAAAAATCAAATGACAGAAGATAATTGATTTTAGGACTCAAAATATGCATGTGAATAAAAAGAATGTACTCTTGAATAAGAACTCAAAGAAGAATTAATAACATTTTTATCAGTAAGGAAATAAACTTACTTCTTTAAGAATAATAAAATTGATTGTTTCTTTTTAAAACCGGGGAATAGACCATGAAGACCTCACAATTTAGGCTAAAGAATAAAAGCAATACCCACAGAAAACTTACATTAAAAAAAGTGAATTATATTATTTGAATAACTTATCAAAGCCGAGTTATCTAGCACATTGTAAAATCCTTTTGGAAAATGGATATTTTAAAGGCTTCTTATTTTAACTGAGTTTGTCAAGTACAGTATGTAAGTGAAGTGGGGACAGTTCTTATGAGTTTTCAGGAAAATAGCCACATATTCTAGTAAGAGATCCTCAGTCTTACTGTAGTTTATACAACAGTGCCTAAGGCAAAACAGGCACACTTCTTGATATAATACCATGTATTTAATGATATATTTACCTAGGTGGTAGGTATCATATGAATTCCCTGGGTAAATTTAAATGATTTCAAACATTAATGAGCTGTCTTTCATTAAACTCTATCATATCTCTCTTTTAAAATGTAAAACAGACTTAAACATTATTTTCTTGTAGATATACACATGGATTAATTAAGAATTATTATGCATTTATTTCTATTTTTTAAGTGCTGCAAAAATAATGTTAAACTATATTAAACTTATTGAATGAGAGATTCTTCAAATTTTATGAAATGACAAATTTGATAACTATAAAACATAGAGTCTTACCTCACCATATAAATACAACAAGAATAACTGAAGAAACAATTTTAAAAATGAAATTAAGATTATTCTTAGGACATTTTGGTTATGATACCTGACATATTTCAACAGATTTTGAGATTTCCTTTTTTTTATCTGGTTTCTTTTAGATGGAACTTCTAATAACATTCTAAGCATTTTCAAATTGTTAGACTTTAATTTGAACCCTCTCTATTGATTATTTCTTCTAACAATTTTTCAAAGGTATGTTTATAAATAATATCAGCATGGTGTTATATTAGAAAAACTAAACTAATTTTATTCATCTCCTTTCATATTATTGAATATCAAGTTAAAGTAGTGAGCACAAACTGTACATCTAAATATGAAATGTAATAAATTTGTTAAGGTAGTTGATAGTCTATTGCTTCCAATGATGCAATATCTGACTGTGTCATTTACAGATTATACATACTGTCCAACTCACATCTACAAATACAGCAACATCCATTTATTTGTCTGCAACATTTGATAGGGATCTTTGTTCTATATCAAAATAAAGTAGAAGGATAAGCATCCCCATGACAGATAGAAAAGGACTTTTATTTTTCTTAATCAGAAAAACCCTTGAGTGATAATGGTATTAATTCCTTCAAGAGAGAAAAATTCTCATGGCTTAATTTCCTATTTAAAGCCACACACTTACATTATTACAATGATAATTAGATTTCAGCATGCATTTTGAGAGACAATTAAAACCATAATACCAATCACAATGTAGATTTGTTTGAATAGAATGTATATTTTATAGTACGGTTGACTGAAGTATATCCATATTTTTATAACAAATACATAATTATTTATTCATATTTATTTTATTATTTATTTTCAATTATATGTTAACGTGTATTTGTGTGTGTGTGTTCATGAATTTCAGGGTATGAAGAGAACCTGAACCTAGAGTTACAGATGTACCACCATGTGGTTGCTGGATATAAAACCCATGCCCTCTGTAAAAGCAACATATGGTTTCAGTCCCTGAGATGTGTTGTCTTAACACCCCATTTTTTATTAGCCACACTCAACACATTCAATTATAGGACAGTTATTATATTTTGAATATTCACTATTAAAGGTTATAATTTTGATGTGTCTAAATGCATGTGTGGCTTATGAAAAAAATAAATCACAATGTTCTAGGTAGCAAATATTTACTGTGTAAATATCAAGGAGCCAATGTCAGTAGTTAGTAATAGCAGCATCTCCAGCTGCTTTGCTAATGGTTAAGTATTAGATCATTGTGGCTCTGAATTCAGGCCTGTGTACAAAGAAGTTTCAGGTAATGAATGCCCTGTCTAGTAGTGATTTTTTCACCATCTGCTATAAAATGAACTGCAGGACAAGCAGGAGTTAGACATAGTTTAAGGAGTATGCAACTTAACGAAACCAACACAGTTCCTTATAAACTTCCTACTGCCAACACATTTCTATTAGGAGATTACTCCAGGAGTCCACACTATGTCAGTGTTCTGGGTAGTTTACCATATAGCTGCATCTTCAGAACTGGGTGATGACTGTGAAAGAGGAAGAAGCAAGATAATTATCTACTCCTACACCTGTGTGAGGTATGATGATTGTTATATTAGATGTCGATTTGGGGGCCAGAGAGATGGATGACTCAGATGGTAAAGATGCTCGCAACCAAGCCTGCTGACCTGAGTTGAATCCCCAGGACCCATATAACAGAGAGAATTGACACCTTGAAGTTGTCCTCTAACACACATACACACAATAAAAAATAATAATTTTTTTTTAATTAAAGTTTTCTTTTTCTCTTATGTAACTGCCTTTGAGTACCAAATATGAGGCAACTCTCACATTGAAGGCAATCAATTTTGCATCTTGTTTAAAGATAGAAGGAAAAAATGACCTGAATTTTGTCATGAGGTCTTTTCTGGCTTTATAATTTAGGTATTGTGAAAAAAAGTAATCTGGTTTCATTGTGACTTTTGTTATTAGGGAAACATAGAAGACTCCCCATGTTCTGATGACCTCAATTCTTCTCTTACTTAAAGCCAAGTTGAGGGGTTCCACTCCCGGTTCTTGGGTCACAGTGAATTAACCCCTAAGTTAGAACATTGGAATCTGTTATTTGCAAACAATGCTGATACCATTTAGAGAGATGTGCACTAAGCTCTGTCTGTTAAGAAAAACTATCCACCTACAGAAAGTCACCTTGACACAACAGATTTGATTTGATCAGTCATTTGTTTAAGTGGATTCTGCATGAGCCAACACTGCAATGTTGATGTATCTGTATTTACACACTACTAGACTATGCGTAGATGTGTTTCTTTCAAGCAACATTTGAAAAACATGTAGACTTCTGTATCTCTGACAAATAGAACAGGCTCTTATTGCAAAAAATAAAAGAAAATGGATAATTTATTTACCATCATCATATCTGGATGTCTTGACTTATCACCTGGGGTTAAATATTTTCTATTTAATGAACATAAATATATATAAATATGTGATCTGTGATGCTGGATATACAGATTTAGTTAATAATCATTTTATTTCTTTCTTTTTGAGACATACTTACAGATTAGTATCTTGTTCAGCCATCACCAGAATGATTCCTCCTGCAGAAAATGGGAACAAATATAGAGACTCATAATTGAACAATGTTTTAAATAGGAAAACTGCATCAAATTCCCCCTCTCTGGCACAGGGAACTTTGTTGGATAGAGGTAGAAAGATTGCATTTCAGTGCCTAGTGTGCTGCACACATGTTACTAACACTCATGGCACAGTGTTAGAGTTCCAGACCTGCTTGAGAAGGAAAGTTATACAAGGCATGACTAGCTCAAAAAAAGACTCACTGTTTATTAATTAATAAATAAATGTATGCTCAGATCATTATCTTATTGATTGACTCTACTAACCTTAAAGGTTATGAATAAAGTTTTTGGTCTTCTTTTCAAGATTCTATACCCAAGATATATATGCTTCATTAACAAAACTTTGCCATGATTGAATTATTTATTCAGATTCATGTAATCCATGTGCAACAAAAAATACTTTTATTAATTTGCTTTTATGTTTTTAGTATTTGTGTATGTGTGAGAGGGTGTGTATTTATATTCCATGGGTATGCAGGGGCCCACAGAGGTCTCTAGCATGTAGAATATCCAGTAACTATAATTACAGGATGTGTTACACCACTATATGGGTGATTGAAGGCAAATTCATATTTGCTCTTTACCATTGTGACATCTATCTAACCTTCAAAATTGCAAGAAAATTGTATTGTAATATTTTAGCAATCTCATTCAAATGGAGCAGAAAATGTGGCCTTGAATTTTTATTTTCATTGAATTATTTCTTATCAACCAACTTAGTATATCTTTAACAATAGTCACAACAAGTACTTAATGGCAAGAGGAAGAAATTCTTGGAGTTATGATGTCTTCTCTGTATTTTTTAATAAAATTTTTTATTAAAAATAATTGTTCGTAATTACAGAACTAAAGAATACACACTTTAACTAATGAAGGTTTCACAAGGTATGATTGAGTAAGCTTAAATGGGAAATTTTGGTGTTGATGTACGTAAGAGAAAACTCCAAGTTTTCTGTTTAAAGCCATCTCTTTGCAAATAATTTATATTTAAAAACATTCATATTTTAGACTAATATTTTACTGACTAAAAATTTTCAAAAGACAGGTACGCCATTTTTTTGAAAATCTGGAATATGTCAAAAAAGGATTTTCCTAGAATCATTTGATACTACTGTAGTATCATTTCATAAAACAGAATAGTATGTAAGTATATAACATTTTATTAAAAATATTGTAATATGTATAATCAAATTTTAATATTTATTAAAAATAATAGAGGTTTACTATTAAAGAGTCATAAATATATCTACACATAAATGTACCAAAATTTAACTCATTTTTCAAGATATAAAATAAATCCCTAAGTAAACCAGTTTTGTCTTAATATATACTCAGTATTCCACAAAAGATAAAGGCAATAAAGCAATGCAGTTTGAGGGTGAGTGATTGTTTAACAACAAACACATGTAAACACGCTCTGTTACCTAAATGCATTTTTCACATAAACATGGAATTAATTGTTATGTGACATAAAATATTTTCTCACTATGTATATGGAACAAATTCTTGATGGATTCCAAGACTTAAATTTATTTTCAGGTACCATGTTGAAACTATAAGGTTTGTGAAATATTGGAGATATTAAAAAAGTTATGAGACTGTGTAAATCTATATTAACATCTTTAATATGTATAATTATCTGTCATATTACCTTCATTTCCTGTTTTGGAGAGAGGGTAAAATTCTGTGAGAATATATTAGTCTCCTATTGGAAATTTTACTACAACAGAGTAGTCAAATATTTCTGACCTAGCCTAGGCTGAAGGTCTAAACCCACAGTCTCCTACTCCCAAAGACTCACACAGAAGCATATATTCACTACAAGCTGCTTGGCCTATGCCTCAGGCATATTACTTGCTAACTCTTACTCTTAAACTAATCCATGATTTTTATTGTGTTTAGTCGCGTGGCTTAGTACCTTTTTTCAGAGCAGTATTCTTGACTTCTTTCCTCTGCATCTGCTGGTGTTTCCTTGTTATTCCTTTACTTTCCAGAAGTCTTCTAGTCTAGTATCCCTACGTATACTTCTGTCTACCTTTAGCCAGTAAGTGTTTTATTAAACCAAGAGGAGTGGCAAATATTTACAGTGTTTCAGAGAATAATCCTACAGCACTACAGCCCCCAAATCTGAAATTACTACCATGCTTGCCTCAAAACTATCAACTCACATCTTGCTAAAAGTTACCAGATCAGAATCTTTCTCTAGTAGACAAGGAAAGTTTATCAATTCAGTGAATCTTATAATTTATTTAGAAGAAAATCAGAGGTCTATATACTTTCTACTCACAGCTTGTTATAAAATCATTTTACTCATGAAGGAAACACCGCAAAGGGTACAAATTGGAATATCAAAGGAATAAACTGTGAGGTAACATATGTTGAAGACTTTAGCTAAATAAAGCTTGAAATGTAAATGAAGATAGCCAAACTGAACAAAATATTTATTGTTATACTTATGGCATATTTGTGACAAAAAATATAATAAATAAATTTATATGTAATTAATGGGATTCAAAGTATCAATGGGGTAGTTTTTTTTCCACAAAAAATATCTGTCACAAACTTAATCTTGAAAGTTACTACACAAGATATGAACATAAAGAAGGTCCTTTCATTATTCCATTTCATGAAAATTTCTAATAAATATTATATAGAGCTTTAAGAAATATTCAGATTTAATTTAATTCAGATTTAATTTAATTTAAAATTAACTTAAAAATTGGCATAAACACATACATACATTCTATGAGAAGACTATGATAATCCAAAACACTCCTTTACACAATGTTTTTATTTTGCAATTCCCTTAAAGGGAAATAAATTTAAATTTATTTTAATTTTTATAAGCTTAAATTACTAGGATTAAAGAGTGCACCACAAATAAAAATAGATTTTTTTTTTCTAATCACTGTTAATGATTTCTTGAAGTCCACATAGAACAAAATAAAGAACAATCTATAGGGAATGGACCCCAGGAAATCAAGTGGGACATCAATAGCAGAATTAATGAGGGCAAGCTTAAGTTCACTATCTGAACACAAAAAGAGACAACAAGACCTTAGGCAGTTGCTCTTTATTTTCTGCTATTTTAATCTAACTTAAAAATGCTTGAATTAATCAAGGGCATATTTCAAAATATGGTTTACTGAAAGTTAGAGTATATTTGTATTTGAAAATACAAGAAAACTTGCAAATAACATCATGGCTTTTTGAATTTTGTGGCTTTATTGGTTTGTATAACCGTGGACAATACACAAATTATAACAGAATTCTCATAACAATAAAGTCCTGTATAGTTTATGTAATGAGTTTACCTAGAACATGACATAGATACTAACACTGTTCAGCATGGTACAAATGTTTGGTTTATGTGCATTTTGTTTTTACCAAGGCTTTAATGTGGACAACAGAAACAATTATACACTAATATTTTTATTTCTTATCTACCAAAGTCTAAGTATATTTTCAAATCCATAATAGAAACACAAAGAAACAAGTGGCAATATGAAAATACTATGTCAACACTGTCTGATGTGGAAACTAAGAATATAACTCCTCCAAATTGAGTTTTAGACCAAGTATAGAGTTAAATAAAAAGGGTATATTCTACATGAGATTCTTTTGCTGTGGAATAACACTGACCAAAAGCATCATGTAAAGAAAGTGTTTCTTATGTTGAGAATTCTCTGTTTAGCATTGTACCCCATTTTAAAATTAAGTTATTTGGGTTTTTATCTCTAGTTTCTTGAGTTCTTTATATGTTTTTGAAGATTAGTCCACAGTCTGATATAAATTGGTGAAGATATTTTCACATTATGTAGGCTGTTTTTTGTCTTATTGACAATGTCCTTTGCCATATACAAGCTTCCCAGATTCAGTAGGTCTCATTCATTGTTGCTTTTAGTGTCGATGCTACTGGTATTATATTTAGAAAGTGGTCTCTTGTGCCACTGCATTCAGGGCTACTTCCCATTTCCTTTCTATCTTGTTCAGTGAAACTGGGTTTATGTTGAGGTCTTTGATCCACTTGAGTTTAAGGCAGAGAGAGAATGTATTCCCACAGTAAAAATGAGAAAGTGTAGCATAATGGAAAGTAGTCAGTCTTTCTTTGGTATTGCTCTATACATTTGAAACTGGACCCTTTAAAGAAGGTAAACTTATGGTGTTTATTATGAATATTATTTATTTATTTCTGTTTATTTTTAAGAAGTTAGTAATGTGAATGCCATAAAGTCTTAGAAAACCCTGTTTATAAAAAACACAGAAGGATAAATTTAAAGAACCAATCTTAACATTGTCTTATACTATTACATAAAATAGCCCAAGGCTTTCAAACAGCAAACATTACTATATCCAGTAACTTAAGGGAACCACAAAGTGTTAAAAATTGTTCAAAAGCTAGTTGGGCACTGGTGTAAATGTTAGATTTACTAATACTTAATAGAGCAATCCTCATGTTATGCACTAACCATTTTGAAATCAAATGTTAAATACTTGGTAAACATGTAACTGAATTATCCCTAAATACTGGTCAAATATGGATACTCCTGTGTTGGAGGCCCAGCTTTCCTTCTTTAAAAGAATACATGGTGGAATGATAGTCTAAAACAATAGAACAAAAATAGAGAGATAAAGCATAGAAATCTCCCAAAAAAAATATCATAAGAAGGAGATTATGCTGATGTAGAAAAAAAGCAATCAATATATATTATATTGCTTTTTTATTCTATTAATTAATTAGGGCAAAAATATATATTCGCACACCCTGGATTTATGCTGAATGTCAGCCTTGAATTCATGAAATAGAATTGAAGAAATAAACAAGAAAATTGAATCCTTTACAAAAATGATTCAAGAGTCAAAAGGGAACTTTCCAGAATTTTTACAAAGATGAACTGCAGTGGTAAACAGATTGGTAACAAATTCAGAAGCTAAGTGAATAATACCTGAATCTCAGGCTTTTGAAGAGCTGACTTACAATGCAAAAGGCTGTTAAAGGCAAGATAAACTTCCTTGGAGGATTGGATTCATAATTTAATTAATTTAGAATCTTATAAATGTAATGAAGAGTAATTAGGAGAAATTAATTTTAGAGGTTAAGGAAAAAAATAAAAATATCAAATGTTACAACTGCAGAAGGCAAGGTCACATCAAAAAAGACTGTAAGCAAGGCATTTCTAGAAATAATGTCTTTGTTAGAAATAATTTCAAGAGAATAAACCTCCATCTATAGTATGCATATGTGTATTGAGTAGATCCACATCTTAATTTCATTCTGGTTATTATACCCTCTAAGCACTCTTCTATGGAAATTTTAATGCAAAAGGAAAATATTGTATTAGAATAAATAGTTCTACAACATAAACCAAGTAAGATTAAAAACATATGTGAATAGATGTCTTATTTTATTTTTAAAATAAAATGAACACAACCACTTGATGAGAATGAACCCAGAAGAATGTATTTTACCTTTAACTAATAAAGAAACTGAATAATTATTGGCAGAAAGTGAGCCTTGGGAAACACCTGGTAGTAATTTTTGGGGAGAGATTAACAACAGACATCCTCAAAGAAAATAATTGAATTTATACAGGGAACTAACTGGATTCTTGCTTGAATTGTATGGGATACACCAATTTCTGAAGTTCCTACATTTTACACTAATACAAACCAAGTAAGGCAGCTTATAAAACAGAATGTAAGAAAAGTGGCTCAAAGCCCTTATAACTCTGTTTTAAAATCAGAATTATATATACTATTATGATGGTATTAATAGATATTTCAGACTGCTTGACATAGTCATCAATTCTCAGTATGCAGAAAGAGTTGTTTTACCCACTGAAACTCTTAACTTTATTTCTGATGAGTCAGAATTATCTTTATTATTTATTCTGTTATAAGAAATAATCAGGAATAGAAATCATTCCTTTTATATAGCACACATCCAATCCCATACAGTCCTATCAGATCCTCTAACAAAAGGTAATGCTTCAGAGTTTGATAAAAAAGAGTTACATCAGTAGCAAAAGTTTTTTATAAGACTTATCCATCACTTGATAACAAGCCAAAGAAATTGTAAAAATATGTTTCACATGTTCCTTCCTTAACCAAACTCCATTACCAGAAGGAAGTAATTCTAAAAGTATACATAGAAATCAAATTTTGTATATGGATTTGTTTTATTTATACAAAATTTGGAAAATTAAAATATGTACATCATACAATAGATGTGTTTTCATGATTTTAATGTGTAAATGCTTTAAGTATGTGAAAGGCTGATTATATAATCAAACAGTCTCTAGAAGTTATGGCTATCATGAGAATATTGTAAAAATTAGGACTGACAATGCCCCATCACATGTCTCTAATAAAATTTAACAATTTTTTGTATTATAATAAAAATATATTAAGTGTATAGCACATAATCCTACAGATCAGCAAGCATAGAGAGATCAAATCAAAATATAAAGGATATATTAAATATAAAAAAGGAGTAACATAGACCCCCAGAAACAGACTACATAATGTTTTATTAACTATGAATTATCTCAGTGCTAATGAGAAAAAACAGCTAATGAATGGTATTGTACTATAGAAAAACAACTGAGCCAAATCAGCCTGTTTACTTTTAACATTTTCTAACCTCAGAATGGACACCAAGATATGTGTTACGATTTGGGAAGGGGTTTTACTTTCATTTCTATGCATGAAGATATGTTATAGATACCATCAGAATCAATAAAATAAATTTGAACTGGAGAAACATTTTTTAAGTTGTGAAGAAAATACAAATTTTAGAACAGGGTTTTGTTTTTGTCTTAACAGTACAATAGAATTTCTAATCTTCAATGAGTCAGAAGACTTTAGATATCAAGATATCTAAAGCAGAAAGGAAGGCTATTCAGAAAATAATTTACAAGCAAAGGAATATTGAACTTTGAGTACCAATAGAGTTTATAGGATACAATTTCACTTTATACATCTATTTCTCTTTATATCTAACAAAAGTTGAAGTCTCAGTTCAGTTATAAATTAAACCTGGCTTTGAAGTTGAAGTGTGGCTCTCTCCTCTAAATACAAGCATGTTTGATGAGGAAAAATGCATAATCTCTGTGTTATATAAGAAGAGTCACCTGAAATGGGACAAAAGAATAACAAAAGGGGCTATTTTATTGTTACTAATACTATGCTATATAAATATTTATATCAAAATGTATGTCATATATATCTTTTAAAATTTTGTCATGACATTAATGTTCATATAGAGAACAAATTAACTTGAGAAATAAGGCTTTATCCAGTTTCATGTACTCCGTTACAGGCTAGAGTCTCAACAGTTTTCTTCAGTGAACCATGAAAATGCCTAAATTCAACCTTTGTAGACACCAACAAAAAAGATAAAAAAGATGGGGCCCCACAACAACAATTTTGCATGGACTCTGACAAAGCCACTAGACTGAAAAATACTAACTTAGGATCATATTTGGAATACAAACTGCTCAGGACAATTTAAAGGTGGCTAGCTGAGATGAATCAACCTCACAGATGCTCAAGCCAGGACTTGAGACAAGCCCTGCAAATTTTCAGTTATGTACAGTCTGGACAACACATAATAAAGCTACTTATTTTAGGATTTTTTTTTTCTTTACAGGGTCTCTCAAAGGTGTAGTTGCCACACAGAGCAAGAAGCAAATTTAAAAATATGACAACCACATTTCCAAAAAGTGCAGTGGTTGATTTTTGGTCTTTCAATGGTTATGGATGATTGTCATTGTTTAGGGTAACTGGTTACAAGGTGTTACTGTTTTTCAAAGTATGACCTAACTGGATTTCCTGTGTGTCTGTTGTTATCTTTTTGTGGATATATATTATATATTTGATAAAAAAAACAGTCTGGAATATCAGAGAACAGATCAAGCTGCAGAGTCAGAGAGTAGCAACTCATGTCTTTAATCCCAGGACAGGGAATGACTTGGGAATGGTGATTTATGCCTCTAATCCCATAATTCCAGAGACAGAGATCTTTCTGTGCTTCTGTAAATTCAAGGCCTAATGACCAAATAGCAGTAGCCCACACCTTTAATCTTAACTTTAGAATATGATGCTGAGTTGAACCCAGAAGAAAGCAACTGGGTGAAGAAGGTATTTAAGGCAGGCATAGGAAGACAGAGAATTATTCTGTAGAAGCAACAAGAAGTGAGGCTGAGGAAGCTTGAAGATAACTTACACCTTGAGAAGTTGGCTGGGTGAGATTTAACTATGATCTGTTTCCTCCCTTTGATATTCCTGCTTTTCCCTGAGAGCAAGTTCTGAGTTTTCAATTAATAAGAGAATTTGTGCTACAAGTCTACCTTTTCATTTCTCATACTATTAATTTGGACTCTCTCTCTCTCTCTCTCTCTCTCTCTCTCTCTCTCTCTCTCTCTCTCTCTCTCCTGTTTGGTTAGGTTGGATAAGACCAACTCTTTGATTCATTGATTATGTGAATTGTTCTCTTTATTTCTCAGAATGGCATTCACAATGCAATCGTGAACAGACTTGTGCTTTTTCTTCCAAGTTTTGCTTATCTATAATATTCTTTAATTCTTTAATCAAAAAAGGCACACTCTTCCTTGATCTAAGTAAATGAAATCTACATTAAGAGAAAACATTATAATTTCTACACGTGATAAAAACCATACAATGCTTTCTTTCTATATCCACAGCTTAAAAAGCAAAATCAGACTTGCCTGGAGAGAGTACTGTGCTGAGCTGGCCTGTCTGTCTTGGTATTTATGCCCTTTTGGGGGAGGAGATGGGAGTATAGAAAGGGAGGAGTCTGAAGGCTGACTGGGAAGAATTGGGAGGAGGGAAGAGAAGGGGAGCAGGGAATACATGGATTAAAAAAACATTTTTGTTATAAAAATAGTACAATGAATAAAAAAAGTTTAAAAATTATGATCATTATCTACTTCAGTTTCTGACAGCCAGTGGCTGGGAGGTAAGATTCAGCTTCATTTTGACAGAGCCAATGGCCTAGAAGAAATTATTGAGGTTGTAAGGTGTTTGAATATTTGAGGACTGGCACATTTATAAATTGATATATTTTTACATTGTGATAGTGACACTTGTTATTAGCCTATATATAGGAGTGTAGTCTCCCAAGTCTGAATATTGTGTTTTGTTTTGTTTTGTTTTTTGGCAGTGTTTAGGTCTTGGATAAATTTTTTAGCCCCCTACGTCAGTGGGCTAGATGTTCAGCCCACTAAGGGACATCAGATATTTGTAGGGGTATTGTGTTGTTTCATGGTAAATGATTGTCCCACCCACTGGTTTAATAAAAAGAGCTGATTGGCCAAAGGCAGACAGGAAGTGTAGGTGGGGCTACCAGACTAAGAAAATCTCTGAGAGCAAAATGCCAGAAGAACAACAGAGAGAATTCCAGAGAGAGGCCCGGAAGAAGCAGAGGAGAACTATACTGCCCTAAGAAAAGGTACCAACCCGCATGGCTGAACAAGATGAGTCATGGGTTAGATGAAAGGTAGAGAGCTAGTAAGTGATATGCCTGGGCCTGAGGCTGATGAGCCTAAAACTATAGTAAGCCTCTGCGTGTCTCTGTGGGACTGTGGGACTGCGGGTCTGTGGTCCTAAACCTTGAGGCTAGGCCCAAAAGTCCAGGCCAGAAACCTCATACTACAGATAATGTAACAAATTTTATTTGTGATATATTAAAGATAGGATAAATATTTATTTAGAAGTGATTTATCATTCATGATTGTAAGTTAAACCTTGGCGATAGGATGATCTTAGTGATGGATATTGATCTGATCTTTAAGAAGGCAGGAAACAAACAGGCCTTTTTAGATCTCAGTAGTATTTATGAACAGGGCTGGCCACACCCCTTTCAGGATCCCAGGACCCTGTATAAGTGTCTTCCTACCTTATCAGCTGACACCTGAATCCCACCACAGATACTAATGACAGTTCTTAGGAAAAACTAAAAAAGAAAAGTGATATATTTGTGTATAAAGTTGACAAGGAATAAATCTTTTGGATACTTTTTGTTTCGTCAGCTTGACATATATCTAGACATACATAGGAAAGAAGAATCTTAACTGAGTAAAATGACTCCAAAAGTGGGCCTTTGCCCAGTATATATAGTACTCTGGGATGGGTCAGATCGTTAGAATTGTATCGATTCATGACAGGTGGCCCTGGGTAAAGTAAAGCACACTGAGGGGAACAAGCCATGACTGCTTCAGTTCCTGCCCCCAGGTGTCTGACTGCTGCTATCTTGATGTCTTTACGAGATGAACTACAATGCAAAGGCTAAAGTTGCTTTTGTATTTGTTTCTTCATAACAATAGAAACATAATTAAGATCAGAATGACTGGTGAGAAAGGATATGTATAATTTATCTATTATACAAAATATGTATTAGTCAATTACAATTTGAAAATCCTAAATAATCATTCTCTTTTTTGTAATAAAATGTCATGTCAAATAATATTTGATCTATATACTAAAATGTATTTTTATGAATATGTAAAACTCTTCCAATATTAATTCTTTCAATTCTGTGAGGTAAATATTACCTATCATTTAAAATTCATAATTTACACAAGATAAATTTTCTCTTCAAAACAATAATATCAATTTTTAAAATTATAATTCCACATTAGTATTCATTAGACTTCTCTCCTATTCCAAATAACGTGTTCTTTATCTATTGTGAACAACAACTTTTAAAACAGTAGTTTGAGTACATCATTGATTAAAAAATTTATTGTCAAATCTACTTTTTAATATGTTTCCCTTTGTTAAAATATGCACAGTATTACAAGGAAAAATATAAACATTGCAAACACCATTTATATGATATTTAACACCTTAATTATACTTTGCTCTTCACAGAGTACAGTATCTCTTAACATAGACATCTTGAAATTGAGTCTGTGTTTTCTTATTATCTCAGATAAGCAGGAAGGCTGTCATGTGGATCACCTTCAACCTGCCTCAGTAGAAAGGACAAAGGTTATATCATCTTGGAAATGAAAATGTCAAATATCAGAGTTAGGTTCAATTATCTCTGGGAAGAGGTATCTATCTATACAGAGGAAATAGGTCATGGTGAAATTCACATAATAAAATAATAAACTTTTTTTGATTTTTAAATGAATCTTGAAAAGACTTATACTACTGAACACATTTTAAATAATACTTTTGAATAACTCTGAACACAGAATGTTTTTATTAAATGAGTCATCATTTGAAATATGTAAAATTTTCCTCCTCCTCATGCAAATTTCTTTAAAATGTGCCTGTAACAATATATATCTACTTGAACCTGATATTAATAGCACAGATTTCCTTATTTTGTGTTTTCATTGTCTGTAACAAGAACATAATTATTATGTTGTAATATTGTTATAATATTAGGTATATATGCTTTAAAAGGCTTCTACAG
This sequence comes from Phyllotis vaccarum, assembly GCA_033318265.1. NCBI lineage: Eukaryota > Metazoa > Chordata > Mammalia > Rodentia > Cricetidae > Phyllotis > Phyllotis vaccarum. Next base: position 63,404,434 of record JARWLC010000010.1, read on the forward strand.
GGTCTCTAGGCATTTCAATATTTGATAAAGTAATTAAGATTATTTGTGGTTATAGCACTTTCTAGCTCGATAAATCCTTTAGACACATCCAAGCTTATTTATGGTAACTAGGGTACATTCTTTTCAATATAAGGCATAGTAAAGCCAAAGCTGTTACAAAAGTATTTGGTTATGGATATTTGTTTGACAAAATTGCTTAAGAAACATTAATATTTAATTACTTAGGAGAATGTTAAGAAAGATAACATATGTTACTTAGAGATCCATCTCTGTGGCAGTAATTTTTAGTATAGATTTTCCTACATATAAATTTAACTAAGACAACTATAAATAAATACTACTAATTTTTAATTAGTACTTAATTTTTTACTAATATTCTTTTTCAGTTTTCTAGCACAACTGAATAAGTCATGCAAGTGTGTGTGTGTGTGTATGTGTGTGTGTGTGTGTGTGTGTGCATATAGATGTGTTAATGTAAAATGTCATTTTACAAAGCCAGTTAAATGATTCATCAACATTTTGCAAAAAATTGTGTGTATTTCTGAATCACTTCAAATCTAGCAGATTTAAGCCATGTTTGATTCTTGTTCTTCAAATATACATTGAATAAAATGTTTTGAGTTTGTTAATGTGTTTGTTTCAACCCAGTTCAAAGTATAGTTCATAGAAAGAACTATTTCTCTAAGTAATGATATGTGAGAAAAGCACATAGCACAGTAACAAGACAAATTGCTTTTGAAACATTAATGTTTCAAACCAGAACTAATATTTCTACACAGAGATCAGGAAAATAATATTCAGTACCAATAGTTGAATTATAGGTTTTGTATAATAAAAGAACCCTAGAAACTAAATAGGGAAAAGCATTCCATGTTTTCATTCAAAAATGATTTTCTATTAGAATGTTGCCCTAGATGTTGCTTTCATGAAGAACTGTCCACAGAATAATTTGTAACAGCTGTGCTTTTGATTTCTAGTGAGTGAGATTATCAAATATGTAGTAAGAAAATGTAAAAAATAGGTGACACATAATGGATAAAGATAAACAGACCTTATATGAAAAATATTAACAAAATAAAGGCCAAAATTTCAGCATAAGAAAGTGAGTAGGCTGAGTAAAGACATATAATAATAATAATAATAATAATAATAATAATAATAATAATAATAACAGCAATTACAAATCAAAGGTTACAAGAATATATAAACATATAGCAGAATCAAAGGTTACAAGAATATATAAACATATAGCAGAATTTCAGAAGTTGACTGAAAAGCTTCATTTAAGCATTAAGTTAAAAAGGCAGTCCCTGGTAGTGAGTACCAGATGGACTAGGATGTTCCCTTGGATGATACATCCAAGTAAAGAAAACAAAATAGCAGAAATAAAATCTTAAAATTTGGAATTAACATATATTCAGGAGAAGCTCTGCATAAATAGTCTCCATAGTCTCAGACATAATAGAGAATTCCTTCATGGATGAACTGCTACCTTTTCTTTCTCACTTCAGCCATTCTTATAGCCTGAAATAAATAATGATAACTAACCTTTATGGAAAATTATTTACTGTCTAGTTGTTATTTATTTTATTTATCCTTATTTTTAAAATTTTTTCTTATATCCACCACTGATCCCCTGCCCTCTGCTCCTTCCAGTCGTCCTTCAGCCTCTTTCCCTACTCCCTACTCCCCCATCCATTCCTCATATCCAGCTAAGAAAATCCCTCATCCTTTCCTCAGTATCAAGGCTGAATAAGGTGTTCCTCTGTATGAAATGGGCTCGTCCAAGATGTTAGTTTATGCACCAGGAATAAACTCTGGTCCTAGTGCAAGAAGCTTCACAAACTGCCTCAGCTGTCATTTCAGAGTCAATGAGCTCCCAATACATCAGGTCAACTGTCTCTATGGATCTCTTCCTCATAATCCTGATCCCTCATCTCTCTCTTCAGCTGGACCTAGAGCTGGACCCAGTGCTTGGATATAGATCTCTGCTTCTGCCTCTCATTTCATTGCTGGATGAAGGTTCTAGAATGACCATCAGAGTGGTCATCCATTTTATTATAGGGAAGTCCTGTTTACCATCCTCTCCACTATTACTGGGAGTCCTAGCCAGGAACATTTTGTGGGTTCTAGGGTTCTTTCCTAGCACTAGCTTTCTCTCTAACCCCACAATGGTTCCCTCTATCACAATATCTCTTTCTTTGTTTTTCCTCTCTGTTGCTTCTCCCATTCAACCATCTCCTTTCACAATTTATTTCTACCTCCCCTTGCTTGCTCTCTTATACAATCCTAATATAATGCCAATATTTCTTCTATTTCCACTTCCCAGGGGGATCCTTAGATGTCTCTCCTATTACCTACCTGCTTGGAATTTGTGGATTGTAGCCTGGTTATCTTTTGCTTTATGTTTAAAACCCACTTATGAGTGAGTATATACCATGTCTGTCTTTCTGAGTCAATTATCTCACTTGGGATGATGCTCTTCCAAATCCATTCATTTACCTGCAAATTTCAGATATTATTTTTTAACTGCCAAATAGTACTCCATTATGTAAATGTACTACATTTTTAAATCCATTCTTCAATTGAGGGACATCTATATTGTTTACAGTTTCTGGTTATTACAAACATTGTTGCTATGAACATAGTTGAGTAATGCCTTTTGGTTAAGAATTTGCATTTTATTTAGGTGTATGCCCATTAATGGTATTGCTGGATCATTAAATAGATTGATTCCAAGTCTTCTGAGGAGACTTAACACTAATTTTCAAAGTGGCTATACAAATTTATGTTCTCACCAACAATGGAGGAGTCCTCCTTGTTACAATAATGGTTTCCTGGTCCCAAGGTTGCCAGAGGTCCAGACCCACAGACCTGCAGCCCCATACCACTTAGCTGCCCACCGATGCTCAGAACCCAAAAATAATTCAGATGCTTATATTAAGTTCATGCTGTTTGGCCTATGGCTCAGGCACATTGCTAGCTAGCTCTTTCATCTTAATTCAACCCATTTCCATTAATCTGTCTGCCATGTGGCCTGTGGATCACCTGTGCTCCTTACATGTTTCTTCTTTGGCTGTTGGCTCAGTCTGCCTCTGACTCCTCCCTTCCTTTCCTACCTATTCTGATTCCTCCACCTACTATTTCTATGGTGCCTGTCAAGGGCCAAAACAGCTCCTTTATTTAAAGATTGATATTCACAGCACACACAAAGACATTCCCACATCAGAAATGTTCATTATTTCTCAATACTTATACATTTCACATTATTTTTCCAATATCAATAATAATCTTTAGAATAACTAATAACTAAATTTGAATATTTCTAAAATTTATATATATATAATAAATTAAAGTAAATATAATTTTAACAAATATAATCCAAAATATTAATTTATTCTGACATTTTGGTACTTTAATGTATAAGTATTGTTATTAGTATAGTATATAAGCACATTATTTTCTAAGCATCTGTAATAATACATCCAATTACAATTCCACTTATCTAAGTTATATTTTAAACAAATAACAAAAAAATTAACTAGAATAAGATTATTGTTAGTTTGTAGCTCAAGTTTTTTCATTTAAAATGGGGAGGGAGTCACTTAATGTGTGTCTATTTAAAAAATTAAGCTAAAAGTCTTGTCAAATAATATAAAAAGGAATAAATTATAAATAAAACTTTTTCTTAAGTATGCTTATACTTATGTACACATATACATACTTATGTAAACATACAATTTACTTTGAACTCTAGAAAACTTTGAGTTCGTATGCTCATTTTTAATTCTCTAGAAGTTAAGAAGCCCAGGGGAATGAATACTCAGCAGATGGCCATGGAGACACAGCACTCAGATCATTGAGTAGTTCCTTTACATAGCCATCTGCCATGAAATGCTCTTTGAGATTGAAATCTTTCAACTATAAAATGTTCTGGCAAGAATTTGGAATGCCTATCAATGCAAACAACAGGTAAGAAGAATTATTTAATGAATGAAAGATCTCCAAAATATTCTTAATATGTTTTTTCTAGTAAAACATTCATATGTTTAAAATTAATAGAATGTATCATTATGTCAACTTTTAGCAGAACCACTGCATTTACATTTACATAGCCATCTGTGTTTGCCTAGTCATACCTCCTGGGTTGCAAGAACCTATTCTACAAATAATCTAGCATTTGTAAGCATACTTGCATACCTGCCAATCAGTTCTGGTCTCTAAGCAAGCAAACTATAAATGTAGAAAAAGAAGAAAAATAGTCCCAGGTATCATAAACACATCAGCAGTGACTCATAGGTCCAAGTGACAATTTGCACAACTCTTTGTGGGCCTTGATTAAACAAGTTTTAAGATATGAGAAATACTCTTATTATTTTTTTCTATTTTTTGGTTAGACTAGGTTAAAACATGTCTCTGTATAAAAGAAGCATCAAATGATATCAAAAATAAATGAAAAATGCAAGACTTTTCTGAGAATATAGTGATACACATTTAATAAGAATATAGACATATGTATTATTTAACATCTACACCAAAATTATTTTAAGGTTTTCTCCTGAGGTTATAAAGAAACAAGTCCCTGATTATCATTATTTCTATCCAATGTGCAGAAAAATCTCTAAATTTAGAATAAAATCATATTTGAAAAATAATGGCTATTCTATCATTAAAACAGGTATTATTTTATAATTAATCTTGAATTTTTAAAGACATTTAGCAAATCTTCAAATAAGATAGAAAATATTCAGCTTCCTATTAAAATAAAGCCTAAGACAACTCACAAAATGTGATGAAACCTTTACAATAGTATCATAAAATATTTTAGAAAAGTTTCATAAATAGAGGGCTATTGGAGCTGTATGCTTATTAACTGAACAGTTCAAAATCTGCTTTGGAAATATATAGACCTCTACAGATGAAAAACTTCTAATTTTTTTGTATTGGCATGTAAATCTATGAACAAAAGTATATTCTTTCCAGCTACCCAAAATCTATCTATATGATATAACTATATGTATATAATTTAGTGATATTTAATTCATATTCCTTACACCAATTTATGTTATGCTGGTTAGGTGTTTGCTCTACTGTTGAAAATAGTCATTGTTTTTTTATACAGTGAAGTTAGAGATTCAATCATAGAAAAGTACGTCAATTAGTAAGTTTTCCTAAGAATCACTTAAAATATTCTCAAAACCAAGACCTTAACAGGATTTACTTTAATGTGGCATTATAATTATGAGAATAATCTCTGAATACTTTGTTACTACAGGAATTAAGAGATTCCTTTTTTTCATTTTTTATTTACTTAAAAAGGTTTTTTTCCCCTTGTGTACTACTGCTTGCCCTCTCTTCCCTCCGCCCTGTCCCTCCCAGTCCTCTATCAGCTTCCCCCACCTTCTCCCCGCATCCATTTCCCAAGGAGGTCGAGTCCCAAGGTGAGTCACTTCAGTCTGATGTATGCATTTGTGGTAGGTAGGATTTCTGGTTAGGTGTTCCTCTGTAGACAATGGTCTCCAAGATGCCAGTTCATGCACAGAAACAGTCCGATCCTATGCCATGAGGCTTCACAAACTGCCCACACCATTTGACAGTCACTTTTGGAGGGTTTAGTTCCTTTCCCTGAAGGTTCCCCAGTGGCTGTTTCTGATTCAGTGAGCTCCCAATAGCTCCAGCCAATCATCTCTGAAGGTCTCCTCCTCAGGCTCTTGATCTCTTTGCTCATAAACACTTTCCTCTCTCTCTTTTCAGTGGGACCTGGAGCCTGAACTGGTGCTTAGCTGTTGCAATGGGGTTTCTTGGTCCCGGGCAGCCAGAGGCCCAGACCCTGCCACACCAGACCCCTTAGCCACCAGCCTCTGCTGTTCAGGCCCCCAGAAATGACTCAGACGCTTATATTAACTTCATGCTGTTTGGTCTATGGCTCAGGCACATTGATAGGTTGCTCTTACATCTTACATCAACCATCACATGTCTGCCATGTGGCCCGTGACTCACCTGTGTTCCTTACATGTTGCTCCTTGGTCAGCTTGCTCAATCTGTCTGACTCCACCCTGCTTCTCCTACCTATGCTCTGATTTCTCCTCCTACTTCTTCTAAGGTGCCTGCCATGGCCCAAATCAGTTCCTTTATTTAAAGACTGATATTCACAGCATACAGAAGGCATTCCCACATCACTTAACTATGTATTTCTGTTTCCACCTCTATTCATTGATGGATGAAGGTTCTAAATGATAGTTAGGGTAGGTCATTCATTTGACTATAGAGGAAGTCCTAAAGAGATTCTGAAACACACGTGGGAAAATATGCAGTCACTATTTCACCTGAGATAATCTTAAAGTACAACAAGTTTTTAAAAATATAGTATCAGTATTAAGAAAAAACATAAAGTAATCATCTTTTGGTATTTCTGGTGAATGTGTTCTGACATCATATATTAATATTTATTAATTGTTTAAGAAAAATGTGCTGTATTTGCATAAAAACATGTGTCCCCTACTCTATGCTCTACATCAAAACAATTATGTCACAAATAACCTATAAAATGCAAATATTTTATAAATTATTGTTACACTGGCCAATTTAAAGAATGCTGTCAAAGATAGGGGGATGTTCAATGGAAATGAAAATAATTTCTGTGTTTTGGGTTTTTTTAGAAATATAATTGATTAAATTCCTGTCATGTGTAATATGACGTAAGACTTCTAGGTTATGAAAATGCTTATTTTCCATGAATGACTATAATAAAAGTTCATGTTTGAGACATGAATCAGTTTGAATATTTACCTTTTTATTATTTTGGGAATCATGTTCTTGAGAAAGAACTCACTTTGTTTTATGCTAGCCTGGTAGTTTCAATCCCCTTATCTCAGACACTGATTACAGAAATTACAAGGCTACATTTTACTGTGATTTAACTTTCTGTTTTTAATGGTGTATTATTATGAAAATAAATGGATAATGGTCCAGGTGTTATCTTCATGGAACTTTTATTATTTAGATTACAATATAACATTTCTCCCTTTCTATTCTTCACTACAAACCCTCTCATATAAAACTCCCCATTCTCCTTCAAAGTCATGGCCTCTCTTTTCACTAATTTTTATTGTGAGTGCATGTATGTGTGTGTGTGTGTGTGTGTGTGTGTGTGTGTGTGTGTGTGTGTGTGTTTGTGTGTGTGTATGTGTGTGTGTGTGTATGAATGTAGGGGTGCTTCCTCTTTGTTAACTTTCTCCTTTTTTTAAAATTATGGCTTGAATGTCTTTTCATTTTTCTGTTTGTTTTTTACAAAGACAGAGTAAAATAAAAACTATCTGAGTGGATGAGAAAATATAAAGGATCTGGGAGAGCTGAGGGAGGGGAACACATGAGCAAAATAGAGTAGAAAAATATTTACGGTAATTTTTCTCAAAATAGAAGTTTATTAAAATAAATTTAGTTATAAAAAAGAAGTTTCTATGACATATATAGATTAGATGAATCATTGAGCAAAGATTTCTTTGATGGCTTTGCATCAAATAAATTAAGAACAGTGGTGACTGTCTAGAGTCAGCCATTGCTAATATTGAGAAGGCTCGAGGCCAATCTATGTAACTTGACATTTGGTTCTGGGTCCTCACTCAAAAGTAGGAAACATTACTGAAAAATGTGACCTAAAGCTATTTTATTTTCCTAATCTGTGATTTTGATCAGGTGAATGAGATGTCTTCTAAATATTTGCCTCTATTTGTACATAAAATGACATTACATTTAACTAGAATTGCTTGAAATTTTGAACAATATTTTAGTATATATACACATTTTAAAGAGTTTACTTTCACTCAATTTTTTCACAGTTAATATTCATGATATTATAATTTAAGTGTTTTCTAGTGCTCCATTTAGGAAATTAAAAAAAGTAGATCAAAGGTTAAAAATACTGGGTTTTTTAATAGTATTTTCAATTCTCTTGTCAATTAATATTTTGTTTACTACTGTCTATCATTTGAGTTAAAGTAACAAGAGTCCTTCATTTAATGAAGGACAAAAAGAAGGCCAATGGTATGTTTATGAATCTTTATTTTGATGTTACTGTAGGAATATGCCAATCTGTGAGTTGTATTTCTAATGTTTATTGCTTCTGTAAAATCTTTATTATAATAATACATATTTTACATCACTTACTTCTTTTAATCTAGCATACCCATAAAGAAATCATAACATATAATTCACACTGAAAATAAATTGTAATGTTCTAGAATGCCACCAAAAGAATTTTTCATGAAGTAAAATAGTAGAAACAATTATCCATATTTTCTTCTCTGAAATAAATTAGCTATCAGTTCTATCTCGCATATTTTGAAATATTCTAACTTCTATCATCCACATATTATTTTGTTTCTAACACCAATGACTATTTCAAATAGAACACAAATATCTAAAATTAAAAGCTACCATACACCTATGAAATCAATGCTACCTTTGTCTCTGTCACTACGGTCTACCACACAGACTGCTTCTATTAAACCCTATCTGTGTTGCAATGGGGTTTCTTGGTCCTGGGAAACCAGAGGCCCAGACCCACAAACCTATGCACCAGACCCATTAGCCACCCGCTGTTGCTCATGCCCCCAGAAGTGACTCAGATGCTTATATTAACTTTATGTTGTTTGGCCTATAGCTCAAGCAAATTGCTAGCTAGCTCTTACATCTTACATCAACCCATTCTATTAGTCTGTTTGCCACATGGCCCGTGGATCACCTGTGTTCCTTACATGTTGCTCCTTTGGCAGCTTGCTTGATCTGCCTGACTCTTCCTGCTTTTCCTACCTATGCTCTGATTTCTAATCCTACTTCTTCTATGGTGCCTGTCATGTCACAAAACAGCTCCTTTATTTAAAGATTGATGGCACAGCTTACAGAAAGGCATTCCCACATCATTTTCCCCTTTCTGTCTAATCAAAAAGGAAGGTTTTAATTTTAACATAGCAAAAGTACATATAACAAAATAGCAATCAAGCAAGAATTACAGTTATAATATCTAGTCTATTTGTATTTATCAAAAATTAAAGAAAATACTCTTATCATATACCTTATTTTTATGAATCTAAAGTTTTATATCTAATATACCTTTCAAATGACTAAGAAAAACTGCACCTATAACTATCTAATCTTCAACTACATCAAAGACCACAGAAGGATATATTTACCCAAGTAAACCAGAAGTGAAAGTGACTTCTAAAATCTAGAAAGGACAGAGATGACACCTATCTGCCAGGACAGTTACCCAAAGTTCCTTTATAAAGTTGGGGCAACCATCTTCAGCCTACAGGCCCAAAGTCTCTATTCATTTCAGTGAAGCAGGAAATTTGCTCTGCTCATTCTGGCACAGTTCATCAGTTGCTTCTCCTTGAGTCTTGAAGAATGTCTGACACTTTTCTCTGAAAAGCATGAACCTGAATGACCATCTCAGCTTGTTCTGCCAAAGTTCAGAGGTCATCTTCTTATGGAACCTGCATGTCCAGTTTAAACAGCATAATGTCAAGCTGTCAATATAAGAACAGGTTCTTGTCCAGTGGCTAACCATTGCCACAAATAGACTCCATATGGAGTTTCTTCAATGGCCATTTTTCTCTTGAAGTAAATTAGTGCTGCCAGGAGCAGACCTGTCCCACTGTCCTGAAAAGTCTAAGCTCTTAAAACATTTTAAATGCCATATTCTGTAGGTCTTAGAAGTGTTTGAAGATTACCTAACTAATTGAATTATATCTTTGTGTACCTAAAATCTAACTAACATGCATTTCTTAATTATGCATTACAATTTTAAATTAGTTACATAAACATCATATCTTAAACAAGAATATAAAAATATATATAGCATAACAGAATTGACCTTAAATTTGTATCAATAAACCAAAATCCCTAACAATGTAAAATATTTTGTAATTAACAGGAGATTTCCTGATCCAAGTAAATTTAATAATCTAACCTTTTAAAAAATCATTCATATACCATATCCTCTTTTTTCCCCTTAAATATTAACTATGACCATTAACCATTTATAATGAAAACAAACATTTAGAAACAATATTTAGGGAATTTGGACGTAGTTTTCCGTTATTACTTCTTGCTCATTAAGGGGCATTAAAAATCTCACGAGTTCTTGAGACTGGATCATAATCTGCAGCCGTGAAGCTGATATGGCCATCTCTTCCCATCATAGTTTTTTTCAGGGAGTCTTGGCTGATAAAACCATATTTGTCTGGAAGCAATCCACAGGTTCTCATCTTCTGTGGAAACAAAAGCAGAATTCTTCTAAATCAATAAATTTTTAGACACAAATTTCAAAATCAAAATACCTTTATAATACATATTCTTGTTTAACTTAGTATCCTTTGCATTTGCAATCTATTGTCTTTTTGTAGTTACAAACTACAAAACTAATAGTTAACACTAACAGTTAAAAATTTAAAAGAAAACACAATAACAACCAAAATCTAGATTTTGTGTTTATTTTCTACCTTTACATGGCTTATTATATTTTTATTATTCTATTTTTCTTTTTAAAGACTTTCTCTACCTTCTTTTTTTTCTCTCTGAAGACTATGTATGTACCTTTTACACACATTGTAACCCATTTACAGTTTTTCTTAAAATCTGAATCTATTTTATTGTGAAACCTTAATCATTTTCTAAATAGAAGAGCTTTTAAAAATACTCTCACTCTCTTGCCACATAGTTTTTGTAGATACAGTTGAATCAGTAAGTTCTCTTAAAGGGACTCCATCTCTGTTCATGGCCAGCAAACAGAGCATACCCAAGAAAATGCTACTATTAAGAAGCTGTCTTTGTCTCTTTTTTGTTCAAAATAAATAGAAATATATAATTAATCACATGTTACTAAGTCTTTTTTGAGATTTTAGGAACCCGCCTGATTGTAGCTTACACTGCCTATCACCAGTCCGTTGGTGCCATTTTGAATGTGACCTGGATGCCATGCTTTCTTTTTACAATGACCTGCTTCATATATATAATTTGGAAGCTGCCTTTGTTCAGTTTTTGTTAAAACCCTTTTTAAACTTTTTCAGGAATTAAGTGGATATTCGCCCCACGTTGGGCGCCATCTGTTGCAGTGGGGTTTCTTGGTCCTGGGCAGGCAGAGACCCAGACCCAGAGACCTGTGTGCCAGACACACTAGCTGCCCGCTGTTGCTCAGGCTCCCAGAAATAACTCAGACGCTTATGTTAACTTCATGCTGTTTGGCCTATGGCTCAGGCACATTGCTAGCTTGCTCTTACATCTTAAATCAACCCATTTTATTTATCTGTCTGCCTCGTGGCCCGTGGCTCACCTGTGTTCCTTACATGTTGTTCCTTTGGTGGCTTGCTTGATTTGCCTGACTCTGCCCTGCTTCTCCTACCTATGCTCTGATTTCTCCTCCTACTTCTTCTATGGTGCCTGTCATGGCCCAAAACAGCTCCTTTATTTAAAGATTGATATTCACAGCATACAGAAAGGTATTCCCACATCATATCTGTTGCTTGTAAACTTCATAATTTTACTTTTCTTCACAACTGATAGTATTCCAGTAGGTAAATACACCACATTTTCATTACTTTTTAATCACTTAATGAACATCTAAATGTTTCCATATTTTGGAAACTACTTCAGAAACACAAAGAGAACATAAAGCAACTTGATTTTATTTATTAGTGTATTAACAAAGACCCTGAATTTTCTTTATTATAAATTTCCAAGTTATTACAGTTAAATTTACATTATTATTGAAGTAAACATTCCTTTTGAATTCTATCTTCTATGGTACCTATAGCCTTCTTATTAGTGTATGTAATTTTTCTCTTTAAAGAATAATCGCTTCTTCAGACATTTACATCAAGCTATTGAGAAAAAAAATTATTTCTGAATCCATACATAAATATAAAATAATATAATATAAAGAAAAAAGCAGATTCTGTAAAAAAGTGTCTGTCTTATGTAAAAAACACTGGATTGTCTGATGAATTCCAGTAACAATGAAATTTAGAGTTTGGGGATTAATGAGGGTAAATCAAAAAGCTGAAAACAGCAATGATGGGACAATACTGTGAAGGGATCCTTTGTACTTTCAGCTTATATTTATAGCAATTCCTTATAAATATTTAATAAAGAAAAATTAACAGTCTCATCTTCATATTAAATTTTGATATTTTTATATTCTCTTTATTCTAATTTATGTGTAGATGATAGAGGATAGAAAAAAATCAACAGAAAAGTGATAGATAGATATATGGATAGATAGATAGATAGATAGATAGATAGATAGATAGATAGATGATAGATAGATAGATAGATGGTAGATAGATAGATAGATAGATAGATAGATAGATAGATAGATAGATAGATAGATAGATAGATAGATATTCTCATGTATTCCATGTTGGCCTTCAACTTCCCAGATAAGTAAGCTTCTAATTCTTTGCCTTCCCTTTCATTATATAGGGATGCTGATATTTATCATCACTGCAATATAGCCAATGGGATTTATTGGTATTGAGTGTAAAATGAAGCTGACTAAACTTTCATACAATATCTAACTTTGTTTACAGCACCATACAATTTTACATTATGGAGGTTAGGCAAAGTTACATGAATAAAGTTCACACATACAAGTTGTGTAAAATCACAAGAACAGGCCATGACTAGAAATAAGAAAGTTCATAAGGCACAGTTTATATGAGTTCAAGCTCTATAAAGTTTAAGTCCCAAAGAACAGGCCTTTCTCTGAAACAACTTAATAACAATATTATGATAGAGTATAAACTCAAGTAAATCCACTGTACCTTCAATGGCCGTGGAAGTACAGACCAGCAACAAAGTAGTTTTTTAAAGAAACAGAAGTCCCATAACTCTTGTCTTGTTTGTTGTTTGTTTGTTTGTTTGTTTCTGGACTTATCACATCAGCAATCAGACTTTTCCTTACACATCTGCATTAGACTATGTCCTGACACTCCACCATGATAGCTTCATCAGAATATTTTGAGAAATATTTGAAAACATGGCTTCTCAACTGATGATATACTCAAATAGTAATCTGCATATTTGTTTTAAATAAGGCAGAACGGGTTTAATTTTACAGCATCTTTTTTTTTTTTTACTTTTAAACTAATTTTTTATTAATAACATTTTAAAATTTATTTTACAGCCCAATCACAGTTTATTTACCATCCTCTTATCCCTCCCCTCTCCTGACTCTTCTCTACCCCTCCCTATCAATTCCTCCTCAATCTCCATTCAGAAAGGATCAATTCTCCCATAGGTGTCAGCCAATCGTGGTACCTCAAGCTGAGGCAGAACAAACCTTGCTTCCCCCCCCCACCAAGCTTCAAGGCTGGGCAAGGTAACTCAGCATAGAAAACAGGTTATCCTCAAGCCAGCTCCAGACAGGGATAGATTATGATCCCAGGGCTAGGAACCCCACAAACAGACCAAGATACACAATTGTCACACACATGGCAAAGTCTACATCAGTCTCATGCAGCTCCCTACCTATCTGTACAGAGTTTATGACCTCCCAGTTACTCAAAGCAGCTATCTCTTGGGTTTTTCCATCATAGTCACTCTCTTCAACAAGTCTGTGGCTGATATTATCTCTCTGGCTTCTCTTCTTGCTCCCAGCATTTTCTTAGTCTGATAGCCCCACCCACACTTCCTGTTTGCCTTCTGGTTAATCAGCTTTTTATTAAACCAGTATGAGGGACTCATATTTACAATGTACCAGAACATAGTCCAACTACACAATGCAGAAAGGTAATTCTATCTTTAAAAGCAAGATCAACACCCATGAAGCAATGGATACAAGATAAAGGTGAATGTGCCATGCTGACCTGACCCACCTTGGGACTTCTTACCCTTTTGGGGGAGAGGATGGATGGAAGGGGAGGGGTGAGATTGAAGGATGACTGGGAGGGACTGGGAGGAGGTAAGAAAGGAGGAACGGGGGGATACATAAATAAAAATGACTTTATATAAATAAAATAAAATAAAAAGATGCAGTAAATATACAATTTCATAACCTTGACAATGTTTGGCTAGGAGAGATGATTTTTAGAGGTTTAAACAAACAACAATCTCAAAAGTTTTAACTGAGACAAACAAGGTCACCTAAAAAGTGATTGTAGAGTGAGCATTCTTAGAAAAACTGTTTTTTCTAAAGTAAAAACAATCAGAAGGTATCTCCCTTAGGAGTAGGCATATGGTGTGGCAAAGGCAAACACTGGACCAATGGCTGCAGATCAACAAGAAACACAAAGAAAAGGAAACCCTTTGTCATCAATAAAAGCTTTAGAGGCCTCTTGTAGAACCCCATGTCAAAGCTGATTTAGTCATTTCATGGAGGAAACTTCTCCCCAGAGCAGCTAAATAATTACACTTGATATCTGACTTTGGGTTTTCATTGTTAAATTAATTAAAATCATGTTTCAGTAGGGTATAATTCTGATAACTCTGCTTTTATATGTTACTTGGCCATTTTCCTTTACAGTTCTTAATATTCTTTTTTTTATTATGTATATTTGCTGCTCTGATTATTATGTCATAAGACAACTATTTTTTTTTTTTTTGTTCAATCTATTTGGTGTTCTGTAAGCTTCTTGACCTTTATAGGCATGTCCTTTAAATTAGAAAAGTTTTCTTCTATGATTTTGTTGCAAATACACTGTCTTTGAGATAGGATTCTTCTCCATTTATTTCTGTTATTTTTATGTTTTTGTTGTTGTTTTTAACAGTGTTCCAGATTTCTCAGATGTTTGTTGTTAGGTTGTTTTTTTTGGGAGGGGGGAGATTAAATTTTAACATTTTCTTTGATAGATGAATCTATTTCATCTCTTGTACCATCAGTTCCTGAGATTCTCTCTCTTCCATCATTTGTATTCTGTTGGTGATGCTTGCACCTGTAGTTCTTATTCTCCCACCCAGATTTTCTATTTCCAGAATTCCCATGGTTTGTATATTCCTTATTGGTTCTATTTTATTTTCAAGTCTTGAACTGTTTTCTTCTTGTGTTCTTTTTTTCTTTATTGCTTTCTTAAAGGGAATAATCAATTTCTTCCAATTTATCTTTTTCTTGATTTCTTTAAGAAAATTCTTCATTTCCTCTTTAAGGGCCTCTTTTATTTTCATAAAGTTTGTTTCAAATTCATATTCAATTATGTTGGGATGTTCAGGTTTTATTGTATAATCACTGGGTTCTGATGGCTCTATATTACCCTTTTTGTTGTTGAATGTATTCTTACACTAGTGTTTATACATCTGGGTTTGGGATGATCATATGTAAGTATGTTGATTCTTGTGCTGTTCTTTGTGGATGAGTGTTTTATTCCTTTACTACCTGTCTCATTTATTGTCTTCTTATCTGAATAGCCAAAAGTTCTGGTGATTAGCTGGTCCTCAGGCATAGTAGGACTTTCTCAGTTGATGCTTATAGAAGTTTAGGTCCCTGGCCCAGCATATTCTCCTTTTCTTCTGACTGCTATAGGTTGTATCTGTGACTATGGAATCCATTCTTTTAACTGATGTAGGTTTGGCCTCTGCCTATGAAGTCTTTTGGAGTTTTGTGGGAAGGCTGGCCATTGGGATGATAATGGGATAGAGTAGGTATTGGGAGAACAAAATCCATTGAATGACAGGGGCAGAAGAAGAGCTTGAAGACATGTGTCTCACCTTTTGGACAGCTGCTGGCACTATACCAGAACAGTGGATTTAAGCAGAGTTAGGATCAAGGACCAGCTGATTTGCTGGTGTTGTGATGAGAAGAGGGGTCCAACATGTGCCCTAAATCTTACGGTCTAGATGTTGGGGCACATCAGCCAGGAAGCCAATCAGATCTCTCATCAATTCTTCCAACAGGTGTGGGGTTTGACTGTACCTATTGTGTCTGCTGGAGTTGGGGAAAGTGAATGCTGTGGGGAGATTGATGAGGTTGGTAGAGTTGGGGAGTGCAGTAGGTATTGAGAACAGAATCCATTGCATGGTAGTCTCTATCCTGCAGGCAGGCTATGGAAACTGCTCCCACACAATAATTTTAAAACTGATAAAAATATTTTATTTGTTTAATCTTTACAAATTTCAAAATTAATATTTTGACTATCAACAATGGCTTTAACCTACTGTGATTTTCTGTGTAAGTCAATGTGTATTTTTTCTTAATAGATTAGTTTTTGTTCTTGAGAATTTTCTTTATTTGGAATTTTTAATGTTTCTTTTGAGGTTTTTTTTGTGTTTTATACTAAATACATAGGTTTATAGCAGCACAAAAGCACACTAAAGAAACAGTGAAATTTATTAATTTTTCATAAAAATAGTGTGCAAGTCTTCCATTATAGAGTGATACATGCTGTCCTTCAGCATATTGTTCTTTAGTTATTGTCACAGCATGTCATTTATGTATAACATTCTATTTTATATGAAAACTGGAAGCAAGCCCTTGGTGTCAAGTAATCATCCAAATTGATATACAAAATGTGCTTCACTTCATAAAGTTTTTGAGTTTTACAACAAATCACAGGATGAGAAACGAGATGTATTCTTTAGTATATTTCTCTGTCAAATTGTGTAACAAGCTCTTAAAGCCCTGTCTTCTGAATCAAGCATTTCTGTATGCTAATGCATCAGCAAAGTGCTTTAACGCTGTGTGGGACTGTGCCTTTCTCTTAACTCCCTTCCCACACCCATCATCATGTCAATTAACATTTCTATTTCTACACTAATTAGGTGTACTATTGAGCTTTATGTTCTCTCTTAATCACAGTATAATTAGATGAGATTTCACATTTTACATAATCTCTAAATTATAGCTGTAATTAAAATGAAAGAACTATTGCTAAGGATTGGTTGCATAATATATTTAAAGGAGTGGGGCAGTAGGATTAGTGGTAAGTAAAAAACAAGTGTCCCTAAGTTTAGGAAAAAATTTTGACCACTAATAAGGTTCATTTTCTTAAGCCAATACAAGTTTGCTAAATGAACATCTTTACAGTAATGCTATGGATAGGGTTGGCAGGGAGGAGAAAAAAGAGTGAGCTTTCAAGTTTGTTTGTTTTTTCTTTTTTTTTTCTTGTAAGGAGGTTGCCATTTGTCATTGTTCTTGTTACATTTACTTTCCCTGTGTACTTGTGTACGTACCCAGTTTCCATCGCAAGTTCATGGTGTTTAGAGGACAACTTCAACTTATTTCTCTGATTACAACATTTGATTCCCAGGATAGACTATAAGTAGTCTTGTAGAAAGTATATGAGATAATATGCTGAGTTTTTGTTCTGGTGGTCTCTTTTAAAATTAAATAATAATTATTATTTTTATATGTGTATTGCTGTCATTTAGACAGCAGCTTGTGTCAGTTGTCTCCTAATACAATGCATCTTCTCAGACACAAACCTAGGTCTTAAGGTTAGAAAAAGTTCTATAAAATCAGCTTCAAAGTTGTTATTTGTATTGTATAGTTGGTGTACAATAAATTTGATATTTACTGTTTATAAAATAAACTGCAATTTATAGGCTATGGCAAAGTATATTACTTTTTATTTTCTACAAAATGGTGATTCCACAACATTACTAAGTTACTAAAAATTGTCATCTATAAGTGACCTGTAAGTTTTTCTTGAGATGTACTCATTAATCAAGCTGCATGCAACTATAATGTCAATTTTAAAATAATATATTTAGTAAGAAAAAAAGTGTGAATCAGTAACTTAAAATATGATCATGACAGATTTTGAAAATGAATTCATAGAATCGTTTTTCTACTTGTTATTTAACTTTTTAGAAGAATTGTCTTTAACTTATATGCTTTTAAACATTGTGGCAAATAAATTTTTGTGTGTATATAACTGGGTTCATATGTATATTTTTGTATTAATGGACTTAACTCTTTATCTGGGAATGTGAAAATCAACCTTGGGTAGTTTCTCTCAGTAAGCAAGCACTTTGAGTTTTGAGGCTTAATCTACATATTGCTGATGGATCTCTGTCTCTCTGATTCCTTCCCAGAGTTCCTACCTCTGCCAGAAAGTTGCAACTATTCTCTCCTGTCTAAGAGTTTGTCATTCAGCTCTTTATTAAGCTAATCAGAAATTGCCTTGGCAGAGACATATCTTCATAGTATAGATAATGATTATTCCCACAATAAATAGAGGTTAAGATGGTAGAATGGGCAAAAGGATCTCATGAGTACTTTCAAAGGAGGAGAGTAGATTTTAGTGATGTAAATGGAAGGGTTACAATGCAACATGAAAGGCTAAACTGGAGTAGGAAAAGGGAGATTGGAGCAAAGGAGATAATATGGGAAGGAAGAGATAATACCTAAGACTTATGAGAAATCAAGCTGATGTTCCCTGGAAGTTTCATCTCTCTCTACTGGGTAATTTTTATTGGGCAAAAGGACCCTAGAAGGTAATCAAATATTAATATCTACTAATTAGTCAGTGTTTAAGCAACTTCTAGTGGCTTATAGCTATTCCCATATTGTTGCACGAATAAATGAGATTCAGGGATAGATCTCTAAGAAAATTGGAGATATAAGAGAGAATAAACACCACAGTCAGATCTTACCCAGCTGTCTTCCAGCTTCCTCAGCCTGGCTTCTCTTGGCTTTCTCTCCTTCTCTCTTTCTATGCCCACCTTAAATACTCTTTTGGTAAGTTAATTCATGGCCCCACCACTGCCTGCTTGGGAGCCTGGAATTCCTTCTATAATCTAAAATGACCTAGATTCAGTTGGGATTAAGAGAGTAGGACACCACTCCCAGGACACTCCCTGTGCTGGGATTAAAGGTGTGAATCACCATTCTCAGATCCTCCTAGACTGACTGTGGTTAGATCCCTCTGAAACTTCTGGAGCTTTTATTAAATCCCCATACCATAGACAAATTTATCTTTCAAAACTTATAAGAAAAGTGTCTATTCAAGTAATTTTTGGTAAACACAGTAATACAACTGACCAAGGAACAAAGAATAAGAGACTGTGTCATTATAATGTGACAATTATTTTCACATTTAAAGAAAATGTACCCTTATTTTAAAATACTTTTTGTATAGTTTTAATTTATTGTACTTTTTCTTTCTATTTTAGATAAAGGCCTCACCTTGGTCTTGAAGATTTTTCTCATAGAAATCCCCATTTCAAAAGATAATTATGTATCAACTTCAGAAAATATCTGCACCCCCATAGTTTTTGGTATCTTTACCTAATGTGTTTTTATCAGGAATACTCTTACTGTAGTTGTATAGTGAAAATAAATGTTCTGTATATTTATTAAATATAATCATAAAAATCACTGTTATTCATTTTAATCAAGTTATTGAATTCTTAGAAATGACCTAATTTAGTAGGAGGCTTCTGGCCTTGACTTTCACCTAACCTCAAGGTTTAGGCCCACAAACCCGCAGACCCACAGACCCACAGACCCACAGACCCACGGACCCACAGATGCTTGCTATAGTTTTAGGCTGTTTGACCTAAGGCCCAGGCATATAATTTGCTAGCTCTCTACCCTTCATCTAACCCATGAATCTTATCCTGTTCAGCCATGTGGCTTGGTACCTTTCTTTAGAGCAGCATAGTTGTCCTCTGCTTCTTCTGGCTTCTCTCTGGCATTCTGCTCTGTGCTTCCTGTTCTCAGAGTTTTCTTAGTCTGGTAGCCCCACCCACACTTTCTGCCTGCCTTTGGCCAATCAGCGCTTTTTATTAAACCAGTGGGTGGGACAATTATTTACAATGTAACAACATGATTTCCCACAACCTACCAAATACATTTGCTATTTTGTATCAAAACCACTTGGAGTTATAGAAATAGTTGCTGTTAGAATTACTGCTTACAGTCTCAGAGACTTGGGTTCCCAGCACCTTCATCAGACAGCCAATGAACACCTCTGACTACAGTTCCAGAAAACCTAATACCTCTGGAGAAAATTTTTATTTTAGTAATTCATGCAAGATAATTAACATTTATGCTTAAGTAAAAGATTTAAACGTAATATTTTAAAGTTTTTTGTTTTGCTTTACTAAAATTAGTTTAATTGGAATAGGGGTTACTGTCAAAACCTTTGGCAAATTATGCATCTTATATTCCTAACAACCATTAGGATGTCTGAGAGAATTTTTGATCCCATCCCAATTGCAACTATAGATTTTGTGTTATGAGTTAAAATGGTGAAGTATTTAATTATTTCTGGTTTAGACAATGAAGACACCAAAAGAGATTATCAAATATCGTTCCCTTTACATGCTCATCATGTTGTGGTATTATTTGGCTTTTATGGTAGTTCGAATGAGTATGACCTCCATAGTCTCATATATTTTAGTATATAAGTTCTAGTGTGTGGAATGTTTATTCCAAAATGACTTAGTTTGCTCTCTCTCTTTCTCTCTCTCTCTCAGATATAATCTCTCAACAACTGCTGCAGCTTCCTATTAACTGGCTTGCCACCATGTTCCTTTCCATGTAGATAATGGACTGAGCTTTTGAAAATATAAATAAGCCCACAATTAAATATTTTTAATTCATTGTCTTAGCAATAGATCAATAACTAAGATAAGTTGTTACCAGGAATTGGAATATTGCTGTGACAAACCTGACTTTACTGTTTATTGCAGAAATATTGAAGAATTTGGGACTCTGGACTAGAAAAGTGGTTGAATGCTTTTAGCATAGTGTAATAGTCCATCCTAGTAGAGCATAAAAGATAGTCAGTCTGACATCAAAACAGACTCTGGCAGACATATTCAAGACCAGTAGGGGAGAATATTATTAGAGACAATTCTTGTGATATTTTGGCAAAGAATGTGGCTGATTTATGGTTTCATCCAAAAAATGCCAGACTAAATTGAAAAGGTAAGAACTAATACTTTTAGCAGAAAAGATTTCAATATAGCCTAATCTAATTTTGACTCTGTCATTTGATTATCAGGCATCATGTGTTTGCAAATCTAGAATGAGAAAGACCAAGTGAAACAAAAGAATGTATAAAATGCATAGTTGGCAGAGAAAAGAAGTAACAGGAAATATAATATAATATTAGAGACAATTTTATTATATAAATAAGTATATAATAATAAATAAATATGAAATTTAGGAAAAATCTTATGGAGAAATGAACAGGATTGATGCCCTCAAGGCAAGACCCCACCCACTAGGTTTCTAATAGCCTAAAGTAAAAATGCTTATCCATGAAAGAAAACCATCAACAAGTCAAATCATATGCAAATATAAGTCTTGTAAGTACTGCCCAGAAAGCATTTAACTAAGTGTCTCTCTGGCTTTATAAAGAAGGATACTGCAGTAAATGGATTGTAAAATCTTTCTTGGTTTTAAGGAAATTCACTGAATCCAGCCATGGTTTCATGGATGCCTATCCATAGAAGACAGGAGAGATCATTGTGTGAAGCTATAAAAGTAAAGCTTGTACTGTACTAAGGACCCCAGTGATGATGGAAATGATGAAGTTTTTTTTTTTTTTTTTTTTTTTTTTTTATACCAAACAAGGATATCTCAGGAAAGAATGGAAAACCATCTCAAAAGTTAAAAAGTATTTTGCAGTCAACAAAGTTAGAAGTAGTAGGAGATATGAAAAGCCATCTAATAAGCCCTTTGTGATCATGCATATAGTTAAAGAATTTATAGTTTGTACTGCTGAGTTTCATTCATACTAAGATCCAAAATATAGTCTATGGCTTTTGCTTCCATTTAGAAGAATAATGCGTATTCTGTGCTATTTTATGTTAGAAGTATGTAATTTGCTTTTTGATTTTGTATGAGGTTACAATGAAGAAATTTCATTAAGGTTCAAAAGAGACTTTGGACTCTAAAAATATTGAAAGTGAATGACTATAGAGACTGTTGAAGTTAGATTGATTGCACTTGATATCATGATGTGGCTACTAGCCTAAGGGAATCAGAGTTTGGTATGTAGTTGGTTGAAAGCAAATTGGGACAATAGGCTTATATATTTCAATGTTTGGCACCCTGTTGGTGGATTGTTTAGGAAGGAGTAGGAGCTGTGACCTCGTAGAAGCTGTATAGGAGTGGGCCTTAGGGATTCTGAAATCCATTGCAAGCCCAATCTTTTGAGTCCATGCTGTGGAGATATGTTTCAAATTTAAAAAACAAACAAACAAACAAAAAAACAAACAAACAAAAAAACCAGTCTGAGATATCAGAGATATCTACCCACAGTCAGTCTAGGAGGATCAGAGAGTGGTAACTCACACAGGGAATATTTGGGAGTGGTGACCTACACCCTTAATCCCAGAAAATCTGAGTTTGAGGTCATTTTAGTTTACAGAAGGAGTTCCAGGCTCTCAGGAAGGCAGTGGTGGTGCCATTCCTTAACTTAGCAAAGAAGGTATTTAAGGCAGGCAAAGAAAGACAGAGCAGGCAGAAGAAGCCATGTCTCACATTGTTAGTACCTGCACTTGGGAAGCAGAGGCAAGGGAATCTCTGTGCATTCAAAGCCAGCCTGGTCTTCAAAGCAAGTTCCCAGACAGTCAGAATTGTTACAAAGAAAACTCTGTTTCAGAAAAAGAAAGAAAGAAAGGAAAGAAAGAAAGAAAGGAAAGAAAGAAAGAAAGGAAGGAAGGAAGGAAGGAAGGAAGGAAGGAAGGAAGAAAGAAAGAAAGAAAGAAAGAAAGAAAGAAAGAAAGAAAGAAAGAAAGAAAGAAAGAAAGAAAGAAAGAAAGAAAGATACAGATAGAAATGGCTCTGTCCTCTGATAGTCTAAACTGGTTTTTATTAAATATTAAATTTGAAACATATCTCCATACCATGCTGCCTGAGTGTGGGGATTTCCCTGTAGACTTTATAGCTGGCAAAATAAAATGATCCATGAAGAAACCAAAATTGCTCAGCTTGATTTTATTGTAACCCTAACTGGACCAAGACTTCTAGAGTTGTCCCAGATCATTTTACTTTAGTCATAGGTATACATAATTTCTTTCACAAAAATTAGTACTCTTCACTCTAATATTGTGTCCAAGATTAAGGGTTCATGGTCTAGAATTTTGATTGAGGCAAACATAATGCCTGAAGGAAGCAAGACTCTCCTGGTCTGAAGATACCTTGGAAATCACTTAGGCTGTGGTAAAGCACAAGTGATATCTTTCATTAGAGAGGGTTTTATGGTTCAATATTTAGGGGAAGGGGTTTAGAACAAGTCAAAAGATAAATTCTGTAAGATATGGAACTGTCTCATCATCAAAAGATCATGAGATTGTAGAACACCATCATTTCTCCCTAGAATTCCAGGAGCTATCTGTGAGTTCAAGACCTGCCTGGTCTACAAAGTGAATTCCACAGCTAGTGCTGTTACATAGGAAAAAAAAAACTCTGTTTAAAAAAAACTAATAATAATGATAATAAAATAAAAATACATTTTGTAGAATTTTTGCTATAATGTAGATGTAGAATATAAAATCATGACCTATTATCAAACTTATTTTTTGGTATATTTATTGCAATAATTACTTCATTTTCAACCAGTCGTACAAATGTCCTAATAAATTTAGGAACTTTTATAATAGGAAAAAAAACCCTAAAATTCAAGCAAACTAACAAAAAAAAAACCCAAAAAACAAAACAAAAAGAAAACGTAAACACAATAGTTTAACACATGACATATTTCAGTATAGTTACTTATGATCTACTGTGCTGTTAGCCTGAAAGTATCTATGGTTTAAATAATTATATTGTGTGTTATTAATTTCAGATTTGGGTAACTAAACTAGGAATATGTAATCCTTATTCCACATATCTATGGAATAATACAAGTGATGGAGATGGATAGAGGCAATGAGTTGTACTATATGAGAAAAGGAGAAATTATTAGTATATAGAATAATAAAAGGCTAGCATTAGTTAAGTATAGATAATGAACATATAGGAAGTTGTCACATTCTTTAATCAATTATTAGATATAAGATTGTTTCAAAATAAAAATTTAAACTGCACTATGTCTTTTTGGTGTTCCTGTTTCTATAAAGAGATACCATGATCATGACAGCTCTTATAAGGTAAAAATGTTTAATTGAGGTTTACTGACAGGTTCAGAGGTTTAGCCCAGTTTTATCATGGTTAAAAACATACAAGTACACAAACAGACCATGCTGCAGAGGTATATGAGTGTCCTTCATCAGAATCTGCATGTAGCAAGAGGAGAGAGTGACAGTGAGCCTGGTTGGAGTCTTTTAAATCTCATTTTCTATAAAATACTTCCTCTAACAAGACCACATCTTCAATAATGCCACACACTATTAGTTTATTAGTAGCTTTTTTATTCACACCTCACACTACCAGGTTTTCTATATTTTTTTTCCTGTTTCTATAATTGATAATGTGTGTGTATCTCTCTCTCTGTGTGTGTTTGTGTGTGTGGTTTTGTGTGTCTGTATGTGTGTGTGTTCTTGCAGAAAACAGCAGAGGACATTGGCATCTTGGAGCTGAAGTTATAGGATATTGTGAGATGCCTGTTGTGGGTTTTAGGAATCAAACTTTGGTCCCTTGGGATAAATGGAAAACCATCTCACATTAACCACAGCCAACAAAGAGATGAGTGGTGCCCCTGACTTCCAGGCCAAGCTCTGAAGCCAGACCCAGGGACACAGCCCCTGGAACCTCACCCACACCCAGCTCTTCCCTAAACCAGAGGCAGCAGGAAGACCTCCTGAAAATCCAACACCCAGCAAATTCTAGCCAGAGGGACAACCCACAGCCAAACCTGCACCAACCCCAAACTGCATCATCACACAGCAATCTCAATGACCTACAGGACACTACAGGTACAGCCCCTTGGTCCACAACAAAGAACTCACAAAGAGCTGACTAAGAGTCTACAATAAGAATTAGAAGGTGATCCTAGGGACAACTGTAGACCCTCAGGCCACTGGCCCACAAGTAAGACCCAACTAAGAGCTAACTAAAACTGAATCAAGGAAGATTCAGGCAGATGCCAGTGCAAAAACACATATAACAATATAGAGAACAAGACGCCCCCCAGAAGAAGCTGGTGGGTGTACAACATCAAGACCTGAGCAAGGCAATGAAGAAGAAACAGAAGGAAACAACCTTATGAAGACAAATAGGACCCCTAAATGAAGATATAAATAAATAGAAGAAAACACAAAAAATGGAAGCTATGAACAAATCCCTAAACAAAAATAAAGAAAATCAAGAAAAAGAAAGCAAACAGGTGAAAGAAACATACCAGGAATTAAAAATTGAAAGAAAAGCAATAAAGAATGCACAAAAATAGGATATGCTGGAAATAGAAAACCTGAGGAAACATTGCAGAACTATAAAAGCAAGCATAACCAACAGAATGCAAGACATGGAAGAGAGAAACTCTGAAGTGGAAGATTCAGTGGTCGAAATAGATACGCCAGTCAAAGAAAACACAAATACCAAAAAAAGTCATAACACAAAACATTCAGGAAATTTGAAACACCATGAAAAGAAAAAACCTGAGAATAATCAGAATTGAAGAATACCAGCTCAAAGTCACAGAATATGTATTCAGCAAAATCATAGAAGTAAACTTTCCCAACCTAACGAAGGAAATGCCTAAAAATATATAAGAAGTTTACAGAACACCAAAAAGACTAGACCTTCCCCCTCAAAAATAAAAGTCTTCTTGCCACATAATAATCAAACCACTAAACATAAAGAACAAAGAAAACATACTAAGAGCTGCAAAGGAAAAAGGTCAAGTAACCCATAAAGACACACCCATCAGAATAACACCAGATTACTCAGTGAGAACAATGAAAGCAGGAAGGTCCTGATCAGATGTTATATAGACAGTGAAAGAGAATGGCTGCCAACCCAGACTACTATACCTAACGAAATTGTCAATCACCATATATGAAGTAAACAAGATATTTTATGACAAAACCAGATTTCAACAATATCTATACACAAATCCAGCCCTACAGAAAGCACTAGAGGGAAAATTCCAACCTAAGGAAACCAGATACAACCATGAAACCACAAGTAATACCAGATACAACCATGAAACCACAAGTAATTGATAATTCTACAAAAGAAACATCCCAAAAAGGGAAACACACTGTCACCAAAAATAACAGGAAAAAGCAATCATTTGTAATTAATATCCCTTAATGTTAATGGACTCAATTATTCTATAAAAAGACACCCTAACACAATGGATACAAAAACAGAATCCATCCTTCTGCTGCATACAAGAAACACACCACAACTTCAAAGACAGACACTGGCTAAGAGTAAAGGGTTGAGAAATGACTTTCCAATCAAATGGTACGAAGAAGCACGATGATCTAACCACCCTAATATCCAACAAAATAGACTGTAAACTAAAATGTATCAAAAGAGACAAGAACTGATGTTAATTATTCATCTCAGAAAAAGTCCACCAAGATGAAGCCTTAATCCTGAACTTAATCCTGAATTTATGCCCCCAATACAGGGGCAACTACATATGTAAATGAAACACTACTAAAGCATAAATTTCACATCAAGTGCCAGACATTAATAAGGAGAAATGTCATTGTCCCATTTTCACCCTTGAATAAATGTAGCAGACAGACCTCAACTGAGAAATAAGTGAGCTAAGAGATGTTGTGATCTAAATGAACTTAATAGATATATAGAGAACTTTCTACACAAACACAAAAATTATATGAAAAAATTGAAAGAAAAGCAATAAAGAATGCTTTCTATCACAGGCCCAGAAAGATAGACATGGGATGTACTCACTCATAAATGGATTTTAAACAAAAAGAAAAGAATATCCAGACTGCAAAGCACAACCGCTGAACAGCTTGGGATCAGAAGGAACTTAAGGGGAACCCATAGGAAGAGCAAATAGAAGAATATTTCCTGAGTCATTTGGGATTATAGTGGTTAGCGACCAAGGAGAGGTAGGAACAAATTATGAGATGAAGTGTTTAAGTGAGAGGAGCAATGAAAAGGGAGAGAAAAATAGATATCTTGATAGAGGAAGCAAGTGTGGGGTGGGAAAGAGACCTGGTGGTAGAGAAACCTCCAAGAACTCACAGGATGTCCCTGGCTGGGTCTCCAACCAATAGTGGAGGGGGTGCCTAAACAGGACTCCCCTATAATCAAATGAATAACCCCCTTAAGTGTCATTATAGAACCTTTATCCAGCATTGAATAGAGGTGGAAGCAGAATTTCATAACTAATCTCCTGAGTGTGCTCCCAGTCCAGCTGGGGAGAGAGAGAGAGGAGAGAGAGAGAGAGAGAGAGAGAGAGAGAGAGAGAGAGAGAGAGAGAGAGAGAGAGAGAGAGAGAGAGAGAGAGAGAGAGAGAGAGAGAGAGAGAGAGAGAGACTATATGAACAAAGGGATAGGGATTAATAGGGATTATGAGGAGGAATCCCACAGAGATGGCTGGCTGAAGCTCTGGAGAGTTCACTAAATCAAAAACAGACACTGGGGAACCATCAGGAAAAGAAACTAAACCTTTCAAAGGAAGATAACTGTCAATTGTCATGGGCAGTATGTGGAAACTCATGGAGTAGGACCAGCTTATGTTCCCATGCATGAACTGACGTCTTGAAGCCCATTTTCTATAAAGGAACACCTAACCCAGCCTTAATACTGAGTTGAGGAACTCAGATCTACCTCAACTGGATATGCCAGACAGAACTGGCCCACCTTGGGACTCCTTACCCTCCTTGGAGAATGAGAATGGAGAATGCTGAGGAGGAGTGGGAAGGACTGGGAGGAAGAAGCAGAGGAAAATAGTATCATATATAGAAAAAAACCTTTATAAATAATAAAAGTGGGAAAAAAGTAGGATGACTGACAAATAAATATCAAAAATCAATTTTTTCTAGCAAAATAAAAATATCACATAATACAAGCAGTAGAGACTTTGAAAGGTAAATTTTCATTGTTTTTTAAATTGAATACTAATATTAGTTTGAAAGGTACAACTAAATTATGAAGGAGAAAATTATGTCTATATTTTTGGCTTTTTGTGTATGTGATTATGCAACAAAATATTCTAAAGTAATTCATAAATTCATAAAGGAAACTCTGAGTATCTGTGATGTCCATATTGTCCCAGAAAATGCACAGACGTGGAGCCAGACATATCTGCATTTGAATCCCCGTCTTCCAAATTCTAGCTTTTTGACAAATGTTCATTCACTTTTTATAGAAAAGAAAACTGGCAAATTTTGTTGCACTCTGCAAAATTTTAAGATGAGTTTTAAGAACACAGAAGGAATTCAAATCTGCACTTTTTAAGAGGCTAGCCAGTTTCATTCAGCTAGCAAAGTTTTTGCCAGATTCTAATCCATATTTAGCTATGGAAAATGTTCTCGGCAGAAATTCTGCTTCAATGAATGTGGAGGTGGATCCAAATATCTGCCTGTTTAACAAGCAGCCTGAGATGAATCAGATGTTCATTACATTTTATGAATTGCTTCTTCAGATGGGGAAGCCTCACAGCAGTCCACAGGTCTAGATTTGTTCGGAAACATTAATACTCTGTGAATACTTTCTGAAAATTCTCTTTGGGGATATTACACTAATGCAATAAGGCAAAACAAAAATGTTCTGAAAGTCTTTCTTCCTAATATCAAGAGCCATATTGAATGTACAATAAAAAGACTGCTGATATTTTATCACTTATAAAAATAAAAAGAAGTGCCACTATGCCACAGAAATCATTAGAATGGTTCTTTGTACTGGAAATAATCTGATCAAGACATTTGCTCACAGGATTAACCATTAGCTTCTGTTTTAGTTGATTGCAGATGTAGTCACATTGACAAGAAGAGCCATCTCAAAGAGAATATTTCCAGGTTAGGTCCTTTCATTATGATGTGAAAGGCTTTTAGCTGAATTTATTCATTCCTTCCTTATTATTTTAATTGGAGTAACTAAACTTGGTACAAATATCAAATGTCTTTTCTTCATAAAAATAAAAAAAGTAAGTTGGCATGTACAAGCAATCAATGACAGTAGCCACATTGTTATAATTAAAGTGAGAGAGTATGTATAAATAGTCTGCTGTACCTTACCAGCTAGTTTAGATTAAGAGGACACTCTTTCTTCAAGAATATCAACTGACATTTTTGGAGAAATTCAAGTATTTATTTACACTGGCCATATCATTGAACATAAAAGCAATCTATTAAAATACAATTGATGGTTGTTTATAATTAATTAATTATATCTACAATTCGTTTCATTTTATTTTTGGTCTCATTGTCAGATCTTCATCTCTGTAGATTTACAGACACACACAGTTTTGATATAGTATATATTCATATATGTTTATATATTAGGTGCTTAAGGAAAAACTACATGAAAACTAAGAGGGCAGTCGCAAGTTTTAAACTAAGAAAACTGGGATTTATTTATTTCTAGTTAAATTATCATTGATTATATCTATGTGGGATGGATTTCTTGAAAAAAGTTCTGGTAAAATGATAAGGATAATCTCATAATTTATGAAAATAAAAATTTTAATTTAATATTTATTATAATTTTCTTAAATTTTTTCATTTGTCTATTAATAAGTTGGTTAAATCATAAAATCATGTTACTGACTATAATAGCTATAATGTGTATTTTTCTCTGAAATTCTACTGGAGTTATCAAAGTGACATTTTCTTACATAATTGTGATATAGTCCTCTTTAAATGTTGCTATACTAATATTCACAAGACATTTATAAATAGATAAAAAATACTTTGATAGTAATTTTTAAAAAAGAATTAATATATTAACCATATAGTTCAACTTGGTAAACTAAGGTTATGAAATATCTGTTTTTGTTTTTAAATCAGCTTAAAATAAAAACATTTCTCATGAATAATCTATTCAACTTTTAACACAACTATCTGCAAAATATAACATTGAAGAAGTTTCACTTGTTCTAACAATATCTCTCAATATTTGGGCAAAAGCTCTCATTAAATTCAGTGGGGCACATAACAGAGACGTGGAGGGAAGATAAGGAAGAAGCAAGAATAATTTCAAAAGAAAATAATGAACAAAACTGCTAAAATTAACCGCAAAACAAGTGTCTGGTTAAGGACAGTTAGTAGGCTTTCACTATCTCTGCCCTGCTAGATAAATTGCCTAATTTTTCATTTTCTCCTACTTTGACTTTGTAGCCATGACCTCATTATCATATTCAGTTAATTGGTGCACAAAGGTAACACTGTAGTGCTCACAAAACATGGAGTCCCATTACTGATACCAAATAAATAGGGCCGACTTCTCACTCAAGGTGAATTTCTGAGAGCAGGAACAACCAGGCAAATGCTTCACAGTAACAGGTGAAGACTAACAGCAAAAAACATATTTCCCCGAGCAAAGACTTCCAACAGAGAGAAAAAAACTGATATTAAAATTACATGTAAAAAAAGTGCATTTCCTTTCACCTTACCTTGACCTGACCAAGTGAGATTGTAACAAAAGTTGTTTTGTTTTCCTTTTGTTTTTGTTTCTTTCTTTTTGCTTTTTTTCTGTCATAATCACATTGTAAGATAAATGAATGAAACAGAACATAAATAAGTATAGAAGCAATGCTTATATTTAATGCACTATTGTATCAACAATGTTTTGTAGCTTCAGATGACACATAGAACTGGAGGATTAGTCACTTATTCACTTTTGATGGGTTCCTTTAGAATGCTCGTGTTCCTGCCATATAAGCAAGGTTATCTGTTTCCAAAAGGTTTATTTAGGTTCCCACGTGCAAGAGGTTTTGTCCATATCTTGTTGCTTTTAGGCTGTTCAGTGGGGGTCACATATGGCACAAGGTGGGGGCACATGGCAAAGTAAAATTTTCACCTAGAGACCACGAGGTGAAAGACAGGAGAAGGAATCAACCTTCCCCTTTAAGAGCAAAGGTGCTTCCCGGGAAGGGTCAGCATCAAGCCAAGATAGCATGGCTCCATAGGAGATTATTGAGAGTTGTGGTCACTGGGGCCTTATCATAGTCTTCTGAGGCATTGATTGAGAGCACTGGGCACATCTGGGAGGGGCGTGGCCACCCTGGCTGCTGTGCATATGAAGTTGGGTGTATTCACAGCCCCCTTAGCATAATGCTGAGGGGCTGGGCCTCAGCAGAGCCTTCTGGGACATTGTCTGAGGGCACTGGGCACTTACAGGGGGCTTGGAAACCCAGTAAGCTTAGGATATCATTCCATATGGAAATAACTGAATAATAATATTCCATTATTTCTTTTATAATGAGTTTATTTTCATTGACATTTAAGATTTTCACATGAGTATTCTGTTTATTTCCACTTTTCCTCTCTCCCTTCATACTTGTTGCAGGCCTCCCTTACCCCCTCCCCACAATCTAGACTCTATTGAATATTGTTTCTATGTAAATGTATTTATATATCTATCAGGAAACTCATTTCAGGATAAAACTGAATCTGCTTCATGACAACAGGTGTTGCTACTGTGATGCTCATATTTTGGTAACAGTATTTTTGAGAATATATTTGTGCACCTTTATAGTGGCAACTAATTTTATTATTTTATTAATAAGTGAAGCTGAAGTCAGACAGAGTATGAATCTGATAGATTCACAGAGCAGTAGGTAAACAGAAAAACCTCTTCACAATTCTAGATTGAAAAACCTCCAAATAACTTAAATCTCCTGCTTCTTCTACTATGTTCTTCTATCTTCTCATGGGTAAGCAAGACATCTATATTCTGGCAAGCTGAACATAGGCTTTATACCCAAGATTAAGTTTTAACTCCATTGAAATTCTCAGATTGAAAATACGATTAAATCTCCTACAACATCTTTCTCTGTTTAAAAGATTTTACCAAAGTAAAACTATACGATAAATACAATGACCATGTATTGTCTAACTAAAAAGTATTAAATCTAATAAAGTGAAACTATATACAAAAAGAAATTATCAAGTAAAAATTACATTTACAATATTTAGTTCACTTATATTTGACAAATTCAGAGAAAATACTCCAGTAATGTCTCATCTCTTAGTGAGTCTAAAGTTTTGTATTTATTTTTTCTAATATAACTAAGTAAAACTATAACTATTTAGTCTTCAACTCTGTCAGAGAAATAAGAAAAATATATTATCTAATTATAAAGAAAGTGCAGAACAAACATCAAATATATTGAAATAACATAGACATCTATCTGTCTGAATTGTCACCACAAGGTTTTCATTCAACATTGAGACATTCAGTTTGTGCCTACAGGCCTAGAATATCTGACAGACTTTTTGTGTGAATCATGAAATATTGGAGAACTACCTTTTCCTGTCTTGGCAAAGTTCAGCTGTTGTCTTCTTTTGTATTTTGCTTGCCAAATCTGAGCAACAGGGTGTCAGAGACTGAAGCAAAGGAAGTTTCTGGCCCATTATCAAACTTTGCCACAATAAAAAGAATTTATGTGGAGAACCAAGTTAATATAAATTATGATAGCTAGTGGGAAGCCTAGCATAACTGATAGAAAGTCTCCATGTCTTGATTTGTGGGATGTATCTCCATGAAAACTTTCTACAACAGAGATTTTATATTTTTTCTTTAATAAACACTCTAAAGTTCAGAGAAAGAGAGAACCAGGCTCTTATTTTTTTTTATCATTTTTTTATTGTTTCCAAGGGATAAAAGAATCTTTCTTCAATTCTTTACTATTAATATAGTGTTTCCCATAAAATTCTGGAGGTTTCTTGCATACTTCATTTCAAAAATTTATCATTACTTTGTGTTAGAGGGCCTGGTAGGCCTTTTTAAGAGCAAATGCATGTTATATAAAAGGGATAACTTTTTATTAATGCTTAAAGATGAACAAATATCAAAGTTTATTTTGAATTATGTCAAACAAATTCAGTGGTTTCAATATGTAAAACAACATATTTTGCACAAAGATAGTAACTATATTAAGAGGTTCTGAGAAATCTAATAATACACGAGAATAGCAAATAATTCTGACTTTTTAGGGAAATTATAATTACTGTAAACTACTTTACTCATGTTTTCTAACTTATAATCTTCTTTTCCTAATATATTTGCATCAGTATGTAGGGTCTCCATGAATTGGTGTTCCTCATACCACGTGAGAAAGGATCCAATTAGTTGTTTTTATAAATTAAATATTTTTGCACTTGGGTTTTTTTTTTTTTTTTTTTTTTTTTTTTTTTTTTTTTTTTGCTATTCTTTGCAAAAAAAGAAAAAAGAAAGTTACGAGTGCTTTGACAATGTTAAATTTCTTTTCTGCCCATAAAAAGGGAATTTTAGCAATAGTAAAAGATACCACAATTGCTTCTGAGTTAATTCCTACTAAATTTCTTTTCAGAATCCATTCAGAAAGATTTTATACATAAGTATTTAATTCTCATTGTGTCCAATCTAAAATATTAATTTCTCTCTTCTTAAAAATTTTTGTGTAAGAATGAATTAGAAGTAAAATAACCAGAATACAGTCAAGCTCTGGATCTACATGTGCATCCTCTAATTTCTTTTCTACCAAAACTAATTATTTTTCAACTTCAGATGATAATTGATAATTTTTCTTGGACTATTTAAGGCATTATTGCCTTATAAAGATTAAATAAAATACTAAGCTGTTGAATTGTTAATACATTTGTTTGTTATAGTTAATATCTCTCAAGAAATTTGAAAATTGTTGAGAATTTATAATTACTCTCTCCTTTTTGTGGTTGAATTTTTGTAGACTATCTTATATTCTAGGTGATCAATAAAATCTCCTATTTGTATTTTTATAGCATTTTTTAATGCCCAAATTGACATTTTTTTACTTCCTCAAAACTTTTTTTCTTAAGATCTCTATGTCTGAACCAACTAGCAAAATGCCATTCTTATAATAGTAAATTATCTATTGTGGAAACTATTTGTGGGTCATTTCTACTGGGTGCTGTAAATATCCATCCAGAATAAACTTTCAACTGATACTTTTTAACAAGATGAGGTTTATTGTAAGTAGTCAAGGTTAAGGCATATTTTTCTTTATTCCCTTCTTTAAAAGTATAGTAAAACTTCAGTACTTTAAATCAATCACTATAGTAGATCATTCATGTATGGTCTATTATGAAAGAAGGCAAAAGAATTTGAGGCTGTAAAAAGACCATTATTATTTGGATCACCTTTATAATGTTATTAGATCTGCTACAATAGTAGCAGTGTCCAGATTTTACTTTAATGAAAAATGTCAGGTAATTCCAAAAAACTGGTATATTCTTCAATAAAACAAGCATTTAGCCATTTTTGTGCCATCTTTTCTAGTACCGCTAATTTTTTTTTCTAATGTCAATGGACATTTTACCCAGACAAGTTTGTCAGTTAACCATTTCATAAGTAGGGCTGTTGGTACCTTTGTAAAGTCACCAATTATTGTGCTCTGCTTATGCACAACCTGAATGATTGGTGACTTTCTTGATAACACATTTTAATCTTTCTCTAAAAATCATTCTTTGTTTTATGGTTTGTTTTTGAGAATGGATGAGTATTAACCTCTGATTTCCATTGCTGTAATAAATCACATTTCATAAATTTACTTGTATGTTAGACACATATGATTTTATTTTTTCTACCTGTCCTCTGGCCCTGTACAGCCGTCATGCTTTGCTATTTGTTTTAGTTGAGATGAAGTTTAAATTTCTAGAAGCTGAACATTTACTTCCTGAAGAGACCAATTTGAATGCTGATTTTTTTAAATAAATGGTTATTATATCTGTGATGTGTCTAGCAAACCTTCAGTTATGATGCCATTTATTTGAATCTTTAGTTTTGGTCTCTGATCATTTATTGAAGCTTATAAAATATTTGTTTTGTAATATTTCCTGAAAATTTGATTTTTTTTTTTTTTTTTTTTTTTTTTTACTGAGGCTTTTCTGTCATCTAGAGCAGCATGTTTCTAAACAACAGATTTTTATTATTGTTGTCCTGTGGAGGTGTTTTCCCACTGCCCCAATGCTGAAAAAGAATGATTAAACTAAATTTAGTATTGGGGCCTATGAGAGAAGCCTTAAAGCGTTTTTCAGTGGTAAAAATGTTAGCTTCCCTGTTCTTGTTCATCTTGGTTTACTACTCCAACGCCAGTCTTGGCCATACCTTCTGCATACCCTTTTTTAGCATCCCTACATAAAAAATTGTGTTCAGGAATGCTTTGCCTGTAATTCCTCTTCAAATGACCTTGTTTACCACAATTAAAACATCTGACCATTTGTTTTTTTCTTTAAATATCAGCTGTATTTTTATTTTATTCGTCAATTGGTGCTGATCTTGTTTTAAAGGCCTAATTATGCTTTTACACTCTGAATTAGCGTTTTCAAAAGCAAAAGATTCAACAAATTATCATCATAATTCTGTATCCAATACTATTCTATTTAGAGCTGAAGTAAATCTTTGTTAAACAAAACAAACCAAAACAGTGAAGATTTCTTTGAAGCCTTGCCTAATTTAACAAAAAAAAACAAAAAAAAAAACAAAAAAAAAAACAACAAAAAAAAAAGACTCAGAATTATTTTCTTCAAACTTGCCCCCCAAATTTCAAGGTACTAAGAAATCTAGGGCCAAAGTGCAGTAATCAAAATCAAACTGTCTTGGTAGCTCAGCATATTGGTGGTCTTCATCTAGAAGCATATCTTGGGGAATATGAATACCTCTATTCCTACTTTGTTGTTCTATCGTTCTAGCTTCCTCCATCTACCATGTTTGCATTTTAAGAGAAGATCAGCTTTCAATATTGTTGCAGCTAAATCTTTCCAGTCTTGAGGATATTTCTGTTCTGAGTTGTCCATGAATTTAACATCTGCTTCATAAAGGGTAAATGCACATCATATGAATTCTTTCAGTATTTCAGTTAAGTTCTGCATAACCTTGCAGATGCCTATCATCTGAAGATCAGTCTTTTATGGTAATTAAATAAACTAAGGTTGTTTTTCTAAGAGCCTGGAACCACCCTTCTTCACTTTCAACATAATGGTACAGTAGGTTCTTTTCTAAATTCTTCTGTCTATGTCTTCCTCTCTGTGTCCCTCTATCTTTTTCTGGGTCCACCAGAAAACAGTATGATTTATTCTTGCCAGCTGAACATGGACTTCTTCCTCTGAATCAAGGTTTAGCTCCATTGGCCTTCTCTAATCATAAATATATACAAAAAAAATCTTCTACAACATAGTTTCCATGCCATGAATTACTAATGTAATCTTTCAGCAAGCATCCTGGTGTTTTAGTTTCTAAAGTCTTCTACCTTCCTATTTAGAGATTGTTTCTGAATCTTAGAGATGTACATGTGGCATTAAACAGAAATGTAAGATAATTTTCCTGTACACAGTAAAGATTTGTCACTTGAATTCAATTAATATAGCTTTGATTGGCCAGTAGCCAGGCAGGAAACCTAGGCATGACAACCAGACAAAGAAAATTTTGGAAAAGGGTGAATAAAGATGGGAATTACTAGCCAGACACAGAGGAAACAAGATGAAGATGCAGTCCTGAGAAAAGGTACCAAGCCAGGAGGCTAAACATAGGTGGGAATCATGGGTGCACTTCAGTAAGAGCTGATCTCTGGCTCCATGAGCCAATTTGTCCAGTGCTTTTCTCAAGAGCACTCCTCTTACTTTCATGCCCTTCAGGCTCCCAAGACGTTGTTCTGGGTGAAAAATGTCTTCAATGGCTCATGAAATATATTAGAAAAATAATGTAAAATGAAGGAATTCTACTTGAAAGATTATCATGGAGATAACAACATCAGCATCTTGTACGTAAACTGTTTCTCTGTTATTTCTCTCCTTAGATTCAGAATTTTCTCATTGAAATGTTTATGTCTTTCTCAACATAATCCTTACTACATCTTTAAAATTTCTAGCTCTAAGTTATTTTTCAGGTTAGGTTTTCATATAGAAATTGTAAGTTCTTAAAATTTGAGAGTACAATATTTTTATTACAATATATAATTTATTATATTTATGAATGTGAATTAATACATCTTCAGCTCACGTAAGATATATATCATATCGTATAGTTTTGATTTTTATATGTGTGGTAAGCAAGATGGCATACAATTTCTTATAAAATCTCAAGTATTAGTTACTTTGAAGTAGTAGAGAAAGGATTCTGTAATGATTTTCTAGGGTAAATTTTATATATATTTTTTTCTATTCTTCAAATTCTTCTACCTCTGCACCCTAACCCCAAACCACACAAATTCATGTTTTCTTTTTTTCAAAAG
Source organism: Phyllotis vaccarum (assembly GCA_033318265.1). Classification (NCBI taxonomy): domain Eukaryota; kingdom Metazoa; phylum Chordata; class Mammalia; order Rodentia; family Cricetidae; genus Phyllotis; species Phyllotis vaccarum. The sequence goes on from JARWLC010000010.1 coordinate 63,441,663, forward strand.
TAAGAAAATAAAGGAAAGGAAAAGGCCACTAAAATCACTTGGTCAGAGTTGGGTTGGAAACTTACTCCTGAGATTGGAGCCTACCTGGAATTATATTTGATGTAGTCTTTTTTCTTGAAAACAAAAACAAACAAACAAAAAAAACCCCACTAATTTTCCTCTCCCAGTAGCTATTAATTGAAAATAAATTCTTTAATAGGAGAAGAACTTGGTACCTATTCTCTCTTCTTTATGGTGGATATTTCTCTGCCTTACATTTGTTCAGGTTTTTTGTATGCTGTAATAGTTTCCGTGAATTCTTCTGTGTGTCCTATTGTATATTTAAAATCCAATTTCCTTAATTAGAATTATCTTGCTATATTAGTTCTCTGAAATTAATTATTTTATACCACAGCATCTGTGCATGTTGAAGAGTATCATTATTTCTTCTTTTTATGTATTCCATTCTGTTTATCAACATATGTTAAAAATCATTTTTTTTTCATTTCAGTTTTAGATTTTGCATATAAATAAAGTTACACAATATGTCTTGATAATTCTTAAAGCATTTTTTTTAAGGTTCATTCATGTTGTTATTAAAGGCTGAATTTTTCTCCTTTTTAAGGCTGAATAATATTCTATTGCCTAACCATTACATATGTATGCATGTACATAAACACACACACATACACACACAGAGAGAGAAAGAGACACACAAAAATAATTTTTAATGTTAATTCTTTAAGCAGATAATTATTTTCATATCTTGGAAATTTTCAGTAATGCTGCATTAAAACTGTGCAGGTAAATATGTCTTTACCATACTGATTCCTTTTAGAATAATAGAAATACATTATTGATCTTGTATTAGTACTTTTAGTAATGTTTATATTTCAATAAATTTTAATTGCCTAGTGAAATATTTTAGTTGCCTAACATTATCATATACTATATTCTGTCATGATGAATTTGAAGATGATCTCTAAGCATTACAAAACCAATTGAGGATGTGAACAAAATTTTATTGCATTTGCCCTGGATGTTTTCCTGAATTTATCTTTGTGTTAACTGTTCTTAAGATTCTTTTCTTTGGGGTCTTTCTCTTTCTCGTGGCCTGTTGGTCACTATACTAAGAGGACAGGAAGCAGAGGTAGCAGTCAGGGCTTGGCTGGCAGTGAGTATAATGGGAATAACCTCTGGGAAGAAGTTCAGTGAGACAGCTCAACTTTATTCCTGAGTGAGGGGAATATACAGGTCAGGGATTGGAGCTGGGACATTACCAAGTAGGTACTGGAACTTAGTAGTATCACCCCTAACCCTGAGCAGATTACTTGATTATCATATGGGATAAAAGGGAGCTGGGTAAAAGGTCATAGTTAAGATAAGTCAGATATCCAACCTCAAGGACAGCTTCAATTAATGTCAGGCAAAGTAGAAAGCCTCTGATGGGTAAGGGAGTCTTCAGTTTGCTCTATGCTCATAGAGCTGTCCAGACATGACAGACTGCAACCTTAAATGGCAGGAACTTCCAATAGAATTTTATAAACCTACAATGAGTAAGTAATTTGATATATTTTAAATGACTATAAATATTCAGAATTGTTAAATTATGACAGCAGTTATACTTAAAAACTTAAATGTTTTGTAATGTTCCCTTGAACACTACTTTTGATGTTCATTTTCCTGGAACACCAACATCATCACACTGTCAAAAGTAAGGGGAATCCTGAAGCATAAAGCTCATTTATAAGTACTTTAAGATGCTTCTGACAAATAAAACTAACAGGAAGTCTGATATTTGTACCTAAAATTTACTTTCACTTTGATTAATTAAAAGAAATCCCAGGGGAGAGAAACTGAACTGAAGACACACAGCTAATAGTCAGACCAATATGGGTGACCTACACCTCCACTTGAGGCCAATTGATGCCTACACTGCCACAGGGTCGTGATGACATCTGGGCCTAAGCTGCAGCAGAGAATCATGTCAACATCTATGGTTTTACAAGACAGGGGGTGCTTGTGCCTGTGGGTCATGTGGGTAATAGATCATGTGTCTTGCACACTGGAGAACTGGTCCTGACCCTTGACACCTGCCTCTGAATGAGAGCTGCACAACCTTGCCTCTGAACTGGCAGTGACATGAACACAGAAAAGGTGTCCTGGACCTTTCACAACCCTTGGCGAACTGCCTGCCGCCTGCCCCCACCATGTCTCTAGCCATTGCAATAAGAACACTGATCTGACGTGATGGAGATTTGGTCCCTTGCCCATGGGCAAAGGATAGGGGCCCTGATCATCACAAGAATAAGTCAGTACTGGTGAAGGTCCAGACTAGTAAACTAAGCAACCAACCAAACCTATATCCAAGGCTTTGAGTTGGCCTACCCCATCATCTATCCACCCAATCTGTGTGTACATACTGTGTGACATACTTTGCATCTATCAATGTTATTATGACTAATGAATATGTGATGAAGACATGGAAAAAACTGAGAAGCAAACTTTGTTGTTATTTATTTGAACATATTTTGAGGGAGAATGCTATAGGGGTGGAGGCTAGACATGGAATGACAAGAAAATGAATAATAACAGGGTGCATGATGTGAAATTCCCAAAGAAACAATTACAATTTTTATGACAAAAGCCCAAAAATCCCAACTATATACATATCAAAAGTGGTGGTAGAATCTGTAAAATCACTACGGATTAGAAAGTTTTAAGTATAATTTATTATTTAATTACAAGTTTAATAATATCCAAAAATGTTATACTTAAAATATACCTTTGCATAAGATGTATGTGGCATAGAAAATATGTTACTGTGTCTTCAAAGTAGAGTGAAAGAAAGAAGACAGCAGCTGATTTAATTCCCTAGTCTACGAAGGTCTGACCTTAGCAATTCAAAACTGATAACACCATGAGTTATAAATATAAAATTAAATATTAAGAATGCCAATATATATTTTAACTTTCAATTATTAAAATTCAATGATATAAAAGAACCAAACTGTAAAAGTAGAAATGCAGACTTACATAGCAACATTATTTCTAAATATTGATGACTTAACTAGAATGATAAATATGGAGGAATATGGAAACTCTATCTTACTGATAAATTGTTATCTTCAAGAGTTCTAAAGACTGTTACAATATTTACATTTTTGTATATTAGCTTGTAAACAGTTCATTGTACTAAAACTTTATGTTTTCTACACTTAGGCTACAAAGTTCTTTTTCTGTGTTTGAGAGAATAGTATGCACCCAGTGAGCTTTCTTGGATTTCAATTCAATTGAAGCTGTTATATAACTTTCCTATAACTTTCCTTGTTATATGACATATCTTCAATATGAAATATACCAAAGAGCTTATATAATTTTATTTTATGCACTGGATTGATTTCATATGTATTGAAAATGGATATTTTTCTCATATAGTATATAACTTGATTATGTTTTACCTCCTTCTAATTCTCCCAGTTCCTCACCACTTCCCTTATGTGGATCCACATGGTTTCAGTCTCTCATTAATAAATATATTACTACTAGTCCCTAAATGCAGAAATTCTACAAAGACATAAAATGAGAAGCAATAATATATATGTAAACAGATAGTATGTAATACAATAGTCCCTGACCTCCAGTATGCTTTGTGTGTGTGTGTGTGTGTGTGTGTGTGTGTGTGTGTGTGTGTGTGTGTGTGTACATGTGTGTGTGTGCGTGCATGTGTGTGGGTGTGTGTGCGTGATAACCAGTCTATATTAGTCCACTTTATGTGTTCTTGCTGCCATGGTCTTTCAGTGTCCAGTCGACTCAGGAACAATTGCTAAGGGCTGTGGACTTATACCTGAAAATAGAAGTTAATACAAATCTTTCTTTCAATAAGCTTATTTTCCCCTCAGACATTTTCTTGCAACAACACAAAATCTAATAAAGAAATAATGTTGCATTTGATTCACTTATCACTTCATTAGTTGTAGCCTTTTCCTTTCCTTTGACAGAGGAAAAAAAAGTCATAAGCGTTTAGCCTTTTGAAATTGTGTCATGCATAAAGATCTGAAAAAAATATACATGAGTTCTTTGATACCTGCATTTCATTGCAAAGATGGCTGGTTTTAAATCTGAAAACTGCTAACCATTCCAAAAAGTGCAAAGTGCTTTTTTTTTTTTTTTGTCAGAAAACCATACCTGTTTACACAAACCATGCACACACACACACACACACACACACACACACACACACACACACACACGCACGCGCGCGCGCTCATTATGACATAATTATGCTCCACTGACAAGGTTGTTTCATTAAAATTCATAACACCTTATATTACTTTTTACCATTTTATTGTGATCAACCTTCTTAGATATATATTTCTCAATTTAATTCCATCTTACACTCAATTATATTTTTAAATGTTTCTTTAGTTAGAAAAGTATTTTCAATTCCTTTACCTTATATGCAAATCTACATTTAAACATGTAAATTGTCAGTGAAATGTAAGAGAAAGAAACAGGATATTTTGAAATCAATGTATAATTTATAGATTCAAACAAAAGCATGTGTCAGATTCTGATAACTAAAAGCCTCTGCCTGAAAAAAAAATCATCCACTGTGTACTGATCTGTGCTGAGTCTAGAAACCAGAGTCAGTGTTAGGAACAAACCTAAATAAAATGACAGCTCATACTTAATTTCTTTATTTCAATTCCAAATTGATTCTAACGCAGAAATATTTAAAGTGTTGATAAATATTACATAGTTATATTGTAAAGTACTTGTGAAAGTCTTATAATTGCTGTATAACTAAGGAAAATTTTCCTCTTGTGAGTTTAGATTTAATGGTTTGGTATAGATCATCTATTCATGATGAACATGGCAGAACACAATTTAAAGGTACTTTTTATGTGTTATAGCATTAAGATGGATGTCAAATTTAATTACATTGTTTGGCTGTTTGTACATGGTATGAGTAAAATGCATAAGCAAAGATTAAAATGATTCACTGAAAACAGTTCATTCCTTTGAATTAAGAGGGAGTATTATTACACAGTAATGAATAACTTCTTCTCTGGAAGCTGCTGATAGCACTCAACTTTTTCCCATTAAACTGCAAACTTCATCTGGATAGCATTAAATTAGGAAGGAATATAGTCAAAACTGGTCAAGCTGTTCTAACAGACTTGACACCATTTTGACAAACAAAGCAAGCATACTCAAAGGTGCTAGGGCACAAGACTTCCCAAAGATCATGTGTACTTTGGCCATCTGTATATTTTGAATTTCTGAGAACATTAAACCTCACAAAACTGAACATTTTCCAAGGATTTTATGGAATTGCATGCCTTTCTGAGATATAATATTACTTTGTGAGACTGATATCTTTAAAATATTTTTGGCAAAATCAATTTCAGAATAAGGATCTTATTTTTCCATAGTTTTCTTGTATCTCTTGGTATATGTTCACTCAATAAAACCCTAAAATGTTTTTGCAAAACTAAGTTCTAAATATAGCATCTTATTTCCCCACTATTTTTTTATGTTTTGTTATCAATTTATATATATGTATGTGTGTGTGTTTCTGGGAGAGATAGTTACAAACTATATATGCAAGTATATATGTCCATATATAATTTATTACATCTAAACTTTAGGTGTTTTTTTTTTTTTTTTTTTTTAGTTTGGTAAAGAAATATCACATGCGTAAAGAAAGTAGATATGATATATAGTAAACAACAGTTAAATATTTAGTTAAGACAAGTTTAGAAAATACAAAGTACTTGTAGAGGAATATTTTATTAAGTTCTCACATGTACCATTAAATATTATTTTTCAAGGTTCCTTCAGACTATATTCTTATGAGCATGCTTGAAGCATTTTCAACGTATGTAAGCATTAGATGCATTTATGCACTATCTCCAGCACATATTCATAACTGTCCATATATTCGATGGTAGAGGGAATCTGATTCATAATTGTTTTCACTAATATACCAATGGGTTTGTGTCATGAAATTTATACAGCCAGATGATTTTCATTTTGGCAATTAACTTTCCTAACAGAAAGGAGGAAAGAGGCAGGACAAGGAGAGAGGGAGGCAGACCACGGAGAGAGGCAGAAGTGGAAAGAGACTGGGTCTAGCAATGGGTTTGGGAAGTGGTAATGAGCCATGTAATGTGGGCTTTGGGAACCAAGTTCAGAAGGACCAACAAGTATCCTTAACCACTGAGAGATTTCTCTAGTCCATTATTCATAAAACATCTGATCCAGGAGATATTGTTTAGTTCAACAAAAATCAAACACAGTTTTAAATTAATTTTTAATCTTGATTAAATCTTTTGTAGAACTTTTAAAGTTCTGTTTCTCTGACATGTAGACGTGAGATACCAATATGGTCCATTGTGGTGGGATTCAGGTGTCAGCTGATAATGTCCGAAGACACTTATCCAGAGTCCCAGGCTCCTGAAGGGGGAGTGGGCAACCCCACTCATAAGGGGCGTCTGGGATCTTGGGGTCCTGATTTTTTTCTGTTTTGTGTTTTATGACCAGGAATTGAACCAGGGCCACAGTAGTGGGAGCGCCAAATACTAACCACTAGATAGAGCCAGCTGCCCTAGAAGAAATATGTGCGGAACACATGTGAGCTACAGGACATGTGGCAGATAGTATAATGAGAATGGATTGAGTTATGATGTAAGAGCTAGCTAGCCATATGCCTGAGCCATAGGCCAAACAGCATGAACTCTGGACCTCTGTCTGCCCTGGGACCAAGAAACCTCATTGCAACAGTCCATTTTTAGATGAATGCTTTAAAAGTTCTGTATTCCTCCAAAATCTACCACTAATAATACATCAATCCATACATGCCATGCATTGTAATATATGGCAGTAGACTTACGGCCTCAGAAATAAAATCTAGAGCTATGCCAACAACCTCATCTTGCATATACTTGAAACACTTTGGCTCTAGGCACATTTAAATTTTAGTTTATAAATTTATTTTTGTTTCCATTTTTTTAATTACAATGATGATAAAGTATGCTTATTTATTTTGTGAGTGGTCTTCTCTACATAGGTCAGTAAGGTCTTAGACCTTGTTCTTTCTTTTATGACCCTTAAATGATATTTTTAATGAGTTATTAAACCATTTTAAATGAAATACAATATAACATACATTTTGAGGTGGAGGGTTGATTTAAAGTTTAGCTAAATGGATCCTGGAGAGATGGCTAAGCAGTTAAAAGCTCTTGTTTATTTTGAAGATGGACCATGAATGGTTTCCATCACTTACTTGGCTACTTACACTGAATATTACTCCAATTCCCAGAAATATCTTGTCCCTCTTCAAACCTCTTAAGTAACCAGCATGCATTTGGTACACATACATACATGCAGAAAATCAAAAACACAACATGTGTGCGGCTGCTCCAAGCTATTAGAACACTAACTCTAAAATGACAGCTTCCTTCAGGGAAAAGAACTAAACCCTTCATGTGTAGAGGCCAGTCCAATGCATTGGGAAGTTTGTGGAGCCTATTGCAGTAGGACCAGAGTTTATTCTGTTGTATTAACTGATATCTTGAAGTCCATTCCCTACAGAGAAACACTTTATCAATATTGATACTGGGAGGAGGGACTTAGACCTATGAAAACTGGATATGCCAGGCTGAAATGACTCACCATCAGATTCCTTGCCCTCCCTGGGGAAAGGATGGAAGGGTGGGGGTGAGAGTCTGAGAGAGAACAGGGAGGAGGGGAGGGAGAGGAAGCAGTGGTGGGTACGGGAAAAATCTTTAAAAAATAAAGATTATAAAATTAATAAATAAATATACTGAATAGGGCAAAAATACACGTAAAATTTAAAATGTTAGAATCAGTGAATATTTCCACTGGGCATCACTACTAGCTAAATAAGTGGTAGTAACTTGCTTTTATGCTGTAGCATTTATTGCTAGATTCCACTGCCTTAAGATTCTCTATGAATGTGGTGAACAGAACACAGTACTTGGAATCAAAAATACCAATAGCACCTTCCTTAACAAAGTTTTAGTGACATAAAATACTTTGATAATGATTTCACATTTTACATTTCAATAAGACACTTATTATTACTCTATTGTTTACTTGTATCAAAAGATCAATAATTGAAGTTTAGTGCTTGTCAAATATTTTTATCATCATGCTTTAGAACGTTTACTAAAATCTAATGTGTAGAAATGAAATTAATGCTAAAAGTAATATGAGTATTTTCGGAATCTATGTTTCAGTGATAAAACACAGAGACAAATACTAAATTGATTTTAAATATTTCAGAGTTTTCATTTATAAATCAATAATACAGAAGTATTTTGATTATGTATTAATGCTTATATTATCATTCTAGAGATACTGTATACATGTGATTGAATAGTAAATAAATCATTCAGTTTCTTTAAAATAAATTTGAACCATACAATACATACTAATATACATTTTACCTAATATCATATATATAAATTATATTGAAAATACACAAATACCTGTCCTATTTAATCAATATTAATAATTTTATACACTAAATATCTAATGTTCCATGAAAGATACAAATTCTTTATCTTATTTAATCAATTATAGTATAAACACTCTTTAGCTTAGATTATAGTTTAGATATTGAGTCATTTCAAGTTTGTTTCCTAGGCTTAAGTTGAGAAGTAACCACAGAAAGCTCTAAAAATATTTCTAAATCTGTTTCTGAGATTATTTTCAACAAGAATAACTCACAGAAACTTGAGGACCTAATCAGAAAACAACTCTTTGTACACTTCTAAAAGCTGGATTGAAGCACTTTGCTTCACTTCTTGGCAATATAATCCTCTTTTACCTGCATATCAAGGATATACTCCCCACAAACGTATGAGGATTAATAAAAAAGTCATTAACAGTATCTTCTATATGCTCCCTTGTTCCAAAATAGTCCAATAGTCCAATTTTTATTGCTGAGACCCCTTCCAAAAGGCAACAATCTTAGAGATAAGAAAACTAATTCAAAGGGATTAAAAGTCTACCAATATGATGTCAAATATTTACTTTAAGAATGAAAACTGAAATGTTCAATTGGTTGTTTTGTTAGGTCAGCAGCACAAGTTGAGAGAAAGCCAGTCTCCAACACTATTATTAGACAAACAGCTGTCCTTGATGAACTCTATTACAAATCATTACAACTTAGATCAAGAAAGATAACAGAAGTAAGAAAAATAAAAAGAATACATTCAGGACAAATGGAAAGCCAGCTTGTTGTCTGTTATGGATATAAGGGATTGTGATTTTAATCAATGCAGACTTGTTGATTTTTTAGCAATCATTTTTAATCTACTGAATCGTTTTCCAGCCTATATTTTTTAAGACCTGATTAATTTTTATTCAAATCTGACAAAATTTTCTTATCAAAAATGTATTTATCAAATTCTGGAGAAATGGCTCAGTGACTAGGATTGCTAGTCATTTTTTCCCCAGAGAACTAAAGCTCAATAACCAGCAGCCATATCTAACAGCAGAGAAATCCCACAAGCCCCAGTTTGAAGGGATCTGATTTCCTTTTAACCTGTGTAGGCACACAAGCCCTTACACAGGCACTCATACATAGACAGATAAAATAAATCGTGCACAACATTGATTAATTATTCTATGTACATGTTATTATTTTTGGTGAAGCCAAATTTTGTCAACCCTCCCCACTGAGAGTCTAACTGCATGGTTTAAAATGTGGACATAAATATTTTAGGAACCAATCTTATACTTTCCAAACAGAATAACAATGCTTAAAGCTAGATTTACAGAAGAAATTATCTTCCATCATTTCCCTTCCATCCTCTCTAATAAGTGAAAAAGATTTTTTGTGCTGATAGTTACATAACAACTTGATAATATACACAATTATAGGAGAATGCATATTCTATATCAATTTCTTAATATTTCTAAAAATTAAAGGGTGTGTCATTTTGTTGGGCATATATTAATCTTTGAATAATAACATAATTCTCCTTACCTAAATATTGTTTTAGTAACATTTATAAATAAGATAATTTTCGTTTCTGTTGTTCTTTATCATTATGTAAACTGTATAATTTTTTTTACATTCTCTCATAAAAGATTTGTCAAAAACCTTACATAAGTCTTCAAATTACATTTTTAAGTGGTATTGTTTGTAATTCTCTCATTTGTATGTTATTGGCAATTAATGTTTTATTGCAGTTATATTACCTATTATATTGTTCAAAACTTACGATTAATTGGATTGTTGTCTTACTTGTTATGAACAGTTGCAGTAAAACTCAATGAACTTTCTTTTCTTTCTAAGAACTGAAAATCATGTTTATCTTTGTGGAATTATCTGTGCTATTCGGTCTGTTATTTCTGACTAGTTAGAAATAGTACTGGTACCAATTTATTTCCAGCTTATTTAATAATGGCTCTTATGTTGTATGTGTTATGAAAGTAGTGAATGCATTTATTTCTGGTATCACTTTATGTATGAAAATATAGGAACATAGACATGCATCTGGTTACTAAAATTTTTTGTTTATTGGACAAATAAAAATGACACACTGTCCTACTGTCTATCCTTATGAAATAATGATTTGAAACACATTTTATATTTAAATCTAGTTTCTTAACTTTTAATATACAATATTGATAAAACTCCTTACCAGGGCTTCCTCCCAAGGAGGGGAGGAATGCCTGATAGTCTTTTGAGGAAGACATTTGGGGAGAAAAAAAATCCTTGCTTTCTGGACTTTTGTTTGAAAAGAGAAAACAGGTTGTATGAAGCCATGCCTTCTTATTTATCATTTAAAATGATGTAAGTCTTAGTTCTTAACTCATGCTGTATGTCTTCAATGGAAAAAAAACAAAACAAAACGAGATCATTGAGTATTTTTATATCTCCTAGAGATTTCTTCATTTTAATATATGTTCTATAAACCACCACTGGGCCCATTTTGTCTTGCATTGAAAAGCTGCTTACTGTGTAGCTCATTCCCATGTTACAGAAGCTCATCAGTAGCAAATGTGGTACATTCATGTTATTATTAGCAAAGTGTTTTTAATTGTAGCCTTTAAAAGGAAACAGGAAGAAACAGAAGACATCCAGTAATTATGAATACCATTTGTCGAATTTTGCAGTCTCTATTTTTTTCCCAAGAAAAATTCATTCTCCTTTATGTAGAAACCAAATTTGGGTGACTAACAAGCTGTCAGGCACAACTATAGTATGGTGACAACTAGTATGCATGCTTACAATGAACTGGGCATCATGAGAAGATATTGCTCCATCCCATTGAAAATCCAAGTTAATGCACTAATTTATTTTCCTTAGTATCTCTAATCTATAGACAATGAAGAGAAACACTAACTGTGAGGTTAATAGACACTGAGCTGTCAGGTTGCAGAGTAGAATTTTACACTTACTGTTTTCTCTGTTTCCTGCATTGTAACGTCATTTATGAGATGATAACTTTTCAAAAATTTTATATTTTTTCCTCAAAATTATGTGGTTTTAGATTTGTTTCTTCTCCTCATAGACATTTTTACATCTCTGTATTTTTAAATAAGTACTTTTATCTTTTCTGTTAACATATTTTAACTTCCATTTCAACAGATTCAGATAAACTGCTTTTAGATGTACCCAAAGTAACATATAAAATATTTAATCTACTTTTAAAATGTTATTTTATTTTATGTGTATGAATGTTTCACCTACTTATATGTTTGCACACTGTATGCATGCCTGGTATTGTGGAACTCAAAAAAGCATTTTAGGTTGCTTGGTAATGAATTTAGCATTTACAGATCATTGTGGGGTACCATGTAAATACTGGGAGTTTAACACATGTTCTCTGTAATAATAGCCAGTTCTCTTAACTTCTGAACAATATCTCCAGAAACAGTGATAAAACAATATGATATATTTTCATATGAAATCTTATCCCCAAATATTTTGACCTAATCTTTTGGTAGTAACTCAATATCTATTGCAGCATAATATAGTTCATCTTATAATTTGTATTTCTTGTAGAGGATGTTGAGAAAGATAAATCAAATAAGAAATTTGTTTAATGATGTCATTATTCCAGTAGGAATAAATGCTTGTGTGAAATATCTATTTTACTGATATTTCAAACATTGCTTTCCATTGGAGGGCCCTAAATATTAAAAAATGACGTGCTTTTGCAGTAAGAACAATTATATTCTGGTAAATTGTAAGAAATGAGATCATTAGTTAAGAGCTAAAGTAATATCAAATGGAAAAATAATATACAATCTAAAAAAAAGTTAAACGAAATATCTAATACAGAGAAATTTCTCTAAGTAATTTTGTCAAGATTTTTGTATTGAAAAATGTTTGCATTTGGAAATAAAGAATCACATGTCAAAGGCTTCTGCAATTCCTGAAAATAGGGAAGTTATTTGAATGTTTAAGATTATGACTTTAGAAATAACTGATACTATTAGTTAATTCATAGATTTATATCATTATTGGCAGGTATTCGAGGCTGGGAAGGAGGGGTACCTGGAAGAAGTAGGCTACTGGAAGTGAACTCTTGGATATGTTTACTTTGTGTCAGTCTCTCCTCCTATTTCTTTCTTGTGTTTAGCCAACATGAGCATCTCTGTTACAACACATATTCTCTGTCTTGATGTAGGCCTAAATACCAAGGGAGGTAGAATTTCTGAGACTACAGAAGTTGTGTTTGTTGTCATTTTTAATGGTGATGATTCCCCAAATCACAAAAGAAAAAACTAACACAATATTAAATTGAAGCAAAATGGGATTTAAGTATTTCACTTGAAAAAAAAAAATGAGCTTAGTCTTCTTAGTTCAAGTCTATGATAATCCATAGGAGACTGAGGTGTGAGGTTAGTCTGAGCTAAAGAACAGAAGGTGTCAAACAATGTTAATAATACTTGTATTTATTAATGAACTCAGATAACAGGAACATAAATTGCTTTGAAAATATTATATTATGTAAAGTCTGAATTTATCTATATTCTTACTTCCGGAATATTCATATTTCATATGGTAAAGCATCATATTATAAACTAAGTATAATCCTTCTGAAGGGTACAAAAATATGAAAAGATACTAACATATAAGTGAACCATTAACTTTAGTCAGAGAAGCCTTTTTTATGTAAGGGCAACGGCAACTGCAAAGACTCTCACAAGTGTGTAAAAGTGTGAACATGAGTTGAACATAAAACAATAAAAGTAATTCTATATCACCATCCAAAGTCTCAGGAAACAGGACAAGAGGACAGAAAAATTATAAAAGTCTGTCAAAAGACCGAGGAAGTCTGAACAGGAGTACCTGATAAGACTAGTTCAAGATTGGACCTGCCAACTTCTAGTTATGTGGACAAAAGGGCCCATAGAATCCCTGCCCCCACCCGGTTTATTGGCAGATGATTATAGCTAGAGTAAGACACCTGCTATTCAGAGTACCTATAAGCAGATAATTGTAACTATTAGAGAATACACTGATAGGAATCTTCTGTAAATAATCCCTCACAAAGGTTCCAGAAAGCAACAGTAAGAAAATGTTTTCATACATCAAAAATAATAAATAAATACAGAAGAGTAGATGAAAAGCAAAAGAAGACATTAGGAGTAGAAAGAGAAGAAAAGTTAATGGTGGTACATATGATAAAATCTAGTTACATGCATGTACGAAAATGGCATATAGGAACATTATTTTGCATACTCAAACATACTGATATAATTTTTAATTTCTTTGTTTAAGCTTTATGTTTGAAAAAAATAAAATGTTGTCTATATAGGTAACTTATGTTTAGTTGATAATGGTTTACCAATAAAATAAGTACTTTTGTTTTGTCAGAAGTAAAAACACACAAAAAAATTAAGAAAACACCCTTGTTAACTCAAATTTATAAAAATATATAGAAACATAGTTTTATATATATATAGGTTTCTGCCTGCAGAAATGGAAATATACACACATGAAAATGAGTTATATAGTTAAAATTCTACATTATCTACAAAGGTGAATGGATGTCACAGAATTAACCATGGAGCCATGATACTGAGACAGGTCAAGTAAGAAATGCATGTCTATTACTTTTCTCATATCTACTCTAATCCAGACAGAGCCTGCATGCAAGACGAAAATAGAACTTCCATTCCAAATTGCAAAGTAACTATTTGGCAAACAGTTTCGATTAGTGTAAAATGATCCAATTAATACACCCCACAAAGGACTAAGAACAAATACCAATATCAAACACTGTTGCAGAAAGAAATCTTTGAAGTGGCTGTTTTGAACAGACTATTAACAACAGGAAATTTTGCTGAAATGTAACCAACCAGATGCTTGTGCTTGGATACAGCAAATAAAAAAGATTGCTTTGCTGTTAGAAAGGTAGCATAAATTTCCAGACTATGTCACTTAGTGTTACCAAGAGACTCACTGAAGAAAATTCTGATTTTCTTTGAGGCTTTTCTAATTATTTTTATTTCCTGTGGTTCATTTAATTTTAGTTGGCAGTATTTGGGGTGAGTTTTGAAATGGGAGACATTTAGTCCCCAAAGTCAATATAAGCTAGCCTCTTGAACTTGCTGAGAAAAACAAACGAGAATACAATAACCAGTGTTTAACTGTAAAAATTGCTTCTGCAGCATGAGGATTAAGATAGTGCTCTTTCATCATTTAGAAGACATACTTTAGGAGCAGGATGATTTCTCCAAGTGAGATAATGTTGTTAAGAAATGAAACCTTGAATTAGGCTTAGACAATTGATATTGTTGTATGATGTTATAAAGTCAGATATAGGCTTAAACTATAAAGTGCCATTAATAATAATGTATCACCACTTGCTCATCAATAATTACCACATACTCCACTAAAAATGGATGAAAGTATTGGGCTGGCAATATGACAGACACATCAGGTAGAAAGATCTCACACCCTGTCTGCTGATCTCCATATGCATGCTATAGTGTGGTTCTGAAAATCTTAGTATTATAATATTGTTACAATGAGGTTTCTTGGTCCCAGAGAAGCCAGAGGTCCAGACCCACAGACCTGCAGCCCCAGACCCCTTACCTGCCCACAGCTGCTTATGCTCCCAAAATGACTCAGACACTTATATTAAGTTCATGCTGTTTGACCTATGGCTTAAGCACATTGCTAGCTAGTTCTCTAATCTTAACCCATTTTCACTAACCTGTCTGCCACGTGGCCTGTGGCTCACCTGTGTTCTTTACATGTTACTCCTTTGGGCTTCTGCTTCGGTCTCTCTGACTTCTGCTTCTCCTACCTATGCTGTGATTTCTCCTCCTACTTTTTCTATGGTGCCTGTCATGGGCCAAAACATCTCCTTTATTTAAAGATTGATATCACAGCATACAGAAAGACATTCCCACATCATAATATTCCTTGATGTATTTAAATCTGTCAAATATTGAGTGGCTGAATAAATAATAAGTAAATAAATACGTAATAAATAATATAATGTTTCCTAAAATCTGTTGGGTTATAGATACATTTGTTGTTTGAGGCTTTGGGGTTGCAATTTTTGGTTTAGTCTTGTGGCCTGGACAATTGATTACAATGTAACATAATGTCCCTGTTTACATCAATCATTTATCTGTTAATGTTCTGATATCTAAAATTAAAAAATATTCTTAAATGTCATTTGGTTTGGGTTTTCTGTTAAATTTGTTTTCTGGTAAATCTATTATAAGTTTAGTAGTGTCAATTTGGTAAATCCTAAAGTTTGATATATATCTAAGTTACCTATAGGATTTCTAAGAAGATTTTTGAACATCATCATCCGAATCTCTGATTCAGTAAATCAAGTCAGATTAGAGGTTCTAGGATTCCCAGGACTTCTGGACAAAGGATATTGGATGCTATGATCCTCATGAATATTAATAAACCTTTTTATTTCAAGACTAACATTCTATTAACCTCCGATTTCTACCAGTAGATGCTAGCTTTATTAGAACATAAATATAAACAATATTTAATTTATCTAAACATTAGATTATCTTAAGTTTTAGTTCTTTGTACATGAAAATATTTAACATTTCAACAGAAAACAATATTTTAAGTGAATTTTCTTAGTTTTTGTGACTGTTGTTTAAAGACAGTAGAACATATTCTATGTACCCTATTCATTGTCTTGCCAATATTCCCCCACTGTTAAACTTCATATCATATTAAGTAGGATTTATAACTAGCAAGTGGGTAATCTGTAATCTTGTCCAAATATCAGTTCCTTCCATTGGAAATTCTATAATGAATTTTAGTGTTAGACATTTTAAAATATATAACTCCTGAAGAAACTAATAGCTTTGTTGACAAAATAGCCCTATGCTACTTTTCTTTCTAATAAATTCATACTTGCAAAATACTGTCTATTTAAGATGGAGAATGCATTTTTATCAGTTTTTAAATAGCCTTACATCCAATCTACTTGTCACAAATATGATAGAGATGTAGAAACTAGCAAAATCAAAATAGTGATTCCTCACCATTTTCTACATTATAGAAATAGCACATATGTATAAGATATTTCTTTATGCTCATGAAAAATGCTCTAATGTGTTTGTGTCTATTAAACTATAGCTGTAATTTTATTCAGAATATCCCATGTCTAATGGGAAATCACAGATACTAAGCATAAATAAACATTACAAATTAGAGCCAAATCTAATAAGGCAATTGTGTTTAAGTATTCAAAATTTTCATAGTGTAATTAGAATAAATGGATATAGACATAATAACATAACATTATTAAAATATCTGAATCACTAAATATTAGAACAGACAACAAATTTATACAAAAGTTCTGAATGTTCCTCATAAATATATACATTTACACATGTGCCAAAATAATTACTTTGAAACTTTTATTTAATCACCGGCAAAAATATGTTAAGGGGGTAAGTATTAATATTGGACTCATGTACAAGTTTATAAATGAAAGGTAGATAAATTAAATATTCTAGAATCATAAATTGGGAAAGTCCATGCATGTTCTCAGGACTCAAAGACTTGTCTTTCTGCTTCTATACTAAATATTTGGTTTCACTTAAAGATTTCAGAGGAACAGTAAAAATATAGTGGAGATAGAAGAACAAACATGCATCATATACATTACATATTGAGAGGCATTTGCATGTAAATAAATTTGAGTGGAAATTTCAGAAATAGTGATGGATGCTGAAGACCCTACAAACTAAAAGACAGCACAGAACATTAAAAGTGTGAGGATATGTAGGTGAAGGTAGAAATCCAGTATTATCTGAGACTTTTTACTTCCCTTTATAGCCATTTACTGATAAATGCGCTCTCAGGGGTCTTACTGCTTTGCAAGAGATGTAATACTTTACACAGAGCACTTGCTTGGACGACCCTAAGCTTAAGACTCTTATCTAAAGTTTATTAAAGAGAATTTCTGCCTACGCTATTACCTGCCTATATGTTGTTTTTCTGTGAAGAATAATATTGTCAAATGGGCAGAATCTAAAATCTCCTTAGATAGAACAAAAATGCCTAAAAGAAAGTTTTAAGGTAGAGTTAATTGAAGTAGTAAAATTCTTTCCAAGTATGGGAATCAGCCCAGCTAGTGTCCTGGGTAAAGGAGTTGAAAGTTAATTACATGCCAACATTCATCTCACTCACCTAATAATGGTACATGCCATGTGATAAGCAGTCTCATGCTCAGCAATGCCTTTCAAACTATCCCTTCTCCCACAGAGAAAAACTAATCCCTTCATCCCGTATGGTTCTATGCTAAGTATCTGAACACAATGAGAAAAAAACTCATGAATCTAGTCTCATGTAGCTGATAAATACATTAAGTAGTGGCCGTAGCTCAAATCCTAGTGGATTCTAAGAATAAACGGGTGGATCTGGATAAAAGGGTAAATGCTGAAAGAGCAGAGGAATAAAACAAGTCACAGCTACCACTCACTTCACTAACTTCTCCGAGAATTCTTCCCTCTTCAGAATCCTCAGACCCGAAAGAGTGATCCTATCTCTAGGAAACCCCAGCCTGAATAGTGTGAACTCCTGTCTCCCCCCACCTTATACTTCTCTACCCACTCAGCCATATCAGCTCCTGAATCAATCTCCCTTATGCTGGAATTAGCCACCACCACTACTTGGATCACTTTCTCTTTTAAACAGATTCAATTTGGTGTAGGCCAGGGTGGCCTTAAACTCCTGATCTTCCTGCTTTCTCTTCCCAAATCCTGGGGTTAAAGGTGGGTGCCACCATTTACTGGCCTCTTTGTTTAACTAACAGCTGGATCTTCCCTCTGATCTTCTGGCACCCCCCCTTTTTTGTTATAACACAAATTAAATATCACCACATTTCTCCATGTTGTCGTATTTTTAAAATAATTCAAAATAATAAATACTATATACTTATATACAGTCAAGAATTACATCAGCAATATCCAGTTCATTAACATTTGACACCTATATCAGAGGGCCTTCTCTTTTTATACCCAACCAATGTCTGTCCATTTGTAATTTTGTTGTTATGATTTTGTTGTTATGTTACTATAAAAATATTACTATATTAAAATATGGAATTTGGAGTAATATAAACTTGTGTTTCCTTATGTTACTGTAGTAGACTCCAAGATAAACTATCTCTCATTCTCTTGAGGAAAGAGCTGTAATTTTTGTCAATGTAACTAACCCAGGCACTTAATATTGCATACTATTGCTCTCCAATGAATGCTACAATAAATTTTCTGCAACAAGGATAAAGAAGTCTTGTTTTCTAGGAGTTTATTATTATACCTTACTAACTCTATAAATTTACCTTTCAAATTTATTTTTCTTAATTGAGTTATATGTAAGTCACAAACAGTAAAAGAAAATGTAAAACCGTCTCATATGAAGGAAGCTAGGGAGGATGGCCAGTAATTAAAACAGAAGATGAAATATCATTTCCCTTTTGCATTTAAAATAAATAAAGCAATCAGATGCAGCATACATCAGTGTTTTTTAATTTTTAAGAGTAATGTGTATCCCAGGAGATAATTTGTCACCTCTCAAAAGATTTTACAATTCTAATGAGACTATTCTCTTAATCTAATAGAGACTGTAGACCCAGAATTTTAGCTGTAATGTTATGCATTCTGTACAGAAGGTGTTTAGATAAATAAATAAATAATAACAAATCACACAACTCTTGAACTGTTTCAACGGGTCTTGAGTATAATCACAACAATAAAGTATTTTCAAACAGAAAAATGATTGATAATAGTAATTTATAGAAGAGTGAATGACAAATGTTAGAAGAAATTATGATTTAGAGATTTCCCTTTGGTTTACTGGAATGTCAGTTATAGCCTAACCAGTCATAATAAGAGAGACAGTAACCAACTCTCATGGCCTTGTTATCATCTCTCACCTCAATATTTCTATCCCTTTTGAGTTTGTGCTCTGGCTGCTTTTCAGATGACCAGCAATGAGAAAGTATAAGTCAGATAAACATTTTCCTCTCCTGCTTCCTTTTGGTGATGGCACTTGATCGCAGGAATTTAAATCCTGAAATACACTGTCCTACTCTATGCTCTAGGAATAATTTACCACTCTTAATAAATTATTTTTATTTCTATTTCTCATCAAGTATTTCTGTATGTTTTCCTGAAATATAAGATTCTGACGACCTTATCAGATGACATAATGACATATCCAAGCCCAAAACAATGAAATACCCCATTCAGTATGTTGTAAGCCCCTGAGTGACATCATGGAATCTCATAATTGACACATAATAAGCTATTTCTAATTGCCCTTGAAGCAAGATATGTATTTGATTTTAACAAGACCTATGATAAAACTGCATATTTGTGTTTATGGATGTTGTGAAGATTTACTATTGCGTGTCAGCCAGGAGGAGGCACAAGAAACCTATTGCTGTTATTCTGATCACACCTGAAAGTCCTAGGGACAATAATATTGATGATGTTAACCCCAGCCTGAAGATAGGAGAGAACTGACTTTACAAGTCAGGAAACAGTTAAGTTTTCCTTCAGCAACCTTTTCACTCTTTTCTTCTCACAGGTAGAATTCTGTGCACCCAGACTAAGGAAGATCACCTAGTTTCTGATTTACTGAATCAAATATTAATCTAATCACAAACATTCTTCAGATATAAACCTACAATTGGTTAATTTGCACAATAATTTTCTCTATTAAAGTGACTCACAAAATTAACTATTATGTAGCCTGAATGAGAAAAGAAGAACCAGTGTTTCTATATGTTATGGTAGAATTTTTTAATATACTCCAAATATATTCCTTCAGTTTTCTTCTTTAATTAGGATTTCATTAGATAAGAAATATTGTTCGGCCACTTTCTTCAATTTCTTTTTGTGTTATTTAACAGTCATCATTTTTAGCAATATATGAGCATTTCTCAGGGTATGTAAAAGGAAAAAAATTAACACTAACCATCATTATCAAACTACAGTGAATTAAATAACATATTTTTACTACTTTCTTTTAAAGGTCAATTGTGTGGCCACAGAATGCAAATTTAAAAGATTAGAGTCCATGAAGCTTTAAATAGACAATCAAAGTAGTGTGTGCATTAGCTTTATTCACTGTTTTATTCATTTCCAGATCTCTGAAAAGCTATTCATGAATTTTCTGCCAAGATTTATTTAAAAAGAAAATACAAGGCAAAATTCCATAAACATATTTGAGAATCTATTCACATTCTATTTAAAATAAAGAACAACAAATACTAAACTAATTTATGCACCTCTAAAGATCCATTGATAAACGTTATGTGCTTATTGTTTAAACTATGTGTCTCAGTGTTAGTGATGGCTCCCAGTTACAGATCATCGCTCTTGAAAATCACCTAACTCAGACTGGTGTCAACCATGTTTGTCACAAATGTTAGTAAATCCAGCCCCAGGAATTCTGATATCTCCTTTTGGCGTGTGGACCACCTGGAATATAACCTGATTCACAGACATATACAAAAAAGCAGAAGTATTTAAAAGCTTTAACTTCCTGTTTTCTGTTTAAATAACATAAACACAATATTTGTTTTAATGATATTTTTAGATTAATAACACTAATTTTTATTTTTTCCTATCAAATATTAAATAATTTTTAATATATTATAAACTTTTGGATTTCCTTACTATTGCTTAATATTCATTAATATACAAAATATTTTAAACAGAGGTAGAAGCATTGCAAAATATGGCAATTACTGTTTCAATTTTTTATCAATATACAAATTACCTTAGTCATATAAAATAATTTCACATTTGAATCAACATACAAGAATTTATATTAGTGCAAATTTTCTATGGTTCATAATTGGCTAACTGCTTGGAGGTAGATAGAATAATGTACCTATGTTTTATGTATTCCATTTTCTCTTCTTTAAAATGGATTTCTGAATCTATATTATTGTTGTACCATCAACCCAAATATAAATTAAAACCACCTTAGCAGAATAAGAATTATCTATAACCCTTGTAGAACAAAACTTATCAGGAGAGGGTTGTAGCATTTTATACAGTTGCTTCCTTCTGACTATGGGCAACAATATCTCTGTGGGATGCTATTAAAACTGAAACAGTAGTTAGGTCCCAACGGACTAACTATAAACATTTATAATCAGACTCAGAGTACTGGGAAGGCCATCTGGAATTCTTGTTAGAGATTTGATATGATGGATAATCATAGAAAGCTATCCTGCAACTGTCCTGAATAGTCCGTATTTCAAAGACAGTCATTGAGTCTATACCAGGTTTTTTATTTTTAAATATCACAGACCAGGTAGAATTGTTGTGGTAGGGCCCCATATTCTTTCTGGATTTGGAGATTGCTCAAAGGAGAATTTGTTGTTTACATTGGAAAACTTAAACATTGTTAATATCAAATAGAGAGTTTACATTTTCAGGAGAAAATTGTGTGCAAAGCAGGTTTAATAGACCAAGAAAAAAGCAAATACAGAGAGAGATGTATTATAAATAAAATTATAATAATATTAGTTTCTATTTATCTTGGCTATCTTCTATACCACACCAGGTGGCTTTTCTAATATTAGACAGGATTACTTAATTTTTCTTTTACCAACATACTTGGATTTGTAAAAGGAGAAAGCCACTTACTCCAACTCTGAAGTCAGCTTGATTTATAATTAATTAAGGACCACATTAATAAAGAGATGTAAATGTTAAATAGTGAGAATTGAGAATTTTCCCTGTATTGCACATTGGTACCAATAGGCCTTATAATCTTTTACTTGTATTTCTTTCATAAATGACGTTCTTTCAGCCTTAGACATCTAAGTGTCCAGTGTCCTTTCAATTTCTTGAAGATGGTTATGTCTATCTTGTGCAAAGACGAAAATGAAACTCTGCCCTAGCCTTGTTAAGTGAGCTTTCCTTACCATATACCTCGTTGTCATATTGGTATATAAGCCACTACTTCTCATCTTCAGGAAGCATCTCCTTTATAAGTCAGATCTTTATTAATTGCATTGGTATCCATATATTTTCTTTTCCTGTGGAAGAAGAAGCAAAACTCCTTCAACACTGATGTACATATTCTGGCTTCCATTCTGTGCTCACCACATCCTTGAAGTAGACAGAAATTTTTTTTTCTATTATCTAATGACTCTCCACAGCTGTCGTTTCTTTTTCATAAGTATTAAAATAATTCAAGGTCAGTAAAGCATTATACAATCTCTTCTTGGGTTTTTTCATTCCTCCTTATTGTTTACGAAACATCTCTTTTAAGGTACAATGAGATCTTCTTACAACTGCTTGTCTTGTAGTATCATGTTATATACCTGTAATGTTCTTTATATTATAATATCCAAAAATCTGCTTCATCCTTTGGGAAACATATGCCAGAGCATTGTCAGTCTTAAATTGTACAGGTATCCCCATAATGGCCATGACTTCCAAAAGGTGTGTAATTACAAAATCAGCCCTTTCAGAGCTTAGAACAGTTTCCCATTGTAGTCTTGAGTAAGTGTCATGGTATAATGTACATATTTCATTTTTACAAATTCTGCAAAATGAAACACAACCATCTGCCAAATCTCATTTCTTTGTGTACCTTCAGGATTGTTTCCAGCATGCAAAGATAGCTGGCTATAGAAAGAGAAAGTAGGACATTTCTTTAAAATTTCCTTGGCCTGATGTCAAGTGATAGAAAAATTTGTTTTTAATGCTTTGCTATTATTTTCATGTCTCTTATGAAATTCTGGGGTCTCCAACATGTTTCTTATAAATCACATTGATTTCATCATTACCTTGTGCTAGTGGACCTGGAAGACACATGTAGGATCTGATATATGTCGTGTGTTGAATTTTAGTTCTAATCACATCCTGTACTTTTATAAATAATGAAATTAAATCTGTATCATCAGGAATATAATCAGAAGTTTCAATAAGTAAAACAACTCATTCTACATAGTGTCAGTTACTATGTTTAGATATTCTGTAAAGTTCATTAATAACATATAATAGTGTATAATTCTGACATCTGGACAGAATTATAAGGACTTTAAGCCACTTTACTAAAATTTTCTGATTTGTAACCTGATTTTCCTGATTTTCTTACATCAGCATAAAATATAGGAGATTCAGAAATTGGTTTATCTCATACAACGTGAGAAAAAATACAGTAAGTTTATTTTATATATTGAATTATTTTGCTTTGGGAATATCTTATTAATCTTTCTCCCAAAATTACTGCAGGATATTTTTCAAGTTTCACAGTCTGACAATAATGAATCAATTTCTTCATTAGTTATAAGTATGACAACTTTTGTAGGGTCCTTTCATGTCAACTGACAATGTCTTAATTTTCTTTTAAAAGTCAAATCAAAAATCTTTTGCACATATGTCTATAAGTTTTACTCATACTATGGGGCAGAAGTATCCATTCTAATATAATATTTTGCTTTTGAATTATAACTCCTGTAGGAGAATGCTTAGAGTATAAAATAACCAGAATGCAATCAAGGTCTGGATCCACACAATTCACATGTGCATCTCATAATTTATTTTGCACTAAAGCCAATTCTCTCTCAGTTTCATCAAAAAATTCTTTAGGATTATTTAAGTCCATATCACCATCTAAGGTCTTCAATAAATTAAATAGTCTATGATTTTTAATCCCCATAATGGCCGTATATGAAATATGTTCCTAGCAGTTTTTGAAAGTTGTTAAAAGTCCTCAATCTATCTCTCCCAAATTGTACTTTTATGGATGTAATTTTCTGTATTCCTGTTTTATATCCTAAGTAAATAATAGAATCTCTTCTTTGCATTTTTCAGGAGCAATTTGTAATTCCCAATCAGGAAATATTTTCTTTACTTCTTCAAACATTCTTTCTAATTTATCCATAAGTGAGTCTGCCAACAAAATATCATCCATATAATGGTAAATGATAGATTGTAGGAATCATTTGTATATTACTTCTAATGGCTGTCTTACAAAATAATAATGCAAGGTTGGAATATTCTACATCCCTTGTGGAAGAACTGTCCATTAATATCTTTTTACAGGCTGAGAATTATATTAAGTGGGAACTATACAGGCAAAAGTGGGGATTCAATAAAAGCTTCAGAAGTTTTGAAGATATCAGAGGGAATCTACCCACAGTCTATGTGGGGGGGTTAGTAAAAGCTCTAGAAGTCCTAGAGCTCTAACCACAGTCATTCTAGGAAAATAAGAGTGGTGATTCAAACCTTTAATCCCAGCACAGTGAGTATCCTGGGAGTGGTGACCTATATCCTTATTCCAAACTGAGTCAAGGTCACTTCAGATTATAGAATAAATCCCAGGCTCCCAAGCAGGCAGTGGTGGGGCCACGCCTTAATTTATGAAAGGATACTTAAGACAGGATTGAAACACAGAGGGAGCCATTCCAAGGGAAGTGAGACTGAGGAAGCTGGAAGACAGCTGGGTAAGATCTGACTGTGGTGTTTATTCCCTCTATTATCTCTAACTTCTTCAGAGATCTATCCCTGAGTCTCATTCATTTGTGCAACAGGCAAATTTTTTCCTTATCCTGTTCCTGTAGAGGTATGTAAAATAAACAGTCTTTTAAATCAATAATGAGAATAGGCCATCCCTTTACAAGGAAAGCAAAGGAATTTCACTTTGTAAAGTGCCCATGGCTGATCACCTTATTTATTGCTCTTAGATCTGTCACCATTCTCTATTTTCCAGATTTCTTTTTAAAAACAAATACAGGAGAGTTCCAAGGGCTGGTTGATTCTTTAATATGCTGAGCATATAACTGCTAATGTACTAGCTATTTTAAGGCTTGAAATATCTTTCATTAGAAGCCATTGTTGACTCCACATAGGCTTATCTGTCAACCATAATAAAAGTAGCACTTTGGGTGTCTTTACAGGGTCAGAAGATGTTGTGCTGTTTTTATACAACCTAGATGACTAGTGATGATTTTCATAATATCATAAAATATTGTTTTCAAAAATACAATTGAGTCTATGGCTTATATCTGAACCTGGGGTGATTTTAATCTAGAAATTTCATTGTTGTAGAAGGTCACAGTTGTAGCAGGCCAACAGTATGTTTCTGGCCTGACCTAGCCTCATGGACTAGAAAACCCATATTGTGTGACAAATATTGTATGAATTATTCACTGAAAATTGATTATATAAAGGATTAATATTTATTAAGAGGTTATATAAACACTCACTGATATGACATTAAATGTTAGGGAAATTCCTAGAGGGGCACAATGATCCACATAGTGGTAGCAATCCTCCCTCTGAGAATGCAGGAACAAACCACAAGGGCAGGCAGCATCTAACCAATCTTCATAGGGGTTTGGTCATGCCCCATACAGAGGTCCTTAAAACCTCAAAGATATGCCTAGGTCTTGCTCAAATGAACCACAGTTTTGCAGTTCTTTTTTTTGTGTCCTGCTTATCTATTTTGGTCATCATACTGTCAGAATTGGAACAATAAGACTTTCTTGCCCAATGACTAATTTTTAACACAAAGTAAAATTTATATGTAGTCTTTTCACTCCCATCATCTTCTCTGAAGTACATTGGTGCTGCCAGGAACAGACATGTCTCATTATCTTAAAAATAAAAATAACATATGCTATTAAAATATCTTAATTGCCACAATTTGTAAATCTCTGAAATGTTAAAAAAACCCTTTTATCCAAAATATGTCTCTGTTTGACATTGAAAACATACCTTTTATGACTATAAGTTTGATTATAATGAGTAACTACTAACTTTCTTTTCTTTATATTCTAATTAGTTTGTAATAATTTTTAAGGACTATAAATTTGCTTTACATTGTTATATTAGCTATACAATTAAAATACCTTGAACAAGAGTAGGAATATATGTACAATAACAAAAATTAATCTATTTTTTTTCAGTATACACACTTTGTATACAAAATACAAAATTCAAATCCAATATAAAATATTTATAATTAGCAGTTGCTTTTTAGATATAAATTCAATAAAATACCCTTATGTTCTATTGTATCCATATTTCCTTCTTCTTTTCAGAGTAGATTCAGTAATCTGCTCTTATATTTTATTATATCTGTATCCCCTTTTATTTTTCTGTTTTTCAAACAAGAACCCTGAACCTAATCTCTCTTGTTCAGCTTTAATCCTAAGTGTAGCCAATAACAATTCATAATCAATTACCCTAAGTAACGGCAATTATCTGTAACCCACTGAAAAATCAGAAATAATTCATCCCACCTATTGAAAATGTGGGCATTGTGTTCTTAAATTATTTTTTGATGTCTGGTAGCAGCAGATTCTTTAGAGGCTACTGAAAAGAAAGGTTAATTGTGAACTTCTGGTAGAGGCAGCTATATCAGTTGTTGTCCAGTCTCTGGATAATAGAAATTACAAGTTTTGTCTCAAGTCCTGACTAAAATTGTCTAGGAAGCTGAGTTATCTTGGCTAGTTACCTAAAAATTGCCCTGAGCAGTTTGTATTTGAAAATCAATCTCTGGTTGGAGTTTGTCAGTCTAGTGACATTGTCATAGTCCACATGAAATTATTATTGTGAGGTCCCTTCATATTTTTAGAGACATCAAACATTGCAAATAAGCATCATCATAGTTCACTGCAGAAAAGTAATAAAGACTCAAACTGAAAATCATATATAGGAAGCCAGATAAAGCTTTTTTTCTAGAATTAGCACTTTATATGATCATTAATATCACTAAAGTTTAAATTAGATATAAATATGTAAAGATATTTATGTATTTAATCTTATAAATTTTATATAAAATTATATACATTAAGAAAAAACAGTATTAATAAAATAAAACCAAAATATAATGAGATTATTAGTTACATTATAGCTCTTTTTTTCTGGTGGCATTTCTGATATGATACAGAAATTTTTTGTTTTCCTTTATGAGCATGCTTTAATGTAGAGGACAGAGCCACAATCCAACTTTAAGCTTGCTTTACTTTATAATTGAGTTTGAACCTCTGCTTTACTTAGATATAAAGAGATATAGATGTTAAGAAGTGAGATTATACTCTGTAGAATGTATTGGTTCCAATATGTTTAAATTTCTTTGCTTGTGATTTTTCTCTTGGACATCGAACACTATGCTTTAGACATCTAGATGTCTAAAAGTTTTTGACTTCTTGAATATGTGTATTTCTATTTTTTTTTATTTTGTAAAGACAAAAATAGTATTCTGTTCAACCTTTGTTTGGTGATATTTTATTATAACTTATAAAATTGTCATATTTGTTAATGAACCATTATTTCTCCCTATCAAGGTGTTTCTTCTGTTCAGTGAAGCTGTATGAATTTGATGTTTTCTAGAGCTTTTCTTCAAAAATAAAAGCAAAAACCTTGGCTAATGTAGCATACATCTTGTTTTCCATTTGTTGTTAACACATCTTTGAAGAAGATAAGCTATTTTAGCTCCATTTTTTTTTGCTACAGTCCAATATCTTTTTACAGTTACTGTTATTCTTTAATTATCATTGAATAAATTCAAAGTTAATAAAGCATTATTTATGGGGTTTTTGTTACTGCTGTTTATTTAGTATATCTTTTAGAGTTACATTTGATTTTTCATGACTACTTATCCTGCAGGATTGTGTGGCTACCTATAATATGTTTTATATTGTAATAAGCACAATAAAATGTTTCATTTTACTGAAGACATATGTTGGAGCATTGCCAGTCTTAATTTCTACAGGTATTCCCAAGATAGCCATAACTTACAGCAAATATGTGATTATAGAATCAGACTTTTCCATGCTCAAAGCAGCAGCCTACTAAAATACTGAAAATATGTCTATTGTATGGTGTACATATTTTAATTTTCCAAATTATGTGTTATGAAACAAATCCATTTTCCAAACTTAATTTTATTTATACTTTTAGGATTACTTCCAACCAGTAATAAATTTTGGTTATAGAAGGAACAAAAGACATCCCATCTCAACATCACTGAAAGCTTTTTTGCCAAAGTAAACTTACTGCCCATTATTAGTTTCATTATCATTTACATGTACAACAATTTTTCCTGGATCCATTTATGTGTTTTTATATAGTAATGTTTTCTATATATTGGCTGGATCCAATAGTAAGTGTTTTTTATATAGTAATAACTAACAAATTATAAATAGTGCTTATATATCACAATTAATGAGCAGTGTATAAAATATTGGCAAAGAATGGGACTCTTTATTCTTGGTAGGAGAACCTTCCACTGATATTACTTATAGGGAAACATTGATAAGGAAAATTTTTCCCTGTCCTGTTCTTGTAGAGATATAGTGGAAAAAACAACAACAATCTTTTAAACTGATAACTACATGAGGTCACTAATTAGGCAACAGAGAAGGCAAAGGGAATACAAGATTGCAGAGAGCTCATTGGCTGAATCACCTTGTTAACAGATATTAGATGTATTACCATTTTCCATTTTCTAATTTGTCTTTTTTTTTATATATAACACATACAGGAGAATTCTAATAGCTGGTTGATTCTTCAATATGCTGAGCATTTACTGCTCCTGTAAAAGATATTCTAAGGCCTGCAATTCCTCTTTTGTTAAAGGTCAATGCTAAACTCATACAGGCTTAACTTTTAACCATTTTCATTTAGAGCTATTGGTGCCTTTGGAAGATCAACAGTTGTTTTGGCTTTTTATAGTAGAACCTGAATAATTGGTGACTTTTTTCATACTACTTTCTAATATGTTTCCCAGATTCATAATAGTTAATGTACTGTTTCTTAGATTGGTGGAATGTTATTCAGAACATTCTATTGCTGTAATAAATTGCATTCTTACAAATTAACTCCAATGTTAGGCACAAATGGATTTAATTTTTCTCTCTGTCCTCTGGCCATAGTCATTTGAGACATCTCATGCAGTGTTTGTTTCTGGCCCAGCCTAATTTACCATTTATTATAACTAAGAAAAACTATAACTATTTTGTAACAATGAGGTTTCTTGGTCCTGGGTGGCTGAGGTTGAGACCCACAGACATGCAGCCCCAGACCCCTTAGCCGCCCACTGCTGCTCAGGCCCCAAAAATGACTTAGACACTTATGTTAACTTTATGCTGTTTGGCCTATGGCTCAGGAATATTGCTAACTTTTACATCTTAACTCAATCCATTCTCACTAATCTGTCTGCCACATGGACCGTGGCTCACATGCGTTCCTTACATGTTACTTCTCTGGGCTTTAAAACTGGTCTACCTGACTCCACCTTGCTTCTTCTACCTATGCTGTGATTTCCCTTCTACTTTTTCTATGGTGTCTGTCATGGGACAAAACAGCTCCTTTATTTAAAGATTGATTTTCACAGAATACAGAAGGAGATTCCCACATCACCTCCCACTTTCTGTCTAATCAAAAAGGAAGGTTAAAATTTTAACATAGCAAAATTACATATAACAAAATAGCCATCAAGCAAGAATTATAGTTAAAATATCTAGTCTATTTATATTTAGAAAAATCAAAGAAAATACTTTTATCATCTACCTTATCCTAGTGAGTCTAAAGTTTCATATCTAATATACCTTTCAAATGACGAAGAAAAACTATATCTATAACTATCTAATCTTCAACTACTTCAAAGCCCACAGAAGTATATATTTACCTAAGTAAACTGGAAGTGCAAGCCACTTCCAAAATCTAGAAATGACAGAGATGACACCCATCTGCCAGGACAGTCACCCAAAGTTCCTTTATAAAGTTGGGGCATCCATCTTCAGCTTACAGGCCCAAGAGTCTCTTTTCATTTCAGTGAAGCAGGAAATCTCTGCTCATTCATCAGTTGCTTCTCCTCCAGTGCTGAAGAATGTCTGATAGTTTTCTCTTCAAAGCAGGAACCTGAATGACCATCTCATCTTGTTCTGCCAAAGTTCAGAGGTCATCTTCCTATGGATCCTGCATGTCCAGTTTAAACAGCATACTGTCAAGCAGTCAATATAAGAACAGGTTCTTGTCCAGTGGCTAACCAATGCCACAAAGAAATTAATCTCCATATGGAGTTTTTTCAATGCCCATTTTTCTCTTGAAGTAAATTGGTACTGCCAGGAGTAGACCTGTCTCACTGTCCATAAAATTCTAAGTTCTTAAAATATTTTAAATGCCATATCATGTAGTTCTTAGAAGCATTAGAAGATTACCTATCTAATTTAATGATATCTTTGCATACCTAAGAATCTAACTAACATGCATTTCTTAACTATACATTACAATTTTAAATCAGTTACATAAACATCATATCTTAAACAAGAGTAGATAAATACATACAGCATAAGAGAATTGACCTTAAATTTGTATCAATAAACCAAAATCCATATCAATGTAAAACATTTTGAGATTAACAGCTAATTTCCTGTTCTAAGTAAATTTAATAATCTAATTTTTTAAAAATTATTCATATACCATATCCCCCTTTTCTTCTTAGAAAGAGATTAGCTTTGACCATTAATCATTTATAATGAAAACAAACATTTGTAAAAATTATTTTCGGAATTTAGGCATATTTTTCTGTTACTACTTTCTGCTGATTATGGGGCATTGAAAATCTCACATGTTCTTTAGACTGGATCATAGCCTGCAGCCCTGAATCTGATATGGCCATCTTTTCCCATCAGAAATTTTTTTGCAGGGGGTCTTTGTTGATGAAACCATATTTGCCTGGAAGCAATCCACAGGTTCTCATCTTCTGCGGAAACAAAAGCAGAACTCTTCCAAAGCAATAAATCCTTAGACACAAATTTCAATGTCAAGATACCTTTAAAATATATATTCTTATTTAACTTATCAGCCATTGCAATCCATTGTCTTTATGCAATTAGCCAATTAACAGTTAAAAAATTAAAAGAAAATACAATAATAAATAAAATCCTGATTTTGTATCAATTTTACATCTTTACATGGCTTATTATATTTATATTACTCTATTTCTCTTTTAGGGACTGTCTCTACCTTCTTTCTATTCACTCTGAAGCCTATGTACCTTTTACACACATTGTAAATCATTTACAGGGTTTTTTTTTTTCATCTGAATCTGTTTTATTATGAATCCTTAATCATTTTCCAACTAGAAGAGCTTTTCAAATACTCGCACTCTCTTAAACAGCCACATAAATTTTTCAGATGAAGCTGAATCATTAAGATCTCTTAAAGGGACCACATCTCTATTTGCTGCCAGCAAACAGAGCAGACTCAAGAAAATGCTGATACTAAGAAACTATCTTTGTTTTATTTCTGTTCAAAGTAAACAGAAGCCTTAAATCAACCACACACTATTAAGTCTTCTGTGAGACTTTGAACCGACCTGGTTGCAGCTTACACTGCCCGCTGCCAGTCTGCAGGCATCATTTTGAATTTGGCCCAAATGCCACACTTTCTCTGTACAATGACCCACTTCAGATACACAATTTGGAAGTTGCATTGGCTCTGTTTCTGTGTTCTAGAACCCTTTTCTCATCTTTCTCAGGCTTTAAATGGATATTCGCCCCATGTTTCACGCCATCTGTAACAATGAGGTTTCTTGGTTCTGGTGGCCAGAGGTCCAAACCCACAGACCTGCAGCCCCAGACCTCTTTGCCACCCACCACTGCTCAGGCCCCAAAAATGACTCAAACACTTATATTAACTTTATTATGTTTGGCCTATGGCTCAGGCACATTGCTAGCTAGCTCTTACATCTTAACTCAACCCATTCTCATTAATCTGTCTGCCATGTGGCCCATGGCTCACCTGTGTTCCTTACATTTTGCTCCTCTGGGCTTCAGGCCTGGTCTACCCGACTCCACCTTACTTCTCCTATCAATGCTGTGATTTCCCCTCCTACTTTTTCTATAGTGTCTGTCATGGGCCAAAACAGCATCTTTATTTAAAGATTGATATTCACAGCAAGCAGAAAGACATTCCTGCATCACTATTTAATTTTCAACTACAAAGACCACAGAAGAATATAATACCTGAGTAAACAAGAATTTCAAGCAACTTCCAAAATCTAGAAATGAAAGAGATGACATCTGGCTGCCTGAACAGTCACCCAAAGTTCTCCTGTAACATTGGGGCATCCATTTTCAGCCTACAGGCTTAGAGTCTTTGGCAGCAAATCAGGAAATTTAAAGGACTTCTCTGTTCATTCTGGAATAGTTCTTCAGTTTTGTCTCCTTGTTTTTGAAGAATGTCTGGAAATTTTCTCTGTGAAGCAGGAACCTGAAAGACCATCTCAGCTTTTTCTGCCAAATTTCAGAGGTCACCTTCCTATGGATCCTACATGTGCAATTTATACAGCATACTGTTAGGTAGTTGAGGCAAGAACAGTTTCTTGTCCAATGGCTAAATGTTGCTGTAAAGTATGTAATTCCACTTGTAGTTTCTTTCATGCCCTTCATTCTCTCAAAGTAGATTCATGCTGTGAGGAGCAGACCTGTCTCACTGTCTAGAAAAGCCTAAGTTCTTAAAATATTTGAAATGCCATATATTGTAGGTCTTTGAAGTGTTGAAGATTATCTGTCTAATTAAAATATATTGCTGTACTATAATCCACATCAGAGACACAACTCAGAAGCTACTTTGACTCTGCTTCTGTAATTCAAAACTCTTTCTAAGCTATTTCAGGCTTTATGTGGATTTAAATGACCAACATTGGTGTGCTATAGATTTTTGTTTTGGCCTAGCTCCATGGTCAAAACTTGCCAGCCTCTGTTTATCCCCCCACCCCCCAAAAAATGACTCAGTTGCTTATATTAACCATATGCTGCTAGGCCTATATCTCAGGCATTTTACAAACAAGGTCTTGCATCTTAACACATTTCCATTAAACTGTCTTATCTTTATGGCCTGTGGCTTACTTGTACTTTTAAACATTGCTTTTTCAGTAGCTGTATTGCATCACTCTTGACACTGTCTCCTTCTCTTTTATCTATGCTAGGATTATTTGTACTAGGATTTTCCACCTGCTTCTAAAATATCTTGACACAGGCCAAACAGTTCCTTTATTAGCCAATAATATTCTCAACAAACAAAAAGACCTCACACATCAATTTCATATTTTGTTTTACTCATATTTTTAATTTTGTTTTTGATAATTTATGAAAAATTACCCAAATATATTCTTTATGGTTTTCCCCAAAATTATTTTCTCTTTTCTATATCTTTATATTGTGCAGAGAGTGTGGTTGTTTAAAATAGGATTTATAAGGGGATGTTGAAATTGGTTTTTCTTTAAATTCCTCTATCTGGATCTGAATTTCTTTGTGATATATTTTATCAAAGTTTTCTAATACTTTTATCTTGGCACTCAAATCAACCAATTTGGCAACAATATGAACCAACATTTTAGGGCTAAAAAAGAATGATCAACAAATGATGTTTACAATAAACATTATGATCATTCCATGTAAATTAATTATCCTTTCCTCTGATAGTTCCATTTTCAAGCCTTGTAGAGTATTATCAAAGACAAGTTTTTTCATTGTAATTCTCCTTCATTTTTTAATATATAAAAATAATTTTTCTGTGTCTTAAATAAATTCTCCATTTTAAAAAACCCCAATTAATTCACTAAATCTGCTGTCAATGACAATTTATATAGGAGTGAAGGGAAGCAATTACCTAGTGTGGCAGCAGCTCAAGGAGGTGGTCCAGGAAAAGCCACACTGTGAAAGAAAAGAATGAAAAATCAGCCTTTGCATCACTGAATGCTAAAAAGATGTTAACTTTTGTTAATTCTTTAGTAAACAGATTAGTGACTCTAATAAGGTATAGTGTCTGCCTGTGCTGCTGGTTCTAAAACCACAGGCAACAGACTTTTTCATGAATTCATACCTGAAATGTTGAAATTTATAATATTTGCTCTAGAATCTTTCATTAGGGTAGTATCCACTTTCTACTCTTGAATTCTACTTGGTCTTATAATAATAATAATAATAATAATAATAATAATAATAATAATAATAATAATAATAAATAATTATGATGTTGATGATGATGATAATACCCTTGAGCCAGATATTATGGAAGAACTAAAAGATCAGGAGACAGAGAAACAAGTCAAAACCAATTTCAAAGTAGCCACTCCACATGAATTCTCAGACTGAAGCCTAATAGTACTCATTCCAAAGAGAGGGGATCAAAGGCAAAGGAGTGAACTTCTGCCCCTTCCCACCTTATTTTTCTTTCTATGCCTAGCTATCTAACTTACTGGTTCAATTTTCCTAGTTCTGTGATAAAAAGATATGTATCCCTTCCAACTACTTTGTTTGGCCTTGGACTCACAGAGATTCAGACTGATTTCTACCTCTCTTTTCTGAGTGCTAGGGTTAAATATGTGTGTCACCCCTGCTTGACCTGTATGGATAACTCTGTAGCTTGCTCTGTCCTCTAATTTTCAGGCAAACTTTATTAGATATACACTATATCACACAATTCAGATATATGTATAGCAATAACTGTATAAATGTGGTATATAAAAAATAATGAACTTCCTACCCATCATTTTCTCACTTTTTTCCTTATTTTTTATGTACCACATTTATATAGTTATTGCTATACATATATCCATGGAATGGATGTATGCAATATGATGATGGAGAAACAATTGAATAGGGGCAATTTCCCTAAGGAATGGGGATTCCCTTACCTCTAGTGACCATCTACTTTCAATTGCTCCTTTCTAAGTGTAGTGGTACATATTTCTCTCCAACATGCATGTTTGAATGTTGAATAGCTTCATATCCAGATATTTTTCAGACAACTGTAATTGCTTCTAGTTTATGAACACAAGTGTTTAGTAATGACTGAAAGATGTTGCTTCACCTTAATCTTCCTAACTTGACTCATATTAATTTTGCGCCACATCTTGGATATTCTCTGAGCCTGAGGTTGAAATGATTTTCATTGTTTGAAGAAGAGAAAGTATTGAGGAGAACTGTTTTTCCTCAATAGGCCTTTATACAAACCTTAGATAGCTTTAACTTTTTATATTGTATTTAAATACCAAGTAATGGCTTTCTATTCTAAGGCCCAATGAAATATAAGATGTAGGTTATGCATCTTCAGTGTCCTTCAAAACTTAATAATATTTGAAGAACTAACTAGTAAGAGAAAAATAAGTCAAGATATTAGGTTTAACAACTCCATTCTACTACTTTGAACACAATGTAAAAGAAGATACTTTCTATATAAGAAATCAAAAAATATTTTCTAATTTAGATAAGGATACTTAGTATAAATTCCTCTTATTTTGTTTCATCCTTTTATTATATTTTTTCAAAAATACTAGAAAAAAGATAAAGCTATCTACAATTAATCCATAAAATATCTATTGTTCATAAAACTAAACAATAAAAATATGTAACAAAAAGTTAAAGAATTGGATCACCTGTTAGAGTTTCTTTTGCTCTTTTAAAGGACATGTTTGATTCTCAGTAACAATAAATGGCTCACAACTGTATGTCCCAACTAAAGTCCCAGAATAGACATCACTGTCTTTATATATCTACACATCTTCCAGGCACAAAAGTTGTACACATATATACACACAAATAAGCAAAACAAATGTACATATAAAGTAATAAGATGTTCTTAAAATGTAATAAATTGAGATGAGTATAGAATGAATTTGAGATCTGAATAGTTTTATAAGCCTTCTAATATAAAATAGGATTCAGGAGGTCTTCAAAAGATATTTCAATCATAGATCTCATTTTATAAAGGAACAAGAGTGACCACTCTATAAAGCTGTTTATCTTCTAGCACTCTTTAGTAAAAATAAAATACTTAACATTTTTCTTAAACTGACAGCTTCTTTTTTTATACTACAGAGACACATTTGTCAAGTTCTGTGACGGACTTGCAACTCTTTTTGTTTTATTATCTCTGATGATAGTTTGAATCTTAACATTGCCATGCAATTCAATTTGAAAAGTAATTTTAGTTTAAGGTTTATAATCTTCTGTAAATAATTAATTTTATAATTATACAATATACACAACTTAAAGAAAATACTACTGTACACATAAAAATAATAATATTAAAAAACCTTACATTTTTTCTTGTGTATATTTTACAAGCCAACAGATGATATGCCTTTCTTCTTACTATTCTCTATATAGTTTCAATAAATATCAAAAGAAATAAACAAGCCTATGATTTTATAAATCTTTGTTTATGGTTTTCTAATATCTAAAAATGATCTGCTAATCATTTTACATTTAATGAAAATAATTTTAAAGTATTATAACATATATACTAAGAGAAATATGATGTTAAAGCATCTTTCTAAATTGTAAATGTAAAAATGTAGAGCAAACCCATAAAATAGTAATAATAATAATAATAATAATAATAATAATAATAATAATAATAGCCCTGTGACAGAATCAGGTCAGAATTATAGTGATTTAATACAAAGTCATCTAAATCCATTAGTGGTTTAAGTATACCTCAATATTTACAGTCAAAAAATATTTGCTATTTTCAGAAATTCATTGTTTGGTTGGAAAATATGATAATTGAGTCCTATCTTTAAATTCTCTCAGATTCATTTCTAATCAAAAACACAAAGGAAAGCAGGGCAACAGCTCACACAGGGATACACAAAAGCCATTTGTCTACTCTTTCTCATATTTTCTCAGAGTATAAAAGGCCTTCAGTGCTCATTTTTATGGTTACTGCTTCCATAGATCATGCCATGATTCAAAAACAAAACAAAACCTTTATCACTATCAATAGCATGTATTGTTTTCTTGTCTATTTATATTTATTCACTGTTAGTATCTGAAGAAAGCAAGAACTATAGACAAAATATAGACAAAGCAGAATATATGATTGTAGGTAAATGAGGAAAGGCAGGAAGCAACAAAGTAAGTAAATAATAGAGGAGTTATTGGAATCGTGGCCAAGAGTGAGAGTAGAATATTTTTCTGCTTAGGTTGTAAATCACATATTAAATATGACATCATCATTAAAAAAAGAAAGAAATGAGTGGGTTTTCTTAAAATTCTAGAACACTAGAAAGTTTAAGACCAAGACTTAACATAGTTTAATTTTTAATGAGGATTATTTTGGGTTATACATGGTATCTGTGTCCTCCTGGATGGATATACAAGATATGACAGTGAAAAGACTTCTGTTTCAGCCCTTTGTTTCCATTCCTTTTAATGAGTGGATTTAAACCCACTGCTTGTTAACAGTAGTAAAAAAAAATCTTTCATCTGTAATAAATGTGTAAATAATTTTCTTAGTATTAGACTGAACAATATATCATTCATATTTATGTATAGATTGCATTTTAAGATACTTTGTAATATAAATTTGACTTAAAATGTAGTGTTTATATAAGTGTAGGTTATATGCAAAAGAAAACTCATTTTATATAAGAAAAATATTTTCTCAGTGAATCTAAGAAAGATTATAGACACATTCCTAAAAAGACAAAGAGGCAACTATGCACTAAGTTGGTGATATGTACTACAGGAATCTAAATCTGACTAAAATATGAAAGACGTGCCCAGGATCATTCCAGACAATATTTCTGGTAGGTGAAATAGAGACCCATGAAGTTCTACAAGCAATAGAGAACTATTGATCAATGCTTTCAGGGATGGAAGAACTTGGGTGCTATTCACGTTCTAGTAGGCATTCGTAACCAATACTCATACACCCAGCAAAAAGTAGACTCAATACTTTAAACAACGTTAAGAACATATGGAGCTGGGACATATGAGGGGTAGGAGAGAAATGGGTTTGAAGGGTGAAATATGTTGGCACAGTTAATAAAAATGCACAGCACATATTGTAAAATTCTCAAATAATAAAAAAGAAATATTGCTGAAAATGAATAAGGAACAGCTGGGATGTTGGGTGCCATCCCTGCATTGGAAGTCTCAGATTAAAATAATAATAACAATTACTGAGAAATCCATGTAAAAAGAGCCAGTAAGAAGCATTTCTCCAGTGCTTCTAAATCATCACTTGCCTCCAGGATCTTTCCCCACTTAAGCCCTATCTTGCTTCAGTGATGAATACCATTGTGGAAGTATGAGCCAAAAGAAAGAAAAAATTCATTTCTTTCCAATTTGCTTTTAGACAATTTTGTTTCATGACAGCAATATAAATCCTAACAAAGACAGTCATTTAATCATTTTTAAAACTGTTTGGCAAAACATTACTTTGAAAAAATATTTGTTAAGAATTTATTTTGATGAAATTGACAAACTGATACAATTATTGTTTTGTTTTGTTTTTGAAGACAATCACCTTATGTAGACTGATTGGACTAGAACTCTCATTTTTGGGTGCTGAGACAAAAGACATGCAACACCATTCTATACCAAATTGATGTAGTTGTAATGTCCACTAAATACATAATGAAAAGAATAAATAAAATGAAGAAAAATTGCACTATTCACTACTGGTTATTTTTGTCTTTTTATTTTTAAACACAAATGTCTTTTGAGACAATTCTTAAGGATGGTGATAGGAAATAATTCTAATAGATGTCACTGGTGTCAAAATAGTATCATTATACACCTTAGTTACCAGCTGCATTTCTATATTATTATAGATATTAAATATACTTCATTGCATGAGTTTTTTAAGTAGATAATTTTTGTTGAAATACTGAGAACATATTTGGCAAGAGCACGACCTTTGTTTCAAAATACAGCTAGAATCATTCATGCTAGATAGATGAGGGCAATACTGAAAATATGTAATAATACCAGATAATGATAACAAAGAATGTAGTGACATGATAGACTCCAACTAGTATGTTTTATTTGAATAACCATTCAGTATTAAGTTTAGGAAAATGCAGTATTTTATTCCTTTGTACATGTTCAAGGAGAAAAAAATGTTTCTTTTAACCTAAGTTTTCTATTCATTTAATTTATTTATCTAAATAAATCACAAATATCCACTTTCATAATGGAAAAAATGTTATTTGTATACAAGAAGCATCATGGTTTTATATTTTAGAAGTTTCTGTGATTCCTATTACTATTCTATAAATATGCATACTGATGTATCACACATGTACATGTAAAATACATGTGATAACTTTCTGAGGTGACATGAACAAATGTCTTTTATTCCTAAGCATAAAACTTATGATAAATCAAAGTAAAAATATCACTAAAGCCTAACTTTATGAACTAATAAGTCTTATAGGGCTTATTTACAGAGTTTGTGAATGAGGAGTTATTTACATAACAGAAATGGCTGAAAGACACCTACATCACAAAATAGTGGACACCAGCAAAAATGATAGCTGACAAAGCCAGAAACCTGAGCCATATCAGTGCAGAGTCAATTGCTATATAAGACACACATTTATACACACCCTGAAACTAAAATTTGAAACAACCTCAAGATCTGTACATGCAATGAAAGATTTAAGAAAGTCATAAAAAGACATTTTTTCCATAGTGAGAAATCTGTTTGGAATAATAGCAAACATGATAAAGTCAGTTTTTATTTTGTGTTTCTACATTTGGTATGTGGTTTTTGGATACAAGAATCTTATGCTTTCTTTTCCCCATTAGATTTTCTCTTTATTGATGCTAAAATATAAAATATTATTCATAAAATTAAAAATACAAAGTTGTAAAAATAGTTATCGTCTAATGGATAAAATGAATGCATACTCTGCATGATTTGTGATTCTAAGACTTATGAAAGTGCCATCTCTTACTCTGTGCTTTTTTGTCATTGTTGCATTTATCAACAACAGCAGTAATAAAGAAGTAGAGTCCCAAGGCCAGCAAAACAGGAACTCCATTACCTGTGTGCTGTGCTATCAATTTTAGGTGGATGCATTTAATATTTAAAGAAGACTCCATATTTTCTGTATGTTTAAGCAAGAATTAATATGTTGCTGAAAAATGTGTGATGTCCATGAAACATTATTAAGCCTCAGAAATTCTGGAAACTGCCTTTTTGTATACAGTGTTCTGGAAATAAAGGGTTGTTTTAGCATATGAAAATTCACTTAAAAGAGTTATCTGTTTTCTCCTTACATAAAACTGAGCTAACAGTGTCTCTAAAATAGAACCTGAGTTATGGAAACAGGACAAGAACCTAATGAATAATGAGATGAATGAAAAGAAACAACAGGGGAGGAACTAGCAACTGTGGAACATATAAACTGTGCTTGGCAGCAGGGCAAACAGCCCATAACTGTCCAGAAAATAATGTGATTGTTAGGATGCTGTGGCTTTGTGTAGGTATTAACACAATATTAACTATAAAACTCCCAGTTTCATGCTTATTATCATAGTAGATCTTCTTGAATAAAGCTTTTACACTTTTGGTTTTGCTGTTTTAGATGAAAGAGTACATATTTTTACATCATTAAGATTATATCTAGGATAGTCTTCCATATTTTTAGTTTACTTCAACATTGAAAGAAATTGCATCTTTTTAAAAATTGTTTTTATTGTATTTCTTTATAAATCTGTTTTCTTATCTAAACCTCAGCTTGAAATCAATTGAATATTTGTAATATTTAAAATACTAATATCACTAATATTTTTTAAAAAATATGTTGTATGTTTCCCTCACAATGGCAATGTAGGGAACTCAGAATAGGAGTCACTTGAATGCACTAAAAACAGATTTTATTACTTCAGGTGAAATTTTTTAAAATTAATGAATAAGGTGATCAGAAATGAGTTACATACTCAACTATTCAATAATGGAGAACAACATAAAAAGAACACCACTTTTAATAAAATATTTGGCATTTCTGAGATGTGATAACTTTAAAAGAAATTTGAAGGTACATTATTCTACAACAATGATGATAATGAGATCAAAAGTTCTTAACATCAATTTATCTTTTAATTTATGTATAACATAAATTTTCTCTTTCAGTTTTGTTTTGGGGCACTTAATGTATCATATTAATTCACAATCAAATTTTAGTTTTTGAATAAAAGTTTGAGTGAGCTAATGAGTATAATATTGATTAATGATAAGGCCTCTAACATACACAAACATACACAAAGTCTTTTGCTATTCTTTAACGGCAATACACTTATTTTATCACAACAAATTATTTGTTTTGCACATTAGTTGTTACTGATCAGAAATCATTGCTGCCATTAATCTTATTTACCTGGCTTATTCAGAAACTACTCCTTCTCAAGGTTCTGGCTATGTCAAAATCAGCTTTCATATCTTTTCCAACATTAGAATTAATGACTATTCACGAACTCTTTTGTCCATCATTATGAGATAATGAAAGTCTGTGCTGCTTTTTAGTATTCAGAAATTTTATTAAAAGAATTTCCAATGTTTCATGAAAATAAGAAGCCAGTAAATTATTAAAATTATACCTGGGCTGGAGAGGAAGCTCTGCACTTAAGAGCACACACTTCTTTAGAAGAAGACAAGTTCTATACCTAGCATCTAAGTCACTATTTTCTACCAACTTCATCTGCATGGGATGTGTGCTGCCTTCTTCTAGCTCTACAAGTGATGACATTCATGTTTGAGCAGACCTACACACAAACACACACACACACACACACACACACACACACACACACACACACACACACACTGACAATTAAAACATAAAAATAAATCTTTTATTCAGAAAATAGAAAAACATCTTTCAGTCCCAGTGTCTTGGTTAGGCTTTCTATTTCTATAAAGAGACATAACAATCAGAGCAACTCTTATTTAATTGGGATGGATCACTTATAATTTGGAGGGTCAGTCACGGTAAAATACGGTTCC
Organism: Phyllotis vaccarum; assembly: GCA_033318265.1. Taxonomy (NCBI): domain Eukaryota; kingdom Metazoa; phylum Chordata; class Mammalia; order Rodentia; family Cricetidae; genus Phyllotis; species Phyllotis vaccarum. Next base: position 63,483,930 of record JARWLC010000010.1, read on the forward strand.
ATGTAAGCAGACATGGTACTAGAAAAGTAGTTGTAAGTCTTAAATCTTGAAAGAAACAGAAAGTTGTCTGAGACGTTGTTATCTTGAGCATATATGAGAACTCAATGCCCACCTCCACAGTGACACACTTCCTCAACCACTTCCATTGTGGGTCATTTTCTTTTAAACAACCTTGGCCATGAAAGACTATAGCCATATCATCATGCAAAATTCACTCAGTCTAAATTCAAAAGTCTCAATCACCTATTACAATTTCAAAGTTTTTTAAACATATTAAGTTCAAATTCTCTTCCAAGATTCATATAATCTTTTAACTGAAATACATAGGGTCAAAATCAAAAAGATTATCAAATATATCAAACAGAGAATGGCATAGAATATACATTACTATTTAAAAATACAGGAAAGGGAGCATAGTGAGAAATTACTGGACCAAACCAGCTGAAAAAACTCAGTACTCTACTATTCCATATCTGATGTCAATATGCTCTTCAGAACTTTATTTCTTTTCAGCTTTGTTGACTCTCATGCTTTGTTTTATTCTTGGTTTCACTCAGTGTTATCAGCTTCTCTCAGCAGGTATTTCATGACTGACATCTCTCACATCTTGGAGACCTCTAATCATTTGCTTTACCGGATAAAACTGTGTGGATGAGCTTCGGCATCGGGCGCCTTAACCTGGCATTCAGTTCATCCCGCAGTGCCAGTTCTGCTTACCAAAAGTGGCCCACTAGGCACTCACATTCCATGCCAAGCTCCATGCCAGCAAGCCAGGCTTCTTGCCCATTTAAAGTTTGAGAATAGGTTGAGATCATTTTGGCCTCAAGACTTCTAATCATTCCCTTTACCAGATAAAACTGCGTGGACATTCAGACTGCCAGCGAAGGCCGCCTATGTGCCCAATGCTCCAATGCCATCTGTTTTCAGGGCTAGTTGATTCACACCAGTAGGATTTGCTGAAGAAGGCAGAGGCAGAAAGGGGGGTGCTTTCAGCCCCTGGGAGTGTAGGTTCCCAAAGCTGAACACTCTGCTTGTCCTCTGCTTTCTAACAGTGTTCAAAACACAAATGGACCCCCTACACCTGTAGGCAGAGGCCTCACATTGGGCTCCAGATGTCAGCGGAAAATCTCTTAAATACACCAATCCAAGCTTCATATTTATTAAAATATATGCCAACACTCATGATACAGGTTACAGCTTATGTAGATGCCTGGTAGACTGAACTATACAAGCGGTGGACAATGGATGCCTATGGATGCCATACCGGTCTCTCCAACAGTCTGGGACAAGGAAACAGGCTTTCCAAGATCCCAGAAGCCCCTTATGAGTAGGGTTGGCCACTCCCGCTTCTGGAACCTGGAACCCTGGATAGGTGTTTTTGGACCTAATCAGCTGACACCTGAATTCCATGGTGATGTGGCAATGTCTTTCTATGCTGTGAATATGTTGTAAATAGCAATCTTTAAATAAAGGAGCTGTTTTGGCCCATGACAGGCACCATAGAAAAAGTAGGAGGGGAAACCACAGCATAGGTAGGAGAAGTAGGGCAGAGTCAGAGAGACCAAGCCAGAAGCCCAAAGGAGCAACATGTAAGGAACACAGGTGAGCCACAGGTCACGTGGCAGATAGATTAATAAAATGGGTTGAGTTAAGATGTAAGAGCTAGCTAGCAATGTGCCTAAAGCCATAGACCAAACAGCATGAAGTTAATATAAGTGTCTGAGTCATTTCTGGGAGCCTGAGCAGAAGAGGCAGGCTGCTAATGGGTCTGGAATGGCAGGCCTGTGGGTCTGGGTCTCTGGCTGACTTGGACCAAGAAACCTCATTGCCACAGATGGTGTCCAACGTGGGTTGAATATCCACTTAAAGCCTGAGAAAGATTAGAAAGGATTCTAGATCACAGAAACTGAGCCAAGGCAGCTTCCAAATTGTGTATGTGAAGCAGGTAATTGTACAAAAAAAGTGTGGCATATAGGTCACATTCAAAATATCACTAGCAGACTGGTAGCAGGCAATGTAAGCTGCAACTAGGCTGGTTCCTGAAGTCTCACAGAAGACTCGATAGCATGTGATTGATTTAAGGTTTCTGATTTTTTTGAACAAAAAGGAAACAAAGACGGTTTCTTAGGAGCAGCATTTTCTTGGTGTGCTCTGTGTACTAGAGGAGAACAGAGACATGGTCCCTTTAAGAGAACTTACTGATTCAGCTTTATCTGAAAACACTGTGTTGCTCTTTAAGAGAGTATGAGTATTGTAAAAAGCTCTTCTGGTTGGAAGATGATTAAGGATTCACAATAAAACAGATTCAAATAAAAAAAAAACCTGTAAAAGGGTTACAATGTGTATAAAAGGTACATAGGCTCCAGAGAGAATAGAAAGAGGGTAGAGAAAGTCTTTAAAAAGAGATATAGAATAATGAAAATATAATAATCCACATGAAGTTGGAAAATAGACACAAAATCTGGATTTTTGTTATTATTGTGTTTTCTTTTAATTTTTTAACTGTTAATGAGATAACTGTAGAAAGACAATGGATTGGAAATGTAAAGGCTACTAAGTTAAACAAGAATATATATCTTAAAGGTATTTTGATTTTGAAATTTGTGTCTAAGGATTTATTGCTTTGGAGGAGCTCTTCTTTTGTTTCCACAGAAGTTGAGAACCTGTGGGTTACTTCCAGGTAAATATGGTTTCATCAACCAAGATCCCTGAATAAACCTCTGATGGGAAGAGATGGCCGTATCAGCTTCAGGGCTTCAGACTATAATCCAGTCTCAAGAACCCGTGAGATGTTCAACACCCATAATCACCAGGAAGTAGTAACAGAAAACTACACCCAAATTTCTAAAATATTGTTTATAAATATTTGTTTTCATTATAAATGGTTAATGGTCAAAATTATCATCTTTCTAAGAAGAAAAGGGGGATATGGCATATGAATGATTTTTTAAAAACTCAGATTATTGAATTTACTTAGATCAAGAAATCAGCTGTTAATCTCAACATTTTTCACATTGGTATGGATTTTGGTTTATTGATACAAATTTAAGGTCAATTATCTTATGCTGTATGCATTTTTCTACTCTTGTTTAAGATATGTTTATGTAACTGATTTAAAATTGTAATGTATAATTAAGAAATGCATCTTAGTTAGATTTATAGGTATACAAAGATATAATTCAATTAGATAGGCAATCTTCAAACACTTCTAAGATCTACAGAATATGGCATTTAAAATGTTTTAAGAACTTAGACTTTTTTGGAAAGTGAGACAGGTCTGCTCCTGGTAGCACCAATTTACTTCAAGAGGAAAATGGGCATCGAAAAAACATCCATATGGAGATTAGTTTCTTTGTGGCATCAGTTAGCCATTGGATATGAACCTATTCTTATATTGACTACTTGACAGTATGCTGTTAAAAGTGGCAGTGCAGGTTCCATAGGAAGGTGACCTCTGTACTTTGGCAGAACAAGCCGAGATGATCATTAAGGTTTCTGCTTTGCAGAGCAAACTGTCAGAAACTCTTCAGGACTCGAGGAGAAGCAACTAATGAATGGGCGGAGCAGATTTCCTGCTTCACTGAAATGAAGAGGGACTCTGGGCCTGTAGGCTGAAGATGGATGCCCCAACTTTATAAAGGAACTTTGGGTGACTGTCCAGGCAGACAGGTATTATCTCTGTCATTTCTAGATTTTGGAAGTTGCTTGTATTTCCAGTTTACTTGGGTAAATATATCCCTTGGTGGTCTTTGATGTAGTTGAAGATTAGATAGTTATAGGCATAGTTTTCCTTCATTATTTGAAAGGTATATTGGATATGAAAATATAGATTCACCACGATAAGGTAGATGATGGGGTATTTTCTATAATTTTGCTAAATACAAATAGACTAGATATTGTAACTGTAATTCTTGCTTGGTGGCTATTTTGTTGTATGTAATTTTGCTGTGTTAAAATTGAAATCTTCCTTTTTTATTAGACAGAAAGGTGGAGGTGATGTAGCAGTTTCTTTCTATGCTGTGAATATGTTGTGAATAGTGATCTTCAAATAAAGGAGCTGTTTTGGCCCATGACAAGCACCATAGAAAAAGTAGGAGGAGAAATCAGCATAGGTAGGAGAAGCAGGGCAGTGTCAGAGTGTCCATGTCAGAAGCCCAAAGGAGCAACATGTAAGGAACACAGGTGAGCCACGAACCATGTGGCAGACAGATTAATGAGAATGGGTTGAGTTAAGATGTAAGAGAAAGCTAGGAATGCTCCTGAGCCATAGGCCAAAGAGCATGAAGTTAATATAAAGTGTCTGAGTAATTTCTGAGGGCCTGAGCAGCAGCAGCAGGCCACTAAGGGTCTGGCATGGCAGGCCTGTGAGTCTGGGCCTCTGGCCACCTGGGAACAAGAAACCTCATTGCAACAATCTCTCACATCTTGGAGCCTACAAGGCAATACCAGATTTACTTTCACTGCTTCCCAAAATGGCCTCTCTGAATCTCCATGCAGGGACACCACTTATACATGCTTGGCCTTAGCAGCTTTCCTTAAATACAGAGATAAATTCTATAACCCCGTTCTTCTGTCTCTGACTCTAATGCCAGAACCACATGGCTAAATCTGCCAAAGTCTACTGCTTATTGGGACTGGAACATGCCCCCCTTATTCAATTACATCTTCTTCAGATTTCTGTCCATCACTGCCTAAACTTGGCTGTTCTGAAACTGGATCTCTAGACCAGGCTGGTCTCAAACCCAGATATCTGTCAGCCTCTGTCTTCCTAGTGCTAGTTATAAAGGTAGGGCTCACCCTACCCATCTCTCAGGCCTTTAGTTCCTTTTCACAAATAGAAATCTAGCTAGGTGGAATTTTGCCCTGAGGTAACCATACCCTCTGTTGTATTTCTTAATCCATCTCTCCCTTTGGAAGCAAGATTTGGCTGAATTCTTCTTCCGGGTTTCCCTTTATTCAGTCAGTCAAATTTGTGTTTTTATTCCCTCCTTTTAATTATAAATCTTCATTGGCGTTAACGTTAATAACCATTTGAGATTTCTTTCATCAACAGAATTAATCTAAAACACTTCACTTTAGTCTCAGGTAGACTTTTCAGACAAGACTTAAAAGCAGTAATATTTTAAACAAAATATCACAAGACTAGTCTCTAGGCTACAAACTAATATTTTTCTTCACTAAAACCTTTTGATTTAAGCACCCACAGTTTTAATCACACTCAGCACCACTATGCTCCTAGTCATATGGCCCATTAGGCATTGCTTAAAGCATTTAACTTTTTTTTTTTTCTAATGCAGACTCAAGGACCATATCCCTTCAAATAAAATTATGGGCAGACCTATCAAAGCAATACCCCAATCTCTTGTTAAAAAATAAAAATTGTCCTAAGATTTCTATTATTACAAATTGATACTATGACCACAGGAACTCATAAAGGAAAATATTTAACTTCAGAGGTTCAGACCATTATCATCATGGTGGGAGATGGGGGCATGAAGGCAAACATGGTGTTTAAAAATTAGCTGAGATTCCTACTTCTTGCAAGTAAAAGGAAGTAGTCTGAAATACTGGGTAGTTTCTTGAGCACCTATGAGATCTCACAGTCTACTCCTACATGACAAACTTTCTCCAATGAGACAATAACTACTCCACAAGGCCATACCTCAAAATAGAGCCACTATCTTTGATATTTTTCTTCCAAAACTAACACATATAACAATATCTTAGGATTATAATGTAGCTTACATATATATTTTAATTTTAAACCTTTTTAATAACTTTCAGTTTCTATAAATGGTATATCAACAATTTCAAATATAAGTACAATATTTTTCTTTTTTAGTATGATCAACAAAAAATTAATGTTGCTAATATTCAAACTAGATAACCATCATTTCTGAATTAATTTATGTAATTTTTTGTTGTAGCTTAAACCTACAACTTTCATGTTTTATTGAAATTTACAAACACAAGGACTTCATTGTATTCTTATTCTGAATTGTAAGTCTGATATTAAATAATAATCTGATTTGTACTGTGAAATAAGTAGGCATTTTCAGATACTTTATTTAACATGTATCAAAAATTATAAGTCTTGGAAATTTTGGAAGTATGAAAACTTTCTGAAAATAAAATAGGTCTTCCCCTGGAGACATTGTTTTTATAGCCAACTTTCTCTTTTGGATCATAGTAAACAATTTGCTTGGCCTTTACATCCCAGTTTCTTTTGTACTGTAAAATGGTAGGCAGCTCACTTTTACATTATGCTATAACTCTTGATTGCAGACACTGTTATCTAAACATTCCATTCTTACATCAGATAACATATGGATCTCACTTACTTTATTTTAGAGTTTGAATTATCTATAGAAACCTAAGATGAATTATTTCACAGATTATTAAATGTTTCTAATATTTCCTGTAGAATGTACAAATATTTAGAATTGGACAAAGTGGAATCTTAATATCCTAGAAAGAAAAGAAAGGACCTTCACAAAAGAGTCAAAGAAATGAATAGAGTCCCAGAGTGACAAATCAAAGTGACCTGCACAAAGACAGAGCAATGACCACATTAATCAACTGAAAAAGGCTTCAAGAAAGGACTCTACAGTTCTCACAATAGAGGTACAGGAAGTTCAGAAAAGCTTTTTAAAATACTAAGAGGTTTGTGAACTCCCAGAAGGCTTACAACAGCCAAATGTCGAAGTTTTCATAAAACAAAGAGATAAAGGGAAACACATTGTGAAATATTTCACCACACACTGACCCAAACTTATCACCTTGGATTCTTTTTTGTTAGACCGCCAATATTTAAAAAGCCAGGTAGTGGGAAAAGGTCCACTCTATTAGATGAACATACCAAAAAAATGTATCTTACAATACCTTACAATTCTACAAAAATACTTAAAATTGAATCTACGAGCAATATATACTATAAGACTTTAAATGAAATTTGCATATTTAAAATATGAGAATGCTAGTAAGTTCCTTCTAAGTTGAAAAATATACTCTTACTTCTAACAGTGCTCAAAAGGGTATAAAAGAAGGCAGATCTCGCAATATTAAAGATATGTCATGTGAAGTATAGTTAAATAATCTAAATGTCATCAGTGGAGTTTTAAAAATTCAAACTCGGATCTGCAGGGAATGAATTGAAACAGGTAATTTTTAAAGGAATATGTAATAAATGCCTGAAAGCCAAAACAAAGTATGATTCAATTGCTAAAACTTGAAATTTTCTTAAAATAAAAGTAAATATAGTAAGAAAAACAGTTGTGTTTAATATAGAAGAGTGAATACAGACATTCAGAGATAAGTCAAAATTTAGTAATTCTGAGTAAATTTTGTCTGCTACTAATTTGTAAAATGAATAGTTATTTTTTCTGATTTAATTTTTCCATTTAAGAGTTGATAGCCATAAAATTGAATGTAGTTATATAAAGAGAAAGAAGACGGAGGAAAGGGGTGGAGAGAGAGGAACAGAGAGATGTTCTCAGAGACTCATATACTCTGATGAACAGTGACAAATACCGTATATTTTACATAAAATGCACATTTCATAAGTGAATTACTGTAAACTTAAATTTCCTATATTTTAGCATTTTATATAATCATAATTTTTAAGATTTATTTTTAATACTCAAAATTATGCAGTTGATGTGTATTTTTGAAGAAATCCAATAAAATTGAAAATGGTATGTTTTGAACAGATCTTCATTTACTTCAGAATGTGATTGTGAGTTTTGAGTGCTAACTTCAACAAAATTAAAAATCTAAAAGCTCCATGCTTATAGTGGAGGGCTGTTATGGAGGTCAGAATTCTAAGTTATATTTTTGTTCTTAAAATAAAACATTATATAGTTTCACAGCAGCAAGGAAATGGTTGTTTGAAATGAACTATTTGAGGAAACAAAATTATTCCTGAACAGACACATGCATAATGTCCTTGCTTATAAGGAGAAAAATGGGGTGAGAGGGTAGTAAGAAGGACCTTAAAGCTTCATTTTTATGGGATCAGGGATATTGGAGATACACAAGAATGTCTAACAAAGATTACTTGACTGGTTCTGTTTTTTAATAATTTGTTACATTATATGATATAAAGCTATGTCTCATAAGATTTATGTATCTAATATTAAGGTAAGTCATAGTGGATTGTTGAAATTTCACCTTAAGGTTGTTCATACTGGTAGTATACAGGCACTTTGGAGGCTTTAAGGAAATGCAGAGGCTTTGAAGTTGGCCATAGTTTTTTTTTTTTTTTTCTTTTCTGCCTTTTTAAATTTTTTTAACCGTTCTTTCTAAAGAAAGGCTTGTGCATTCACAGTGGGCCTTGATGTTAATTTGTCCCACCTAATTATGTTTTGTCATAATTATTCTTCCTTTACCTTCTGTTTCCTGGAATTCAGGCCAGTGATGCTGCACATCAAAGGTACGAACTGTATTAATAACTCTGGAATACATCTTGAAAAGCCGGGACCTTCCCTTTCTGGTTGGAAAAGAATGGAGGAAAGTCTGTCTTATCATATGTGCAATAAGAAGAGAAAAATTTAAGAGAGATGTGACCATTTTACTTAAATCCTGACACCCTGTTTATCATTCTTTACATTTTCAACACAAAAGAATACATAGCATAAATATAAATGTTAAATTGCATTGTATTTTCATTGCAATTTTTAGGTTATACAAAGTGAACTCAATTGAATCCCAGTATATCAATTATAAAAGGTTTCAACAAACTTTTAATTTATAGGAAAATAAAACTATAGATATTACTTACACTATATAACAGATGCAAAACAAAGTTAACTCACTAAAGTACAATAAGATTTTTTTGAGATAACATGAAACTAATAATTAATGGGATAATAAATTGGTTTTTAACTTTTCTTCTACATGGCTATGTATGATATGTTGTGAAACTGCCAGATAATTCTCAAAGTACAGATCACTTTAAATGAAACAGATAATATATTTATATGTGGCTTAAAAAGCAGGAAGTCATCCATTTAAATAAAAAATATTTAAAAACTAATTATGAAAATATTTCAACAAATATATTACTTAAAATTGTTGTTTCTGTTGTTAATGATTTTAGATGTTAAGAACTGAACCCTGTTAGTTTATTTTTCTGGTTGCTATGATAAGACAGTCTGTAAAACACAACTTAATGGAAAAAGAGCCTTTGACTCACAACTCAGTGTATTGTTGCATGAATAAATGAGACTCATGGATAGATCTCTGAGGAAGTCAGAGATATTAGAGAGAATAAACACCACAGTCAGATCTTACCCAGGCTGTCTTCCAGCTTCCTCAGCCCTTCTTCCCTTGCCTTGAATTCTTCTCTATACCTGTTTTAAGCTTTAAATACTCTCTTGGTAAGTTAAGGCATGGCCCCACCACAACCTGCTTTGGAGCCTGGAATTTCTTCTGTAAACTAAAATGACCTCAACTCAGTTGGGATTAAGGGCGTAGGTCACCACTCCTGCAATAATCCCTGTGCTGGGGTTAAAGGTGTGATTCATCACTCTGATTCTTCTAGACTGACTGTGGTTAGAGCTCTGGAACTTCTGGAGCTTTTATTAACTCCCAACATAGACTGTGGGTAGATTCCCTCTGATATCTCTGAAACTTCTGAAGCTATTATTGAATATCCACAGTTTATAGCTGAGAATATATCAAGTTCTCATCAAACGTGAAGCAATTGTTCATCTATGATGGACAGTAAAGAACAGGCATGTATTAATGCATTTATTATTCACCCAATTTGTGCCTAGAGATAATGGTGTAAGTTGGCAAGTCCTTCTACCTTAACTTACTAGGTTATAAGAAACCAAGGTGAACAATTAGGCCAATTGGATTTATAGAGTTCTTAATTAAATCTCGCTTCCCAGGAGGCTATTGATTGGGTCAGGTTGGTGATTCAAACATCAAAAGGATTATTAGAGTCTATAGGCATATACTCAGCAGATTATTTTAGTTAAAAATTGTGCGAAGAAGCTGAAGGAAAAAGCAACAAAGTTTCTATTGAATGTACTTTTGTTTCCATATGAGATAATCATTACTTTAAAAATTAACTTAATTCAGTAGAATAATACATATACTTTATCTTGGCTAATTTACTAAATTTTGTTAATATTTTATTTATAGATTAATTATTTAATTTGCATAATAATCCTGACATAATTATAGATGATAAACAGGGTACTTTTCCACATATCATTTACATATACAAATGATCAAATAAATTACATTTTGCCTAAATAATTTTGCTGAAGTTATTTGTGATTTCAGTGTTTCAAAAATAATAGAGAAGTCATAAACCAAATATGTTCATATATAATTACAATTTTGATATATATGTTTGCATGACCATGATGTTAAAGTCTTTCAAGTTCCTCTGGAAACAGAACACCTATGCATCATTATTTTATTTTCCTAGTACTTATGAGGATCAATATTATATCAACATTCTCCATCACTAAGCTATCAATATTCCCTGGAGAATTAATTAATTATTAAAAAGTAATTATTAAAAAGTAATAAAAAGTAATTAAATAATTTCTTTTATTTAATCTCTCTACTTATTCTTCAATTATCCATTTTCACTGTATATCTGTCATCTTATTTCTCATTATCTTCTCTTTGTCTCCTCTCTCTGTATATGTATACATATATATGTGTGTGTGCGTGTGTATCTTCTTTCTGTATAATTCTATCAGTATTGCAATATGAATAATTTATTTATAGAATAAAATCTCACTTTACTTAAAATTAATAATGTGATAAACTATGAATCTTTATTCTGGGAGCCATCAACAACATTTGATAGCTTTTCTGAAGGAAAAAAGTCTAAGTATTTTAAAATTAGAAAATCTTTAATGACAACCTTCATAATCAAAACAATAATAACCTCAGAAAGCAGCAGTGTGTCTAATTTTGAATCCAGTTAGTGCTCATACAAACCCAAGGTATCTTATGTCTTTCGTTGTTTAAGAGGTGTTTTCAGTGAAGAATATATATATTATGTAAATATTTTGCAAATGTATTGAAAAGATTAGGTTATTCATTCTGTTGATTTTTGGTTTTTATCCATACTTCTACACAGTGTTGTTCAACATATTGTTCTTATCCTTGTCTTTACAAAACTGGATGTGACTATTGGATGTTGAACAGAATCATCTTTTCAAAATTACTTTATCTGCAATATTCTTCCATCAGTAAAACCATGCCTTGTACTTCTGATAGTTCTTATGTTTTATTGAAATACGAAACTTTCTCAACTCTATCACTAACTCCGGAAGGCAAAAGCATAGATACTGATTTTAGAAACCCTTATTCTCTTCTGTTTGGAGTAACATTTAAAAAAACTACCCTGAAAGAAATAACCCCCAAGTAAAGCAAAATGTTCACAAGATGGAGTACATGCATGGTTAGTCTATTTATTTTCCAGTTTTCAAAATGTGGAATTTCCTTCACAGGTAATTAAAACCAATATTGAGTATTGTGTTTACATATTGTGCAATTTTATGTTTATTAATGTACAATATTGTTCCATGTTTTGATGGTGAAAGTTAATGTAAGACTTTCTTTTCCTTTTGAAATAATCTCTAAACTTTGGAAATTCTTTTTGACTCATATTTGCCCAGAATCTGAGTCTCTACCTGTGGAAATGTTGGTGTCCAAGGGCTGGCCTGCCATGATTATTTGAGTAGCCTGTGCTGACACTAGGGTGCAATGCTGACATCATACAACTGAGTTTCATGTCACAGTCCATGGCACTACAGTAGTTAGGATCTATTTTGATATCTGTAACACCTTGTCACTAAGTGTCATGCAGTTTCATGGGGTCTGATCATCCATCAAAGACAACACTGTTGTCCTGTCACCATGCTGCATCTTTGACAAACTGATCTGAGTGTACGGTGTCATCTGAGGTCATAGTGTCATCTGAGGCCAACCTGATATCAAGGCCCATCTCTGGATCCATAATCTTACCACAGCTTAGTCTGTTTTGATGATAATGGCCCATATTACAAGAGGTCATGAGAAGTATAAATATTAAAATATGAGCGTTTGGCTGCCTCTGCTTCCTTTTACTGGCCCTCTGAGAACTAGACCCACCAATCATTTGAGAATTTGCCCCATGAACAGCAGAGATGATCTCAGCACTCAACAGGAACATGGAAGATTGTCCCCTTTTGGCATGATCATATAAGAGGTACCTCTGCTCCCCACCTGAGGTGGCAGTTCCCAGAGGCCTAGACTGACCAAACAAGTAACCACTCAAACCTACATCTAGAGCTTAGAGTTGGCCTACTCCAACATCTAACCCATCATTGACCTGCCAGAGTGTGTGGATGGACTGGTCTGTGGAACCATAGCGCAGAATTTTACTCAGGGCAACAGCAGGATATCCAAAAGGAGTTTGAGTGAGAGTTCAATGTTGATAGTTTGCCAGAAGTCAGGGGCTTTAACCAGACCAACAACTCATTACAATGAATATTTACAAGTAAATAGGAGCAGACAAGAGGGTAGGTACACTGTGTACACAGGGCAGCTGAGAAGAAAAGAGAGGTGCTGGACAGGCAATAAAGATGGAGGAAGGAAGTAGTGTTTTGTTTCCGTTTTTGAGCCTTGTTTCATCAGAGAATGACTACAGGGTGAGATATAGATATGGGGGACTGGGAAATGAGCAATATTATGGTGCATGATGTGAAGTTCACAAAAAATTCAATGAAAAATTATTAAAGTATTCATATTTCATGTCATAAAAGCAGATATTTTTCTAAGAAGTTCAAATTCTCTTCAGTTGAATGATATGAAGTGACCACAAACTGAGAATACAACAGTTGCTTTTAATTTTATCACTATTATTGTTTAAGTAGCACACACACACACACACACACACACACACACACACACACACACACACACACAGGTATGCATATAAACTCATTTTTAAATAAAATTACATTAATAACTGATAATAGATAATATTCTGACTTGTATTTTTACTCCTTTAAATTTGGATATAGGCGCCCATCAATACTAACAGATTGATATATACTCACATTGTCATTTTGATGAGCATGTTTATCCTACATGCTAATTACAGTATGCTAATACAAATAGCAGCATCAACAGGAAAATCAGTGAACATAACTTAATCTTTGCAGTTATTTTTTTATATTTGACAGATCTGTCATATTACTGTATCTTAAATCACTTAAAATAATTTCTTTGCTGTTGGTATGAATATAGACTTCTGTGAATTTATCTCATTTAATTTTATTGAGTTTTCTATTTTAATATACTCTGATTTATAATTACAGAAAACTTTTCCATGCTTCAAAACTTACTTCCATTTTACAGGGAATTATAGAATCTTGCAAACTTTTATCTATCCTATACTTTAAACAAATAAAAAGAAACATAACAATTTTTTCAATAGCTTCTTTTTTTAAACAGTATGACAAATTCCATTAGAGATACATCTCATTTTCTTCTGTTTTCTTTAAGTAACTATTCTAAGACCCTATTGGTATTACCGTAAATAGTATGTCTTTTATTAAAAATAGATTTTCCTCTCATACAATACATTCTACCTAAAGTTATCTCTACCTCCACTCCTTTTAGCATATCCCCACAGGCTCTCCTCTCCTCCTCTCACCCAGATCCATATTCCTTTGTCTGCCTTCAAAAATGACCAGGCTTTCAAGAGACAGCAACCTGCAGAAAGAAAAAAAAAAACAGAGGTAAAGAGACATAGTCACAGACCAACCAGTCAAAATACAAAATACCCTAACTGCTCACCAAGTTAGGGTCCCACAAAAACATACCAAGAGGACCAGTGCAGACACCTGCCTGCTACTTCAGTCTCTGTGGGTCATTATCCACCCTGATTGATAGAGTTAGTGGGCCTCCATCTGACTTCTATAGTCTTTAAACTTTATCTTCAGGCTGATTCCCTAAGCTCTAAGGGGAGGGAACACTAGAGACCTCCATTTTAGAAACTATCTCCACAGAACGTCAAAATGTAGGTTTCTGTATCCATTCTCATATTCTTCTAGGAAAATAACTCAAAACATGAACAAAGGCACTGTCCTACAGCAGAATATAATTAGGAATAATTATACTTATCTCTCAACTATATATCTATTTATATATCACCATCTACCTATTTAGTTATTTATTTATTTATCAGTCTGTTTGATTCTACCCTAAGTTTTGCACAATTCAGTCTCTATGTCCTGGTCTTTCAGACAGCACATGGCATAGGTTCCCTCTCATGAAGTGAGCCTCATGTTAAATCACACATTTGTTGGCTGTTCCAACAAGTTCTGTGTCACCATTACCCTGGCACATCTTGGAAGCAGAACAGATCTTAAGTCAAAGGTTTTGTGCCTAGGTTTGTGTCAACATTTCTCTTCCCATAGCCTGTAGAGTACTATCCTGTACCAAAGAGGCTAGAATGTAGGCATGAAGGCTCCATGCAGGCACCAGCTCAAGTTTTCTATGTTCAAAGAGCAATAGAGCTCCTGCTGATGATATGCAGGTGATAGCCCTCTCTCCATGCTTTAACCTATGTTGTTTGGGGATCTCCATGAGACAGCCTTGCTCTTAGTCAACAACTCATCTGACTACACCCCAGTTCTAACACTGGACAACTTGCCTGGCTACTAGAAATAGCCAGTTCAGATTGTATCCCATAATACTAGGATTCCTCATTAGGATAATCCTCCTGAGTTCCATGAAGTTTCTATTTCACTATGTTTCTACACCATTCCCCAAATGCCCTACAAATCTGGATGACTCTGCATTCTTTCCTTCCATTCTGTTTCCTCTCCACCTGTTCCGTTCTTATTTTATGACCACCTGCCCTAGTTTCCCTACAAAATCTTTCTAATTTTTCCTTTCCAGTAAGATCCCCGAGTCTACCATAGAGCCCTTCTATATATCTACATTCTCTTGGAATACAAATTGTGACTTTTCAATCACTTATTTAATGGCTAATATCCACTTATAGGTGAATGTATACACTATTTTTCTTTGAGCCTGTGTTACCTCACTCAGGATAGATTTTGTTGTTGTTGATGTTTGTTTGTATTTTTGTTGTTGTTTGTAGACAAGCTAATCTCTTTTACTTGCTGGTACCAAGATGACCAGTCAGAGGCTTAATATTAATTACAAACTATTCGGTCTATGGCCTAGACTTAACTAACTAGCTCACTCATCTTAATTAAGCCATTTCTATTCACCTATACATTACTGCATGTCTGGTGGTTTCACTTGTGGTTCTTACATTTTTTTCTCCTCCACAGCTCACAGCATCTCCTAAGTCTGCCTTTCTTCTTTCTGTATCTCTCTTGGATATCCCACCTTGCTGTATACTATTTTACCTAAAGCTAAAACAGCTTCTATATTGGTAGTTATAGCTATAGCTATAATGGTAGCAACATATAGTTACAGCATAACGACCATCCCAATGCTGTTTTATCCATTTGTTTGTAACCTTCATGATGTAATTTTTAAACAGCTGAGTAATGCTCTGCAATGAAATAGTAGCATATATTTCTTCCATTCTTTTGCTGAGGAATATATAGGTTGTTTCCTATTTAAGCCTATTACGAATGATGCTGCAATGAAAACTGTTGAGCAAAGTGTCCTTGAGATATGATGGAATGTCTTTTGGATATATTCCCCAAAGTGGCATAGCTGGGGCTTGAGGAGCTGCCATTTTGATTTTCATAGTGGCTGTACAAGTTTTAGTTCCACAGGCAATAGATATGGATTCCTTGATCCTCCTTCTTACTACCATGAGCTATCACATGTTTTATGATCTTCCCATTCTGAGACTAGTAACATGCAATCCCAAAATATTTCTGATTTTGATTTTAATTTCCCTGATGGCTAAGTGTGTTTCAGTCATTTGCAATTACTTTATGGATAATTCTTTGTTTAGATCTGTACTCTATTTTAAAATTCTATCATTTGGTTTTTGATTTCTAGTTCATTATTTATTTTAAATAACAGCCCTGTCTCAGATGTGGGCTTATTACCGATCTTTTCCCTTTCTTTGCTACACCGTGTTTTCCCTTTTCACGGTGTCATTTACCATACAGAAGTATCCCAGTTTCATTAGGTCCCATTTATTAATTACTGATCTTGGTGCTTTTGCTTTTGGCATTCTTTTCAGCAAACTGTCTCTTGTTTCAACACGATTCTTCTATGAGGCTTTAATGCATCAGGTTTTCTGTTGAGACCTTTGATCTCTTGGCCTTGAGTTTTGTGCAGGTTGGTAAAAATTGATCCATTTCACTCAAAATGTTGGAATCTCTACCACATATGATTTTGCTCATTAAGAATATTTTAGCATACTTTTTAATTTTATATTATTTTTATGCTGGTGAAGATATGAGCAAAATGGAACCCCTATACATTGCTGGTAGGAATATAAACTTATAGTCAGTATGGAAGTTGGTGTGGCAGTTTCTATTAAAAAAAACAAACACTACTGTATTACTGTATTATCTTCCAGATGTGCTTTGTTCACTATAATAATGAGCTGACATTTTACTGAAAGTCTCTGTCCCTCCCTTTCTCCCTTCCTCACTCTCAACTGTCCTCTCTGTCTCCCTATTTTCTTTCCTAGCTCCTTCTTTCAAGTTTAGGTTACACGCTATTTTTATCCATTATGTATAAAACACAAAATTTTACTCATTTTTAAATAATGATAAAACTGATATAGCACAGTTTACAAAGAATATTATCAGGTTTTGATTAGCACAATAAATACAAAATAGGTGGAAAATTAGTATATGTGGGGTCAAGGTTTTGGAAATCCTAGTCTATTATATATTTAACCATATTTTGAGTTCATAGTGAGGCCTGACATTGCTGGAAAAGAGTGTGGCACACCATAACCACTCGTTCCACGGCCAGTATAAATAAGAATAAATGTCATGGCATTCCACAAATATTTCCAATGGTCTTTCACCAAATTTCAGTTTCTCATGTTAAACTCCTTCTCTTCAAGGTCTCACCACTTGTCAACTGTTTCAAACTTGTTTTATAAGTTTTTATCACATAGTCTTTAGTGCTTATTTTAGATCCAAACTCTAGAGTACCATTTATGTCTCTAAAAATTTCATAATGAAAAATGTACTGTATTCTTCCTTAAATATTTAAGCCCTTAAATGTCACAATTTTGTCCCCAAATTCAAGTTCAAAGTCCCTTTAAAACTCAAAAGAATTTTTAAAATGTTAGCTCTTACAATCGTTCAAAACAATAACCTATATATTGCCAATATAAGAAGCAACACTCACAGAACATTCTCATTTCAACAGAGAAAAACTATAAACTAAAAACTATTTATTGGACCAGAGTAATGTGAACAGAACAGCAAATCCACACCCACCATCTCTACAGCACTGGCACACAGTATAGTCTTCCAAGAATTTGAATAGCTTCTTTCTTACAGCTCTTTGTACAATGTTTGAAACCTTCCTGTGGAAATTCAAATTTTTAGAATCTCTCTCTTCCCTGAGTCTTCACTGAAGCCTCTGCTTTACTCCTATAGTAATTTGGTTTATTCATTTCTCAGCTATGCCTTCCATAAAGTATCAAGTTAAAATATGTCAAAATTCCCTATTATGATGTGCCTAAGACTGACTTTGTCCTAATTTTCAATAAAGTCTTTATTTACATCTAAATAATACACAATCCTAAACCATATTTTGAACATTTCTGTCATCATGAGAATATTCAGCAGAACATTTAGTCCAGAATTCTATGTTTTTCCTGCTTTTCTAAGATTCTTAATGTCTCTGAAGTCCTCTCTTTAACCAATCCCCAGAGATTTTTTTTATATCATTGGTTATATCATAACGAGCAAAGTTTTATTATCTATATTAAGTTCTGGATATATTTCAACATAAGTTGGAAAACAAACTTACACAGCACAGCATGATATATGAACATTGATGAGTTTCATTTACCAATAATTTGTTATAAAGTTTAGATTAAAGAAGGAGGTGAATTCATATTTTTTTATTTTACGTTACCATGTTTTAGTAGTAGCCTCTAGACTGGTCATTGATTTTTAGAGAATATTTTCAAGAAGCAGCACATTCATTTACACATGGTTCAAAGTATGTTTTTGTGACACAACTGGAGTTTATTGTCATGGAAAACAAAATCCATATATTTAAAAATATTTGTCTAATTCTTTCCAAAAAAAGTTTTTATATCAAAAAAAATATTAACATGAGAATATATTCATGTTTTTAAAGACTTATCTTGAGCACTATCATTTAAAACTCATCTGACCTAAATTATTTTTCCCTCTAGGAAAGAGTACACTTTCATCAGCTTTCTTCAACAGCATAAAATTATTAGTTATATTTCCAGGTACTAAAATAAATGATCATTGCTGTAAATATCAGTATATTTTTCAGAAAATTAGTTTAGTGAAAAATACAATAGATTCTTAGAGAAGAAAAGTGTTGTGTAAATAACTTAGCAAGTATAAACAACATAAACTAATATGTAATATTTTTCATATTATTAGTAATGATGGCTTTATAATTGAAAACTAAATTCCAGCCTCTTGGTAAGTATATTCAACAGTCATATTAGTAGATATGTTTACTTGAGAAGATGAAAAATCAGTTTATAATAACTGGCTGTTTTTTCATAAAATATTAATTTTTCAGGAAAGATACTAATCAGTTTTCTGTTCTGTGTTCATATCTTTGTACATTTGAATATAAATTAAACAAATATTACTTTACCAGATTAAAATGCAAAAACAAAACATAACGTTAGACACACCACAAGAACAAAGTCAGGCAATAGTCACTAAAGAAATGCATGCATATAGGAAAGGACATGAAATAAGATCTGCGCCTGACCAATTGAGAGCAGTCACATGAGAAGTGGCTATATGACAACCAGAATAGAAAATACAGCCTCTTCACCTTTCATACTGAAAATGGAAAGGGCAAAAAGTGAAGGAGAGTTAGAGAAATGTCATTTCTAATCCTGCACAAGACTGTTTACATGGCTTTAATACTCATGTTTATTCAATTTATGTTTAAAGAGTTTTCTATTAATTAAGTAAATGAATAAAAGAGAATTACCCTTTATGTAGCATTTTATTTTCTGTAGAAAAATATATTAAACATTTTTAAAATAAAGCTATTGAATCCTGATGACCATCTATAGTTGTGTGTTTCTGTTTTGCTGCACTCAGTATGACTATGCTGACCATATGACCTCACTCTCTGCCGGTCTCCTAGTGCCAATAAAAGAGGAACACATTGAACTCTGCGTTGTGTTAGTCCTTGTAATTTCTCCCCTTTTTCAGAGGTTGTAAAACTTTCAGAATCTTTAAAAGTCACCTTCTAGTATGATAATTCATGGAGATTTAGCACATTAACTGGTGCTAGTCATCTCAGAGAAAATTGATGTTTCCAGGACAGTTTCAAATGTAAAGATTTCTCAAGTTCTGTTTATGTCCTGTTACAGACAATACCACCTAGTACATTTCCCAGAAATCATGTGTGGCAATATTTCCAATGAGTGATGCTCATCTGAGTCACAGACTTGAGTCTTAGATATAAATTGTGCTCAAATAGACTTGGCTGATCAGACAATAGGCTAAATTTACTTCTTAGTGCCTCCAGAGGTCAACCAATACCTAATGCTGTAAGTTATCACCATAAATTACAATAAATTATCATTAGCATATATTATCAAGCATACCATTTTGCCCTTAAGTAAACAAGAGTAGTTGGCTCAGAAAAGCTGTACCAAGGATTTAAAAGTTAGTTCCTCAAACTTAAGACCAATGTCAATAGTTTGTTTAGAATATACTAATCATGTAACATGTCAGTAAACACATTTCAGAGCAGACTGAAATTTTGAGCATCATTTAAATATGTAAAGTTTATTATGGTCTTATACTTTTAAGTTTTTCAATTAAACTGTTAATAGAGATAAAATATTGAGTACACAACTATATCTAATTGTACATTGTTAACCAAATATGCTCTTGCCTTAGAAAAGCAAAGTTAAAATACCTTTTGAATTCTTGTTATGTAAAAGAAAAATAGATCATATATTTTTTTCTCTAAAGAAAATAGTATCTCTATTAAAGAAAGCATATTTGTAAAATTACTATTGCAGTTTGATTTTTTTCTATACATTGAATTTAAATACTTCAACAAATTTGTGATCTATGGTAGAGTATCAAATAATTATATTCTAATTAAATATTATGAGGACTCTTTCATTAATTATATTTTTAAAAATATTCATGTATCTCACAATGGATATAAAGGATAAAAAATAATAAAGTCAATGTAAAGTTGAAGAAAGACAAATTAATAAAATAGATCAGAACAGGAAATGTTTATAGTCATTGTTTGCAAAGTATTATATAATTATCTGGTCTTTGAAATTTTGAGGGGGAATTTAAAAGTAAGTATACCTTTAAATAATCTTACACCGCCACAGTAAGCTCTGTTGCTTGAAATATATAATATGACCTGAATGTTCCTAAATCAAATATTTTACTTGTTTTCGATACTGCAGAATGTAGTAATGTTGAATTTTCTTTCAATATTAGAAATGAAGTTATTAGAATACAGTTTCTGTGAGCATTCTGACTTCTAGCCTTAATAACTACCAGCACTGAAAATAAAATGCAGTATTTTTGAACGTTCATTTTCAATTTCATCTGCCAAGTGCAATGTTATCAATGTAAGATCAATAGAGCGATCTGACCAATCACACAAATCAGATTATACTCTATTTCTCCACCACTGTAATAAAACCTAACAGTGCTTGTAATACATCATTCAACAGTTTTTATTTTTTGAAACATTTTGAACAATCACAAAAGAATTTTTTAGGAAGCTAATAAAATTCTTCTAATTGTAAATTTTATTAAATACTAGCTTTATTAAGGTCATGTTTGTAGTATCATTAATCAAGTATTTTAGATTCTATTAAACAGTGAATGATCCAGCCTTTTTTCTATTACATATTTTGTTCATTAGGACACATATAATACACACCTAGTGAAAGAATGAACAATATGTATCAAATAATGTTTCACTTTCCTTTTATCAATACCCATATTGCTCAATTATTAAAATGCACATATCAGCTATGGCCATTTTCTAAAATGATTAGCTGTACATCTAACAGACAAAATCCATGATAGCAACTAATTCAGAGTTTGACAATTCTAAATGAGTTCTATAAATCATATTAGAAAATACCAGATTCTAGCAAAATAATAAATATAAGCAGCACCAAAAATACATAAACTTGATATTTATAATCATAAAATTTAGATAAAATGTTGAAATTCTCCAAAACATAGTCATTTGTATCAAGCATAGTTTTTAAAAGCAATTAAGTAGTTTCAATGCTAGGGGAAACTATTTTTAATAATTATTAATGTATAGACTAAGATATAATTTTCATTTTCTAACTTTTAGCATTAATTTTTACGTATTTATAAGATATTTGCTTATATGTTTGTGTGTGTCTATGTATATATGTGCTTAGGTGCATCCATGAAGAAATCTATGCTGGAATGCATCCTCTTCTTTTGTCATTTGGATTCTTATGAATGAACTTTCCTCATTAGGTGTGGTGGCATTCACATTTGTCCACTGGTCTATGTCATCAACTTAATTCTCACTTATGTTTTTAATATTAATTTATTGGTATTATTCCTAAACGTAAATTAGGATTCTTGTTTATCAACAAAATGTAAAAATTTTAATTTTATTATTTCTGAAATCTGACATTTATCTTTTTTACTTGATATTGGAAAAATCAACAAATTACCATCTTATATATACTTTTTTCACAAAACTTAAAAAATATTTATTCTATAATATTCTATACAGGTATTTCAATGTTATGCATTTGATATTATCCCTACTTATGCCCCTTCTACGTTTTTTGATCTACGAGCTCACTGAGTTACTTATGGTTTCTTACACGTGCATGGGTATAAGTCATATATATGGTCAGGGTAACTTAACCAGGTGCCTTTATTCATGCAGAAAAACTATTATACCTGTGTCATCATTCTTTTTTTGTCAACACTCCTCATTTAGAGATAAGGCCACATCTGTTCTCCTTCCTTATCTGCTTGAATTTTGAAGGCTCAATTCTGTACAAGTACCCTGCAGGTAACTATAGTTGCTGTGAGATTAAGAACGCAATGATCATGTTAAACATAAAACAGCATTTCATTACAACCTATTCTATCTTCCCACTATATCTCCAACATCTCTTTCTCTTGATCTGGAGAGGAGGTTAGGACAGAGATGTTTCATTAAGTGTTGAATAATCGACAATCATTTGTTCTTGGGCTCTTTCACTAGTTAAGTATCACTTTCTTAAGGACTGGCCACTTCAAAAAGAAACATCTCTGATTAAGCTTGAGAATAGCAGTAATCAATCTCATTAAAATATTAAGAAGACATTTTGACATTATGTTCATTTATTTCCATTGTAGTTTTTTTTCTCTCTCAAATTTATGATTACCTCAACCATGAGCTTTGGTCTGATTTACAGTACCAGCCAGTGATTACTTCCTGTGAAGTAGGTATTAAACAATCAGAAAGCAGTTGTTCACTCTCCTAACTAACACTCTTGTCACCATTGTAAGAATAAGCACATCTTAACCAGAAGAACAGTGCATTTAAGATGTGAGATCCTGTGCTCATTAATGTCACAAATTAATTTTCTCTTTTAGTAATATAGATAGCATTTCATAGCACCTTAATAGCTACCCAGTAGAAAGGAAATTCCCATATTGTTTCCACTTTTATTTCTTAATGTCTTATTACTGAAATACATTTTGTCTTAAACAGTAGGGTCTTGGCAACCAAGAATAGTGGCAATAGATTAGAATTTAGGTGGATTCCCAGGCTAGTAACTCAGAGGGAAGTATCCAAAGTCTGGCAGAGGAATTTTTCTTAAAGAGCCCTTGACTTCTGAGGTCTTTATCATTCATTTAGGATATCTCCTCTCAAACTACTTTTAAAATTATTATAGTTTGTAACTGGTTTATGAAGTTGAAGTTAATGAGGATTTTTTCTTCAAGATTAGAGTTTCTTATTATTTCCCCACTTTCTCTTTTCCATCCTTAATTCCCACATGCCATTAAATATTTTACTACTCTGTTCTACTTTCAAATCATGTGTTCTCTACTATTCCCTTCCTTACAAATGCCTTTTCCATGTCCATTCTCATTGGACTTCTTCAGCTTCCTCATTCCTACAGACATTCTAAACACGCAAATAAACAAAGGTAAAGATAAGATCAGCATAATAAAAAAATATGACATATCTTTTCCTCCATCCTCTTTCTTCTGTTCTTGCAATTGTTTTTGTTTTTACATCCCAAAAAAGTTTCTCTTCCATCTCTTCTTTTTGGTCCCCCCACCCTTGTTCCTTGTACTATCCACTCCTCCACTGTTTCTGTTCTTAAACATGCAAGCATCCCATGGATATTAGCCAGACAGCTCAAATTTCAGAGACCAGGCACTCACTCCTCTATAAAGACTGGAAGAGACAATTCAGTAGAATGAATGGGTCCCATAAGCCAGGGGCAGAGACAGAGAGAGACATCCCTTGGTCTCTATGTAGGAGACTCACATGGAACCCAACTTAAAAAACTTTAACCGCATTCTTAACTAATGGATTTAAAATTGTCTTCACATAGTAATTGGTAGAAATTATTTACCTTTTTATTACAGGGATAATCATCTGCTACCTTGTACTCAAAACAACTTTGCATAAAACTGCTCTGCCTATAATAATACCAGACAAATTGTCAAGATCTCAAAGTCTCTTTAGGAGTCAAAACATGGCTTGGAAAGGCAATGTAAATGCACCATAAAATGTAAAATGTAAGGAATAGAAAAGCACATTATTGATGTGGGAATATATGCTGTGAATAGCAATCTTTAAATAAAGGAGATATTTTGGCCCATGACAGGCACCATAGAAAAAGTAGGAGGAGATATCAGCATAGGTAGAAGGAGGAGGGCGGAGTCAGGGAGACTGAGTGAGAGGTCCAAAGGAGCAACATGTAAGAAACACAGGTGAGCCACAGGCCATGTGGCAGACAGATTAATGGAAATGGGTTGATTTAAGATGTAAGAGCTAGCTAACAATGTGCCTGAGCCATAGGCCAAACAGCATGAACTCAATATAAGTGTCTGAGTCATTTCCTGGGGCCTAAGCAGCAGCGGCAGGCGGCTAAGGGGTCTGAGGCTACAGGTCTGTGTGGGTCTGGACCTCTGGCTGCCCAGGAACAAGAAACCACATTGTAACACATTATCTGTCTTCAGGTCTTCAAATATTTTTGAGAGTTTGGATACTTATTCTTCTCAAACACTGTCTGAAGTATGGAAGCTTTTCCTATAAAAAGAACACAGATAGTATTTGGGTATATAGTAACACAAGACACTATCCCGAAATTGTTTCACATAATTCTTACAAGATAGTAGCAGAAATTGTATGAATCCATTAGAGTTTAAACATTTTGTTTGTATATTCATCTGCACTTTTATAAGCATAATTAACATTAACTATATAATGCCATCTTTTTCATGGTTTCCTCATCCAATAATCTGTTAGTCAATTATTTAGATCCTTCAGATATTAAGGTAGCTGTTTTCCTCCAACCCTTTTCCGATATCAAAAATAACTCCTTTACTACTACATATATTAAGAAGAAAATATTTTTACATTCTATGATATTATGCTGATAAACATCAACCCAAAATCTCTGGCTATGTTGAAAGTCTATATTAGAATTTATAATGTTCTTATACTCTATGTTGTTCAACACTACTGCCATGTGGCCTAAAAAATAATCCTCATTGAAGATATAAGTTGATAAGTAAAATCATTTTTAAAAATCTGCAATCTAAACTATGAATCTGCCTAATCTACACTTTTTGAAATATGTTTGTAAAATGAGAACTATTTCCAAAATAATATCCAGATATTTTAAATTTTATATTGGTATTGGCCACAGGCAACAAGTTCATTACTTGAAATATATTGAATTCAGAGAATGAGAACCATCGAGTCTAGATTTTTGTAGCTCCTTTTCTAATTTCTGATAAATTCTCATTGATTTAGATTTATAGTAAGAGTGAACTTTAATGGAATGTATTGTTCACATTGCTCAAAACCCTTGAAGGGAAAAATTTAAAGGTAAGTTAACTCAATCTAATTTGAAACATATCATTAAAATCTACCTAATGATTATCAGAAATGGAGAATGAATCAACACAATCTGAATTATGGAAGAATGTAGCCTTTCAGTTATCAACAAATACTATAGCAATAAAAGGTACTAGGAAAGCTTGCAAAACAACTGCATTTATTAAAGAATATTCACTAAAGTTCTTCCTGTTAACTAAGAACCATGCTACAATTACCTTACTACAATATCTCAAGCTTTGAAATTTTATTAACTGTGAAAAAACATATTGGGATTACTAGCCAGTGCTTGCCACAGTTATTTCCACATCACCATCTCTTCATCAATCAAGAAATAGCCATCTTTTTTTTCCAATAGAGTATATTGAGGTTCATATTGCTTAAATGTCAGTGAGAGCAACTTAACTCTCTTTGGGATAGTGACTGTGGACTTGCGCTCTCTCTCTCTCCATCATTTTAAACCATTGTGGCACTTCTGAAATATGTGACATATGAAATAGCAATAAAAAATGAAATGCCACAGGCTCCTTCCTATTCCAGAAGTAAGCAATCTCCATGTGCTCAAGAAATGTCTTGAAAATAAACTACAGAATTACTTTATGAGAATAATTTGAATTTTTTTTCTGGGAGTGTTCTTAAAGTTTCTGTTTAAATATTCATCTTTAAAAGGTAAGAATGCCTGTAAATATATTTTTTGCCAAAGAATTGTGTAAAGAAGCTTCCACACCCTCTAAAATAATGTGAAAAATAAGCCTGAAGCTTCTACCCATTCAACAATGTATAAATCTGACACTTGGCTTTAAATTCCAGAACAATTAATAATATGTCTATATTTTATTAACTGTACCTGAATACATTGAGATTATTTAGTCAATATATATGACATACAAATCTGTGTATTCATATACAGTCATATATATATTATATGCACACACATATATATAATACACAGTTATATATTAAAGATCTAAAAAGGTGTGTGTGTGTGTGTGTGTGTGTGTGTGTGTGTAACAACATAAAAACACTCATGCATATGATCAAGTAAATTGTGTAGTATATAATTTTGGAGAGTATATGTATCTTAACTAATATAGAATCTAAAACTTTCTGTAGAACTATGCAAATATACCCTGCTAACTTATTAATATTAAACATTTATTTGAAATAATTTTCTGTATTACTAGATAATAAAGTTATTTGTGAAATTATGGTTTGGAAAACTTACTTATACTCTATGTCCTTAGTAGAGAATTTTCAGCATCCAAAAATCACCATTCAAATTTCTTTCCCCAGAAACACAGTGTTTTATAAATATAGTAGAACAAGCCAGCAGGGTGACTGTGCATTGAAGCTCTTGCTGCAAAGCCCTACAACCTGAGTTTGATTTCTTGAATTTAAATACAGAAAAATAAAAGAAAAGATGCAACTCCATAGAGCATGTTCCATGACATCTGTGCACTGAACACACATCACACATAAACACAAATTTAAATAAAATTAGATCCAAAAAGTCTTGCAGAAAGTGTTTTTCTTTTTTAAACTGTTTTCGTTTGCTGAATCCTAAAATTGATGACTAGTGTAGATATTTTCCACCATAATCAGTTTTTTATCCATAATATGTTGAAGAATAAGAAGCCTAATGATTTTTTTATGAATGATATTTGAGAGTAGAGAACATTCTGGGTAAGTGAATTCTGAAATACATGTATTGTTTACATGGGCAGAGCTATGTCAGGGATCATTGCCTCAGATCCATCGGAAATTGGTCTCTATGGGTCAGGCTTAAAATGAGCAAATGCTTCATATTTCTCCAACTAGAAGTGTTTGAGGATTGTCCAGTATGTAGAGATGCTTGAAACTGTCTGAGCTTGCTCACTTAATGACTTCCTAGTGAGACTAGTTAACCCCTTCCTGTGTGCTATGCCTAATAAGCACACTAAGGCTCCAGGATATGTTGGTTGGTGCTCCATCAGAGTGCATACAGACCAACTGACTTCAGCTTTTCTTAAGTGAAAAGGTAAATTTTCTTTATTTTTTTTCCAACCAATCATTATTTCAAACTATTTTTGATCAGCAGATTTAGGCATTAATAATGGTACCACTTCAATCCAAAGATTTTTCTTCTCCTTTAAACATACTTATTCTATGAATTCATGTGAATTTATGTGTCAGTCCATGTATGAATTCATGTGTCATAGAACTAATATGGCTGTAAGTTCATGCTTATTCCTGGAATTCATGTGTGAAATATTCAGAAATATGAGATTTTTAATTTTTCTAAAACTTCCACTGTTCTTCCTTTGAGTCAGATGTAGACATTTATTTTAGCAAAAATCACTTAAATTGTGATGGCAAATTAATATCTAATATAATATGTCACATTACTCATAAGAGTTAATATAAGCAGGTTCAATGTAAAAGTACACTTCCTGAATAACTAATTTACACAGAGAATCCAATAGATGTGAGAGGAAATAAAGATTTTAAAGCAAAACTCAAGAAGACAATTCTAGCCAAGAGAATCATATGAAGGATATTTTAATCCTTTTCTGAACATTAAGTATGAACAATCTTACATACATCTGAAATATATGTCAATGAAAACAATAAATACATTTTCTCATAAGTTGACTCAATATAGAAATGGTAGTTCATAAACAAACAATGTCAAGAAATCATTCGGCAAGGAAAGGAAAACATTAACAATGTCATCCCTGTCTTTTTATAATCAAAAATACAGACATGAGATGTTGAGAAAAGAGAAACAGGATTATTTGATCACAAAAATATATCATGCAGTTAATAATTATATTTCAGTATCTATCTATCTCAATGTTATATGAGGTAAAATTTTACAACTAAAATAAATTAATTGTGAATTTCCTTTATATCAGTACTTAGGTAATATTTAAGCAAGAATCCAAAAAATTTTGAACATGTATTTTATTTTGAGTAGGCTTATTATTTTAAGAATTTTAACAACTTCAAAAATCCAAAAATACACAATAGATATCTCAAATATTATATGAATTCTGAGAGATCATAGTACATTGTATTTTAATAACCTTGAAAGATCATGGAAGGTGTGGAAAATTAAGCTTTGGTGTGCCATTGGAATATATAATTTTTTATTAAAGGTACTAAATATTGGAAATCTATGGTTTTAAAAAAATATATAGACATCATAGTATGTCAGTAAGTTATGGGGAAATACTTTTTGTGAGAAGTATGGTCTTCAATACACAGATTCTTGTAGGGAACTGAATCTCCTTGCTTCCAAAACAGCTCACTTCTAGTTCTGTGATCATGAGCAATTTAAATTTACGTTTCTTTTTCAGTTTCCCTTTGGATGAAGTGAGTTATCTAATTATGTCTGCATATTGGAATTTTTGATTATTAAAATTATAACAAAAAGCTAAAGGCTAAGGATATTATCTGAAAATGACTCATATTAATTGACTTTGCTAGCAAAACAGTTATATTTTATCAGTATTGTAAATGTATACATATATGTATGTCAAATTAAAATCTGAATGTATGTTGTTACATAATATAATATATAATAAAATTTAATGATGAATTAATATTTTATAAGATGTATGTGAAACCACTAAGAAAATAGAATAGAATTAAATATTAAAGTGATAATGAAGAAAAAGACCCGAATAGAAGTAATGGTATAAATATATTATCATATTTATTCATAGTTTATGAACAAGTACCAAACTGTATATGCAAGAAATCTTTCTCAATCCATGTTTTCTTTTTAAAAAAGTAATAACAATGTCTATTGGTATTTCAGTTTCCAGAATAAACTATACATGAATCCGACATACATGCTGCTTCAAATCTTAACATTCAAATAACTTAAAATTTTATATAATGTACAAATTATATTTGATATTTAATGAAATCCCAGAGCTAAGTATTGTGGGATAAGCTGAAAGATCAGAGAGAGGAAATAGACTACAGTCAAGTCTCACTCAGAAAACTTCTCAGGCTGAACAGGGTAAGTGATCTTTAAGAGTCATCCTCTTAGCCGGTTGTTCTTACAGAATGCATCAATTTTTGTCTAAGCCTGCCGTAAATATCTTCTCTGTGCAGTTGTTTCATTCAACCCCGCATTATAATCCTAGCATTAAGATTAACGGTGTGAGCTACTACTCTTTGATTGTTAGGACTTGAATTTACTGAAATACAGAAAGATCTGTCTCCTAGATGAAAGCCTGAGTCCCCCATTTCATCACCCATGTGCTGTGATTAGAGGTGGCATGAGCTACTGTTCTCTGGCACTTACGGTTTGACTGTGGGTGATTCTGCTTCTTGATATTCCACAGTGATTTTATTAAATATATAAAAATCACCATATTTATAAACTTTATTGTTTTCAAAATACTATATATGAAAACACCAACAATTCTATAACTGTCTCTAAAATAGCAGTAAATCACTCTAGTACTCTTCTGACATTCTCTACCCTATATTTTTAAAATTCATTTTTCTTAGTGCTTTAATAAATTTGTTGTTTAATAAAAATTATGCAACATGATGAAATATTATCACTAACAATTTAGATATTCTATAAAAGTTTGTTTTTTATGATTTTAACATAGGAAAGATTATAATTAAATATGAATTTGCTCAATATTAATTTTTTAGTTTACAAAAGTAGTTGTATAGATCAATAGGTGTATAGAAATACAGCTAGAAAGTTATAGATATAAACTTAATATCTTATTTCCACCAGCATTCAATGTGAAAGGATATTTTCTGCTTTTCACTTATCACTACTTTACAGTGATCAATAGTATAACTAGGTTATAAGGTACAATAATAAATGAAAGACTAAAGTTAATACACCAATGCCAATTTACTCTTTTATAATAATTTTTGTCTACACTAATACAATGCATCCTGAGTGCAGTTTCTCCTCTCTACATGATTCTGCTTTTTTTCACATCACTATCCTCCAGATTACACCTCCTCCATTCCCTGTTCAGAAAAGGGCAGATCTCCCAGGGGAATCATCTGAACACAGTATAACAAGATATAAAAATAGGAACAAATTCTCATATACAGACTGGATGAGAAAGCACAGTAGGAGAAAGATGGTCCTAGAACTGGTGAAAGAGTGAGAAAGATCCCATCTCCCATTGTTAGGGATCAATTATATTTTGAAATTGAAAATGATCTGCTAATTAAGCAAAATGTAAAAATCTTCCTTGATATACGGATGTAGTTCAGAAATAAAATGATTGTTTAGGATGCCTAGTTTATAGAACACACAAAAATAGATTTTACAAATCAAATAGTCTATTTTACCAATTATATTGTATATACAAGACAATAACTTGATTTATTAAATTTAAGTCTATTCATTTTCTGAGGAGTTGAGGTCCTAAGAGACCATTGTGTAATACTGTGAAAGTGAAGCCTGTGTCACATTAGATATCCCAAAGAGCTGAAGTCTCCAGAGCCATGAAATTACATTCAAGGAGTACTACACACAGGGAGAGCCACCAGCCCAAGAGAGAAGTGTAACTTTCAGGAAATAAGCCTGAAAGGTTAGAGTCATATATGACTTTTGATATCAGACAGGAAACCACAAGATTTTAAATTTTTTCCTGATGGCCATCAGTCTTGCAGAAGTCCAGTATTTCCCATGTTGTCCTGCTTTTCCCTTTGGAATATCAATGTGTTTTTGCTTCACTGTCCATTGAAAGTGAATAATTTAGTTTTTGATTGAATAGTATTTGATTGTTATGGGATATTTGTTTACACTTTAAGATATGGCCCCATCTAACTCACATTCTGATTCTTTTAATAAAGAGCTAAAGTAGCGAATAGCTAGAGAGGAGAGAATAGGCAGGACTTTCAGGCAGAGAGAGACACTGGGAAGAAGTCCTTAGGTTTGCAGTTTCATCAGCAAACTCAGAGCAAGGTAGATGTGCCACAGTAAGAAGAGGGAAATGAGCTTCATGGCTAAATATAAACAAACAGACAAACAAACAAAAACATGCGTTAATTAAGTTATAAGAGCAAGTTTGGAAAAAGTCTAAGGTAAGGACAAGCTTCCATAATTAATAGGTTTCCTGGTCATTACTTCTCATCTGGCAGTTCAAAGATAATCTGATAAGAAAGTACTAATTTAAGTTATATTAAGGATTCTTCCATGAGTTTCAAGGGAGACTTTTCACTTTTATATAGTGTTGGAGCTATTAGTAGATGATGTTAATTTTTAGTTAAACAAGATATATTTTTGCATTATGATATGATGAGATGACTATAAAAAGTGGTGTTTTCAATGAGAGGTCCCTTCTAAGTTTGGAGCTTTTGAGTAGCTGATTACCAAAACTAGCTGTTTTAGTACATTTGGGAGGGATGATGTTGCTGGAATAAATATATTATTTGATGTAGACTTCAAGAGTTTAAAGATTCCCTCCATTTTTAACTTGCTCTTTGGTTTTTGGTTATGGTTAAGATATCAGTTATCATTTGATGTTTCCAGGCCTGCTGTGCTCTTGCTTCACCTTTGCTGTCATTCAGCCTTACCTTCTGCTGTGGTAAGTGACATGCAGCCATTCTTCTAGACATTGCTTGATGATAGTGTTACCATGGCAGTAAAGCACTAAGAAATATACCAATACAATCATGACAAATGAGACTGATAAAGCATGCTCAGAAACTATTTCAAAATATTTTGAAATATAATATGAAATATAAATATTACCAGTTAATAATTAACAAACATTAAAATACAAATTCCAATTGTATCTTGGTAATTTAGATTACATGCAAAAAATGAGAGGGAATAAGAGAGAAAATAAACAAGCAAAACCCCAACAAAAATCCTCCAACATTACCATCACATCTATGCACTTACTGCAAATGCTCAAAATCATAGTACATGTAAAATTAAATCTATAAAAATATGGTGGTTACATAAATACAGAGTGTACTTTCAGACCTAGAGTTTTATAGGACACCAGTGTCTAATTAGCTAAAGTAAAAGTCTGTTAACTTGTATTGTAAAAACTTAGAAGAATTTACTATGTAGAACAGAATTAACACAATCAAGAATAGAAAACAAAGTGCAAAAATTATCACCTGCCAAGAAAACAGTGTGTAAATTACATAAAAGATAATCTTGGGAAACTAAAATTTAAAAATGAAAACAAATATAGAACCTGAATATAATATAATTAGATATAAATAAGTATTTATATCTAATATTGAATTGAATATTAAATATAAATTATACTTTATAAATATAATTAGAACCTGAAAAAATTGAAAATAAATATTTAAAAAAGACAACATACATTGGAAATACTTATAGATGGGTGTCTATCAATATTAAATATAGGAGAAATTAATTACAAGTCACAGTGAATGATGCTGAATTTCTAACTAAACACACAGCATAGAGAACATAATTACAACAGTAACAGAACTCTGGAGAGGAGTGTATGAAAATAAATTGTGTCTGGAATATCTCTAGCATTGCTATTGAATCTACCAAATTATTCCTAGGCATCTTATGTTAGAAAAATAAAATTTTAGGTATGATCTAATTTATACAAGTGCATATTTGTGCTATTATTTGTAATAATCACAATTAGAAAAAAATCTCATACACTTCACTAGTTAACCATGAAGAAAAGTGTGAATTCACACCATGGAAAACACTACACAGCAATTAAAATAACTAACATATTTTTGAACATGAGAAGGTCTATAGAGATTATTAAGAATGTTAAAAGGCCAGCCCCATAGACTCCATTTTTTTATGAATAACTATATGGAATGAAATTAATTTGAAAAAAATCTATAAATGGAGTGCAAATTAACATTTGCCAGAATGTAATAAGAAGTGAGAGAGAATAAAATAAATGTGTAGTTCGTAAAGGTCAATGTGAAGGATCAAGCAATGATGGAAGCATTAAGATTTGGATCTGTCAATATTAATAACCTCACTTAGAGTATCTGCTGGGTTTAGCATGAGATCAACTCTTGGAAACCAAGAAAGTTCACATGCCACTCCACTCTGTGATTTCTGAAGCCTGTGTGATAACTTATCCTTATCCTGAAGTAGAAATTTAGTTTAAAGAAAACAAATAAGTTTTCATTTTAATATGCCTATTCTGGATAAAATGTTATTTGTAAAGAAGAGTAAGTATGGAAATACTTAAAAGATGAAACTAAGATTACCCAACCATCCATAAACTAATCTTGTTGTATAAATAGAAAGAAAAATACAGAATACCATGAGATAAAGTTCTGAATGAAGTTGCCTATAACATAACAATAGATCAGTATTTATAATAAATTACAAATGTCCGTCCTTAATTGAGGTAGGAATGTGTTTTATATGACATAAAAATATTTACATAAGAAAACATTTAGAATATAGTAGAAATTCAATAAATTTGATGTCTATTACCTTCTTCAATACAGGTATACTACACAACATCTATTTCGTAAACTAGACTAGAGAATATTTAACATAAATTCTAAAATTGCTCTCAATATTAAATGTCTGAAATACATCTTTAAAATATGTGCATATTGTGCAATAAGTGGCTAAATGTCATGTGATGTATATATGTCAAATGACCCCATATGTTGTATTGTAGTTCTATAGTATAAATTGTATCTATAATAATTATATTAGTCTGATAGAATGTCTAGTAGTACACCATTAAATGAGTACTTCACCTTTTAAGACTTAAATAATCTAGCAATGGCTTAAAATTATAACATTGATAGTAAATCTTTTAACCTGACATTTTCTCATCTCAACATTTTTATATATAAAAAGACCATATTCTTCTCTAGTCACAAATCATAAAAAGATATAATTTCTAAAACATATGTGAATATCTTGCATTTAGAATGATTTTCTAAAGTGACCGTGGCCTCTGATCTTTTCTGCCAGTGAAGTGTTCAGAGCCTTTTTCTCTGGGGTCCCGCACTCTTTGAAAATTGTCTGTCCTTCATATTTCTAATATTTCCTGTGTGTTATTTTGATGAGCTAACATTTGAGAATTCTAGGCAAAGCTAGCTAAACTGAAAAAATTTGAAGTGTGTACCCTAAAAGTTCAACTTTACTGGCTTTCTTCTTTTTTAATGTTTTCATTCTGAATCTAAAAACAAACAAAATAAATATATTGCTGCTTTTACATTTGAGTACCTACAAAAATATTTGTTCAAGTCTTACCTCTAATATTTTGTGAGTAAACTCATATATATATGTGTACATACATATATATACATATATATATGGTTTTGACTTTTATATATGATTTATAATAAACTTGTGTCCATGAAAAGAGAGGCAGAGAAGCACAGATGTAAACTCAGTGGGAAAATGAAGATAAAAGCCCGAATATGTTTTCCAAAATAAAGAAAGCTAGATTGCGGGAAATTATCATAAATGAGAAAGTTGTCTTTGTTAATGCCTTCAGAGCTTAACTTTTCAGACATCTTGAATTGGTGCATTTATCTTCCAGGTTTATAAAAGAAATATTTTATATGATCTGAAAGCATTTTATGTTTATGTTCTATTTTATCATAGTTTCTTAAGAATATGATACACTTTTCTTTGTCTTCTAAGTTAACAGTACACTCAAATCTAGTCTCTCACTGAACCACAACACACATATTTTCAGTATTCCTATGAAAAATAAAGATTGAGAACCCAATCAGAAATGAGAGAATATGCATGGCAATAGGTAAAAATACTAGGAATAAAGGCAATGATTCATTGCATACTTCATTTCAAAATATCAGGAGTCAATATATATCTATTGTCAAGAGAGCAACATAGACCAAATAATAAAATGTACAACAACACATACTGTTAAAAGTCACTGACAACATTCAAGTCTCTGAACTAACCTAGAAATATTTCAGTTTGCAATATGAAAATGGAATTGTGCTAAATTGGCTTAGCCTAGAATTGCCTCGGGCAAGGCTAAATTCTGGTCCTAAGGAAAGTTAGAAAGCCAAGGAAATTGAACTTTGATTCCCTTAGCCTCTCATGATTAACTTCAATCTGCACTCTGGATGCAAGTGGACCTTTCCTTTCAAACAGCAACAGAATGCAGATAATGCTTCAGCATGCCATCAGTGAAAATACACAAAGCTTAATTTGTGTAAAGACAACCTGAATACACTCTGCTTAGAGATTTGCATAAATCCATCTCAAACTTGTGCAGACATGAAGGTCATCAAAAATAGGCTCTTCTCAGTGGTTTCTCCAACTTTGTTTAAAATCTTTACGCAATACATCTTATGTCTTCCCGTAGCCTTGTCCCTAGCGTTTTTCTAGGTCTTTAGACATCTTTCCAATAATCCCGTTAAATCTTTTATAAACCTGTACAAATGAAAGCTTGTTTTTGTCAGATGACTTAGACCAACCAGCCTTCTCATTCTTTCAGATGACTGAGTAGAATTAAAAGTACCAAATGAGTTCTGCCTTCAGAGTGTCCATCTCCAGCTGCCACAGAAAATCTAAAGATGAGAATTTACATTCCCAGCTGCTTTAAGGTGAATGCCATAGTCAAGAGAAAATTGTATTTGCAAGAAGAATTTAGAGATTAAAAATAAAAGTTATTGCAGAAAAAAAATAAGTAATATTGACAGGAAACATGATGATTTTGATAACAGATTTATATGCTTTTCATTTACTCAATCTTTGTGTTTCATATAAATGTCCAAAATGCAACAGAATAATAATCTCATAAAGCATTTACCAAACCACCAAGAAATACTTTGTGTTAATATAGTTTCTAGGTTTCCTTCTTTTAATTTCCAAAATATCTATCTTGCCAAATTTCAGTAGTATAGAGCTTTTGTCTGATCAAAACGTGATTTTTATCTGGAGTTACTATTCTGTATAAGTACCAAGAACCTAATAGCCACTAACTAGTCTAGTTTGTGTTTACATTACAATAATATAATTGACATATATTTTTCAAAAATCACCTAAAGCTTTCAATATCTAGAAAAAAAGTTTTTGCCAAAGCCAAATCAGGATATGTGTATGTTCTACAATTAAATATAATTTTGTCCAAAATTGATGAGTATAAAATGAAAAGAGTAAAACAGGTACATACTTATTACTCAAGAGTTTCAAAATGTTAAGTACTAGCCTACTTTTTCAACCTCTGTTTTGACTTATGGTTACCATCACTGCCAAGTTGATCCTTTTCCTAGAGCAATATTACATTAATGTTTTGCATATATATGTGTTTGAAGTGTGTGTTTATGTATGGATAGATATTTTCATTTGTGTAGTTGTTTTTATAGATTCACATATATGTGTGGCTAACTGATACAGGGCTGTAGCCTGCCTAACTCATTCATAACCAATGATATGAGAGCACGGTCTCTCAATCAGTACAAAGCTGGAAATTATACCTAGCCTGGAGAGCTGGCATATTTTATGGATTTCTTGTCACATTCCCCTATACATTAGCATTACAACAGGTTCATTACACTCACCTGGGTTTGATGAGGATTCTAGAAATGTGAAATCCAGTCCTCATATTTGCAAAGCAGGAACTTTTACAGGGTGAGCAATCTCTTTAGCCCAATTGAAATTTTGTTAACTACAGTGATGTTACAGTGTTTGCTTACTATACATATGCCAGTTGTTAAAATATTTTTACTGTATATATTTTGTATATTACATAAGTATATTTTACTATATTTATTATATATAGAGAGAAAGAGAGGGCGGGGAGAGTAAAAATAATGTATATATACACATTTTTTCATGTTAACTCAGTTCTCAATCCCTTTCCTCCTCCCAATTCCTCCCAGTGAGCACTCAATCTTCCCCCTCCTCATCACCTGATCCCATCCCCCAAAAGGGCAAGAAGTCTCAAGGTGGGTCAGCTCAGCTTGGCACATCCACTCCAGGAAACGACTGTGTTAGGCACTCCTCTGCAGGGAAAGGGCTCCAAGGTGTCAGCTCATGCACAGGAACACCGTCTGAATCCATCCCTCAAGGCGCCACATACTGCTCATGCCAATCAACAGTTACCTACACTTGGAGGGCCTAGTTCCTTTTCCCGATGGATCTTCGGTGGCTGTTACTGATTCAGTGAGCACCCCAGAGCTCTATCTAACCATCACTGTGGGACTTTTCTTCATAATCCCTATCCCCTTACTCATACAGACTCTTACCAGGAGCTCAGTCCAGTGTTCAGCCTTGCATCTCTGCCTCCACATACATCCATTGTTGGATGTAGGTTTTGTGATGACACATAGGGTAGTTACTCATTTGATTATAGGGAAAGTCCTGTTTAGGCACCCTCTCCACTATTGGTTGGAGACTTAGCTGGGGACATCCTGTGAGTTCTTAGAGGTTTCCATAGCATCCAGTCTCTTTTCAACCCCACATTGGCATCCTCTATCAAGATATCCATCTCGTTATATCTCTCTTTTTGTTGCTCCCACCTATTTTTGGTTGCAACGCATCATGATCCCAATTTGTAAAGGTGATATGATCTTCTCTATTTTCTCTTCCTAGGGGAATCTCTGGATGTCTCTCTTAAGTTCCTTCTGATTCCTGGCTGTTCATTGGCTGAGGCTTGAAGCTTGGGTATTCTTTGCTTTTTGTCTAAAGTCCACTTATAAGTAAGTACATTCCACGCCTATTTTCTGGGCCTGTGATACCTCACTCAGGAGAATATTCTCCAAATATACAAAACTATCCATTTGACTGCAAATTTTTGATGTTTTTTTTTTTTTTTAAACTGCTGAGTAGTATTCCATTGTATAGATGTACCACAGTTTGTTATTCCATTTTTCAGTTGAGGGGCATCTAAGTTGTTTCCAGGTTCTTGCTATTACAAGTATTGCTGCTATGAACATAGCTTAGCTAATGCCTTTGGGGTATTGTACATCCTTTGGGTTTATGCTCTATAGTGGTATTGCTGGATCCTTAGGGAGATTGATTCCCAGTTTTCTGAGGAACCACCATACTTCATTCCAGAATGGTGTACAAGTTTACACTCCCACCAACAATGAAGGAGTGTTCCCCTTGCTCTGCATCCTCCCCAGCATAGGCTGTCATCTGTGCTTTTGATCTTAGCCATTTGGACAGGTGTAAGGTTGTATCTCAAAGTTGTTTTGATATGCATTTCTCTGATTACTAACAATGTTCAAGCAATTTTT
The DNA here is from genome assembly GCA_033318265.1 of Phyllotis vaccarum. Classification (NCBI taxonomy): domain Eukaryota; kingdom Metazoa; phylum Chordata; class Mammalia; order Rodentia; family Cricetidae; genus Phyllotis; species Phyllotis vaccarum. Next base: position 63,522,390 of record JARWLC010000010.1, read on the forward strand.
CAAGTGCCTTTCCATCATTTATAATTCTTCTGTAATTCTCTTTTTTAGCTCTGAACCCCTTTTTAGTTGGGATATTTATGTTTGGGGGCTCTAGTTTCTTGAGTTCTCTATATATTTTAGAAATCAGTTTTCTGTCAGATGTTGGGCTGGTGAAGATCTTTTCCCATTTTGTAGGTGTCATTTTGTTTTATTGACTATGTTCTTTGCCTTACAGAAAATTTCAGTTTCAGGAGGCCCCATTTATTGATTGTTGTTCTTAGTGTCTGTGCTACTGGTGTTATATTTAGGAAGTGATCACCTGTGCCAAAGCATTGGAGGGTATTTCCCACTTTCTTTTCTATCAAGTTCAGTGTAGTTCAGTTTATGTTGAGGTCTTTGATCCACTTGGATTGGAGTTTTATGCAGGGTAATAGGCTTGGCTCTATTTGCATTCTTCTACATACTACCATCCAGTTATGACAACACCATTTGTAGAAGATTCTATCTTTTTTTCCACTGAGTAATTTTGGCCTCTTTGTCAAAAATTGAGTTTATATGGGTATGGGTTAATGTCATGGACTTTGATTCAATTCTGTTGATCAACAAGTCTGCTTTTATGCCAGTACCTGGTTGTTTTTTATTACTGTAGCTCTATAGTATAGCTTTAAGTCAGGGATGGTGATGCCTCTTGAAGTTCTTTTATTGAGCAGGATTATTTTGGCAATTCTGAGTTTCCTGTTATTCCATATGAAGTTGAGTCCATAAGAGTCTCACATTCTGGTTAATTATTATCTCAATGTAAAATTCTTTCAAGGCCAAAAAATGTGTTGAGATTTTCTTCAAAATGTTTTAATCATGATCAACATTCTCTATTTATGTGTGTTCTCACTATGCTTAGCTTCAAATGTTCTTTGATAATTCCAACATTTTATTGGCCCCTAAATGCTCACCTATTCAAGCACCTCTCCTTGTAGTCTCTCTCTTCCCACCTATCCTTGATGTGAGGGTACATGCCTTGCTTACTGATTCATAGTAAGCCAACTCATGTTGATATTCCAGGGAGGACTGTACTTTTCTGAAGGAAAATGGAGAAACAGTGGCTCTGGAGGAAGGGGGAAGGGAAGGGAATTGAGAGGAGGAAAGAGAGGGGTGGCTGAAGTTTGCATAAATTGTATAAGAGAAGAATATATAAACAAAAATCTATTAGCTGAATAAAGTAATTGATAAAGGTTATTTGAATAAATTCATGATGTGATGTATATATGATTTCTTTTAAAGCATATTTTTTAAATACGTTTCTATGACAAAATACAACACTGGCCAATATGAAATGACCCTTGACGCTGTTGAAATTCTTTCTGCTTCTATGGCATTGAAAATGAATTTTCTTAACTTTTACTCTGCACTCTACTCATATCATCCAAAATGTGAAGTCTAAAATAGAAAAATAGACACCAACTTGGTTTGTCCTAATGAGGCTCTTTTATTATCCCTTATTCTGACTGAAATCTTCTTGGAATTTAGAGCTCTGTTTTAAGCATTTTCGATTGCTGAATAAGAGTCTCACATTCTGATTAATTATTATCTCAATGTAAAATTACTTGGCATGTTGATCTATATACACATATTCTAATTACTTTTGAAAATAGTGTGATTTAATAAGCTTGTGCAGGCCTTCATAAATATGGAGGCAGGTCTATCACAAATTTTTTTCAGTAATTATATTAATGTGATTGATTTGGAAAAACAAGACAAAACAAACACACATAGATGAAGACTCTTATGTACCTCCATGATAACTGACAAGGTTTACCTGGTACATACTATCATGCTTTAACTAAATCCATACTATAATTGCAATCATTTCATAAATTTTTTTAATTAAATGAATAATTCCTCATACTTAATGGATTAAAATACCAGATCATCAAATCTAAAACTTAAAGATATAACTGCAAATAATTCAAGTACAGAAAATAATAAAAGTTATCATAGGTTTTCTACTACTTTATGTAAGGGTTGGCACTTTCTCCTAAAATAGTATGTTTAGATATGTAAAACAATGCTATATGATAGTGAAGTATCACAAAAGCACCATGTTAACATATGAAATAAATTTTCTGTGCAGTTACTTTCTGCGAACTAGTAGAAAACACTATAAATTTATTTAATGTGGCAACATATTGTTTCTATGGCCAATGTAAACACACAATGAATGAAGCTGATACAATATAGTCTCAACAGCTATTTGCTCTATGTATTGTGGGGCTCAAGACATGATATTTTGACCATAGTAAATGCTACATTACAGCTTTCATTCTCTTTACAGCAAGGCTGAAGTGTATGGGAAATTTTCATAAAGAGAATGTGTAAACACTACTGAACATAAGTAAAATCCCTCTCCAATGAGCATCACTCCAGGCTGATAAAGATACAAAGGCCATGAGCAAAGGATGGCTGCTCAGATATCAAAAGGATTAAGAGGTTTTTCACAAGGTGAGAAATTCTCATGAAGAAAACATAAAGGTCACAGAAAGTAAGGCTTCTCATCTACTCATTATTGAAAGCTGTATTTAAATACAAAACATTTGTTGCAAGAAATTATTAAAAAAAAAAAAAAAAAAAAAAAAAAAACCAAAGTTAGCCCTGGAAAGAGTCAGTGCTATAGCTTTGACTATATTCAAAAGAAAGGAGAGGAGTTTATATATAATAATTAAATTAGGTAAATAAAATGCAAATGGTTGTCCATCTTTTAAAGTGTATCTTGAGAAAGAAATTGTTTAGTTTGTTTTAGTAAAAAATTTGTTCATTAAATTTATTTACATAAATTATAATGCTTCCTTTTTCTTTTCTAATATTTCCAGTGTCCTACTTCATTTCCCCCCAAATTTATTACTTCTTTCTTAGTTATTATTGCTAATAAGTCCATTTAGTGTTATTTTTATGTGTGTGCCTTGACATTTGACTACTGTGATCAAAAAACATTCAGGGGCATGGTTGCCAGAGAAAACTGATTCTCAATCTCTCAAGTAGCCATTGGTTTTTATAGATCTTTTTCGAGGAGTGAAGCTTTGTGAATAAAACAAACTAACTAAGAACAACAAAACACAATACAGCTTTCTTTCATGTTGTCAAATTTTATTTCATTTTGTTTTGTTTTCAAGACAGGGTCTGAAACTCACTATGTAAATCAAGTTGGCAGTGAACTTTAGGAGATTTACCTGCTTCTGTTTCCTGAGTGCTAGGATTAAAAACAAGCATGACTACGCCTGACATGCTCAATTGGATAATCCAACTATTTATACTGACTATAGTAGAAATCATAAATCATGGAGGAAAATAGTTCTTTTGTATAATCAAGTCACATAAAAATTTTGCAGTTCAATATATATAATATTTCTTATTTTATCCTTAAATTCATTGATTGAACTCAATGACATCATTTTACTTGGGTTATACTGTTGTTCTGGTTGTCTGAAGGCTCTTCAAAGGTGTACATTGGAATGGGTTAATAATGTAGAGTTCTACACTGGTTCTTTTAGTTCTGTTGATCACAGAACACTCAAGAGTTTACTCCTTGGAATTATTTCTGGTGATTTATACTGTGCCAAATTCATCGCAAAAGGAAATTATTTAAAATAAAAAAAAAATATCACTTTACTATGGTCTTGCCACAGAACTTGAAAGTACTAATCTCTATTATTTTCTGAAAGGTGTTTATAAATTTTGACAGATTAAAATGTATCTAAGTCAACAGTGGAAAAAAATCAAATCATTTAATAGCATGTCAGCTATTAAGAAATAAGAAATAATGTCTAGGAACTTGTTAATGTTCCTTTCATTCAAATATGCAAGGAAAAAGCATCGTAATTTAGGAATATCTTGTTTGTTCTGAACCCTGAAAACAACCAGTGGCATCAATGACACATTTTTTTATCTAATTTGAAAACTCACTCTTTGCTGTAATAGCTTAATTTATAGCACTAAAAAAAGAAAAAAAAATAATCTTAAGAAAATGTTCATCATTTTACTAATTCCATACTCCTTACTCTATAATTCTCATTTAAATTAATCCTCAGTTTCTTAGTTATTATTTATTTCTTAATCCATGTTTCTATTAAAATTATTATCCAAAATTTTATGAGTTGAAAAATTTGAACTTTTATTTGCTGAAGACAATGTACTGTCTCATCGTCTCTTGACATTCATTGAACTTCAGCCCAATAAAAAAATCTGTTACTATCTCATTGAGCAGTTGAATAGTCATATGACCTTCCTTTACCTATTCTCATACTTGATATAATTTAATTTTAATTTCTCATACTATATTAAACTGTGAAAGTCCTCTATAGTTTCAAATAAATATTTATTGCTGTTTAGAATATATTACAATCACATGAACAAAATTACAATTAATTTTGTTCCTTACTAAATTTCAGTGTCTGTGATCTCCATTGTTGAAAATTTATCTTTCAAAGATTTTATTCAACTATGTTATCATGACATTAAGTCAAGGTCATAGTCAAAGTCAGATTATATGATGAGAGTCAAACTATGAACATGCACATTTCATAAAAATGTTAAATATCAATACATATTAATTTATCTTGTGCCTTTTCTTATTGGGATACATAAACTAAAATGCATCAATAGAGTTAAAACAGTTAAACTGATTGAAAACAATAAAAAGAAAAATATCATTTTTATTTTATACATTACAGTTTTAGTGGTAAATTCTGACACGAAGTGTATTGTTTCTTTAATTTAAAAAAGACATAAACATGTTGAAGACTAACTTTCTCTGTGCAGTTTTCTTTCTCCATATCATGAATAAAACTATAACTTATGCCAGGATTTTTTTTTAAATACCTTTCTATCATTATACCGTATCCAGTAGAAACAGTTTGTGGTATGTCCAGAGACTGTTATTGGCCCTAAAAGGAGAAAATAAAATGATTTGATATTTTATGTTTATATAGCCACCTTCCAAGATTGCTTTAATATTTGTATCCTTATTAGACACCCAATAAACTTACATACAAAAAGAGTTTTGTATGTTTGAAACTCCTTTTTAAGTTAGCATTAGTGGACAGACAAGAAAGTCTTCTAGCATTTTTGAAAGATTGAAGGTACCTAATAAATGTGTTTCTTTCTGCTAGTCCAAGTCAAACTTTCACAGGAAGATAATTTTGAATAACATTTAGTGGCACAGATACATATATGTTCTGTGGGCCACAGAAAAGGAAGAATCTCTACTTTGTAATGAATCCATAATAAACCAGCAATAGTTTTCTCAATACAGTTCACTTCATCAAGACAGATATTGAAAATAAATTTGAATCATGCCATACTTCTTAGAAAATCAGAGCATCTCTAGATAACATTAACACCATGTTCCTCTGAAAACTGCTTTTCTATTAAACTTTTATTCAAAATTGGTTGTATTTCAAAGGAACACATTCTATAATTAAAAAATACATTTATATGTTTCAAATTTTTTTATCGCCTCTTTCTTACTGGCTATTTTTTCCTGCTAATCACTAAGCCAGGTTTAAATATGGATTGTCACATAAACTTTTCTTAATGGTGGCAAAAGAATAGACTCTCTCTTGAACACATGCTCACCAAAATGAAGAGTGATAGTAATTCTGTTATGTGAGAGACGGCTGAATATCTGTGAGAAAAATAACTAGGTGTTACAAGACAATGCAAATCAGAGAACATAATCAACACATGGATTGCTCTGTGGTTTTAATTTTTCAGTTTTCTCTAAGTTATATATGAGATTGTTAACAGAAAATGGTACTCTCTAATACACTACATTACATAACATGTAATTAAACATGTTACCATTAAAGGAAAAAAATACCCTTTAGTCCTTTAAAATATTTGATATCTCCCAAGAAGTAATACAATAATGTGTTTTAAGTTAAAAATAACTGATTTGCCACTTTTGATGATATTTATAAGAACTTATATAAATCGTTCATGTTGCATGAATAAATGAGACTCAGGGATAGATCTCTGAAGAAGTTGGAGATATTGAGAATAAACACCACAGTCAGATCTTACCCAGCTGTCTTTCAGCTTCCTCAGCCTCACTTCCTATGGCTTGGCTTCTCTCTACTCTGTGCCTGCCTTCAGCTTAAATACTCTCTAGTTAAATTAAGGTGTGGCCCTACCACAGCCTGCTTGGGAGCCTGGAATTCCTTCTATTATCTAGAATGACCTTGACTCAGTTGGGATTAAGGGAAGGTATAGGTCACCACTTCCAGGATACTCCCTGTGCTGGGATTAAAGGTGTGAATCACCACTCTCTGATGCTCCTAGACTGACTGTAGTTAGAGCTCTGGAACTTCTGGAGCTTTTATTAACTCCCCACATAGACTCTGGGTCGATTCCCTCTGATATCTCTGAAACTTCTGAAATTTTATTGAATCCCCATACATTCACATTTTGTATTTTGCAAAGACGTATTTTGAAGCTAAAACATATTGATCTTCTGGAGAAAGTATTAGTTTAGAAACATCACTATGTAAAATATAAAGCAAAAATTTAAAAGGTGTGTTCCTAAGCTAACTTCCACTAACTAACTACAGTGATTATTAAACTATTCAGATCTATGTGAAGAGTATTAACATATTGGTTAAAATTCATAATTTTCAAAACTATATTTTGCTTTTTTTGTTTCTCATTTGATAGTTGTATATATGCATATAGTATTTTTCTGACCATAATTTCCATTTGGCCTTTATTTTTCTGTCTTTATCCTTATCAACTACTCTCTCCTCTATGGAAGTCACTTTTCCAGATTTGTGTGGTTTTCTTTTATTTTGTGACCTACATAATGTAAGCAAGGCCACTTGTGTGACCATAATTTTAGAAGTATTCTTTGGAGTCTGGTGGGCTTACTAACCTGAAGACAACTGAAGCAAATAATCTTAAACAAGTGGGTTTTTATGTTTTGTGATATAAAACATTTTAAATGAATTTCAATATCTCCATTCTATGTTAAAACAAGAAATATTAAAAATTATTTAATGCTTCCACCATGGTTTAATCTAGAACTATGACCCATTTTCAATAAAATATAATTTGGAGATGTTTCATTTTAGTCTTGCTGCTGTTTGTGCTGATTTAGTAGAGAATACTCAATGTGCTTAGATAAAATGTTTTCTGACAGAAAAAATAATATTGTTCACTCTAAAATGCTTTGTATCAAGGTAAAAATAGCCAATTTAAGTTTTTTTCTTTAAAGAAAAAAAACTCATAGTATTTATATAATAACAATATGAGTACTGGAGGGGTGGCTTACTAGGCTGTATTTGTGGGAGAATTTCTAAAGTCAGAGTGTGCAATCACATAGAGCAAGTTAAGCCTTTCTTCTCCAGGTAGATTAATTGAATGCCATGGACTCTGATATACAGGGAATTTGAAGCAAACCTTTTAAAATCAAAGGCTTGTTTCCTGTGACTAAAAAAAGTTTTATAATTTTAATCAATGAACTAGATTTACATGGTAACCAATTATTTCTTATAATTGGCTGGTTATCACTAGGTTTTATATAAAATAATGATTGTTCATATGTCTGTCTTAACTTTTTATGTATTGTGTGCATATTCACTAGCTGTTTTTTTGTAAAGATTCATTAAAATTTATTTTACATACCAGCCACAGATCCCCCATTATCTATTGTGCACCCTCAGCCTTCCTCAGCTTCAACCTATCAAACATCCCAGAAGGACATCCATGGGGACTTGTCAAAGCCTAGTGCTTTCAGTCTATGTAGACACCTATCAAAGTGGTTAACATCAAAAACACTGCTGACAGCTTATGCTGGAGGAGATGTGGAGAAAGGGGAACACTCCTCCATTGCTGAGTGGGATTGCAGCCTGGTACAGCCAGTCTGAAAATCAGTATGACAGTTTTTCAGAAACATGGGATTCATTCTACCTCAAGACTCAATAATTGTTCCTTAATAGAACTTTATGTCTTACTTTATTCAAAGCCATTATTTTGTTTCCCCATGTTGAGTCTTGTCTTTTACTAATTATGCCCCAATTTTGTTTTGATGTTTTCTTTTCAGCAGGCAATGAGTGTGAAGTGGAAAGCAAAAATAGAAGACATCCCTGTAGGGGTATTGTGTTGTTTCATGGAAAATAACTGTCCCACCCACTGGTTTAATAAAAAGAGCTGATTGGCCAAAGGCAGGCAGGAAGTGTGGGCGGGGCTACCAGACTGAAAACTCTGAGAACAGACCGCCAAGTAGAACACCAGAGAGAATTCCAGAAAGAGGCCCGGAAGAAGCAGAGGACAACCAAGCAGCTCTAAAGAAAGGTACCGAGCCGCATGGCTGAACAAGAGACATGGGTTAGATGAAGGGTAGAGAGCTAGCAAGTGATATGCCTGGGCCTGAGGCCAATCAGCCTAAAACTATAGCAAGCCTCTGCATGTCTCTGTGGGTCTACATGTCTGCAGGCCTAAACCTTGAGGTTAGGCCCGAAAGTCGGGGCCAGAAACCTCCTACTACACATCCCTTTTTATTTTACACGGACCCAATATACAGATCCACTTAGCAGGCCAACGGGACTCTGGGCACATTCTTGGACCCCCAGATATTCTTATCCTCACAGATACTTTTTTTTTTCAGTTCTGCTTCTTTGTTGGTATAGTCTCTATCTCTTATTGCACCAGAAAAATATCAGATTACCTGCCTCATCCTTACTTTCATCCTGTCTGCATAAGGTCTGCTTTGTTTTTAAGGACTCTTGTGTTTCAAAGTTTCAGTTCATAATAAATTTATAAATTAGAGATTTAAATCACTTCTTTAGTTATATAGATAAAAAATATTAGTTTTAAATACAAAAAAAAACTTTACTGAAGGTAAAGTGAAGTAAAAACAAATATAGAGTTTAAGTGAAAAATATAGAACAAAGTACAATAATTATATACAATATATAAAAACAATAACTATATGAGTAATGTCCAGTCCATTAAAAATTGACAAATTCTAAGAAAATATTCCATTGTTATCTTATTTTGGTGAGTTCAAAGGATTATATATAATTCACTTTCTAACTTGTATTACTAACTAAAAACTATATTTCGATGTATCTCAAACTTATACACTTCAACTTCTAAGTGAGTTTCTTTTCTAAAACTGTCACTTGACACTGTTAACTACAGCAATCTTATCTTCAACTCCCTCAGAGACCCAAGAAGCAAATAATGTTAACTAAACAGCATGGGCAGGCAAGCAACATCCAAAAAATATAAATGATTGATATATGTATGATTTTAAAACCTTAAAGCTCAGCCCCAGTGACACTCCTTTCCCAACAATATCACACCTCATATTTTTCTAAAAGACTCCTGACAAATGAGGACTAAGTATTCAAAACCATGAGCCCATGACAGCCATAATCAAGGTACCACATTCCATTCTGTTAACTCCAAAAGGTTGTGGCTATATCCTAATGTAAAATGAATTTGGGGCAGTTTCTAAAATAATCATATTCTTTCCTTTTCAACAGTGTTTAAAAGTCCAACATCAAAGTATCTCCTGAAACTTGAAGCAGTCTCTTAATGGTAACACCCTGCAAAATCACAAAGCAACTTGCTTACTTCTAACCTACTGTTGCACAGAATGTGTTTTCCTTTCTCAAAAAGAAAAATTGAAGCTTAGTAAGGCAATACTATACTTTATTATTTAGCTAATTAACACTCTGGAAGGGGACTTTAATATTTACAAACAAAAGAAAAAAATTAAAGATACTTATTTACAAGTAGCTGCTGTGGAGCCCAGAGCAGCTTGACCACACAACTGCTCTAAGAAGCTTAAAGAAAGCCAGCCAGACAGCAGGTTCTTGCTGGCAGCACTTTCCAGGGAGGAGACAACATCTAAAGAGAAATACCTGATATTCCAAACATTTCCTTCCTGGGAAATGGACATTAACAATAAAACAGATCTCAAGGTACACCTCTGCTGATCTGCTGATTTAGGCAAACCTCACAGACCACTGCTAAATTTTGAGACATCCCTAGAATTCAAAGCAGCCAATGAATTCATAACAGGTACCCCTAGCCCAAGCCTAGACCAATGCCAGGACTATAATCCCACAGCTCTGAAGTTCCTAGATCTCTCCTCTTTTGCCTTGTGCTGCACACCTTGTGCTGCTCAAGGTTGCTCTTATTCCACTGCAGCATCAGACACACAAAGTAACCCAAGTTAGCTTGTCAATAATAAAGATATTCTTTGATGTTGCATTGGCCTGGTCTCTTGGAGGTCTTTTTGGGAGTCTGGACTCTGGGCACAACAGCTACAATATCTTTAGGTTAAAATCTGAGCCAGTGCTCCTCAAACTGCTACTTGAGATGCTGCTCCTAATTGTAGTAGTCCTAAGCTAACACATGTAGAACAGCCACAAATGGGAGGTAGTTTCTTTTATTATACTTGTTTTTCAGTTCAATAAACACAAGTTTTATTTGACAATAATTAAATCTGAAGTTCTTTTAATTATTTCCCAACTGTCACCACACCTTCCTCACTTAGCCATCAGAGAATGCTTCATGCTTTCTGACTTTTTAAAAAATTGTTTGCTCTTGTTTGAAATTGGGTATTTCCTATGACCTAGAAAAGAGATTATTGTTCTATTCCTAGAAAGACTAGCGAGATAATCAAACTCCCAAACAGTATGATACCTTGTTCTGACATTTGCGACTTGACAGAAGGGATTAAGTCATTTGGAAAACTGGGGTTAATTATCTAGCTTGCCATCCCCCTTTCTGCTTAGTTAGCTTTCCCAAAGCAGTGCATATATCTGCCACATGGCCTTCTTGCATTTGTGCTTCTTAACAATAGTCACAACTATTAACAGGCTATAAAAATAATGATGTTCATGTCTACTACTTTAGAAGTCTAACATATTTATCAGTTTCATTGCATTTTTTTCTTTTTCCAGGTTAGGCTAAGATATATGTTAGGGATATTGGTTACAAGCATGCTTTAATTTTTGTGCTCAGTAGCTTTATTAAAGCAATTTTTTATACAGGTTTGAGGTCAATATGCTTTGCAAAGAAGTGTGGGTTTGGTCACAGATTTGGGCACATGATACCTCAGTTTAAAACATGCTAAGTGAACACAAATCTGACTATAGCTTAATATTATTAAAGTACAACTTAGTGAGATAAATAAAAACTAAATGTTTTCAGGTGATGAGAAATGTTACAAAATCAAAATAATATATTACACAGTGTGCTTATTCTTTGACACCTGTAAAAGTGACAATACTTATAGTCATTTGAAGGCAACAGAAATGGTCTGGCTACTCTCTCTTTCCTCATTTTCTGAGACTGTATCTTCCAATAAACCAAAAGTAAATGTGAAGACACATTCTACAGTAAGTATAGCAAAAATGGAAATGGTCATGTGCAGGTGTGGACCCATATTTAATGTAATCAATGTCTAATTCTGAAATTCTAGTTTAGTTTTGTCACTAAAACTGGAAAAATCTACCACCATCTATGGACTATTGTGTTTTCTGATTTTTATGATGAATATTCAAAAGAAATATAGAAAATAAGGCTATTTATCAAAGTAAAATGCTACTTTAAGCTATTATGGGCCATGTGGGATTTCAAAATGCTAATACATTTTCTTACATTACAAATAAATTGATAATACATATCTCCTTTGAAAAATAAACAGTGTTGACATTGCCTGTTCATAGACTTCATTTTCCACAAGTGCAATCATATTGGTTTGATATGAAACTTTTCTCTTACGTCCAACTTTATGTGTGGAAACTACAGTTTTCCTTGATGCCACAGAAAGATATTGAATAAGATTTTCTCTGCTCGTGTTTGATACAAAGATGACAAACCTCAGAGTGTTAAATGGCATAAATAATTATAGACTGTCCACCCTCACAGGTTGGAATTTTAATATGATATTCAGCATTACAAAAAAATAAAAAATAAAAGAACCCTCCATTGTATTTTTTCAAAAATGCAAATAAAAACTACTTTATACTTCTATAACAACATCACAAGGACATGTGATTTTATTTTTAATATAACTATTTTTGGGTATAAAAATTGCAGTTTTCAATGCCAGCTGTTTGCTGAATAGTTTTATATTACACCCACGTTGACAAATTGATATAAAATACTCCTTTTTAAATGGAATTTTTTCTTAGGAATCTAGAAACAAGTATTCAAAAATATTTTATTTTTCTCAAATATTTTGAAAAATTTATAGCAGTGGGTCATTTGCATATAATGTTATTAACCACATTTAATACAGTGACAAACGTTTAGAAGAAAGTTATTTTTATTATATTTATACTATAGCCCTTTGAAGAATGAGCACCTTCTAAATTTCTCTTTTATGATGCCATTGCATTTTTGACACAATGTATATCCTGAAACATTTGTTATTTTTAAGAATAATGGTATACTAATAGCTGTACATTTCTTGAAAGAAATAGAGACACAACCTGGACAAATTATTATTTCTTACCTGGAAAGCCAAGTTTTTTTGATCAATACCGAAAAATAGGAATCAAAATCTATTTGGGTAGATTATGCCTTAGAAACTTAAATGTTAATTTTTAAATAGTTCATTATACTGGCTTTTATCAGATTTTACAAGCACTGGAATTTTAATTGTATTTTGTTTCAATGGACACACTGAAGGAAAAGCAAGATTTTTAAAAATTGTATTGGGCTATTTTAAAGCTGTGTAGAAACATTTTTAAGTAAAATAAATAAGCAAAAAGTTCATGTTAACTATCCCTAGAGCACTACATATTAGTTCTCTGGGTTAACAAAAATATACCCTAAGATTAAATATTAATGTATAAAGTAAGTTAAAGCATTAACATCAGAAAAAAATGAAATCACCAACAGATTTAATATTATATTCTAATTAAGACTGCTGATCTTAAGCCTTTTTATCAAATTCAGATGAATTATAATTTAAAAATTATAATTAAATAATTTAAAAATTGCTGATCAGAGCAGCATTTGTTACCTCATTGATTATTCTCACATAAATTTGATAATGATTTGACATAAAAAATAATCATATTTTGTTTATAATAATATAGTTACCTTGTAGAGATATGTTTTGATAATATTTACTAGTTTAATCATTTTACCAAGTTGCAAACTTATCCAAATTTTGTTTGCATGGGATATTATACACAAAAAGATTGTAATAGCACTAATATTCACAGTTTATTGAAATGGCTTAGGTTTCTAAGAAAATATATTTGCATTTGAAATGCAATATCTGGGGTGATTATTGTTTGTTTATTTTCCACATGATCAAGATACCTATACAAAAAAAAAACCTTCATTTTCTTCCTGAATCTGAGTCACAAATATATCAGAAAAACATGGTGTTCTTGTTAATAAAAAGGAATATGAAGGATAACAAAAGACTATTGTGCTGAAGGTCAGATGTGTGTTAGATAAGAAAATTTGCATATTGTTCTTCTTTAGTGGAAGTAAACCCACCTCCTTAAATCTCGCTTCATAATAATGAGTCTTTTCACAGAAATGGTACTGAATCTTTATTTATGAATATTGATCCCAATGTAAAACATAGTCAATGTTTCATCTACCAAAGTGTAGAAAGTGAAATATTATTGTGATCACAATGTCATAAAGCCATTCACATAACACTTATGGCAAAATGCTTTGTCACAAAGCACATAAATGCTCTATTATCATTAGGAAATTTGGGCAGATTGTAAATGGAAAATCATTTTTTTGTAACATGCAATGATAACATTTTAGAATTCAGTTACTTACAATACCTAATTGAGAAATTACCGAAAAATATTTCTAGTCAAAATAGGTGATTCTGTGTTAATGATTTGTCAATACTAATTTCAAGGTGGTCAAAAGTATTACTAAACAAAGCTTACATTGCACTAATTTTCTCCAAAAGATATTCAAGGGAATAGTACAGAAAAATAAGATGGTTGATCATAGCACCATTAATTCTCAGGAGCAAAGTATGTTAAAACTGTGGCACAATCTGATGATAACATGATACTGGTTTATTTAGGGTATGTTTTAAAGACAAAGGCAGATTATCACTAACTTCAAATTTTACTAAAAATTGTCCACTGGGTGATTTTAGATATTAAAGTATCTTCAAATTAGGCTGAGGTGTCATGAATATTTAGTTAACAGCTGCAAAATAATTTTAGTAAATCTTAACTCACAAATACTATATCAAAAAGGAAAATAGAGAGTGCATAGGCAGTAAGATCTATTATTCACCTAAGTATACATTATATTGCTATTATATCTAATGTTATAATTTGTGAGTATAATTTATTTTTTCACTTTTTGAGGCACAGCCTCATAATAAAATATATCAGTTGTTGGCTTTAAAGTTGACATCCTTTTCCTTTGTGTCCCATGCTTCTGTCTAAAAGGATGTATTCCACACTTGAATTTTAACATGGTTATGTGTGTGTGTATATATTTGTATCAGTATGCTTGTGTGCATTTGTGTGTGATATGATATAAAATCCATACTCAATTATTTTTGATAATTTTTGTTTTCCTTTCAGACAATAAAATGATTTTCCCTTATAAATAATATAAATGTTTTAAAATATGTAAAATAGTGAAGAAATGCACATTATATCCTACAAGTTGAACTGAAATCAAATGAAAATATCTGTACTTTATAAATTATTAATTTATTTTAAATTCTCAAATATGAAGGAATATTTATTGATCTTTGGTGTGGGAATGCCTTTCTGTATGCTGTGAATAGCAATCTTTAAATAAAGGAGCTGTTTTGGCCCATGACGGTCACCATAAAAAAAAGTTGGAGGAGGAATCAGAATAAGTAGGAGGAGCAGGGTAGAGTCACAGACAGAAGGAGCCAGAAGCCCAAAGGAGCAACATGTAAGGAACACAGGTAAGCCATGGGCCACGTGGCAGACAGATTAATAGGAATGGGTTGAGTTAAGATGTAAGAGCAAGCTAGCAATGTGCCTGAGCCATAGGCCAAACAGCATGAACTTAATATACACATCTAAGTCATTTCTGGGGCCTAAACAGCAGCGAGCGGCTAAGAGGTCTGGGGCTGCAGGTGTGTGAGTCTGGATCTCTGGCTGCCAGGGACCAAGAAACCACATTGTAACAGATCTTCCTCTGTTTTTCATAATAACAAAAATAAGATTTAAAACATTTCAGACACTGTTGAATTTACTACTTGTCATAAATCACCTGTTTAAGTCATTGTTTCCCCCATTATAAATTAACTCCATTTATATTGATTTATACACACACAAACACACACATAATTTTATTCTTACAAATTTCAATATACCTTTTCAAAAACTCTTTAGTGTTACTTGTTCTTCTGCATATTCCTTTCTTTATTATTTACTTTTTACCCCTCTCCATTTAATCCTTATATTTAAGTTCCCCTTTGGTACTATATTCTATATCATGAGGACGTGTTTTCATTCACATTTAAATCCAGCACTGGGGAGACAGAGGCAGGCAGATGTCTGTAAATTCATGACCAGCCTGTTTTACAGAATGATTTCCAGGATAGCCAGGGCTATACAGAGAAACCCTATCTTACAATAAATAAATAAATAAATAAATAAATAAATAAATAAATAAATAAATAAATGAATAAATGAATGAATGAATGAATGAATGAATGAATAAATGAATGAATAGATGGATAGATAAACAAACAAACAAACAAACAAATAAATAAATAAATAAAACAAGCAAGCCACAAACAAAAGCACCCACTACACTTTATGTTCCTTTATAGCTCTTGCATCCTTCCTGACCTCTTATCAGCTATGTAAATTGTTTGATTATTTGGATGTCAGAAAATCAATATTTTAAGATTCTTAATTAATGACTTGATTACAGACCCATATATTAAACAGGTGGAAAAAGTACTCATCCCAGTTCAATTTTCTTTGCATTTGATCAAGATTATTAAAATATATATGATTGTGAAAATCATATAATCACTTATAATTGTTGCTTTTATTTATATCTTGTACAACTTTTAATATAATGTAAATATTGTTATCACTTTAATTAGTACTATGAGAATTTATTAAATCCATTTAGATTATATTAACTTTTTTGCAGACTCCTTCAACATCCATTCCCAAATTCCTACTCACATCTCTTTATTATGTTTACTTTATGCTGCATATACACTCATGAGTGCATGGCCTTCACTGGATCATGGTGTATGCACCAGCGGACCTACTCTTTAAAAATTCTTACTCTTCTTCTCCTATAAACTAATTAAATTTTAAAATCTTTTACGTTTAAATTTTACACTTTTTGAACAATATTTTACTATTAGTTGCTTAATTTTTATGGTGCTGAATTTTGTCATTTTTTTGTAAATACTATTATGATTATCTGTTATAACACAACAAATTCCCTACTTTTATTTCTCTAGTGTTGAATTTTGAATTTGTAACTCAACATTCATTATCTCTACCGCCTTTAAAATACGTGAAAGTTGATTCAAGCTTTTTTCCTCTGTAATTTTCTCTATTTCAATTAATGCCTCTACTGAACTCCAAATGAAACAATTTTAGGTCATTTAATGATTCTTTATCTTTATTGCTAACCTATTCATTGGTCAGCATGTGCCATTTCTCCTGAGTTCCTACTACTGTAACTAGTAACAGTTCAACGTATGTCACTATCATCTTTCACCTGGATTACTACAATCTCTTTGTGACTGATCTGCTTGCTTCCACCTTTGACCCAAGTCTATTTTCCAGTGCTGCCAGACTGATTCTATTAAAATGTCAAGTCAGAGAAGTTCAACCACGTAAATTTTTCTCTGTGAAATCAAATCACTAAATGGTCTAGTAGATGTTACATGATCTGTAAACTCTTGGACACCTTCTTACTTTATGAAAACTTATCTTACCTTACTAAAGCATTTTTGGCCTCTTTTATTTAATCAAACAATATGTCCTCTACCCCATGTTAATGGAATAGCTCTTCATATCTGGATCTTCTTCACAATAAGTAACTAAAAAACAGTAGAGAACACCAAAGGCATTATTGTTTCACTATAATCATTTTATTATGAATATTCTGCTCACTACTTTAGATTAGCTTTATTGAGATAAGTATATTATTTATTGTTAGTATATTTAGCAAAAATCATTAATAGATCCTTTACCAGTCCCTGTAGTATACAAAAATGATAATTTTATTTATTGATTACTTCTCATAAATGTTAGCATTATTTTATTTTCATTTTTATTTTATTATTTTTAAAACTACTTATATTAAATCTTGTATAAATGAGATTCAAAACATTCTTTTTCAATTCATGTATATTCTAATAAATGTAATATTTAAATGTACTTTATAAATACAAGATCACTTATGATGGGCACTACTTAAGCTATACTACTTTTTATAGATTTTGAAAAGCAAGATATTTTTAAAAATTAGACTCTATTATGAATCACCATTTAAAAATTAGTTTGATGTTTAATTGCTCAATCAGTAATTAACTGGCTATAGTTAAATTTCCAACATCCAATTATAAACCAAACTACACCTGTCATCCCACTGCTTGAGGAAGAGGCCAAGTATCTCAGAGATATCCTGGCAACTAGCCTAGACAATCAGTAGTGTTCATGCTCAAAATAATAGTGTTAAATAATATGCTTAAAAAATAAGGTGTGGAATAAGACAACTCACAGTGACTTTTGGCCTGCAAAATACACACACACACACACACACACACACACACACACACACACACACCTGTATTTACACTTCTAAACTTAAATATGCAAGGTAGTAGTAGCATGAACTCATGCACAGAAAACATATAAATAAACTTCAGATAGACTAGGGAGTATGAAACTATAAATATCCTTTGGCAAAGAAACGGTCAGTGCATTTTCTGTTTTATTTATAGTTTAGTTAATTCAATAATTAATTGTTTCTCATCCTGATTTGTTTCCTCTCCTTTCCTCCTCTTTTTTCATTAGCTCACCTCAGCACCCTCTCTGTCACAAACCCCACTCACTGATCCTCCTTTCTTTTGAGGAAAGGACAGGCCGCCCAAATACATTAGCTAATCATGGCATATAAACTACAGGAAGTAAGCCCCCCCCTTCTGTTAAGGCTAGTGGAGGCAACCCAGTAAAGGGAAGGATCCTAAAAGCAAATAACAAGAGTAAAAAACAGCCCCTGTTTCTACTATTAGAAACTTCAGAAGAAGACCAAGCTATACAATTGTGACATATGTGGAGTGTGATCAGGTCAGTTCTACGTAGGCTTCCTACTTAGACGTTCAATTACTTTGAGTTGATTAATTCTGGAGTTTTCTTGTGGATTCCTTTGTGCTCTAGCTAACATAATCCTTTTTAATAGCTAACATAATCCTTTGTTTCTAGCTTGCATAATCACCATTTTCTCCCTTCCCCAATAATAACACAGGATTCCCAAGGCCTTCTTAATGTTTGCATCTGTTTTCATCAACTGCTGGATGAAGTTTCTCTGATATCTACTGGTCAGGTAATAATTTTTGAGTGTAGCAGAATATCATTAGGAATCATTTCATTTTTTTGTTGTTATTGCATTCTTTTTTACAGTCATATTTTGTCCTATCGTAGGTCTCTGGGCCATCCAGGCTCTAGGTCCAGGCCCTTCAGGCGTGTCAGAGATAGACTCTTCATTATGATATGGGTCTCAAGTTGGACTTGTCAAGTGTTGGCCACCCTCAAAATTTTTATTCCACTTTTATCCCAGATTGTCGTGTTGGCAGGCCAAATTGTATGTCAAAGGTTATGTGGCTGGATTGGGTTTTAAATGACTCCATTGGAAATATTGCCTAAGTACGGGATATTGCTAGTTCATACCCCATATCTCCTTTGCTAAGAGTCTTAGCTAGGTTAATCTTCATAGATTTGTGGGAGTTTCTATTGAACCAGATTTCTAGCTCACCCCAGAGATGCCCCTGATTCCAGTTGCCTTTTCCAGTTTTCTCTCCTTCTATACTCCGCTCCCTGACTCCTTCCATTTTCATGTCCATCTTGACCCACCCAGACCCTCACCTTGTCTCTTTGTGATTGTCTATTCTATTTCTGCGTATCATTGAGATTTTTGTGTTTCCCATTGATACTTCCTTGTTACTTAGCTACTATAGGCTGTATATGGCTATCCTTTATTTTATGGGGAATATGCAACTGTAAATATGTACATACCATGTTTGTCTTTCTGAGTCTGGCTTACCTCACTCAGGATAATCTTTTCTAATTCTATTCATTTGCTGGTGAATTTTATGATGTCATTGTCTTTAACAGATGACTAATACTCCATGTGTAAATATATCGTATTCTCTTTATTCATTCTTCAGCTGATGGACATATAGGTTGTTTCAACTGTATGTCTACGAACATAGTTGAACAAGTGTTCTTGTAGTATGGTAAAACATCTTTTGGTTATATTTTCAGGAATGGTATAGCTAGTACTCTAGGAAGGTAAATTTCCAATTTTATGAATAACCACCATATTGAATTCCAATGTGGCAGTACAACATTACATTCCCACCAGGCATGGAGGAGTTTTCGCTCCTGTTCCACATCCTTGTCAGCATGAGCTTTCACTTGTGTTTTTGAGCTTTTCCACTCTGACAGGTGTAACATGGAATTGAGGAGACATTTTGATTTGCATTTCTCTATGGCTAATGATACTAAACATTTATTTAAGTGCTTCTCAGGCATTTGAGATTCTTCTGCTAAGAATTATCTGTTTATTTGTACTGTCCTTTTAAATTGAATTATTAGGTTTTGAAATCTCTCTATATATTTGAAATCAGTCTTAATCAGATGTGGGATAGGTGAAAATCTTTGCCTACTCTGTAGGCTACTTTTCTGTCTGCTTAACAGTGGCCTTTGTCATACAGAAGCTTCCCAGTTTTGTGGGTCCCATTTATTAATTGTTGACCTTAGTGATTAGTGTGAAATTTAGGAAGTTGTTTACAGTGTCAATGAGTTCAAAGCTACTCCCCATTTTTCTTCCATCAAGTTCAGTGTGTCCATTTTTATGTTGAGTTCTTTGAACTACTTGGCTTGAGTTTTGTGCAGAGTGTCGGATAAAGATCTATTTGCATTCTTTTGCATGTAGTCATCCAATTATACTAGTGCCATTTGTTAAAGATGCTTTTTATTTATATAATTCAGGGTTCTTTATTTAAAAAATGGTGTTCATAGGTATGTGAACATTAATTTATGCCTGTGTCTTTTATACAGTTCCATTGATCAACTTATTTGTTTTAATGCCAGTACTATGTGTTTTTTTATTATTATTTTTGCTGGGTAGTACTTCTTAAAAACAAAAGCAAGGATGGTAAGATATTGGTACCTCTAATTTTTTTTTTTTTTTTTTTTTTTTAGGATTACTGTAAGTATCATAAATTTAGTCTTCTGGTCTTGAGTTTAGGCATATTACTTTTAAAGAGAAAATGACAATGATCCGTCTTTACTAGGATTAAATATGGATAAATTATTATACCAGAATGGTTTATTTCCTCTATTAACTTGGTTAAAGTATGGGCTCATTTATTTGGTCAAATACTAGTTGTTACAGTAGGAAAATATAGTCTTTAGGAAGAGTACACCAATTAGTTTCAAAACCAATGATCACTACAAAAATCATTTAAAATATATATATATATATATATATATGTGTGTGTGTGTGTGTGTGTGTGTATATATATATATATATATATATATATATATATATAATGTGTGTATATATATACACATATAAACACTATATAGACTAGACAGGTAATGTTTATGCAAATGTAACTGTAAATATACACATGCATAAATATATGTGCATATATTTGTAGTAAGTGAAAAATAATGATAACAAAGAAAGGTATATGGCAAGGTTTGAAAGGAAAAACCAGAAGGAAATCATATAAGATTATTATATTTAAAAAAAAATCTTTAAAAAGACTCATGCATATTTAACCTATTGATTTCAATTAAAGACAATTACGCTTATAGTATGATATGGTCTCAAAAAATAAAGGAAGGCCTTAATTTCTAAGTACTTGAAATTCCCAAGATGGCCATTTTACCCTAGGTAAGTAATAAAGAAATATTGCCTGAAGTGAGTTACTTCCCTACAGTTATCCCATGTACACATTAGATATAAATTTATAAAAATTGAGTGTGGTTCTCTGTGTGCCATCAGTGAATTTATGTATGTGTTGTAGAAAAAAATTATAGTGCCTTTTAGCATGTATCGGTCTATATTAGACAGACTCATAATTACATTGTTTATAACATGAATGGAATATTAAAGTGAAGCTTTTACAATACTTTAAACAAAATTAAGTCTTTACAGCCTTGTTTGCTTTTAGAAAGAGAGAGTGCAAGAGCATAAATATGATCAAAATACATTGTAATGAAATTATTTGTATGTCGCTTAAAAAATTGTCTTGAGCCTAGAAGTAGGGAATTGGTGTAAAATTGGTTCTACAAAATGTAATTATTTGCTCAATCCAACATTTTAAAAATGTATTTTTATTGAATTAAAAAAAAAATCAACCACTTGTTGCGTGAATGAATGAGACTCAGGGATAGATCTCTGAAAAAGTTGGAGATACTAGAGGGAATAAACACCACAGTCAAATCTTACCCAGCTGTCTTCTAGCTTCCTCAGACTCGATTCCCTTGGAATGGCCTTTTCTGTGTTTGAATCCCATCTTAAGTATTCTTTCGGTAATTAAGGCATGGCCTAGCACACCTGC
Source organism: Phyllotis vaccarum (assembly GCA_033318265.1). Taxonomy (NCBI): domain Eukaryota; kingdom Metazoa; phylum Chordata; class Mammalia; order Rodentia; family Cricetidae; genus Phyllotis; species Phyllotis vaccarum. The sequence goes on from JARWLC010000010.1 coordinate 63,544,192, forward strand.
TTGGGAGCCTGGATTTCCTACTATAATCAGAAGTGACCTTGACTCAGTTAGGATTAAGGGTGTAGGTCACCACTCCCAGGATACTCCCTGTGCTGGGATTAAAGGTTTGAATCACCACTCTGATTTTCCTAGAATGACTGTGGTTAGAGCTCTGGGACTTCTGGAGCTTTTACTAACCCCCCACATAGACTGTGGGTAGATTCCCTTTGATATCTCCAAAACTTCTGAAATTTTATTAAATCCCCACATATCCCCTTTTGTGTCAAATTAAAAAAAGGTGATAGCTAACATGTAAGAAAAACAATATACAATAGGTACAATAATTATATATAATATATACAAACAATAAATGAGTAATGTCCGGTCCATTAACAATCAACAAGTCCAAGAAAATATTTCATTAATTATCCTATTATTTTGATTTCTCTTAAACTTATAAACTTTAACTTCAAAGTTTCTTTTCTAAAACTGTCATTAGAAAACTGTAACTATAACTATCTCATCTTCAACTACCTCAGAGGCCCAAGAAGGAAATAATATTTACCCAAATAACAAGGAAGTGCAAGCAACTTCCAAAAACTAAAAATGACAGAGATGATACCTCTCTGCCTGGACAGTCACCCAAAGTTCCTTTATAACGTTGGGGCATCCATCTTCAGACTACAGGCCCAGAGTCTCTTTCATTTTGGTAAAGCAGGAAATCTGCTCTGTCCACTTTGGTGTAGTTCAGTCATTTCTCCTTGTGTCCTGTAGATTGAAGACTCTCTTCAAAGTTCTTTTCAACTTTCCCTTGCCATACTTGTTGGTTATTGGTCTCGTGCTGGTATTTAGCTTTAGATGGAGTTTACCACCACTTTGAACTGCATTCCCAAGCAACCCAACTCTAGGAAGATCCAAGCCTAGCATGCCAGGGGCCACTAACACCTCACCATCCATGGGCCATCTCTGACAGTTTTCTCTGAAAAACAGGAACCTGAGGGACCATCTCAGCTTGTTCTGTCAAAGTTCAAAGGTCACTTTCTGAGGGAACCTGCATGTCCAGTTCAAATAGCACACTATCAAGCAGTCAATACAGGGACAGGTTCTTTTCGAATGACTAACTGTTGCCACAAGGAAAGTAAATTCCTTATGGAGTTTCTTCAATGCCCTTTTTTCCCTTGAAGTATATTGAGGCTGCCAGGAGCAGACCTGTCTCACTGTCCAGAAGAGAAAAGGGGATATGTAGGGGTATTGTGTTGCTTCATTGTAAATAATTGTCCCACCCACTAATTTAATAAAAAGCGCTGATTGGCCAAAGGCAGACAGGAAGTGTGGGTGGGGCTACCAGACTAAAAACTCTGAGGACAGGAAGTCCAGAGCAGAACTCCAGAGAGAAGCCGAAAGAAGCAGAGGACAAAGGTACCCAGATGCATAGCTGAACAAGAGACATGGGATAAATGAAGGGTAGAGAGCTAGCAAGTAATATGCTTGGTCCTGAGGCTGATCAGCCTAAAATTACAGTAAGCCTTTGTGTGTCTCTTTGGGACTGTGGGACTGCAGGTCTCTGGGCCTAAACCTTGAGGTTAGGCCTAAAAATCAGGGCCAGAAACCTCGTACTACAAATGGCATCCCAACATGGGTAAAAGATGCCCACATAAAGCTGGAGAAAGCTTTAAAAAAAAAAAAAAGGTCTAGAGCACAGGAACTGGAGCCCAAAGCAGCATCCAAGTTGTGTCTCTGAAGTGGGCCCCAGTAAAGAGATTGAGTGGTATATCGGATTAAATTATAAAATGCTGTGTTTGTTACATGCAATTTAAGGTGAACAAGGCCAGTTCCTGAGTCTAGATGTAAGCAAAGAGCTCTGTATGGTGAATTTAAGATTTCTTTTAATAAGGACAAAAAGAGAATACAGTCAAAGTCAGCTTCTTAGTGTCAATGTTTTCATGGATCAGCTCTGTTTGCCAGAGGCAAAGTGAGGCTTGTCTTTTTGAAGAGAAGCTTCCTGATTCAGCCTTAGAGCAAAACAGTTTTGAGTTTTTTTAAGAGGTCCTGCTGCCTAATATTTAAGTGGAGTTAATGATCAGCAGATGGCAAAGCTTTACTTGGTAATTATATGGATCCTAAAATTCCCAGAATACCTGGGTTAAAAAGATAAATTCTATGAAATTAGACTAAGAGCTGGGTGGAGCCATCCACACATCCTACCAACCTTGAATCCTGGCAGATTAAAGGTGTGTTCAAAAATTGAAAGAAATAGAAGAATCTGGGTGGAGTCAATCACCCTAGGCAAACAAAGGTGTGGTCAGAGACAGAAAAAGTTAAGATGATGTGGGAATGCATTTGTGTGTGCTGTATCTTTAAATAAAGGAGCTGTTATGGGTCATGGCGGGCACCATAGAGGAAGTGGGAGGAGAGTCAGAGTTTAGGTAGGAGAAGCAGGGCGGAGTCGGGGCAGACCGAGCTGAAGCCGCCAAAGGAACAACATGTAAGGAGACACGGGTGAGCCATGAGCCACGTGGCCAACAGATTAATAGAAATGGGTTGATTTAAGATGTAAGAGCTAGCTAGCAATGTGCCTGAGCCATAGGCCAAACAGCATGAAGTTAATAGAAGTGTCTGAGTCGTTTCTGGGGGCCTGGGTGGCGGTGGGTTCCTAAGCAGTCTCAGGCGGGCAAGTCTGTGGGTCCCGGACCTCTGGCGCCCGTGACCCGAAACCCACTACTACATTAAGAAATAAATATACAGTAAAGACAGGTTTTTGTAAAAAAGTCTTTAGTGGTTTAGAGTGTAGTGAAACTATAGATACATAGGCTTAGAGAAAAAAAGGTAGAAAAATCCTTTAAAAAAGAAATAGAGTAAAATAAAGAAAGAAAAAACAAGCCACATAAAGATGGAAAATACAAAGAATGTCTTGATACTCTATGTTATTGTCTTATCTCTAAGTTTTTTGACTGAAAATGAGTTAGTAAAAGCTGCTAAAATACAGTTAAGTATAAATGCTGTTGGTTTAATTCAACATATATATTTTGTAAATGAGTTTAATTTAAAATTGAAATTCAAAGATACGCTATTTTGGAGAAGAGGTTTTCCTTTTATTTTCACAGAAAATGAGAAATTGTGGATTTATTTCTGGATAAAGAACATAAAGTTTGAGAGAGAAAGACCCCCCTGAAAAATCTCCACTGGAAATGGATGGACCAGATGATTCAGCATTTCAGAACACCTATGTGAAGTTCCAGAGCTCTGTATCTAGAACAATTTCAAGGAGACTGGCCAAGATGACCCAGCCTTATAGAGTACTCCACTAAAGACTTGTACATAATCCTAAATTTTTCTTTGGATTCCCATGAGATTGTGGGCATCCCCATTCAGCAGGAAGTAACCTAGAAAACGACGCCCACATTCCCAAAACATGGATTATGGATGTTTGTGTTTATTTACAGTTTTGTTTATAAGTTGTTATATATAAGGGGGGAGAAGAATATTAGATTTGGAGTTATTTTTGTTTTAAAAGGAGAAAAGGGGATATTCTATGAAATTTGAGTATTTTAACTTACATGTAATCATTATAAAATTTTAAAATTATATATATGCTTCATATTACTCAAAAATGGGCTTTATAAAGTTATGAGAGTAATATTTACAAAGTAAATACTGAAAAATTCAACTCAAGTGATGCTGTGGGAAAATGTCAACTTTCCAAAGCTTGTGTTATATATGATTCATACTGTTTGATGCAATTTTAATATTTTGTTATATAATTTTAAAAGTTTAAATGTGTATCCAAATGCTGATAAATTAATGCTGTCATCAGGACTAATTCAGGACTGACATTGTTATGTTTGCATGTTCATAGTACTAGAATGTATGTTTGATGTATGTTATTTTCTGTTTATTCATTTGAGACACTACAGACATACACTGAATATTCCCAAACATCATCTGTTCTTCCAACTGCTGCTGGAGAACCCTCTCCCAAAATTATCCTATCTTCTTTAATTATTAAGGTTACATGTATAGACACATATATACATATGCATTTTTCCATATATATTTATATGTATATATGTCTGTGTCTATGTGATTATGAACAATTTGCCATAGCTTAATGTTGCATGTTATAGTACTTCTTTCCTTTTGCCAAAGTTTCATAAAATACATCTGAAGTGTGTTTAAGGTTTTATAAATACTGCTTATGTTTATTTCCTACATCATTTATTCAACCTCTAAACATAATAGATTTGTATATTGAATTGAATCTTAATGTGAATAATTTTTTAAAAATGTTCTATTTTAATGTAACACATAACTTGAATTTTTCACATGTTAGCAATTTGTAATTATTTACTGATTCTTAAACTCTATAATAAATCACAGTTTAAAAGCACACTCTGGGGTATTAACTGAAAACAGAGTTAAAAATTGATTATTTGGATAATATTTCTAAAATATCACTTTCTAACTGCCTGTTAATAAAACTTCCAACACCAAGCTGAAAGGGAAATCAAAAGTACTTATTAAATTGATCTTCCAAAGTTTAATATGTCTAGGAAATTCTAATTTGTTTTACATCAACTTGACACTAAATGAAGTTATCTGGAATAAGGAGCCATAATTAAAAAACTGCCTCTATAATATTAACTGAAGGAAAATCTCTTGTGAATTTTCTTGTTGACTGGTCATAAAGAGGTCATAGTCCCTGAGCAGTGAGTGCTCACTGTTTGGAAGTCTGCTACTGAGAGTTTAAATAAATCACATACTGACAATCAGAGAGAGCAAAACAATAAGCAGAATTACTCCGTTTCTTCAATGAACTCAACATACTTGGGGTATAAAATTACATACAAGTTTTTATCTCTAAGTTGCTTCTGTTCATAGTGTTTATCTCAGCAAAAGAAAATAAATTATGGCACAGCTATTTCAGTAAAATTACTTTCTTCACACACACTGCGTATATTTACTACATGACCATGAAAACTCTTTAGACACAATACATATTAAAGTCCTATTACTAGTAGAGCTTTAGTGACAAATTAATTAGGCATTGTCAAAATCCACAAATACAAATTATAAATCTCACTCATTATTCATAATATCTGGACCTACTATTGGCAAAATCTTGGCTAAAGAGAATGCATTGAAAAACTTTATAGATGAGAAGAGACCTAAAATAATTACAAAGACAGATGAAAGTCATGAATTGAGTTCTGAAACAAGCAATCAACCAAAGAATTATAGCTATTCCTTCTATATACTTTATGACACAAGCATATACAATATGTACATATACAATTATAAGGAATTCATATTATACTTTCTTAGTATTAGAAACATTGCATAAGAGGAAAACATGAGAATTGAAGAAATTGCTTACTGAATGACTAAATTAAATGAAAATGCTTACTCTTCTAAATATGTGAGGTAAAGAAGGATAACAAAAACACATAGAGTGGCAAACAAAGATGTCTACACCATTCTTTGATGCAGACCTAGAATATGATGTAAGGAAGGAAGGAAGTAAATAGACCTATTTCACTATATTTAAAATAAATAATCTGATGGAGTAAAATTGAAGATAAAGAAACAAAGATAGATATTTTGGAGATCAAATTTAGTATGGTCATCAATAATTACAAATGCAAAATAGTAAATATGCCCACAAAGACATTTGTAATTATTTAATTAAAAGTTTTAATGGGTAGAATACCTCAATGGATATTTTTATCTGCAGGTTTCTCAAGTCTACAGTCTAGTTTGGAAATAGGTGAAAAGTCTACAAAAATGTATCAATGGAAAATATTTGTTTTGGATTTTTCATGATTTGTAGAGTATGTATGTGCATTATGTGTGTGATTGGTGCCCACCAGGTTCAGAAACAAATGGTGGATCCCCCATAACTGGAGTTATGATAGTTGTGAACCACAAACTGACTGCTAGAATTTGAGCCAAGATGCTCTGAAAGACAACGAGTACTATTAAACAATGAGAGAACTCTCCTACTCCAATGGACATTATTTTCCTTCATTTTATTATTTTTTATAAAAATATTCCTTTTTTATCCATGTATTCCTCTGCTTCCACTCCCTTCCCTCCTCTTAATTTCTCCCAGTCAGCCTTCAGCCTCTCCTATAACCCATTCTCTTCCACCAAAAGGCAAGAATTTCCAAAGTGTATCAGCTAGCATGGCAAATCCACTTCAGGCAAATCTGATTTACTCATCCCAAAGTCAAGGCTGGGTTTGGTGTTCCTCTACAGAGAATGGGCTCCAAGATACTGGCCCATGCACAGGAACATAATCTGATCCCACCCCTCAAGGCTCCACATACTGCTCATGACAGTTGATAGTTGCATATTTTTAGAAGTCCTAGCTCCTTTCTTCATAGATCACCAGTAGCTCTTCTTGATTCAATAAGTGCCTCAGAGCTCCAGGCAGCCATAACTGTGGGAATTTTCTTCATAATCCCTATCCCCCTGCTCATGTAGACTCTCCTGCTGAGTTGGAATAGGAGCTCTTCCCAGTGCTCAGCCATGTATCACTGCCTCCATCTCTATTCATGTTTGGATGTAGGTTCTGTGATGACACTTAGGGTGGTTATTCATTTGATTGTAGAGGAACTGTTGCTTAGGCATCCCCTCCTCAATTGGTTGGTAACCTAGCCAGGGACATCCTGTGAATTCTTGGAAGTTTCCCTAGCACTCGGTCTCTTTCCAACCCCACATTGGCTTCCTCTATCAAGATATCCATCTTTTTTTTTTCTCCCTCTTTGTTTGCTCCTCCCACTCAACCACTTCCTTCTTTCATGATTTCTTCCTAACTCTTCTAGGTGGCAGCCTGCCGTGACCCCCATTTGCTAAAGTATTCTTCACTATTTATCTTCTTAAGGGAATCTCTAGATATATCTCTTAGGTTCCTTCTTATCCAAAGCTGTTCAGGATTTGTGGTTTGCAGCTTGGGTCCTCTTTGCTTTTTGTCTAAAATCCACTTATGAGTCATTAAATCTCTGCCTCTTGTGATACCTCATTCAGGAGGATATTCTCAAAATCCATCGATTTCCTGCAAATTTTAGGATGCCATTTTTTTTTTTTTTTTTGTGCTCGGTAGTACTCCATTTTATACATGTACCACAGTTTTTAAATACATTCTTCAGGTGAGGGGCATTTAGGTTGTTTCTAGGTTCTTGCTATTATGAATAATGCTGCTATGAACATAGTTGAGATGATGCCTTTGGGGAACAAATGTGTATCCTTTGAGTATATGCCCAGGGGTGGTATTGCTTGATTCTTTGGGAGATTGATTTAAAAAATAACAAATAGATTGACTTCTATATCATAACAAACTAATACAGCCTGTAGAAATTAATATTTACATGAATTTGTTTCCCTACCCCTCTGTATGTTCTTTATCTGTGTTGCTCTTTCTCTCTATCTCTATCTTTCATCTCACCTCATTCTCTCTTGACATGCATAATCATGCTATCAGGAAAGATATATTTTTTTTATCTACCTGGTAAGAAAAATAATTCATGGAGATTTTTTCCTATGGCAAATTGAACATAGAATAGATTGAAGAGCAAGAGAAGAATGATAACCCATCTATAACATTTTCATAGTCACAGAGAGTGAAACATATTCCTGTATAGCAAATGGAATTAGATTTATCTAATTATTAAAAAATGTGAGTGAGATGTAGAGTTTGGTACTAATTTTGTTGCTTGTTTTACATTTGAGTGTATGTGTATACATATGCCACCATTGTTTTGCCAAGGAAGCACATGACTTATGAAATAAAACCAGACATTCCACATCTAACTAATAATACAGAATCTGCCTGAATTAAGCAAGTCAAACACCATTAGGAAAAGTGTCTTTTAATATCCATCATTGCATCTCACAGGCACATCATTCTTAGAACAATTAATAAAATTGCTAAAACTTAAGTAAATACATTTTGTCTGTGAATAAAAAAATACATTTAAAGTACATGTTTATTTTACAAGGTAAAATACCTAAAGTAGTAATTATTTTATGTATAGTACACTTAAAGAATGTATTCATTTAAACACTAACCAAATTTAAGTTTTATTCTTGTAATATATTCCACTAGTTTTTCACCGTTTATTAAAATCTGGCTCATAAGATAACTCTTGTATCTGGTATTATATTTTTTTTGTTAAGTGGCATTTCTTCAAGAAAGGAGTACTATCATCCCTGATGAGAAAAGTTTATAATTACTATAAATGTATATTTACACATGGAATTGTATGATTTATAAAAGTTTGGTTGAGAATACCTGAAAATATGATTCATTTTGGCTTGTTCAGATCTTTATATTTATTCTATCCATATCCCCCTGCTTTCCCTTGTATTTACTTCTTTCTTACTACAGTGCCTCTCTGAACAGCCTATATTTGGGAATAAATATGTATATTCTTATACAAATATGCATGCAATAATAATGAGTGAAACCAGAGTCAATGAATATGAAGGAGCATGAAGAAAATTATATGGGAAGGGTTGGAGGGAAGTAAGTGAAGAGAGAAATGTTAACACTGAATTAAAATTTTTAATTTTCTAATATCACTGTGGTTAATGGAAAGGACACCTTAAAATTTTAATTTTTTGATTAATTTTCTAGGTGCTAGTTGAATGTCCAATGAGTATATTGATTGTGTGCAATATTATGTTGTTATATCTGTGTATAGTACATATGTAAAATTTTACAACACTGAAAACATTGTTCTATTAAGTAGAATCTTACCCATGTGACATTTATCTAGACATAAATGAAATTTCATGATTGTGAAAATATTTTTACTGTGTATAGGCAGCCTGAAATCAATTATATAACATTTTTTATGGTAAGCTCCTTCAGCAGTAAACACATAAAAATTAGTAGACTAATTATCAATGCTTGCTAGTACTTGAAGAAATCAGATCTTTATATTCATGTTTTCTGGCACTAAACACAAATTTACGAAGCATTTTCCTATACTTGTCTGCATTTAATATCTTAAGTTATAAAAGGCTTTCTTTAAATTGTACAATTATCTGTAAAAAAAGGATATAACAATGTTATTACACAGTTAATATAACATATTAGAAAAAGATAGTACCAGAAGTAAATAAACATCATCACAGAATACAACAGCATAGTCATAGAAGGAAATATGGAGTATAACCTAAGACTTGAGAGAGATCTTGTTTTCTTCAAAGTATTTCATGTTTGGAACTATTTAGCAAACATCCTTACTCTTTTATACTTTTCTTCTGATTTCAAACTTTTTATATTGTACATTATAAATGCCCATGGATTGAATATTGATCTTTTTCATAAGCCATATGTAACTTTCTACAAGGAAAGACTGTTTATACTTTCTTACATCATGGTATTCAAGTACTATTCTAAAGGTAATAAAGTAGACATTCTTAAACTTGCAATATAATCATTTATCATGGACACAGTGTAAAGTAGTGCAAAAAATTGATGGTAAAATAATAGCATGGAAGCATGTCATGGCAATACCCTACAGCTGTCTAACAGAAATTAACATGCGTTCAACAAAGAGACAATGCTGGGTACTGAAACCTAGATAACTATTCAGTGCTAGTAAGAGTATGGTCAATGGATGGAAATTTTCAACTACTAGTTTACTAAACAAGAGAATTCTCTAATAACAGTCTGTAACAATTTGTATTTCTGTAAATATGGGTAGTCTTTACCAAGAATCTAGAAAAGAAAATTATTTGCAACAGACAGAATAACAACAGGAAATCAGAGATAATAAAAATGTAAAGTTGCAAAATCCAACTGATAAATCTACAAAACACCCCTCACCAAATGATTATGGTAGATTGCAGAAGAAGGGGTAGTTAGATAGTAAGAACCAGAGAATCACAGAGATTGCTATAAGATTATGGCTCCTAGTAATTTAAAAGGTACCTATAAACAGACAAACATGACTACACAAATGTGAACTGAACAACTACAATATCAATGAACATACCACACTGGACTCAGAAATACTCAGAGTCCTGAATTCTACTGAGAAAACTTTAAGCAAATGAGGATACTTGGAGATAGAATAGGTAGCCCTGGACAAAAAAAAAAGTACACCAACTGATAGTTTTAGCCCTAAAAACATGTATCCATACTTAGAACATTATATGGATTTAACATTTATGTATTTAGAAATAGATCTGTATATACATAAGCATGTAATAACAGTTTTTAAAATTCCATAAATTTGAAAAATAAAGGAAAATATTTTGGAAAGCATTGGTGGGAAGAAAGAGAAGGGAGAAATATTGTAATTAATTCACAATCTCTAAAAAACAATTATAATTTTCTAGCTTCATATATACTTTGACTATTCATCAGAATATATTGAAAGTAAGTAAAATTTGTATTCATTGTTCTATTCATATTGGGAAAATATATTTAAATGGGAAGGTCAAGAATTCAAATTATTATCACTTATTACATTTGCTTATTTATTCATGGAGGCACACACCATGGCATGAACATAGAAGCCATAGTATAACTTTGGAAGTAATTTCTTTTTTTATTTAATGTTGGTTCCACACTGATATAAGCTCTAATATTTGCATAAACCCTTTAACTTATTGAGACATCACCAAAGCTCCTAAGTGATATTTCTATGTATGACCCAGTGACAAGTATATAGTGAGTGAAAATAACACAGAACATACAAATACTTACCTTGATTTAATAGATATTTGTTATTATTTAAAGTATGATCAAAATACGATGTCATAATATGTTATATATATTATATATATAATATATTATATATACACACACACTCATATATATTCTGAATTAGGACATTAATATGTTTAACTGTCATTTTCATAGTTCTATTTGAACTTTGAGGAACTACAGAGAAAAAATTTATGTCATATTTACTGTCATCTACAAGATATCATCTCTGTTCTGCTGATGTTAATGAAGTTCTCTAAAAAGAATAAAAATATCAAAACTAATTTTAATGAGAAAAAATTTTGACCTAATGAGACAATGCATTTCATTTATAATGAAAATGTTACTTTGACTAAACTTAATTAGGAAGATTTCAGAACTGTTTAGAACTGAATCAAATGTCAAAAGTCCATGACTACCCAATGAGCCTTGAAAATTTTTAGGTAATATTTATTTAAATGTTGAAGCTTGTGCTGACTTAAATTAAACCAACAAACCAATGAAAACAGTTCTAATAGTTACTTTGTACTGAAGGAAATTACTATGTGGAAACTCCTATTTGCAATATGAAATGAAGTACTGTGTATACAAATAGATACAACTGAAAAAAAAAAAAACAAGAAGCAAATTGTTTCTTTATATGTGGAAATTAACTTTAAGTATTTACTCATAATTAGGATATCTAAACTTTAGCTGAAGGTAAAATATGTTTACTAAAAGCATCTACATATTACAGAAAACTTCATTGAATTGAGAATTTAATCAAATGAATAACCAGCATTGCTAATTTTTAGATATAATATTGTATTATTATCTTTGTTGACTTTTTGTTACAGTAGTAAAATATTGTTTCCAAAAACATCATGGGGAATACTGGTTTATTGTATTTTACAGGTCAGATTTCAAAATTCAGGGAAACTTGGCAACAAGTACCTACAATCAAGAAGCAAATCAGAGAATTTGCTCTTTCTGAATATATTCCAGGCTACATTCAGCCATCATTTTGTACCTCACTAGACCACCTGTTGATCTGTAGTGAAGTATCTACTCTAACAAGGACATATCTCCTAACCCTTCCCAATAAGTTCCACCAAATAGGAGTCAAGCAGTCTAATATATATGAGCTTTGGATGATGATAGTAATTTTAAGCACCACAAGAGGAAACAAATAAATTGCAAATATATGTTTAATATTGGTTTCAGTAAATGGTGTGCTACAGATTTTTCAAAAAGTATTCAAATGACAGTTTTAAATTTGAGCTTGTGGAATCTTTCAGAGATAGAATTTCTGATGTGTGATGGTCTTGCTATATGCTGTGTATATATGTTGCAACTATTGGTTAATAAAAAAGCTGTTTTGGCCTATGACCTAATTAATATTAGGCTCCTGACTAATAATTTGGGTATTGGCAGGTGTGAAAGATTTGTCAGTATACAAGTCTCTGTAGAGGAAATAGATGTCTGAGGTAGGAGAATGCTGCATGATTTCTATTATGACTGAAAGTGATAATATATTATATATTTTTAAAAAACACACTCCTTGACTTGGCTTTGTTGCTTACTCAGCTGAGAGCCACTAGGGACTATTTTACATTGCTGAGATACATCCCCTTATATCTTGAGTTAATCTATATTTTTTTAAGTTTATTTTCATCAAGTATTTAGACAGTTACTTAAAACAGTAATGAACAGAAAATACAGCCAGTTTCAATTGTTTTGTCCATTGTGTTCATAGAAACACATCATTCTTATTTGAGGCTCATACAAACCTCAAATATTTAGTTAATAGTACAGTATACTGTTGAGGTCATGATTCTCTCTTAAATATAAAACATATAAAAAGTAAAATTTAAATAGTCCATGTTTGAAATTCAGTAGTTTTCCATTATTATATTATTATAGATGATGTATACGGTGCTATAGATGGACAGGAATGATTTATTATGTAATATTTCCTAACCTTCAAGAAACAAAAGGAAAATGAAATTAGGAAATATCAGTTACATATAACTTCTGCAAAGAATTAACCAAACTTTCTAGGAAATATATTTTAAAGTTGTTAAGGTCACTAATGGAATTAAGAAGAACCATTCTAAAAAAAAAATGAGGAAAATCACAAACTTTAATTAAAGTGCAATTAAAATAAAGGTTGTTGCACTTTAATTAAGGGAAAGTTATTATATTTCTATATTACATAAATAATGAATGAAAATTTGTAAATTATTTGTAAAATATCTCAAATTATGCATTCTGATTATGTTTTACATTCTAAGGTGAGGAAATCGGGATTTACTCAATAAGCACATTAAGTAGAGGGATGAAACACTTGTGTTCATCCAAACTACTCTCCAGTTCAGGACCAAACTTACTTTATCAATGTGGTGTCATTGCCTAGCAAAAACAAAAACTTCAAAGTTCAGTCCTTTATATCCCTATAGGAGTGCACTTTTCAGCTTTGCTTAATTGTACCGTTACTTCTACAAGAAGCCTTTCCACCTAAAGGGATCAATAGAACACTGTCAGATCTTCTGGAAGGAGTGTGCACTGGAGAAAATTAAAGGTTGTTGATACTGTTGTTGTTGCCGGTTTGATCCACTTTCTCTAATCCAAATTCTGATGTTAGGAAACATGTTTATTTCATTAATGCAATGAAGAAAGGGAAAGCAATACAAGATGCTGCTTATTACAAACTATGAGATTACCGTAGGATGTAGGTAGCAAACATTTCAACACCATCCTTGAGGAAATGCCAAGGGACAATATAATGCTTTCAGGCAACTATTTGTAATATGCACACAAATTGAGCAGTGATATTCTTCACAGGGGGAAAAATGAAGTCCATTTGTCATTACAAAGTACTTTTATGGAAAAATTACAGAATTTATTATAGAACTAAGGGTCAATTTGTTCTGCTGGGGTCCTAATTTGTTTATTTACTTTTAAAGCCATAGCTTTATCCTTTGTTTAGAAAAATTTTGATATATTATAATTAGATAGATTCATGAGATATCTAGAGTTTGAAATTAATATTTTAGAGTTGTTTAATTTTCCTATCTCTTTTATACACACACACACAAAAAAATAAATGCTGTTAAAAATTAAATGGGCATATAAATATTTGATAGATATTTTATATTGACTGTCTCTTTTAAGACTGTTTCTTGTGATTGATATACTGATTTGCTGCATTAGCAATATATTTTCTGTAGGAAATTGTAACTTCTTGTAACTAGTATAGATTTCTTCCTATATCTATATTAAACTGATATAATCTCATTTCTCAGCTAAAAATATTAAACACTTGAAGAAATATGGTATTTTGAAGATGGAATTTTCATTCAAGTTTATTCATTGGCTCTTTTGATGGGCAACCTAATTTTTGAGTACACATTTCAAGAAATAAAATAATTCATTAGTGAATAGCTCTTAATTTTTCACAATCCAAGATTAAATTCATTGGAGGGATGTTCCCCAGAATAAATTAGGTAAACAACTTTTATTTTAAACATTTTTTATTTTAGCTTGAAATAGTAAAAATATTTGTATTTAATTAAAAAAAGAAGTTTGCCATGCTGAACTTCTCCAAGACTACCCCACCTATACTGCACAAAAGTAATAAAATAAATCAACATTCTTTAAAGCAGTTTTGCCATAATGATTACAATAAAAGTTTAACAGATACCTTAAACAAATAGGGCAAAGATCTCATTCACAGATTTCCATATGTCCACATTAAAGCTAACCAGCTTTAACCTTCACAATCCTACTTCTGTGGAATCCAGAAAAGTGAGGAAAATATTAAATCGTCAGAGCTATGATAAACGTGTAATTTATTTGATACGATAGATTCTATGCTACAGTTCTACACTAAAGTAATATAAAGTTGAATAGAAACTTCCAGGGGAAGCCTTCTTCTCTGTCAAAGCAAGGCCAGCTCCTAGAACACTGGAGGTTACACAGAGACCCAGAGCTCCAGAGGACCCCTGGCTAAACCAAAGTCTATTCCAGATATCAAACTTCAGTCCCCAACTTGGGTAGAAATTTACTTAGCAACCAGAAACCACATGAGCCATCAGAAATCTGGCCCCCAATTTGAGTATAAATCCTCTATTCAACCACACAACACTCTGACAAGAAGACCAGAAACAGAAACAGGAAGAAAACACTCATCTAACAAAGATAATCTCAGAAGTTGGCACCTTGACATATAGCCATTCAAAACCTAGAGGCTTAAAAGTCAGTGTAAGAGTAAAATCAGCAACAGCCAGAGTAATGTCACACTAGAGCCTAGCTAGTCACCACAGCAAGCTCGGAGTATTCTAAGAAATCAACTTTAAACTATCTTTTTAAATATGGTAGATATCCTCAGAAAAAAACCAAACAATTTCCTTAAAGAAATAAAGGAAAACACAAACAAAAGATTGAAAAATATAAATAAACCCCTCATGAACATTGATTCAAAAATAATCAATAAATTACTCATATACTGAATCCAGCAACTCATCAAAAATATCATCCAGTATAACCAAATAAGCTTCACCCAGAGATGCTGGGATGATACAATATATACAAATTTCTTAATGTAATACACCATATAAATAAAGAGAAAGAAAAAATTATCATCATCTCATTAGATGCTGGAAAAGTCTTTGATAAAATCCAACACCCCTACATGACAAAAGATCTGGAGAGATTTGGGATACAAGATATATATCTAAACATAATAAAGGAAACATAGAGCAAGCCTATAGCCAATCTCAAATTAAATGAGGAGAAAGTCAAAGAAATTTTACTAAAAATCAGCAGCAACAAGATAAACCTGTTCACTTTCTACCTACCTATCTAATCTAATATTTGAAGTTCTGGCTGAAGCAATAAGACAAGAAGAGGAGATCAAGGTGATACAAATTTGGTAGGAAGAGATCAAAGTATCCTTTTAAGTCAGTTACTCAAAACTGTCCTTTTGCATTTTCTCTCTCTGGTGTGTTTGTCTGTAATTGTGTGTGTGTGTGTGTGTGTGTGTGTGTGTGTGTGTGTGTGTGTGTGTGTGTGTGTGTGTGTGTGTGTGTGTGTGTGTGTATGTGTGTGTGTGTGTGTGTGTGTGTGTGTGTGTGTGTGTGTGTGTGTGTGTTTGTGCAGTGGGAGATTGTAGCTGGTGTTTTACTTACAAGGCACCAGTCCAAGATAAATATTTATTGCAATATAAATCAACACTCACGATATTAGTAACAGCTTATAGTGGCACCTGAACAAGGACTGGAGTATCCGAATGATGGACGAGTGATGGACAGACAATGGATTCCGATTCTATCTCTCCAGCAGCCAGCAGCCAGGAACCAGGAAGAGAGCCTCCTCCTGTCCCAGCAGCCACTTATCAATGGGGTTGGCCACACCACCTCCAGGTTGGCCACACCCCCTCTAGGGTCCCGGGCTCCAGGGTAAGCTTCTTCTGATCTTATTGGCTGATACCTTAATCCTGCCACAGGAGATGTTGTGTTTGAGAATTTGGGTGTGTTTGTGAAGTTCAGTGCACTAACTAGCTTGATGGTCCCTGTCCTTAATAACTCACTGGTGAAGACAACTCTTGCTTTCTGAATTGCATAGAGCAGCATAGCTGTATGCTGACCTTGGGGGGATTCTCCTTCTCTATCTCCTGTCACACTGAGTGCTTGGATTATAGTCACAGGCTCCTGTGTGTCTTTTTATGGGTTCTAGGAATCTGAACTTTGGTTGCTCTGCTTTTTTGACAAAGGCTTTACCAAGTGAGCCATTTCTATAGACCTCATCATTATATATCTGCCACAAGTTTCATCTTAAATGGAATCATCATTTTTGTTATTACTTATATCAACAGTTACTAAATGTAATCTATGTAGCTTGCATAGTAGGAATTAAACTATCCTTATAACTTCCTTTTTGTTTTTCATGTTATGTTCCTCTCATGTTTACTCATATTTTGTAAAATTGTATCTATATAATAGGATTATATAAATCTCGGCATTTACTGAATAATAACATATCTATAATATACATTCAAGAGTGACAAGTAGGTGCTATGAATACAGCATTGTATTTTCTTTCTATCTGCTCATTAGTCAACCAGAAATATGAGATTGTACTAACAATGTTATGTAAAGTTCACTGTAGCATGTTCTGTTTTTATTTTATCTTAATATTTAATAAAAGTGTTAAAATTTTTTTGAAAAAAACAAATTTATTTTTTATAAGTAAGAAATGTATTATGTCTTCTATCTGTGTAAAATGTGTGCATGAAAATCCACATCCCATATAGAATATGAAATTTATTTTTAAATAATTACATATGCTAATGTTTATTTTTAAATAAGTCATAAAATTATATTAGCACTTATTATTTAATTGTACAAATTATTAAAACAGAAATTGTACTAAATGCAATAACTCTAAAATTTTGTTGATTCCCTAGCATTTAAAATTATAACAGTTTTTCATGTGAGATTTCATTACACATCTAGAATATAAAGTGAATAAACAAAGAAATTGAACAATCAGTAAATCAATTCTGAATAAATTTGACACATTGATATACTGATGATTTATGCATCTTTAAATATTTGTAAAAGACTTGGCTTAGAGGATAGTAGAGAAAGGAATTTTTAGAAACTCATCAATCCAAACATTATGTTTACTCTGTCTGAACATTCACCACTAGGTGCACAGGACATGGACTTGATATGAACTGTGATTAATGTTTGTAGGTAATAACATCTCACTTATCACTTTCAGCACCATGTTAAATTTCTTAAAGAGTTCATGTGGGAAACATTACAAGACTTTTGCTATATTTGACTCATTTTAAGTGTTTTATTTTCCGGTAGTACATCATAGGTAAAGTAATCTACAGTAGCAAAGAGGGGTTATTACAGTCTACTGGGTAGTGGGCATTTTATAAAGCAAGGTAAATATCATTAATACTACATCTTCCACCCACAGGAAGACTTATATAAATTATCACTTGATTTAGTTTAATTTTTGAATTGTCATAAATTATACATAATACCTGGGGGAACTTACAGTTTCAAAGTTGAAAAACATTGTTTTTCATTAATAATTTTAATGATGAAACTAATCTAGGTTATTCTACCAAAATTTAGGCACTTCACTAATCTCAATATACTCCTTACCACCTTCATATGAGTGAGATTCTGAAGATATGATAAAAAACGCTAAATAAAAATACAAACAGGTATTTTGGATACAAGTTCCAAATTTATATAAAAATTTTATTGAAGCTGACATATTTCCATATTATTGACAGAAGATCTTAAATATTTGAATGGCATATTATCTATTGTTGAAAAGTATTAAACCACCTATATTTGCAGTAATAAAATAGAAAAGAGACTTCTTAGACTGTAAATTATTCTGAGTTTATTTTTTTCTATGGTTCTTTTATATTATGCTAAATGAACACCACCAGATTAATGCAAAAATGAAAGTGTAGTCGTATAATGTAGAGTTAATAAAATTATCATTGTCACCACTTAAGGTTTTTAAAACCCTGTCTTTAAAAAATATGCTGGAGAGATGGCTCTGTTCTCTGATACTCTAAAATAATTTTTTATATGTATAATATGTCAACAAAACCAGAATAAAATAAGGATATAGCCTTCCAATATATATTTCAGGGTGTGCATTGGTGTTGGAAATTGTTTACTTCTTAATACTTTCACTTGTTTTTGACAAAGACCAGCCAAGAAAATAAGACCTGAACCACACTTTAAAAGATTGAAATCTAATGCTCAAAGGGAAAAGAAAATACTTGTCATGGTTCTATCAAAAAGAAAAACTGGAAAGAAAAGAAGCTGAGGGACAAGTGGGGAAGAAAGGAAGATGGACCACACAAGGGTAGGTGTGATCTAAATACATTGTTTCCATATATCATATTACTAAAGAATAAGTAGGTTTTACTAAAAAGCTCACTATTGTAACATCACCACATATTTTTATACTTCATCCATTTAAATAACTAAACAAATGTATATGTTATATTGTCATTTTTAAAAACAAATTCATTGTAATTTTAATGATCCTTAGATGTTTTGACCACATTTCCTCTTTTTCTCCAACTATTTAAAAATTTACTGCCTCCTACCCTCACAAGTTTGTAGCTTTTAAGTTTAACCCTAAAAGACCATTTGTACTGTCCAAAATTTCAAGAATGTGTGATCTCCTGTTGGGGGGGGTATGGTTAACTTCTATCCCAGCAGTTATCAATTACCATTTACTCCATGCCTAAAGATAGTATTTTTGTGTCCAAACTCTTCTCTCAGTGACAGGATTTGGTGAGTATTAGTGTTACACAGGGTTTGTGCCTGTTTTTACTATCACTCTGAGTTCATATCATCAACTTCCCTTCCAAATCCAGATATTTCTTTGTAGGTACACATCACATCTGGATCTTAAACACCTCTCTGTAATGTTTTCTGTGCCTTTGGGGGATATCGTGATACATATAGGCCCTTTAGGGCTTAGCATTGCCATCTCACATTCTCTGCATTTTGGAAAATTAGAGATCTTTGTATTACTCAACAATTAACTGCAAACAGAAACTTTTTGATAAGAGTTATAAAATAAATTAATCTATGACTACCACAGTTCATATTTAGGGATAGGTTAATATTAATTTCATTTAGCAGCATATTCAAAGTAGGTTTTTTTCTCAGGTTGATGCCTTGTTTTGTGATAAGTTCCTGTGATAAGCAAGTGGTCCATCTGGTAAAATAGGACTTAGATCCAAAGAGAGAATGATTGGATATTTTTATGATATTTATACACTGTTGCCCCAGTAGGAAGTCTTGCCAATTCAGACATTATTGTAGTTGTATGGATATAACCTCTAGTCATCTTTTTTTCTATTGGCTTGCAGAGTTTCTTCAAGCACCATGAACAACAGCCAGCAAAGATGATGCTTTCTGATATATACAAGAATGAGATTAAAATGACAGTTTTGAATAATAAAAGTTATTAGAAATAGCATAAAATACTTTTCAGTTTTCATTGGGATGGGAAATTTTATTAGTATGTAATTAAAATATACAATTATTTATATAAGTTGTATGCATATATATATATATATATATATAACTTTTATCATGCCTTAATATGCAAAACATACTTGTTCCCTGTTAAATCAAAAAAAAAGAAAAACTGCTTTACTAGTGTTGTTTCAACATTTCTCATATTTTCTGTGAGAGAAAGACATGTTCTTTCTGCCTCTGGACTAGTAGAAAGAAAAACATTTTTATTGATCCAATAGAGAAAAAGTATCTCTTTCTTTTGTAGACATCACTACACACTGTAGTATTTCCTTTGAAACATTACTACAGGTCTTCCTTGGGGCATTAGTCAATCAGTGTATACCTAAATTACTTATACTAATAATTCAACAGTGATGCATGCTATTAAAAAGGTTGTTTGGTTTAGCATTGTGATTTTTTTCTTACTTTCATCTTGTTCTTAGCAGAAGGTATGATTATCTCCAGTATAGTCCCACTTTGGTGCACCTATGTGTAATCTTAAGGATAACAATCATGTGATTTAAAAGCATCTCTTTTCTAGCAAAAAAATAAAAAGACCTGACAGTCATAACCCATGATCTTGCACGACTAATAATTTTTCTTACAGAGTCTTGATATAGTCATTAAAAAAATAATACTTGGAGTCATTAACTTTATATAATTTTTATTCGTTGTTTATTGAAACAAAGACTGAAGGTCACTGCTACTTCTATAAGAGAAATGTTGATCAGGAATTTCTAAATAAATTTAATTATTTAATATAAGGCAAGAAAGGCCCAGAAGCATTTCTACTTAACACATGAATATATTGATGGGTCTACATTGTAGTAGGAAAGCTATAATTATCTATAGAAATAAATCACAGAAAGAAATTATATAATTGGAAAAAAAGAAAGAAATTATGTGATATATAATAACTTTTGATATCTTAAGTGTCTATAAGAAAAATTTCAAATACATTTGATTATTAATGTATCTATTTTAAGGAGAAAACATGACAGATAACAGACCATTAACAATTATTTTAAGGTGAGAAACAATGATTAGTAAGCTTATAAAACTTTAGGTTAAGAATAATGAAATAATTTTTATTAGTAAACAGTATTTGTTAATCAAATAAAATGTTATTAAGGTGCTGTGACATTCATATCTGTATTAAGTAATTTGATGTATTTTGGTCATGTTTGAGCATGAGATTTAGGTGACATTTGTGGTCCAACCTTAACAACATTCTATCTTGAAACACAGTAAATTTTATTACTGAAAGACTGTTGTATATGAAAAGAAAAATATGTAGATAAATGAATAGTAGGCCAGATTTTGCAAAATCTTCTAGTTAAAGACACAGCTATATGAAGATAGACTGGATTCTTTGAAAGTTCCGTAATTAATCTTCTCATGAAAGTCAAATTGTTCTTTGATATTTTTCCAAAAGGGGAATCAAGAGACTGATTAATTGCTATGAGCCCTTTAATTTAAACACCTTAACTCCCATCATAAGTTCATGATCACTGACACTGTCTATACTAAACTAGCATGGGACTGTTCTTCTGCAATATAAAAAAGGAGATATGAGAGTGAGACTCACAGTATCAGCAAAGGGAAGAAAAAGACACATTCCTTTGAGTACCCCAAATGTAGGAACTTTATTATTTCATAGTTCAACCATTTTTATGAATAGGATCAATTTGCTAACTTTAAATTCAATATTTTTTTTCACTAGTGATGCTACAGGAATTTAAAAACTACAGAACCTACAGTCATTAAGCTTGAAACTATAATAGCTGTGAAGCTGTTGATGACTATATAAACCAAGTAATGAATTTTGTTAATTGTTAATTTTGGCAAATAAACTCGTTTTCTGCTACAGTTTATGGGCAATGAAATATTGGATTGAATGTAGTATGGTATGGGCATCCTGCTTTTTTCAAATGTTATTCTAAAGACTAGAATATTACTTCATTGCAATTTTCAAATTATACTAATCACAGTAGATGTGATTAGTAGCTATAGCTACTTTTATCTTGTGTATGCTGAATATACAATTAATAAGTAAAAAGTTTGTGAATAAAGACTATGTAGATTCTGATTCAGATTCAAATTCAGATCTTGTTCAAATTATATAACTTATTATCTTAAATATTTCTTTTTGAAATATTTATAGATATTTCTGTTATGCCAGACCAAAAGACTTAATTAAGTAATGAATATCAAAACTAGCACACACTTAGTGTTCAACAATGACAGTGATAAAATAATAGCAGAGCAGTAGTAATGTCAAATCAAGTAAACAGTAAGAACATAATTATACTGTGTTTCTTTACTCATTAATTTCCAAAAACATAATCTCTTCTATGATATTTTCCTGTTCCTTCACTTGACCTATTTCCACATCTTTTCTTTACTCCAGCAAATATCAATATTTTACAATAAAAATAACCCAGCCTGTTAATATTCGTAAGTGAATACATACACTTGCACAGTTGTATGTATATAAAGATACTTTCTTGATTCTGGAAAAATTAAGCTAACACCAGCCTCATCACTAAATGAATATCATTTAGATAATAAACTTTATTTTATATTTTAGAAATATTGTGTGTGTATGTGTGTGCATGTGTGTATGTATGAGTGTATGTGTGTTCACACATTTGTTTTCCAAGTTATGAATGTAGAGGTCAGAGGACAGTTCATAGGAGCTGCTTCCCTCCTTCCTCAATAAGGTTCATGGAGGTGGAATTTGTGTACTTTTGCTTGAGGGCAAGTGCCTTATTGCCTTTATTCATTGAAACATCTTACTGCTCCAGTGGTAACTAAACTTTATCATTAAATTTATTAGATTAAGAATGGTCTGCAGAATTATCAGTTCACTTTTAAATAATGTTTTAAAGTCATTTTCAAAGAGAATTTACTAATTTAAAATACTCCTTTCCCAACATTGACAACAATACCAATATGGGCTATGGCCTAGGTGGAATGAACAGTGTATCAGGAGATAGCACACATGCATAGAAATGTTTCTTTCTGCTTTCTCTTGCAGAAGAGGCAAGCAGCTCTACTTCACTATTCTACCCCCATCTGACTAAGGGAAAAGTGATCTGCAGATAGCCTTAGACAAAACAGATTTTCTCTATAATCTGTTTTGAACATGACCAATTTGACCAGAATGTGAGAAAGAATTTGTGACACTTCATTACACCATATAATGTTGAATTATTTATAACTATATATATATGATTATTTTATATAATATAAATCTTAGTGGCATAAATGGAGGAAACATTAGATTATTTTAAATAACTATTGTTTATTAAATTTCAAATGACCTAAAAATGAAACAATTTGTTCAAATAAGGGTACCATAAAATAATTTTTATTTTTAAGACCATTTCAAAAGACCTTAAAATTCTTCAAACTTCATTGCATTTCATGTAATACATCCTCACATGACAAGTATAATTTTGTTCTATTGTTTAAAGAAAATTATATTTTCAAATGTCAACTTCTAATCTTGAATGTTAAATCGTGGTAATAAACTAATTTTTTTTATATATTTAATTTCAAATATTACATAATCTAGTGGATTAACTGTTGTTTCATAATACAGAATATAAATATTAAATAAAATGGTAACTATGGCATAGAAGTGGTACATAACCTAAGTGTAAATAGTGGATATATATTGACGAAAAAGTATTTGACAATTTTAAAAAATTAAATTTAAAACTACTGTTTACATTCTATATAAGTTATCTGTACACAGGTGATTATAAAGGTCCAAAGAAGGAGTTATATTCCCTGACCTACAGTTTTAAGTTTGGAATAATATGCTATAAATTTAAAAAAATGTTGTGTATTGTGCTTTATCTGGTTGGTCGTAGATTCTTCACTCTCCTGCTTCTTTCTTCCTAGGTTAATATTAGAGATTTACACTAGCAAATCTTTGGAAATACTACAATATAAAGAATTAAAGAATATTTATATGTAACATTAAGTAATGAAGGGCTTATCAATTTTAATATTTTACACTTATTTTTAAGACATTATTTTTATGTGCATTTTTAAGGAGTTAATCTATATAACAGGATTTTTAATGTTGGTCTTGTTAATTTTAACTGAGATTATTTTTCAATTAATAATAGCATATCTATACTATTTAACACAAAAAATTATTTTCACACATAATCTATGTTTATAACAGAGTGTATTGTTTGACAGCTTTCTACCAACTCGTCATACCTGACACAATTACTAGAAGGACCCTGATGACAATGTTTCCCAAACTTTAATGTGGATATAAACGAATTGTTAAAATTTATATGTCATTTTCTGTCTAAAGGTAAATGAGATATCGGTTATAATTTGACTTCAAAAACAGACATATGAGCATCACAGAAGATTTATAAAAACATGTGATTTCTAAGGACCCATGGATTCTTTGCAAAGAGAAATCAATTTCAGATCAATCAGATATTATAGCTTTCTCATCATATTAAAGATTTATATTACTACTCTAAGAGTCAGTAACAGCAATGCCACCATTCACTCAATTTCAGCAGTCAGATTTACATGCAATGATATAGTATTTTTAAGCTATACAATCTAGAGCAATGATTGTGTCTCAAAGTTAAAATACAGTCACAAGAAAGTTAAGGTTGCATAGCAGGATTGTTATATACACTCACAAATAATTAAGGCTATGATTTTTTCTATAATTTCATATGTAGGCTTATTGTTAGTATTTCTCTGATCATTAATATTTTAATAATTCAGACAGAAAATAAAATTTCCTAAATTGTGACTTGCATGCATGCGTATTAGGAATATACTGGAATGGATAAAAATGCTTCCTGGGATATTGTTTTGGTTTTTAATTGTAACACAAAACTCCAAGTAAACAACAATTCTGCTTCATATTGCAATTTCTTTGTAACTGGTTTTACTCCTATGACCATGTAAGGCTTGAATATTAATGATATTAATGGCTATTATGATTATGGACCGTATCTTTATGAATCACCACAGAAAATAGAAGGTAAATATAACAATTGCGATATAGAAACAAAGAAAATCCAGTGTAAATATATAGATATTATCTTTGTGAACTAACACCAATTACTTTGCTCGGGTTCAAGGAAACTCTGAAGCTGACCAAAAAGTCAATAATAAGTGTCAGTTCTGCTACTTTTGGGGGACTAGGCTTAGTTTTATTGTTATAAAAAATGACGAATCAATTTATTACTATCTTGAAGTGATATCTTAAGGGAATCACAAACATAAATTTTTATACACAAAAACACTATCAGTAATCTATACTTTAAATGTTCAGGATGTATATAACCACTCATTAATAGATTTTTATATCAAAAGATTGAGGGCATAAATGAATAGAAGAAAGTAACTATCAGCTTTCATAATCAAACTATCATAGCAAGAAAAGTTTGTCAGCTAATGATAATTAGGCTGCTTTGTACTTATTCCTTGATCTTAAGAAGTTTCTCATTCAACTATATATCTTCCTAAAATCTCAGAATATCTTCCTGTGTTTTTAGCCAAAACCTATTTGATAAAATAGTGCAACTTAGTCTTCTTAGTGTATCTTTATTTTCAAAGCTTAAAAAAAGAGAAAAAAGTATGATGCACTCCAAACTTGTGAGCACATCTTTCAACATTGAGATTAAAAAATTTTAAGCTAGGTGGACTACTGTGACACATTTTGAATTATTAATCACTAACCTAAACCACAATCTATATAGTGCCTCAAAAGAAACTCATGTGTTCTTTCTGTATTGCTGTATTGCTTTTAAAAAAAAATTGTCAAACTCTATTTAAGCTAAGATTATTATTATCAATTAGATAGTACAGCATAGGAAAGCATCATTTTAATATAGCCCAACCTTGAGTTTGGTATTAGTGGATCAGACATGCCTGGAGTGGATGTGCTGTGCTGAGCTGACTTACCTTGGAACTTCTTGCCCTTTTGTGGGAGGGATGGGTGGCTGGAAAGGGGCAAGAAGGAAGCCTGTCTGGGAGGGATTGCGAGGAGGGAAGGGAGGAGAAGCAGAGGAATACATAGATAATGACATGTCCTAATAAATAATTTAATTAATTATAAAAGAAACCCTGTCTTGAAAAAAACAAAAATAAGAAAGAAAGAAAGAAAGACAAAAGGAAAGAAAGAAAAATTTAAAATTTAAAATATCATTAGAGGGGGCTGGAGAAATGGTTCAGTGGGTAATACCACTGACTGCTCTTCCAGAGGACCCAGGTTCAGTTCCCAGAACTCACATGGCAGCTCACAATTGTCTGTAACTCCAAGATCTGATACCCTCACACAAACATATATGCAGACAAAATGCCAAGGCACATGAAATAAAAAGAAATTATTTTTAAAATTCTCAGTAGAATGGGATATTTCCATGAGATAAACATACCATATTATGGACAACAGGGATCTTCCCACACCCATTTACACCATGCCAGATACCAGAGAATGATAACAAGGACTAATATGTAAAGGCATAAAGAAATTCTGGAATATGTGTTCTTAGACCATCGCCTATTCAAAATTTACCCATCAGAGGTTTGTTTATTGGTGGGATGACACGCTGAAGTCAATTGCCATCTGCTGCTTCTCTGACATGGCCACCAGCATAACAACTAAGAAATGTACTTGTGTGTGTGTGTGTGTGTGTGTGTGTGTGTGTGTGTGTGTGTGTATCAAGTAATGTTATTCACAGACTCTCAAATTTATGTTGCACATAGAACCTTTATTTTTGCTTCCATAGAATATATTCTTCATTTTATTTTCAAAATTGTGCTTGATTCTGTAATATTTTTATATCTAGTATAACAGTTTAACAGTTTGCATGTTTGAAAGAACTCAACATCTATGACAATGTACTGGAATTAACATTGAACTTCATAATTTTATTTTATTTTATGATTATACTGAGTTGCAGAAACATTAAATTAATGTCAAAGCTCATTTAATATGACCATACAGATGTCAGAATATGTATAAAGGCATTTATAAAATTTGTAATTAACCACTAGAATGGGCAGTTTAAAATTTGTGACAATATGAATGGAGGGATCATTGTGATATAACAGATCATATTATTTTTTGTGTTATTCTTCCATTACTGAAATTGGGAAGAAGACAGTACAGCATTAAAAAAAAAAAAACAAACACTAGAAAGCATAGCTGAAACTAGAGAAAATATTTGAAAAGGTAATATATTAAAACGTAAGTATGAAAAATAGAAGTTATTATATAGCCAGCCATGTATAAATTAGATATGCAAAGTGGATGAAACATTCAGTGTCCTCGTTATTTTTTCTTTTGTCAACTTGAGAGAATTTAGAGTCATCTTGAAAGAAAAGATGCTATCATCAAACTGCCTGAAGGCATTTCTGTGTTTATGGTACTTTCTTAATTAATGTTTGATGTGTGATAGTTCAATAAAGTAAGACAATGGTCCTACTGGGTAGTAATCCTGAACTGTTAAGCAGACTGAACAAACCATGTAGGAGTGGAGGAACAGCAAGCAATGTCCCACCATAGCCTCTGCTTCTGTTCCTGCCTCCAAGTTCCTGTTTTGGGTTTCAATCCCAAATTATGATGTAGTGTGACTTTATCATTTTAACAATAAAGAAATACTACATTTCTCAAGTTGACTTTGGTCATGGTGTTTTCTCACAGCAATAAAAGAAAGTAAACACATACTGCTACATATAAATTACCAATTGGACTTTAATAAACATGAGTGACCTAATACATTTTGATTCAAACTCAAGTTCTGCTATATTCCTGAATCATTTTGAAAGTTTCCACCATGTCCAATTTTTAACATGTGCTGAAATCATCCAAATGAACTTTGACATAGAATTTTTTCAATAAATATAACAATTATGGATATATTAATTTAAAGACTGGCTAGAATATTATGAAAATTTGTGATGTCTAGGACTCAACTGAATTTTTATCAAAGAGACTTGATATACTACTTGTACATCCTCTGTAGAGGTATAGTGATCAATTTACACCTTCCCAAATAAATTTAGTTTTAGATAAAA
This sequence comes from Phyllotis vaccarum, assembly GCA_033318265.1. Lineage (NCBI taxonomy): Eukaryota > Metazoa > Chordata > Mammalia > Rodentia > Cricetidae > Phyllotis > Phyllotis vaccarum. Next base: position 63,572,029 of record JARWLC010000010.1, read on the forward strand.
TGTATACTTTATGTGAGTCACTTTTAAAATGAAGTCCTGGAAACCTTAGTGGAAATGATATAAACATAGACTTTAAAAGGCAGAAAAAAACATGCATGTTTAGACTAAAGCACAATGTCCCATTTGGAAGATCACCTTTATCATCAAAACACAAAGATAAAAATTACAGAGAAATTAAAAATAAAAAGAACTGCTACATAGTGAAAAAAATTTATAAGAGAAGACTATTACAGAGACTAATTTGATTATAAAGAGTTACAGAATTCAAAGTAAAATATAAACAATAATTATCCATGATTCACTTTCATTTATGTGATCTGTAACCAATCAGGAAAATAATTGATAGTTAACAAAAAATTAACTGCTTACACAAAATATATACTTCTCAAACACAATGAATATGATTACTGAATAAAAATGAGCTGGGTGGATGGTCCTAAAACAAGAAAAACTTGAAAAAGATGTTGACTGCAATTACCAATATTTTTCAATTAATTTATCACTTTTTAATAAAATTAGACATCTCAAATACTTAAAAGGCTAGGATTAACTCATATTTTGTACCATGTAACATACATTTCATTAAATTTGTGGGACATAGTAGCTTCTACAATTAAATTAAAACATTTTGGTTAAATTTTCTTTGCTCAAAGCCCTGGCTGTTGGCATTATGAGAAATATCACTGTGAATAAAATTAATTATCATGCATTGGTGCTATGGAGTCAGAAAGCTGATTTAGTGAGGGAAATGTGAAATTGTTTTCACATTAAACCAATTCACCTGTTAACTGTTCTCAAGTACAAAGTGCACTCAAAACTAACAGCACTGAACTATTCCTGGTAAAATAAATAAATAAACAAAAAGTTCAGTGTGAATTGATGTTCATAAACTCTCACAGAAGGACCTCTTCTTTTATCTGGATGTGGTTTTGTTTGTTTGTTTGTCTGTTTAAGTTTGGGGCTAGTCCTTAGAATCAAAGCAAACTCAAAAGACCAAGAGAGTCATTTGAACTTTGCTGTAAAAATGCATGAAATGAAAGTTGTGTTTGTAGAGGAAAGCTATGTCTTGTTTACACTGAGGGTGAAGCAATATAAAGAAATCTTCCCCAGGGAAAGACATTCCCTGTTGATTTATGTCTGCAATAGTAGAGAAAAAATAACAGATGTATCTGATTTGAGGGCAGTGTGCAATGAACACAAATTTAAGCCACATGGTCATAGGATATAGGTATAGACTGTAAATTTTGCTTTAATTTGTAACCAAGAATAGGATGCAAATACAAATATTAAGATTAGTTTAGTATACCTACTACAATGAAAGCACACACACTCACACAAAAACATAATTACTCACACATACATATATGTATACAAACACATACATTCCACACATATCAGAGTCACATAAATAAGGAATAGGAAGAATTTTAATCTCATGTAAATATGTTATTTTATCATACTAGTGATGGAAATGAAATTAGATAATTATGATCAGTATAGTTAAAAGATTCATACATGTTGGCACAAATTTATTAAGCATAATCTCTTATGGATTAAACTATGAAGTTAAAAGGATCTTCTTAGAAATATATGACATTTAAATAATAGTTAAAATGTTATCTTATTGTAGATGGTAAACATTATTATTTTGGACTGGTTAAATGGGTACACTTACTCATTAGGGGCTGGCTTTAGCTTTTTCCTTACAAAGTAATAGGAGTACAGTGTACAGCTACTGCTGCTTGCAACTGTGCATTCTGACTAAGAGCGTGCTGTATATGTATATGGTAAACTGATTGCATCTTTGGTGCTAGAGTAACTAGATTAAGTAAATAGAGCCATGGTTAAAGGGGCTCCCAAACAGATTCTGTTATAATTGTCTATTTTATGCCTATAGCTAACAGTTTAAAGTATGCTTTTCTTTTCTCAAACATAAGTTTAATTCATATCTACATAATTTTATGTTTTCAATTTGCACTGGGAAGCAAAAACAGAATTGATGATGAACTTCCAGTTGTACCCTAAGGTGCAAAAAATATTCCACCCTAGAGGAGAAAACTGACAACCAAATATCCCTTTGCATAAGATCAACTTTTAGAAGGCAGAATTCAGGGAAGTTCTATCTTGACAACTAACTACTAATGAGTGTCACATTTAATCTTATTGATCTGTGTCCCGCTGTAAACTAGTTAGCAAATTTAGAAATGAAATTTTTAGAAAAGAGTTCTCATGTTTTAAAAATTCATAAACAGGTGTAAGTAAAGCATTTGTTTTACAACAATCTTTTTAAAATGAATGTAAAAGTGATAATTAATAGATAGAAATAAAAAATTATAAATTATCTTAATTTAAAATTTTAAAAATCAAACATTTAATACATTTTAGAATCTTAATGCTTTTATAAATATTTTATTTATTTATTTAAATTTATGTGTCTTTCTCTTTTTCTCTTGCTTTCTGGCTGGGGGTATTTTAGGCAGTTGTGGGTGAGTACTACAAGTAGGTATTTGTCATCATTGGTAAGAAGAGGCTGTCATATCCTATAGAACTGAATTAGGATAGTTCAGAGCCATTTCACAAGGCCAGACTTCAAAGCTGGGAGCAAAGTGTAGGTACTCTAAAAGAACAAGAAACACTATGTGTGTTTGTTTGTTTGAATCAAGGATCTCTATATAGGTTGTAATATTAAATTTAGTGCAAAATACCCGATGATGCTACAGATTCTGTGACTACGAAAATTGCCATCAGTTCCACAGTGATAAAACTTATTCAGATCACTGGACTCACATGGACTATTCTGTTGGGACAAAAGAAAACCTTGAATTTGTGATATTATGTTAATATAAGAGAATGTCTTCAAAGGATTCAGTAATTGTTGGAATCTGTGAAATTACAATAGCAGAGTACTTTCTAACTGCTTATTACTGTTCTAATCAGGGTAGTAATTCCTATTTCACTACATTGATCTTACAGTTTTGTAAGATATAGCATTATTTTTATTATTTTATAATATGAGCTCTATATGATTCTCTGTGAATAGGCATACATGTGAACATGAACCCTCCTTTTATGACTTATTTCTAGATATAGCACTTTATGTTTCATCTTTGTGTCTTCAAGATAACAATATAATTATCTGTACAGTACTCATACAGTCAGGCAGTTCATAAATGTCTAAGTTTGATATCCAAACTAGAACTTGCAAAGTTGTCCTAAGTTCTCACTGATGGCTTAGTGTTAACTAAATGCACAAAGAAAATCACACAATGATTAACTTTGCAAAGATACAGTGTGAATAACCCATTCTGTTATTATTTATTGTAACTCTTAGACCTCAGTAACCTTTATTCTTAGATCTGTTTTTGGATTTTCAATTATTCGAGTGCTGAATATATTAAGATAAAATTAGATAACTACAGGTGCAGTTTCTTATTTAAAGCTCAGTAGGGTTTTGCCTTAGTGAAGTCATAGTAAACCCTAATAGCTCCCAATTGATGTTATTTGCTAACCTGCATGAGAGCAAAGTGAGTTTTAACAGCAGGTGATGGCCACAGTATTCCAAAGAGGACCACATGAGTTGTGGATGAGGGATTGAGCCTAGATAATTTCGCCTTTGTGATACTGCCCAATCTGTAAATGACTTCCTTAGTTCTTTCAACCTTCCTTATCCAGTTATTGGCCAGGATATTCTTTTTAAATTATCCTGTCTCAGCTTCTGGTATAATGAGAATGGTAGTCAGCACTGTTCAATTCATTGTTCCTGCAGTGCTCAGCTCCATAGGATTCCAAACATAATGGACCAACATAATGGATGACTGAATTGGAAATAAAAATAAGCTATTTGTTTGAAATTTACCTCCCATTCATTATATAGTTGCTTAGGAGGTCTCCCAAGTATCTGTAGGAGAGCCTTTTCTGGAAAAGTTATACAATCTATATTTATGTGCTGAGATTTGAAAACACATGTGATTAAAATAAAATTTCATGGCCTTGATTTTTTCCCCTCTCTCTTCTGTATTTTCTGTTTTTGAAACACAACCTTGAGGAAATTTATATGAAATTTTATAAAAATATATCAATACTAATTCTTCATAAATATAGAGTATGACATATATATACATAAACATAAATCATGAATAAAAATGGAGTTTGATTTATTTTGAGTTCTGAGTATTCTTTAGATTTACAACATGTATGTAACATTTACAAGATCATCTAACAAATAAATGATTTCTCTCTGCATACCACTGGCTTTGTCAAAATTGAGATCTCTGTTATCTAAAAATTTGGAATAAACATTATCACAGTGTAATTTCAAATTCTTAAAAACCTGCTACTTTAACCATAAATTCCATTATTTGTAGAAAGGATTTTACCCATATTACACATGTGACTCATTTAATATATGTCTCTTTACATTTAAGATTACTATTAGTATTAATATTATTACCAGATTGTCAATCAATTAGGATGTAGCCATCAAAATCCAAGATAGATAACTCTGCCTTAGATACAGAAAAGCAATAAGTTGGTGTAATATGCTTGCTCTGGATAGGTATGACAACTAAATTTATGATTCTTAAATGAAAATTAAGGATGATGTACAATAAATTATAGGAAGACATGTTTGTATTGGGAAAGGCTTAATACTATAGGGGCAGGTAGGTTACAGAATTTTGTGAAGATCATAAGACCAAGATCATTTTAAAAGAAAACTGTTTGTGTATAATATGTAAAGACATCTAAACCACTAAGTACTGTGATAAATAAAATAAATAAATAAACTTTATAAGGCCAATAAATTTTGGCAACACTTCAATGTACATTATTAATCGAGATAATCTATAAATTAACTAGCAAAAACACATATTTATTGAAAAGGGTTGGGTTAAGAAATTTCACTACTTCTATCTATTTACATCAAACTAGGAAGAATCTTCAAAGTTTACAGATTTCCCATGAAATTACTGGTTTAAAACATGTAAGACCCACGTATATCCAGCACATATACTAGTTAAACCAAAGTGACTCATCAGTTTTTATAGTAATGACAATAGCTGTTACTGAGAAACTTCTGATCGAAGCAAAAGATAGAAAAGTATTATAATTTAGCTACAAAGTGTAAATCACTCACAAGTATACTGAAAAGTTTGGGGATTTGCGGAGACAAGGGGATTTGGCAGCTGGAAACCAGGGTATAATAAAACAAGAAATTCTAATGATAAAATATTAATAATACTATATTTATAGTGACCCAACTTTAATACTTTTGATTTTAATGTTCATTCTATTTAAGTATGATAAATAATAAATAACTACAACTTCACTGGTTTACGACATGAGAACTGGGGTTATATTTTACTCAAATACTGATAAAATGTGAGTAGTAAATGAACTATAGCATCTGAATCTGTCATAAAATATGATAAGAATAGGAATTATTTATTCCATCTACAATTTGTCATCTTACATGTTAGTATTTACTTCCATAAGTCTTATGCTTGGAATGAGAATAGAACTAAGCACAAAAGGTAAATAATAAGATCATTATACTTTACCATGCTGTACTATACTAAATAAATATGGTTTATTTTACATTAGTTTTGAATATTTTAATTCTCATAACAGTAACACATAATGCTTGCATTTTGCTTAATTTCATTAACTACATAATGATTTATCAAATGACATGAAGAAGTTAGTAAAAGATTAATATTAAACTCCAAAAATTATAGTTCTTGTAATTATATATAAATTTGTCTATTGAAAATGAACATTCAAAATATTTTTAAATTTATCCTGTCCATCTTCTTTATTTTACAAAAATGATAACTCTTCAATACAATAGGTAAAAGTTTTCTGCTTGGATAATAAGGATGATTTGTAATGTAGTCACAAATTTGTTCATTATTCTTAATTTATGAGAGAAAATCTTTTTTTTTACTGGCATTTACATTTAGTATATTTGAAGGAAGTCTCAGTTAATAATAGTCATGTCAGAAAAAAAAATCCCAACATGATAAGCTGCTGATTTGAATTAAAATAGTGACTCATAAAAATAAAATTTATAGATCTCTGTTTAGATGCCCTCTCCACTATTGCTTGGAGTCCTAGCCAAGGTCATCTTGTGGGTTTTTGGAGGTTTCCTTAGCACCAGGTTTTCTTCTGACCCTACAGTGGATCCCTGTATCAAGATAATTCATCTCTTTGTTCTCCCTCTCTGTTGTTCCTCTCACTCGACTATCTTCTTCTCTCATGATTTGTTCTCTCCTACCCTTGCTGACTCCATGTTATGATCCCAACTTACTCAGGAGAACTTTCTATTTCCCCTTACCAGGGGTATCACTGGGTGTCTCTCTTAAGTTCCTTCTGCTAACTAGCTTTTCAACCTGGTTATTCTTAGATTTATGTATAAAATCCACTTATGAGTGAGTACATATCATGTCTCTCTTTCTGGACCTGTGTTATCTCACTCAGGAGGATAGTCTTCAAATCCATGCATTGCCTGCAAATTTTAGGATGTCACTTTTTTTCTGCTGAGTAGTAATCCACTGTATAAATGTACCACAATTTTTAATTCATTCTTCAACTGAGGGACATCTAGGTTTTTTCCAGTTTCTGGCTATTACAAATATTTCTCTAAACCCATTTGAAGAACTACAAGCAATTAAAGATAGGAGAGAAATGGAAAATTATTCTTCCATAGACATGACCTCTTGCATCTCTCTCTCTCTCTCTCTCTCTCTCTCTCTCTCTCTCTCTCTCTCTTTCTCTCTCTCTCTCTCTCTCTCTCTCTCACACACACACACACACACACACACACACACACACACACATAGAATAATTCAGAAATTCAATTCTGGTTGGTGATTCTGTTTCCTAAGGAGATGGTGAACTTGTATATTTATTGCCCCTGCCATATTATTAACTGCATCAAAACTATAGTAGGATGCTTATTCATGAACCTAAGTAGTTACAAATAATTTTGAAACTAATATGTAAGTATTTTGTATCTTTTGCTGAGTATAAATTGAGGACTATATCTTAGTTCTCAAGAATGAACTCTAGGGAAATCATCAAAAGGAGGTTATGTTCTACAAGAGATTTAATTTATTCCCTTAAAAATATTTTTTCCATTTCTTTTTATGATGTAAATAAATAGCAGTTATTTATCCCCATTCACAATTCTTTATATAATAAGCATCTAAAACTAAAAATTTTCTGGGTAAATAGCTTATGAACATAAATATGAGTGAGCAATGACCCTCCCCTCTGCATTCTCTTAAATTTTAAATATACAGAATGAAAACATTTTTTATAACTCCACATCCAAAAGAAGGATAAAAGAATATGTAAAGAATTCAAAAAACTAGAAATCAATGAACTAAACAAATAAATTAAAATGGGGTACAACTTAAACAGAAAATTATTATTAGCATATATTCAAACAGCTTAGAAACACCTCAAGAAATTCAACAACCCCAGCCATCAGAGAAATTCAAATCAAAAGGACTTTGAGGTACCATGTCATACATGTCAGTGTTGCTAAAATTAAAATGCAAATGACAGCTTATGCCAGAGAAGTGTAGAACAAGTGTAACACTTCTCCACTGCTGGTGATAGTGCAAACATGTACAGCCATTATGGAAATGAGTATGATGTTTTGTCAAAAAATTGGGAATTGACCTACCTCAAGATCCAGCTATACCACTTTTAGGCCTGGACCCAAAGGATGTTCCCTCACAACACAAGAACATTTCCTCAACTTTGTTTATAGTCCTTTACTCATTATAGGCAGAAAATTGAAACAATCTAGATATCACTCCAACAAAGAATTGATTTAAACGTGATATAATAATTACACAATGGAGTGTTGCTCAGCTGCTAGAAAAAAAAATGACATTAGACATAAATAAATTTGTAGGCAAATGGATAAAACTAGAGCTAAAATGAGTGAAGCAACTCAGATCCAGAAAAAACAAACATGATAAACATTCATTTATAAGTGGATATTAGCTGTTAAGTAAAGAATAATCCAGTATAATCTATAGATCCAGAGAAGTTAGACAAATAGGAAAGAACTCCTGGGTGGGGGCCAGCAAGGAAAAGGGAATAGAATAAATTTTATGGATGGATTACTGGTGGGTAAGGATGGGAAGAGGAGTGATTCATTGCAAGGAGGGATGGCAGAAGAGAGTATGAGGGTAGATGACTAAAAAGATGTTCATTTATTTGCCTATATGAAAATCTAGTAGAATAGAAACTTCCTGGAACATGTAAGGTCAACCCTAGTGATTCCTAGTAACAGAGAATATGAAGACTAAACTATGGCTAATTATGTAAGACTCACAGAACTAAAACAACAAAACAGCCACAACCTGTCCTGCAAGCAAGATGTGTTGGAGCAATGGTGGGTCTAGGTTATGGGAGTATCCCACCAATGACTGGTTTAACGTGAGGTTCATTCCACAAGAGGAAACTCATGCCAGACACTGCTTCGGCGCCAGGATCTAATAGCTGAATTGCTAAGAGACCTAGGGTAGTAACAAAAAAGACTGGCAGGATGAAAATGCCAATGAAATGATTCTTAATGGTATTCTTCTATGCTCATAAATCAGTACGTAGCCCATACTCAAACAGAGAGGCTTCCTTTGGCGGTTGATAAGAGATGTTGAGACCCACATCCAAGTATTATGCAGAGCATTTGGAATCCTGCAAGTCGGAGAGGATGCACTGTAGGAGCCAGACTGATGAGGACATCAGGAGAACAAGACCTAAGGAGTGACCTTAAGAAGGGCTCATACAGGACCACAGAAACTGAAGTGAAAACCAAGGGCCCTGCCTGGGTCTGAAGAAGGCTCTCTGTATAAATGATTTGGTTCTTCACTTTGTGGTGGACTCTTATCAACTAGAAAGACGGTGTCTCTGATTCTTTTGCCTGCCCCTGGAACCTACATCCCCTACTGGGTTGTCCAGTCCAGCTTTGATATGAGGGTTTGTGCCTAGTTGGGAAACCTCCTCCTTTGCTGGGATCTGGCAGGAAAGTGAGGTGGGGTAAGAGTTGCAAAGAGGTGAGAGAAAGGAGACTGCAGCTGTGATGCCTTGCTTAAAAGAAGAAAAAATAAAAATGAAAAGACTAATTAATTGCTCAAAGTCTAGCAGTTAAGAATAAAAAGTATTTAAAAAAAGAAAAATAAGAACACAGAAGATATATATTAACTGAATTTTCCCCAAAAATAAAGTATGAGGGAAAAATTTCTAGAGCTAATTACAATCTATTTTTCAGAATAAAACAATGATTAAAATGTATATTACCAATAATTTAAAAACCCAAAGCTGTAGAGAATATGAAACTACATTCTGAGATACAGTATAGATTAACAAATTATGGTATAATTTAAAAATATTTCAGAAATACAATACAGCTAATTCCAGACCATAAGAATTGCCAGTGATATTATAAGCATACAAAACAATGTTGAATCTGATTTAAAATTAATGTTTTAAAATTATAAAAATGGCTCCTTTTAGGCTAGTGAGGGTGTTAATTCACCTGCTGAGGAGCAAAGAAATTTGATCTTCCATGCAGATCTGCATAAGGAGTCAAGGCATAAAGCTAACAGAATCTTCCTCAGTGGTTAGAGAGCTCAAGGAAGACAACCGATGTCAGTAATGGAAGATACACTGAGACCACCAAAATGGACCATTTTGTGAATAGAAAGAAAAGTTTATTGTGTATTAAACTGCCAAGGCTTTGTCTCAGGTGACAGACATAAAAAATAAACAGATTGTACATGATAGTCACCAGGGTGTGAATCTTTGAGCAGATACAGGATATTTGGATTGACCAGAATTAGATGCCTTTGCATCTGGAAAACAAACAAACAAACAAACAAGCCAATATGTAGTTAACTAGACACTAATTCAATTTGTAATTGTTGCAATTGACTCCTTGCTAACAGATATTATCATTACTTTTAATTATTATGACTCCAAAGTCCTAAACTGAACAGTTAATTTTATCTCTTTGTAAGATTGAATACTACCATTTATTCTTTACCTGGTCATATTTTCTGTGTTCATGACCAAGAAATAATTAAGGAATATTTTAAATTATATATTTTTTATTTGTTCCTGTAACTTCATATTTAAGATGGTACATATTAAGAGAGTTATACTTCATCTATATTTTTGATTTTCTAAGTGAGATATCTTTCAGAATTCAACTTAGTATGGAAGATTCACAAAAACCTAGAAAGTATTTCTTAGTAAAATATTTCAGTTTCAGCAGAGAATATTTGAATATTCACATGACATGAGATTCATGAACTATTTTAATTATCTCACATCAAGTTTTCTCACATGCTATGGGTAAGGTAATGCTTTGTTTTCAGATAAACTTAACTAAAACAATTTGTCTTTCAGTGTTCTTGAAGGACCTAAAGTAATTCTGTGTAATTGATTGATATTCACAATTTTCTGAATCTTGCCACTGTCTGGTGTTATAGTTTCAATTACATTACTCTGTTTAAAAGTAAATCAGATCTCTTTTTCTCTATCCACGATTCTTCAAAAAGTAGTGAATCACTTCTCATCCTCAATTAGAAATACAGGTAATAATGATAGATTTAGTGTATGCTTTTCCAGAGAATATAGTCTTTTCCCTCATTTTCTTTAAATTATGTGTCTCAGGGAGCTACAAAGAAGAGTAGGAGGAAAAGTTGTATGAGCCACAGGTGATGGACGATTCCAATAAAACATTGTTCTCCAGATATTACAGTACTGGTGCACATATGAATTCACAGAGATTGTAGCAGCACACACAAAAGTCCTGTAAATTCACTGAGAAAAGGAAATGAACCTGGGCTTCTTCCCCTAGTCAAGATAATAGTCTTTTTTACCTGACTCTCACTAGGCTTAGTAAACATACCTCAGGTTATATCCATGCTTTGGTCTAGGTAATCAAAAAATACTAAATAACTCAACAGTAGTGTTATAAATATTTTACCTTATATACATTTATTACAGAATTGTTTGGTGTATGTTTGTCATCTTGTGTATTTTGATTCCTGATACAATATGGGGTTTTGTTGATTTGTTTTTGGAGATTTTGCTTGTATGTTTGTAAGAAAGAGAGAGGGGAAAGTTTTCTTTGTTTTTTAAAGAGAGAAATGACATTGAGGTTTCTGGGTAGGAATGGGGGATGTCTAGGAATAGTTGGAAGAGGGGATAAGAGTTATTAGAATATCTTATACAAAAGCAATTTATTTTCAATAAATAAAGGAATGCTTTCAAAATTATTATTTTATACTTCTAATTTCCTTTAAGATATAATTCTACACTTTACTTATTCATATTTTTGTCCCTATTATGTTGGAAGAGTAGTTATTTCCTAAACCAGTATCTTTTATTAATTTCAAATATTGTCAAATTTCTCTGCAATTTGTTGGAGTGTTCCACAGTGTTTACTTGCCACATGAACCTAAACAGTTTCTGTTAAATAAAAATCTTGAATTAAATAAATGATATAGAAAATACAACAAAGGCATTTGGCTTTATCCATTTGAATTGAATAGAATAGATAACCTGTCTCCAACAAGCAAGAAAATCCATCCCCCAAAGCTCATTTACCCTATAATTGGAAGTGTGTACTCTCTTTCCTACATTTTTTATTACCACTTATGATGAACCAGATTATAAACCATTTTATGATCAACTTTTAAAACTACTCTCTCTAGTATCAGCTCATATTAGTGATACAGTAGGATAAGAAATAAAATGCACCAAAGTTAAAATAGAACCTTCCTTATTAATATAGAGTGTGTGTTGAAATTAACTATAACCATTTAGAAGGTTATAGAAACATAATAGGTAAATAAGATACTTTTGTAAGAAGAAACAGAGAGAGACATTTTTTTCTTTGGTTATAAAAATACTGAGAATTTAGCATCACAAAGCAGCAAAATTACCATTTTTTATTTTCATGGCTCAGGGGTCAAACATCTTTTATCTGAAATATGGATTCCAATCAAATGCTCTCTTGAGTTACCTTCACTAACTGAATGACCCATTCAGCTCAAGATTTTACTTTGAACAATAATAAAGTATTCATACTATTTTTTCTGTTTTGCGAATTCTGGTTGTGATAAAGTAAAATCAGAGCCAGATATTGGGAAAGGCTGAAATAGCAAACAGAGGAAGCACCACAGTCCAATCTCACCCAGCTATCCTCCAGCTTCCTCTGCCTCCCTCTCCATGTCTTCTACTGCCCAAATCTGTCTTCCTACATCTGCCTTAAATACCCTCTTTGCCCATTTGTTTCACATCCAGGTTAAGATTAAAGGCGTGGGCTACTACTATTTGGTAGTTAGTCTTGAACTCACAGAAACACAGAAAGATCTCCTCTGTCTCTGGAGTTATGAGATTAGAGGCATGGCACAACCATTGCCTGCCTGGGAACATAGACTCCCTCTGTAAACCAAGCTGGCCTCAAACTCAGATCTGCTGGGATTAAGGGCATAGGTTACCATTCCCAGATATTCCCTGTGCTGGGATTAAAGGTTGCAAATCACCACTCTCTGATCCTCCTGGATTTACTGTGGGTAGATATCTTCTCTGATATTTCAGTCTTTTTAAATTAAATATGTAACATTGCCACAAGCTTCAATGTGAAACTTCATGTGTGCATATAATGAACATAATTTAAAATCATCTGCAGTATGTGGTTTCTGGCCCAGACTTTTGGACCTAACCTCAAAGTATAGGACCCACTGACCCACAGACCTGCAGACTCGCAGTCTCACAGAGACACAGATGCTTTCGATAGTTTTCAGCTGATCAGCCGAAGGCCCAGGCACATCACTTGCTAACTCTCTACACATCATCTAACCCATGACTCATCCTGTTCAGCCATGGGGCTCGGTACCTTTTCTCAAAGCAGCATAGTTGTCCTCTGCTTCTTCTGGCTTCTCTCTGGCATTCTGTTCTGTGCTTTCTGTTCTCAGAGTTTTTCTTAGTCTGGTAGCCCTGCCCACACTTCTTGCCTGCCTTTGGCCAATCAGAGCTTTTTATTAAACCAGTGGGTGGGACAATTATTTTCAATGAGGCAACACAATCCTACTACAATCATCTTTCCAATCTACTCAACCCCCACAACCTTTATAATTCTGTAATAACTTTTATTAATTTCATCTTGATATTTTCAGTTGTGATATGAAATGGAAAATTTGGCAATTGTCTTTCTGTGTCTGGAATTTTTTGTCAACCCTAATATTCTTCAGATTCATTTTTTATTTTTGCTTAAAAATGTTATTGTTTATGGCTGAAAAATACTCAGCACACAATTAGACATGTGCCAAATTTTTACAATATTAAAACATACCTAGTTTGAGTCCATATTTCAGCTACTTTTATTAAAGCTATAATAAATATGTGTATGAATATCCACTGTCCTTGCTGACATAATTTTAAATGGGCATTGTAATTATCAGGATCACATAAAGAAGCAAAACTGATAAACTGAAAATATATATATAAAGGGGAATTATAAGAATGGACTAAAGATGGTAGTCCATAAAATCCATTAATGGATGTCTATTAATGAAAATTCTTATGATCCAGTATTGTTCAGTCCATGAGGTGGGATGATAATAAAAAACACTTGAGTAAATTATAATTTTTGCATGTACAATTAGTCACATTGGCTGTTGATGAAAACTACCTTTCTCTCATGCCTCTTCTATATTTTGTTCATCCTCAAAAGCACCTGGGCAGGTCCTGGCTCTTTTCCTGAAAAAAGAGACCCATATCTTAATTCCTGAGGGGTCTGTGGCTTTGGCCATCCTGCCTGCAGTATGTTGCTAAAGAATCTTCTGAATTATAGGCATTATGCTTCCTATCTCCATTGTGGATAATTAATCAAATTTCCTTTTTATAATCAGGATCAATCACTCCTTCTAATACTTTAAATATTTTGTTAGCTTAGAGATGCCAGAAACTCAGAATGGTCAGTGGTGAGCGTGAGCCTCCAGCTCAATGAATTATTTTTTGTCTATCCTGGCAGGAGCTAGGACCTTTTCGCAACCCAAACTTCTCTGCCAAAATAATTTAATGTCATAAAACTAGAAAGAAAGCATTTCCTTAGTCGATCTCTATGGGTGATAATTTGGTGGAACTTTTTATTTAAGACCTCTGGATTCCTGGTCCATAGATCCTGGCTCTGTTTGAATCTTCTCTATTTTTGGAAGCTGATTCAGGGCATATCCCACCTTCAGAAGAACTCTACACCCCAGTCGTTTCCAAGCTGCTAATATCTAATTGGCACTGCCACATTGTCTTCAAATGATCATTCCATTTTTCTATCATGCCAACAGCTTAAGGATTGAGGGAAACATGATAAAACCAGTAAATTACATGATTGTGACCCACTTTCACATATCTCTGCCTGTAAAGTGAGTTCCTTGTTAAGAAGAAATCCTCTGTGAAGTGCCATAATGATGAAGAAAACATTCTGTAAGTCCACAGGTAGTAACTGTAACAAAAGAATTGTGTACAGAAAAGGCAAAACCATAACCAAATTAAGTTTGGTTAAGGAAAAGTATTATCCTTTTCATTAAGGAAAAGTATTACCCTTTTCATGGAGGAAGTGGTCCAATATTTAACCTGCCATTAGGTCATTAGCTGTTCATCCTGAGTAATAGTACCATATCTAGGGCTCAAAACTGGGTTCTGCTATTGGTATATTGGGCATTCATCAGCAGGTATAGACAGGCTATCTTTATAGGAGGGAAATCCATGCTGTTAAATTCATACATAACATCTAACACTGCCACTATGGAGACATTGTTTATTAGTGTATTCAGCAATGATTTATGGCTGTGGACAGAAACTCACTATCACAGAATATCCTATTTAATTGATTATTGCACTCCTCTGTTGAAGGAAGCTTCTGATGAACATTTGTATGCAACTTAAGTACCTTAACATACTTTTCCCATTTGGAGAAATTCACCCACATATTTCTGCCTCAGCTCACTTTCTTACCATTTTTTTCTCCTCTCAAGTTCCTGACCAATCCAATATCTACAGTCTGCGAATAAGAAAACAAATACACATATAGCAATTTCTTTTCAAACCAAAATGTATGAACAATTCTGGTGCCCAAAGTTTTTGAATTGTAAAGATTTCCCTTCACCATTGTCTTTCAGAATTGTCCCAAAAAGTGGTTGTAATTCTGCAGCTGTCTTCTGTGGTCGCTGCAAGCATAACATACAGAGTGATTAGTAAGCAAGTCCCTCGTCTTCTCTTCCTCAGTTACCTGATCATATGGCACACCCCATGAAGCTAAAGGTTCATGGTTGGTAACTAATGACATTATAATGGAATGTAAACCATAGACATTTGAATAAATCTTCATGTTACTCACTTGTGCCATCAGAACCTTCTCTGACCTGTTCATACACTTCCATTTGAAAATGCATTGCTATTGTACATGTCTGACATTATGTCTTCATAGGCAAAATAGAATCCAGTTCATGTTGGGCAGTTCAGGTTGCATGGTAACTTGATGGCCCATTGTCAAGCATTCTGTCTCAAGTAAGGCTCAACAGCAGGTGAAGAAATGTTTGTCTCTAAAGGGACAATAATCTGTTAATGATGTCCTTGCTCTAAAATCCTAGTTATATTTTCAAATTCACACATAAGAATCTGACAAAGGTTGTAAACACCATTCCTATCTGCCAAATCAAGTATCATTAGACATGCTGGATTATATGGCACAAGTCTTAGAGCACTTTGCACAATAGCCTTGACCTGTTGATGAGTCTTCCTATTTTCTAAGACCCACCCAAAAATAGGAGTGATCCGGGTTGGTTGATATTTGGGCTTGAGTAACACATACAAGTAAGAAATGTGCTTCTTTCATAATCCAAATAGGACTACTAAAATTTGTGTTTGTTTGTTTGTAATAATAAAGTCCAGGTGCAATAAGGCATTTCCTTATGTAAGAAGTATTATCTATATATGTCACACAGTACTTGACTCCTAACAGTTGTACCTAGGTAGAAGAGCCTTGATTTTTTTTTAATTTTATTTCCCATCCTATGATGCACATGTTTGTAACTAATCAGACCAATGTGAACCTTCTCACTTGGTTCAATTATCACAGTGTCCTCTGTATAGTAGACTAATGTGATATTTTGTGGAAAAAACAGTCAATCAAGATCCCTTCTTCAAATTATTTTATGGCAGAGTATAAGAGATTAATGCCTTATGAATAAACTATAAATGTATAGTTCTGGTCTTGTCAATTTAAAGCAAACTGCTTCTGGTATGTTTTATGGAAAGTAACCAAGGAAAAGACATTTACAAGATCAACATCTACAAACTACTACGTATCAGAAAGTATGGAAAACTGATGAAGTGAGGACACCACATATGGCAGAGCAGATACAATTAGAATCACAATTTGATTGAGTTTTTAATAGCTAACTGTCACTCACTATGATTTATCTGTCTTCTGCACAGATAGGAGTATGAAAATTAGATGTAGTATGAACTACCACTCTTGTAGTTTTTGAATCATTGATGGTGGTAATAAGTTTACAGTTCCTTCAGGGATATAATACTGTTTTTAATATGCAATATTCCCTCTGAAAGTGAAAAACCTAATGGCTATGATTTGACATATTCTACCATTATAAGTCCCACCCAACAGGTCAGAAAATCAATTAGGTAATTTTGCTAACCCATGTATGTCTTTCCCAATTATTCATTTTGGGACTGGGGAATAGCCATTAGATGAGTTCAGGGACCTATCAGGTCAATTGTGAGCCATACTTTATTAATGACCTGACCTCTTTAAACCCCTACTTTAACAAGAGAACTACCACGTTCCTTGGGGTCTTCTTAAATTAGTATGAATTTAGATTTAATCTTCAATAGAACCTAGAACATTTGATTGTTTCTTTTCTCTCAGTCCTTTGTCAAGGCTGTGAATCCTCTGGGGGAGGACTGGTAAAATGATAGTAGTAAAATACTTAATATTCCCCTCAACATCCTTTCTCAGGGGAAGCCACTGACCCATCACTCAAAGGTTGCTAGGTTTGCACACTGGCTCAGATCTGGAAATTGGTTCCTGAACCAAGTCTGTCTTTTGTCACAATTTACGGTAGACTTTTTTTCATTTGTTTGAGAATATTTCCACTTATAAAGATCAAACATACAAAAATCCATCTGATTTCTTTGTATTTCAAGCCTGAAAATGTAATGATTGATTAGTCAATTACAAAGGTCCAAATGAATCATAACACCATAAAAATTACTTTGTCTGTGTTTCCATTTACATGTTTGCCCATTATGTAAATTGCTTTGTCTATGTTGCCCACTATAATAAGTAGGATCATCTTGCCTTTGGTGATTCAATATTGCTACCTGTCTCTTTCTACTTTGGAGTCCAATTAAACTCAGTTTATTTGATTCATTCTACTTACTGAGCAGCAAGGTTTCCAACCTTAAGGTCCAGTACAAAGAAAGGGGCAACAACAAAGATGTTCAATGTGCTGGAACCCTCTTACCATTTTCTATTCTATAGAATTAATGAAGAGCATGTTTTTAAAGGATTGGTTAATACTAATTTTAAAGGATTTTAATACCCATTCTAGCATTAAAATTTTTCTGAACCAAAAGACATTTTAGCAACAGTAAGCCAGGTACAACATAAATCTCTAAATCCTTTTCACTGGAACATCTCTTGACAACGATCCTCAGTCAACTATTAAATTTTTGACAATTTTCTAATTCATAAAAATAATTCCATAGTTATAAGAATATAGTAATGAACTTAAATTATTATATCATTTATGATCTTTATATGTATTTCTTTGTTACAATTCTAGACCTTCTCATTTGACTTAATTAAAGTGTTTTCATTTTTAAAACTTGTGTAAATGGAATAGAAACATTTTAAATTATGTCATTTGGAGGGAAAGAGCCTGTTTATTATTTGCTTTGGCAATATGGAGAAAGTAATTTTCTTACTAGCAGAAAAGATCTAAGAACCAAGAACACTGGAAAAGGTGAATAGCAAAATAAATAACAAAATTCCTTCTGATTTGGGGATTTTCTCCTGAAATTCCTAAGCAAGAATTATAATACCATCAATCTGGAATGGAATGATAATACAAGAAAATTTTATTGCTAAATTAACAGTATACAAGCAACAGTTGTGTCTAACAATAGAAATTTATATAAAAGTCTTAAACTAGTATGCTAAATTTATAAAAAAGCATCATAGCTAATTAACATATTAATAAATAATGAAAATATCTTTGTAAAAATATTACTTTAAATTTTAAATGGGTACATTGTAGTAGGAGTTTTTTGGCCCAGACTTTCAGGCATAACCTCAAGGTTTAGTCCCACAGACCCACAAAGACACACAGATGCTTTCAATAGTTTAGGCTGATCGGCCTAAGGCCCAGGCATACAATTTGCTAACTCATTACCCCCTAATCTAACACATGACTTTTATCTTGTTCAGCCATGTATCTAGGAACCTTTTTTATCAGAGCTTCATAGTTGTCTTCTGCTTCTTCCAGCTTTTCTCTGGCATTCTGCTCTGTTCTTCCTGTTCTCAGAGTTTTTCTAGTCTTGTAACCCCACCCACACTTCCTGTCTGCCTTTGGCCAATGAGCACTTTCTATTAAACTCATAGGTGGGGACAATTATTTACAATGGAACAACATAATCTCCCACAGTACATTTTATAGGAAAGAGAGACATTACTTTTAGTAAGGGACTGAAAAATTCTAGCATTATTTTCTAATAATCTTTGAAAAGTCACTACACCTTAAAAAGGCTTTTTCGCTTTGGTGATGTATATACATCACCTTAGAATAACAATAGAATGTATATTAAAATAAAACACTGACATTATGATCAATATCATATAGGTTTACAAGTTATTTTCATGATAAGAAACACATTAAATAGTAGGCAATTGTTTAGTGTATTGTATATCCAATTTCTATTTTGCATGCCTTCACTAGAAAAGAAAACTCGTGTTTAACTGCTTACTTCATTAATTTGTGAGGACAGATTTCTTCATTAATAAAACTGAAAAGATAGCTGAGAGAGACATTAACATCTATAATCCTAATGTTTGAAAATGTAGGTGCACATATAAGATACACCTTTTCCTGTAATTATTTCACATGTGCATCCATATGACTCATCTTCATTGGTGTCACTAAATGTATAAACTACAAGATTTAAAAGTGTCAAATTCCTTATACTTCAAATATTTTTCTCTCCATACAGGATTCATTTACTCATGGGCACTCTTTCTGAGATATGTGTTTTAATTTTCTATAAGCCTTGTGCTATGTGTGTTGTAATGATCACTGTGCTAAAGTAGCATAACGTCAATATGAAAGAATGTTCTTTGTACATGTAAGACTCCCAAAACAGAGATGTAAACAGCATAGAGATTAAGGACATATGAAATATTATTCTTAATTATGTTTTTATATATATTATCGTCACTTTATTATTTCTCACAACTCCATGATTTTGAGATGATGCCTGGTGGAAAATAGTCAACTAATTAAATTTAAAACTCTCAGAAAGGTCAAAGTAATACAGCATATTTCTGCACTTCATAGAATAAATGGAGCATGCAAATGTCAATACTGTATTCTGCTTTTAATACCTGGGAAAAAAATGAAAGGAAATTGAACAAAATCATCTTCTTTCTACAAGGTGTGGCAGAAAAAAATTATCTAGAATTTTAATTCAGCATGAGTTATTTTCTATAAAATAGAAAAAGTGCTTATGTTTATAAAAGTGGGGCTTCCAAGTTACACCTAGTCTATCTTTCTTGAATGTAAGCTATCTTGCTATGAACTGTACAGAATAATCTATCTTGTATACATTAAGAAATACTTGGATACTTTTCCAAATTTAGTCACAATTTAGCCTTAATATTGAAATATTTAAACAACATTTAGACATATAAATGTTAATAATTATTATATTAAAGAACACAACTTTAGTAATACTGTATTTCTTAAGCACAAAGTAGCATAGAAGCACTGCACTACAGTAAAAATGAGAAATTACTTTGTTTCTAGACACCATTTTTCAGTTAATATAAATGGAATTGTTGAGCCAATAATAATTGGTAGCTGAAAATATACAATAAGGGCTGGAACAACTTATATGATCAGAAAACAAAAATGCTTAAAAGTTTAGTGTTTCATTGGAAGAAGACAAGAATAAGATGAATTATATCTATGAGGCCACAGATACAGAAAAAATTGAATATAAAGCAAGATATTCCAGTGTTGGGCTATAATTTACAAATGTAAATAGGTATTCATAAACCTACATTAAATGATATGCCAAATAATTAAGTTTGGCAAGATAATTTATTCTTTCTTACATACAGCATCAATTGTTATAAAATAGAAGATGGGTACAAAATTAAAAATTATCAGCCTTTCAAATAGCATGATAACAATTTTAAGATAATATTCAATTTGATATTGTTAAGAAAATTTGACAGGAGTAAGATTTTATGAATTGTAAAAATAATCTTCCTATTATTTTTCTTACTATTAAGAGAAAATACACTGACAAACCTAAAAATGTTAATTAGTATTAAATTAATAATGTTAACAACACAAGAAAGGTGTGCCAACTAATTTAAGTCAGTTAATATAAACTGAGTAGTTTACAATGCATATTTCATCAAATTCTTTCAAAAACATATGCTGAGTTGTGCTATCACAAAACATGATCAGACAAAATGAATTTGAGAGACATTTGGCAAAAATATTTCTTAGTGTCTTCCATGCCTTATGAAAAAAAAAACCTGAATAAAGATTGAAGAAATCTTACAGGAGACCCTTAAGAGAAATATGGATTATAAATATTGAGAGGATTCACAATCCTAAAAGCCAGAATGGTCACCCACCACAGTCAACTAAACCACGGGTAATGGGCTGGTGTACAAGATGTGCCTTCTTGTCCATGTCTGCTGTGTGAATGTAGATCTAGCTGATTGGCAATGTAGACCTGGAATGGATATCTTGGCTGTAAACTCAGGCTCACTAATTGGAATTTTGACCTGATAATCCAATGGGAAAATAAGCCATATACTGAAAATAAAGTCATTATTTTCAGATTAGTATCTATTTTATATCAGTTAATAGACATAAATCTAATATGTCTATGATTTTTGAAAAGTGATAGATTAGCACTGTTCTTATAAAATGTATATTGTAAAATTACTGCTTTCTAAATATATTTTTATCCTTCATAAATTTTCCCTGGTATTCTTCTTTTTCTATATTTCTTTATAAAAGCACCTTTTAAAGAAATCTATACTTTTTTTTAGTCTTTGTTATACTTTGAATAACTTGTCCTGACTGAAACTGAGAAAATGATAAGCTTCAACTCTGTATAGAACACCAGGAAGAAGACAAAATATAAATTTTTATGTGAATATTAATATAAATCTCAGTCTAATGGAATTCTTAATATTCTAGTAAAATCTTTATTTATGGTAGGTTCCCTTTAACTCTACAGCCATAACATGTTTAGATAATACAATACAGTGCACTTTCCTAAGCCCAGCATTCCTTACTCCTTCATTTCTTTCCTTTTTCTGATAGTTTAGGAGAAAAAAATGATGAAAATCCTACTTAGACCCTGACTTAAATTTCACATTTAAAATAATATTTCTTGTGAATGGAAAAAAATCTTTGATTTTTCTTTACTAGCTCAAATATTCTATCTTTCAGATTGTTGAGCTGTCCAATCTTGAGTGAGGGGCTGGTAACAAAATCAAGAATTGATCATATTATATAAAACTTGCTTTGCTTAACTCACATTTACTGTTTCAGAAATTGAAACTTCTATATAGAGAGCAATTTTAATTTGTCTAGGTTTTTGAATAAATTACTATACATCTTAACCTATAAAGCTATAATTGATTTATTTATTTTTATATTTTAGTAAATGGCAAAAAAATGATTCAGTGTAGCCATATTCCATGAATAACATGAAGAAAAATCTAGAACAGTTTTTCATCTGCGTTTTAAACAGGATAGTTTTGTTTATTTCAATTTTTGTATATCATATTTCTTTTTCAGTGTATCAAAACTGATCCTAAGTTTTGGGTTGAAAAAGAATTCTTATATTGAAACCCACCTTTCATGCTTCTTCATTACGTGAATAAATATACACACAGGTATTAAAGGTTTATATAAAATAATAGAGAAGAGATTTAAATAATTAAAAATTACTTGTCAAAGTGGGCTTTCCCCTACTAATGACTTAGCAGTGTTTGCTTCAAGTCCATCCCACAAAGCAATCTGACAAGTTCTCAAAATACAAGATGTTTCACCAAAATCCTCACGTTTTATCCCTATTTTTAAAACATCTGTTTATAAACATACAATAATAGTTAGGTATATAGAAACAATTGCTTGAAAATGTCTCTTTATTTGCAGCTTTTGATTTTTCTATCTCTACTATGTCTGAGTACATACAATCTAACACTCACCTGTGTTACTTGTCTTATTTTTTATGCTTGTTCCAGGTATGTGAACCCAGATTTCCAAGATTGTGCCATTAACACTTTTTTCCATCCATTCATTCAGTACAATGTAATCCATATTTTTTCTTTCTTTTATTGAAAATATATTGCATTTTCTCATATAATATATTCTCTTCGATGCTTTCCCTTTCTCTAGTTCTCCTAGATCTTCCCCATCTACCCTCACTTCTAAATTCATCTCCTATCTGTCTTTCATTAGAAGTCAAATAGACTTCTAAGAGATAATAATGTAATACAATACAATACAATACAATACAATACAATACAATACAATATAATATAATATAATATAATATAATATAATATAAAACTAACACATTGAAATGTGACAAAACAACCAATATTAAAAAATAAAAATAAAATTATGATAAAATAAGAAAAGCTCTGACACAAATTTATGGGACAAGGAAACTTCACAGGTACCATTGAGTTCATTTGATATCTATAATCTGAGTAATGGTCTCTCTGTTAGTTCTCATCTGCTGCAGTATGAAGCTAAATAATTATGCCTAAAGTTTATGACAGACCTCTATATGTGATTTATGAAAATGTGTAAGAGAAAATTTTATAATATAAAAAATCAATTTGAAAGCTAATTTATAGCAATAGTAATGAAAAAGAACCAATATCTAGGATGAAGGCCCTAAGACCTAAAACCTTTGTCTCCACTCATTACTGTCCTAGGTGCAGGTCATCAGGGAAAACTCCTGCAGGCATAAAACCTCACCAGCATGCCATCTGATCATTCAGTCTACATGTCTCAATCTCTCCCAAACCACTCACTAACCTGCAGCACCCCGAGAAAGAGAATCTGCCAACTCTGATTATTCGAAGAGCTCAGATTGGAATGAGAGGTTCCCTGAGACACAAACAGAGAAGAGCAGATTGAACCAAGAACAGCTCCCTGTGATCACATGGTACTGCCACCTATTGGAAGAAGAGATTGGTAGACAGTGCAAGAATACATACATCATAAAGAGTAAAATGGCACCATCAGAAACTAGCTGATCTACGACAGCAAACCTGAAAATCACAGCATAGAAGAACAGAAGAACAACCATAAAAATTATTTTATAAAGATGATAGAAGCATAAAGGAAATGAAAAATTTCTCTAAAAAAACAGGGAAAAGACAAAAGTGGAAGAAATTAATGTTAATTAAAGAAAACTAAGAAAAAGCAATCAAATGGGTGTTGCATGAATAAATGAGACACAGGGGTAGATCTCTGAAGAAGTTGGGGATACTAGAGGGAATAAATACCACAATCATATCTTACCCAGCTGTCTTCTAGCTTCCTCAGCCTTGATTCCCTTAGCTTGGCTTCTCCTTCTCTGGCATCCTCCTCAGTGCTTCTTGTTCTCAGAGATTTCTTAGTCTGGTAGCCCCACCCACATTTCCTGTCTGCCTTTGGCCAATTCGTGCTTTTTATTAAACCAGTGGGTGGGACAATTATTTACAATGTAACAACATAATCTCCCACAAATGGGTGAAAAAATAAAGACTGAAAATTGAAATATAAGCAATGAACAAGACACAAACAAAGAAATGCTGGAAATGGAAAACCAAAGTAAACACAGGAACTGTAGTTGCAAGCATAATGAACAGAGTTCAGGAGAAGAACAAGGGACTTTCTGGCATCGAATATAGGATGTAGAAAATAGATTCATCAGTCAAAGAAAACACTACAGCAATAGTTGTCAAAATGGAAAATGCACCGGAAGTCTGGGACACCATGAAAAAGCAAAGAATATTAAGAATAGAAGAAGATAGCTCAAAGGCACAGAAAACATATTTAACAAAATCATAGTAGAAAATCTTGCTAACATGAAATAGAAAATGCCTATGAAGATAAAAGAAGTGTATAGAATACCAAATAGACTCCCTCATAAATGTTACCTGCCACATAATAACCAAACCATTAAACTAAAGAAAGATTAGGAGCTGAAAACAAAAATGGCCCAGTAACTTATAAAATCAACCCATCAGAATAATACCAGACATTTCAATAGAGGTCCAGAAGGTCCTGAACAGACATGGATGACAGCCCAAAATACTCTACTCTGAAAAACCCTCAGTCACTCTATGCATAGCACACAAGATATTCCATCATAAAATCAGATTTAAAAGTAACTCTCTACTAAATAGAGCCCTACAGAAAGCACTAGAAGGATAAATCTAACCTAAAGAAATTTAGATGCCATGAAAATACAAGAAATATATAAACCCACAGCAATAAATATGAGAAAAGGGAAATACCTATGTACACTACCACAAAAATAACAGGAATTACCAATCACCTCATTAGTATCTCTTAATATCAATAGACTCAGTTTTGTTATAAAAACACACAGGCATGATGGATACAAAAACAGGATCCATGCTTTTTTGCATACAAGAAACATGTTTCAACTTCAAAGACAAACACTATCTTAGAGTAAATGGGTAGCAAAACTTTCCAATCAAATGGACTTTAGAAGTAAGCTGATATAGCAATCCTACTATCTGACAAAGTCGACTTCAAACTAAAATCAATCAAAAAAAATCAGGAAGGATATTACATACTCATCACAAGAAAAATTCAATAAGATGTGAAAAAATTTTATACATTTATGCTTCACATACGAGGGTACGCACATATGTACAAGAAAAATTACTAAACTTAAGTTGCACATTAAACACCATATGTTAGTAGTAGGAGACTTGAACACTCTAATATACAGGACTGCCAGACAGAAACTTAACAGAGAAATAAGGGATTTAATAGATGTTATAACACAAATGGACTTCATAAATATATATAGAACATTCCACCAAAACATACAAGAATATAAATTTTATTTTTAGCATCTCATTGAACCTTCTCTAAAATTTACCACATACTTTATCATAAAGCAAATATTAATAGATGTGAAAAAATATAATAAACTGTAGTGGGATTCAGGTGTCAGCTGATAAGGTCCTAAGATGCTTATCCAGAGTCCAGAGTTCATGAAGGGGGTGTGGACAAACTTGAGGGAGTGTGGCCAACCCCATTGATAAGGGGCTGCTGGAACACGGGAGGCTTCTTCCTGATTTCTGGCTGTTGGAGAGACCGGATCCAAATCCATCGTCCATCCATTGCTCGTCCATCGCTTGGATACTCCAGTCCCTGTTCAGGTGCCACTATAAGCTATTACTTGTATCATGAGTGTTGATTTATATTCTAATAAATATTAATTTTGGACTGGTGTCTTGTAAGTAAAACTCTGCCTACATCTGGCGCACATCGTCCTCGGCCCTGTGCCCTCAGGTATACGGGTCCCTTTGTGTTTTGAAAACTGTAAGAGGACAGGGGACATACAGACTGTTCACTAGGGCTTAAAGCTCCCTCTCCCTAGCCAGGTGTGCTTTCCAGCCCAGCCCAGTATGCAGGCTTGGGTTTTAGGTTCAGTGCACAGGCGCGCGAGTGAGTTTTCAGCTCAGTGTGCAGACATGCGGGTTTTCAGCTCAGTGCACAGGCACACAGGTTTTCAGCTCCTTTTCAGCTCAGTGCAGAAGTGCTTGGGTTTTCAGCTCAGTGAACAGGGACGGGTTTTTGGCGCAGTGTGTGGTTTTCAACTCGAAGGCCTGCTGCAGCACCTGGCTCTGCTTTCAGCCTGCTGCAATGCTCAGTTTTCAGCCCACCAACCCAGGACAGGCACATCATGCACCTGCCTTGCCTGCCAGTGCAGTGCTCAGGCATGGTCCATCGTCCACTTGGCCTGCCATGGATAGATAATATTTATATCCAGGGTTTAGTCGACATTGGGCCTGATGTTTCAATCGTAACTCTACAATCATGGCATCCAAGATGGCCTTTAAGGACAGTTGATATCCAATTTCTGGGTATTGGAACAATATCTTAGGTGAAACAGAATGTGAGATGGCTTGAATGCATAGGACCAGAAGGTCAGGAAGGATGGTTGAAGCCATATATGGCTGACATAGCAATGAATCTGTGGGTCGCAACCTTCTAATGCAATGGAATACCCAGATTAAAATCTCTCCTGGTTCTAATATCAACCAGAAATTCAATTATGTTTCCAAAAATGATGCTTTAAGCTACTATGGAGAAAATTCACCAGCCATTCAGGTTGTATAAAAGAATTGCCCAATAGCCAAAGAACCTAAAAGACACTCACTGTAGTAGTGAGGTTTCTAGGTCCCGGGCAGCCAGAGATCCAGACCATAGACCTGCCGCCTGAGATTCCTTAGCCTCCCAGCTGTGCAGCTGCTCAGGCCCCCAGAAATGACTCAAATGTTTATATTAACTTCATGCTGTTTGGCCTATGGCTCAGGAACACTGCTAGCTAGCTCTTACATCTTAAATCAACCCATTTCTATTAATCTGTCTGCCACTTGGCCTGTGACTCACCTAAACTCCTACATGTTGCTCCTGTGGGCTTTTGCTTGATCTCCAACCTTGTTTTCGTACCTATTCTGATTCCTCCTCCTACTTCTTCTATGGTATCTGTCATGGTCCAAAACAGCTCCTTTATTTGAAGGTTGAGGTTCACAACATACAGAAAGGCATTCCCACATGACTTCCCCATTTCTGTCTAATCAAAAAGGAAGGTTTCAATTTTAACAACAAAATTCCATATAACAAAATAGCTATCAAGCAAGAATTACAGTTACAATATCTCGTCTATTTGTATTTAGCAAAATTAAAGAAAATACTCTATCTACCTTATCTTTATTAATCTAAAGTTTCATATCCAATATACCTTTCAAATGACTAAGAAAAACTGTACCTCTAACTACCTAATCTTCAACTATATCAAAGACCACAGAAGGATATACTTACCCAAGTAAACCAGAAGTGCAAGCGACTTCTAAAATCTGCAAAGGACAGAGATGACACCTATCTGCCTGGACAGTCACCCAAAATTCCTTTATAAAGTTGGGGAATCTATCTTCAGCCTACAGGCCCAGAGTCTCTTCATTTTAGTGAAGCAGGAAATCTGCTCTGCCCATTCTGGCACAGTTCATCAGTTGCTTCTCCTCAAGTCTTGAAGAATGTCTGACACTTGTTTTCTCTGCAAAGCAGAAACCTGAATGACCATCTCGGCTTGTTCTGCCAAAGTTCAGAGGTCATCTTCCTATGGAACCTGCATGTCCAGTTTAAACAGCATACTATCAAGCAGTCAATATAAGAACAGGTTCTTGTCCAGTGGCTAACCATTGCCACAGAGAGTAGACTCCATATGGAGTTTCTTCTATGCCTATTTTTCTCTTGAATTAATTTGTTGCTGCCAGGAGCAGATCTGTCTCACTGTCCAGAAAAGTCTAAGTTCTTAAAATATTTTAAATACCATACTCTGTAGGTCTTAGAAGTATTTGAAGATTACCTATCTAATTGAAATATATCTTGGTATATCTAAAAATCTAACTAACATGCATTTCTTAATTATACATTATATTCTAAATCAGTTACATAAACATCTCATCTGAAACAAGAGTAGAAAAATACATATAGCATGAGAATTTACCTTAAATTTGTATCAGTAAACCATAATCTATACCAATGTAAAACATTTCAAGATTAACAGCTGATTTTCTGATATAAGTAAATTCAATAATCTAATTTTTTAAAAAATCATTCATATACCATATCCCCTTTTCTTCTTAGAAAGAGATTAACTATGACCATTAACCATTTATAATGAAAACAAACATCTAGAAACAATATTTGGGGAATTTGGGCATTGTTTTCCATTACTACTTCCTGCTGATTAAGGGGCATTAAAAATCTCACAGTTGTTGAGGCTGGATCAGTCTGCAGCTCTGAAGCTGATATGGCGATCTCTTCCCATCAGGTTTTTTTCAGGGGATCTTGGTGGATGAAACCATATTTGCCTGGAAGCAATCCACACATTCTCATCTTTTGTGGAAACAAAAGTAGAACTCTTCTGAAGCAATAAATCCTTAGACACAAATTTCAAAATCAAAATACCTTTAAAATATATATTCTTGTTTAACTTAGTAGCCTTTGCATTTGCAATCCATTGTCTTTCTGCAGTTAGCTCATTAACAGTTAAAAAATAAAAAGAAAACACAATAACAACCAAAATCCAGATTTTGTGTCTATTTTCAATCTTTATGTGGCTTATTATATTTTTAATATTCTATTTCTCTTTTTAAAGACTTTTTCTTCTTTCTATTCTCTCTGAAACCTATGTATCTTTTACACACATTGTAACCTGTTTACAGGTTTTTCTTTTCATCTGATTCTGTATTATTGTGAATCTTTAATCATATTCTAACCACAAGAGCTTTTAAAATACACTCTTTTAAAGAGCGGCATACTTTTTGACAAGGAAGCTGAATCAGTAAGTTCTCTTAAAGGGACCATGTCTCTGTTCGTGGCCAGCAAACAGAGCATACCCAAGGAAATGCTGCTACTAAGAAACTGTCTTTGTTTCTTTTTGTTCAAAATAAACAGAAATCTAAAATCAATCACATGCTATTGAGTCTTCTGTGAGATTTCAGGAACCTACCTGATTGCAGCTTACACTGTCTGCCGCCAGTCGGCCGGCGCCATTTTGAATGTCCAGGTAGCTGTGTTGCTGTCCTTCCCAAATTTTGGAAGCCACTACTTCCATGTACTTCTGACTTTCAAGTGATACATCTTCATTCTCAGGTCTTGAAGGGGTTGAAGAATAGGTATTTAAGTTTACTACCTCGTAGTAATTCCTATTGTACATAGTCTTAGTTTAAAACCTTCTTAGTTAGCCAAAAGGGGGAGATGTAGTGGGATTCATGTGTCAGCAGATAAGGTCCTAAGATGCTTATCCAGGGTCCTGAGCTCCTGGAGAGAGTGTGGCCCACCTGGAGGGGGTAGGCCAACCCCATTGATAAGGGGCTGCTAGAACACGGGGAGGCTTCTTTCTGGTTCCTGGCTGTTGGAGAGACTGGATTGGAATCCACTGTCTGTCCATCGCTTGTCCATTGCTTGGATACTCCAGTCCCTGTTCAGGTGCCATTATAAGCTATTACTTGTATCGTGAGTGTTGATATATATTCTAATAAATATTAATTTTGGACTAGTGCCTTATAAGTAAAACTCTACAATAAACCTGTATATCCTGTCAGACCACCATGACCTAAAATCAGAGTTCAACAACACAATTTACGGAAAGCCAACAAACTCATGAAAACTTAACAAATCTCAACTGATACTTATATGGGTCAAAGAAGAAAGAAAGAAAGAAATTAAATGCTTCCTATAATTCACTAAAAATTAAACTACAACATGCCCATACTTATTTTTCACAATAAAAGCAATGGTAAGAAGAAAGTTCATAGCACTAAGAACCTCCATAAATAATTTAGAGAAATCTCACACAAGTGACTTAACAGCACATCTGAAAGCTCTAGAACACAAAAAGGCAAACTTACCCAGGAGCTTTTTATTTTTTCTTAGTGAGTTTACTTTTTTGTTTCTGTTGTTCTAGAGTTTGTATGTGTGCTGTTAAGTCACTTTTGTAAAGTTTCTTCAATTTCTTGATGTAAGTACTAGTGATATAAACTTTCCCTATAAGTTTAGGTACAACGTGGATTTATTGATGTTTAATTTTAGAAAGTCTTTAATTTCCTTCTTTATTTCTTTCTTGACTCAGAGGTGGTTCTGTTGTGTTCTGTTCAGTTTCCAGGAGTTTGTAGGGTTTTTATGGTTTGTGTTGTTTTTGAACTCCAACTTTCGTTCATGGTGATCTGACAGGATACAAGGGGTTGTTACCATTATTTTATATCTACTCATATTTGCTTTTTGATTGAGGATGCGGTTAATTTTAGAAGAAGTTCCATGGGTTGCTAAGAAGAAGAAGGTATATGCCATTGTGTTTGGGTGGCAAGTTCTGTATATATCAATTAAGTCTATTTGAGTCATAACATCTGTTAAATATCTTATTTCTGTTAAGTTTTAGTCTGGAATACCTGTCCATTGGTGAGAGTGAGACTTTAAAGTTTCCCACTATTAAAGTGTTAGATATGTGATTACAGCTTTAATAGTGCTTCTTTTATATAAGAGGGTGTTCTTGTATATGGGGCATAGATTTTCAGGGTAAAGATTTTATATTAATTATTTTTTTTCTGAGATGAATGTAATAAACTTCCATATCTCTTTTGTATAATTTTAAGTTTATTTGTATAGATATTAGTGTAGCTACATCAGTTTGCTTCTTAAATCCATTTGATTAGAAATTCTCCCAATACTTTACTGTAAGGTAGTGTTATCTTTGTAGTTGAGATGTGTGTCTTGTATGCAGCAAAAAGATGAATCATGTTTTCAAATCCAATCTATTGATTGCCCTCTGTCTTTTGTTCTTAATTAGGTTTGCGGATTTATTTCTGATAAAGAACATAAAGTTTGATAGAGGAAGACCCCCCCTTAAAAATCTCCAATGGAAATGGATGGCCCAGATGATTCAGCATGTCAGAACACCTCTGTGAAGTTTCCCGAGCTCTGTATCTAGAACAATTTCAAAGAGACTGGCTGAGATGACCCAGCTTTACAGACTATTCCACTAAAGACTTGTCCATAATCCTAATTTTTTCTTTGGATTCCTATGAGATTGCCAATGCCCCCATTCAGCATGAAGTAGCTTAGAGAACGACCCCCACATTCCTAAAACATGGATTATGGATGTTTGTGTTTATTTACAGTGTTGTTCATAAGTGGTTACATATAAGAGTGGAGAAAATATTAGATTTGGAGTTCCTTTTGTTTTAAAGAGAAAAGGGGATACATAAGGGTATTGTGTTTTTTCATGGTAAATAACTGTCCCACTCACTGGTTTAATAAAAAGCGCTGATTGGCCAAAAGCAGGCAGGAAGTGTGGGCAGGGCTACCAGACTAAAACTCTGAGAACAGGAAGGACAGAGCAGAACACCAGAGAGAAGCTGCAAGAAGCAGAGGACAACTATGCTGCTCTAAGCAAAGGTACCCAGCCACATGGCTGAACAAGAGACATGGGTTAGATGAAGGGTAGAGAGCTAGCAAGTGATATTCCTGGGCCTTAGGTTGATCAGCCAAAAACTATTGAAAGCATCTGTGTGTCTCTGTGGGACTGCAGGTCTTTGTGTCCTAAATCTAGAGGTTAGGCCCAAAAGTCTGGGCCAGAAATCTCGTGCTACATAGGTGAATTGAGTTCACTGATATTAAGGAATATTAAATACCAGTAATTGTTTCTTTCTGTTATATTTTAAGTGGTAGCATGTGTGTGTCTGTGTATCTTCTTTCTTCGTTATAGTTTTCTGCTGTGGGTTTATTTATTGCTTGTTTTCATGGGTGGTTCTAACTTCTTATGGTTTGAGTTTTCCTTCTAGAAATTTTTTATAGGGCCATATTTGTGGATAGGTGTTGTTTAAATCTGGTGTTTGATGTGAGAAAGTCTTTCTATATGTTGTGAATATCAATCTTCAAATAAAGGAGCTGTTTTTGGCCATGACAGGCACCATAGAAGAAGTAAGAAAAAAAAATCAGAACATAGGTAGGAAAATCAGGGCAGAGTCAGGCAGATCCAGCAAGACACCCAAGGAACAACATGTAAGGAACACAGGTGAGCCACAGGCCACATGACAGACAGTATAATGGAAATGGGTTGATTTAAGATGTAAGAACTAGCTAGCAATGTGCCTGAATCACAGGCCAAACAGCATAAAGTTAATATAAGCATTTGAGTCATTTCTGGGGGCCAGAGCAGCAGCGGGGGGCAGCTAATGGGTCTGTCACGCAGGTCTGTGGGTCTGGGCTTCTGGCCGCCCAAAACCAAGAAACCCCACTACAACAGATGGCGCCCAACATGGGGCTAATATCCACTTAATGCCTGAGAAAGTTTTTTAAGGGTTTTAACAGAAACTAAACAAAGGCAGCTTCCAAATTGTGTATACGAAGCAGGTCATTGTACAAAAAAAGCATGGCATCCGGGTGACATTCAAAATGGCACCAGCGGACTGGTGGCAGGCAGTATAAGCTGAAATCAGGCAGGTTCCTGAAATCTCACAAAAGACTTAGTAGAATGTGATTTTAGATTTCTGTTTATTTTAAACAAATAAAAAGTAGCAGCATTTTCTTGAGAGTGCTCTTCTTTGCTGGCCACAAACAGAGATGGGGTCCCTTTATGAGAACTTACTGATTCAGCTGTATTGACAAAAACTATGTGGCAAGAGAGTGAGAGTATTTTAAAAAGCTCTTCTAGTTAAAATATGATTAAAGTTCACAATAAAACATATTCAGATGAAAAAAATCAGTAAAGAGGTTACAATGTGTGTAAAAGGTACATAGGCTTCAGAGAGAA
Source organism: Phyllotis vaccarum (assembly GCA_033318265.1). Lineage (NCBI taxonomy): Eukaryota > Metazoa > Chordata > Mammalia > Rodentia > Cricetidae > Phyllotis > Phyllotis vaccarum. Next base: position 63,604,969 of record JARWLC010000010.1, read on the forward strand.
AAGAGAGAAGGTAGAGAAAGTCTTTAAAAAGAGAAATAGAGTAATAAAAATACAATAAGCCATGTAAAGATGGAAAATAGACACAAGATCTATATTTTGGTTGTTATTGTGTTTTCTTTTAATTTTTTAACTGTTAATGAGCTAACTGCAGAAAGACAATGGATTGCAAATGCAAAGGCTACTAAGTTAAACAAGAATATATATTTTAAAGGTATTTTGATTTCAAAATTTGTGTTTAAGGATTTATTGCTTCGGAAGAGTTCTGCTTTTGTTTCCACAGAAGATGAGAACCTGTGGATTGCTTCCAGGCAAATATGGTTTCATCAACCAAGACCTCCTGAAAAAACCTCTGATGGGAAGAGATGGCCATATTAGCTTCAGGGCTACAGATTATGATCCAGTCTTAAAAACTCATGAGATTTTCAACGACCCATACTCAACCAAAAGTAGTTATAAAAAACTACGCCCCAATTCCCAAAATATTGTTTATAAATGTTTTCTCATTATAATTGGTTTTTGGTCATAGTTAATCTCTTTCTAAGAAAAAAAAGGGATATGGTATATCAATGAATTTGTAAAAAGTTAGATTATTGATTTTATTTAGATCAGTAAATCAGCTGTTAATCTCAAAATGTTTTACATTGGTATAGATTTTGGTTTATTGATGCAAATTTAAGGTCAATTCTCTTATGCTATATGTATTTTCTACTCTTGTTTAAGATATTATGTTTATGTAACTGATTTAAAATTGTAATATATAATTAAGAAATGCATGATAGTTAGATTTTTAGGCATACAATGATATAATTCAATTAGATAGGTAATCTTCCAACATTTCTAAGACATACAAAATATGGCATTTAAAATGTTTTAAGAACTTAGACTTTTTTGGACAGTGAGACAGGTCTGCTCCTGGCAGCACCAATTTATTTCAAGAGAAAAATGGGCATTGAAGAAACTTCATATGGAGATTAGTTTCTTTGTGGCATCGGTTAGCCACTGGACATGAACCTGTTCTTATATTGATAGCTTGACAGTATGCTGTTTAAACTGGACATGCAGGTTCCATAGGAAGATGACCTCTGAACTTTGGCAGAACAAGCCGAGATGGTCATTCAGGTTCCTACTTTACAGAGAAAAGTGTCAGACATTCTTCAAGACTCAAGGAGAAGCAACTGATGAACTGTGCCAGAATGAGCAGAGCAGATTCTCTGCTTCACTGAAATGAAAAGTGACTCTGGGCCTGTTGGCTGAAGATTGATGCCCCAACTTCATAAAAGAACTTTGGGTGACTGTCCCGGAAGATGGATGTCATCTCTGTCCTTTCCGGATTTTAGAAGTCACTTACACTTTTGGTTTACTTGGGTAAATATACCCTTATGTGGTCTTTGATATATTTGAAGATTAGATAGTTATAGGTACAGTTTTTCTTAGTCATTTGAAAGGTATATTGGATATGAAACTTTAGATTCATAAAGATAAGGTAGATGATAGAGTATTTTCTTTAATTTTGCCAAATACAAATAGAATAGATATTATAATTGTAATTCTTGCTTAATGGCTATTTTGTTATATGTTATTTTGCTATGTTAAAATTTTAACCTTCCTTTTTGATTAGACATAAAGGGGGAAGTGATGTAGAATGCCTTTCTATATGTTGTGAATATCAATCTTTAAATAAAGGAACTGTTTTGGGCAATGACAGGCACCATAGAAGAAGTAAGAAAAAAATCAGAGTATAGGTAGGAGAAGCAGGGCAGTGTCAGGCAGATCCAGCAAGCCGCCCAAGGAACAACATGTAAGGACCACAGGTGAGCCATGGGCCACGTGGCAAACAGATTAATGGAAATGGGGTAATTTAATATTTAAGGACTAGCTAGCAATGTCCCTGAGCCATAGGCCAAACAGCAGAAAGTTAATATAAGCGTTTGAGTCATTTCTGGAGGCCAGAGCAGCAGCAGGGGCAGCTAAAGGGTCTGGGGTGCAGGTCTGTAGGTCTGGGTCTCTGGCTGCCTGGGACCCAGAAACCCCACTACAAGTTTTATCATTGAAAATATTGTTTACTCTGTCTATGATGATTAAAAATTTTTCTAAGCATAGTAATTTGGGCTCACATTCATGGTCTCTTACTGTCTGTATATCATTTGTCCCAGACCTTCTGGTTTCCATATTCTCCATTGAGAAATGAAATGTTACTCTCTAGAGTAAGCCTTTATAAGTTACTTGGCCTTTTTGTTTGTAGCAATTAATATTATTTTTAATCTTTATTTTTAGTGATTCAGTTATTTTTATGTAGCAAGTGGACTTTCTTTGTGGGTCTAGTCTACCAGGTCTTCTGTAAGTTTCTTGTTTTTTCAAAGGCATTTTCTTCTGCAAGTTGGGAAAGTTTTCTTCGATGATTTATTAAAATAATTTTTCTGTGCATTTGAGCACATTCTTCTCCTTCTTCTATTCCTATTACTTTTAGATTTTGTCTTAATGGTCTCCAAGATTTTCTGGATATTTGTGTTATGAATTTTTTGACTCTAATGTTTTATTTAACTGTCAAATCTATTTGCTCTATTGTATATTCCATGCCAGAGGTTTTCTCTTCTATTTCTTGCATTCTGTTGATTATTCTTGCATTTGTTGTTCTGGTTAATTTATTCAGATTTTCCTTTTACAGTCTTATTTCAGTTTGTGTCTTCTTTACGGTTCTCATTTCAATTTTTAAGTCTTGAACATTTTGCTTCATCTGTATGAATATTTTTTCAATTCTTTGTATTTTCTTCTATTTCTATAAGATTTTTTTTTCATTTTCTCTTTAGTTTTCTCTTTAAAGGGTTTTATAGTTTTCATAAAGTTATTTTTAGGTAATTTCCCACTACTTCTATACTGTATTGTTGTAAAACCACTAGGTTCTGATGGTTGCATGTGTTGTTGAATGTTTTTTTACACTGGCATCTACCCATTTCTTCCTCCAGTCAGTGCAAGCATTGTGTTTCAGGGAGCTGTTTTTGACACAATAGGTAATTTGGTGTAATTTCATATATTGGAAAATCAGAGACAGTGGAGTGTGTCTCAGAGAGCAGATAATGTCCTTATGAGATAACTTGGGGGAATAGAATGGAATGGAGATTATAAAGTACAGAGTCCAATGAGCAACAGTAATAGTCAGGCTTTTTCAAAGTCATCCTGCTTGCTTGCCTGCAGATGGAATGTCAATGAGGCTGAAAGAGATAGGCTCTACCCTGTAGCCCAGACCTATAGGTTGGCTTGACTGGTCAACTGGAGAAAAGAAACTCATCTTTTATGATAGAACTCTCCAGAGTCTGTCTCAGTAATCTGCTGAGGTTGGGGTGATGGGCTGAATTGGGCAATGGAGGTGGATTTTTGGGCTAGAGAATCCAATGAAGGGCAGTGATAATCAGGCTTGCCTTCAGAGGTTTTTCTTTCTTACCTACAGCTTGGGCTGCAATGGGATTGGTGGTCTTAATGTGTGCTTGTTGGCTCAATCTGGAGGCTCCCCTGAATGGATGGCTGGGGAGAGTGTAACTCATTCCTTGTGATAGAGCTCTCTAGAGATTGTGTCTTTGGAAGCCACTGAGATTGAGGGAATTGAAGACAGAGATAGGTTTTAAAATTCTATAGCTTATCTTTTAAAAAAAATGACAGAAATTTCTGATAAATACTTCTTTAAAAAATTAAATGTATATTTAAAATTTAAGAAATACTGATAGATTAAAATACAATGTGAATACAACACAGAGATTTAATATATTAATAAATATTTTTATTTATTTATATATTTTACATCTTAGCCCATATCCCCTCCTTTTTCTATCCTCTCTCCCATAACATCCCCTGCCATCCACCCCTTCTCTGTTTATGTTTAGTAAAGGGAAGGTCTCCCATGGATATCAACAAATATTTCATATTATACTGCTGTAAGCCTAAACACCAATACACAAAATCAACCAACCTGAGCTCATAGGGGCTCTCAGAGATTGAGTCAACAACCAGGGAAACTTCAATGGACTTACTTATGTACTCTTCATATATGTTATAATTATGTATCTTGGTTCCGTGTGAGACTCCTAACAGTGAAAGCAGGGACTGTCTCTGATCATTTACTACCTTGTGAAACAAAGGGCTTAAAAGGTGTAATACTAATGAAGAAAATATATTCACAGAGGAAATGGGACATTGAAGCACAAAAGGAGTTCTTGGTACAGATGAAAACACAAGGTACAAATGTTTCTTCATTGGAAAAAAATAATACATAAGTTCTGCATCCATTAGCTCAAAAAGCATTTGCAAGAAAAGTAGAGTAAACAATGAGCAAACCATCTTTCATTGAATAAATTGACCCAAGTCTAAATGTGCTGTTGGTGCTCAGAATGTTTGTATAGGTGAAGACTTTCAACATCTTCCCAGATAAATTTACTAATATGAAGTAGTTACTACTATTTAAATTTCTCTAACTTCATGATACTCTTTATTGTTCTCCAGGTAAATTTTAACTTTTGTTCATTGTAGAGAGTCTTGTGAAGGTAACTAAAGTGGATAAATTCTCTAAGGAGTGTGTATTGTTTGGTATGGACACAACCATGTTAAGTGACAATGTTAAGAGCCAAGGAAATGTCAAAATTCTCCCACACAATAAAATAATGACAAAAATTTCCTCTGTTTATTCAAAGTTAGCAGTTTGTAAAGTTCAAGTGTTTGTAAAGATGGGGTCATGTGTGCAGCAACCTAGAACTCCTCCCTATTACTCCCACTTTGAAACTGAACCTACAGAAAGTACCTACCTAGAACAGCTAAGTCTTCACCATTCGTTATAAGTGTCTTGAGAGCCCTGGCTGCTTTGTGTTTGGTGCAGCACCATCAAAGTTTGGGGGTCTTGCCTGACCCCAGCTTCTCTGTATATATGTCTGTGTGTTTGTCCTTTCTTTATAGTTTGCTGTTTCCAGGACTGAACTATTTTGGATATGGCAGGGTATGATAGGAGAAATTATTTTGTTCCATCTTATTCACATATGTATCAAGACAGGATATATTACTGAAACATCACCAGCATCCAAACCTAACACAATTATATAAATAGTATGAATTTTAGTCTATTATTACAATTGGAGCATGCATTTGGGAAAGTTGGAATATTGGTAAGTATTTGGTATGTATACATTAAGTACATATGTATCCTTGTCCATTTGTGTGTGAAAACCTTTACCAAATCCATGTTATTTTATGAAAAATTAGCAGAAAGTAAAAGCCAAAGTACTCCAAAACTATAGAGAGAATAAATGCTATTTAAGAGGAGAAGTATAATAATACATTTGGCAAAGAGAAATATTTTCTTAATATACAATTTCCATGATATCACTTTGTACCAGAAATTATTTTCTCCACCCTTACACAAAGAGATATGCTACATTACGTGAATCATATACATATTTTCTTGTTTAATATGACTACTTTTATTTGGAACAACATTTGGGCAGGGAGAGTCTCTGACTGAGTATTAATCTCACTCACAGAGACCCAAGTAGGTCAATTCCACTAGAAACATTTGATTAACTTTTCATTTTCACTCATACTGGAAGTTCTCCAAAATCTATGGACAAAAAGTACTATTATCAAAAACCATATGTTTAGTCACATTTAGAACATGATCTAATGTTACCATGTTTCAATTTATATTAAAGTATTCTAATATTTTAAGAAGAATTAAAGACTACAGTAAAGCACTCTTATATTATTCCCTTGTCATCTGTTATATTCTTTAAAGATAATTCCAACTTATCTTTAGTTTCCTAGACTTCTGGCTGAATAATTACCATCCCTCTAACTTCATTTTAAAGGCCATATTTTAATCTTTTGATAATTTATGGGACTTCTTTTTCAATCTTCTGTACTTCTCTATTACGTTGCAAGGGTAACCCTAAACACAGTTTACATGAAAGGTTTCAGCTGTGCTGTAATGGTGAGTATAATAGGAGATTTATCTCATAGTATCAATGCATTCTTCTGCACACTGTGAATCTTAGTGCTGGGATTTTTTAATAAGTAAAGAATTACATTGTGCACTCATGTTCATCTTGTTAGTTCATCTTGTTACCCACCGCTAATGAATAGCTCCCACTGTGATTAGGAAGTGAAGAACCAAAGATGTCACTTCCTAGGATCAAATATGAATTATATGTTCACAATAAAAGAGTCATGTAAATCCAGTGACCTACCTCAATAATGAAATGACTATCAATTATGGTTTTTTTCAGGATATATTATCTACTCTGTGCATAGTTTGAGATTCATTTTATCTTCTATTTAGTACAAATGAAAGGTCTAGGAACCCCAGTGACAAGCAGAAAGTGATGGGTGGATTAATTTTAAACTAAGCAGTATGATTCTTTCATATGGTACAGAATTATTCTTAATGTTCAAAGACATTAAATTTAAAGGCAATATTTTAATGAATGATATTATAATATTAATTTTCCAAAATATAAACTAAAAACATATGCATTTTTTCTAAAACTTACTTTCAAGTTATTCTCCAATACTAGTGAATAATGATGAGGAAGTTGTCCAAAAGTCATAGGAGATGACTTTTCTTAGTTTCCCTTTGCAAATCTATGTTTTGAAATTATTGCAGAACCAAAAATTTGCAGTGGTATAATGAGTCATTTCATTAATTTTACCCATACACACTCTCTCAAAAATATTCTTACTCATTGAAACAGTACATAATTCAAAGCAGAAAAATTACCTTGGTAAAACATATATATAAATATGAATTCAGCAATTATACAGTTTTGTGCTCTTCTATGAAAATTTTTCTGAAATTTTACCAAGTATAGCTTGATTGAATATTACATGTAATACATTTTCTTCATCTCTTCTTTTAAACCATGACTAATATTGTTTTATTATTCATATCATTAACTATGCCCTTTTATTACTATTATGAAAATTGAATCATATTTAGGCCTTTTTAAAATTATGAACAATAGAAATTCAAACCTCTAGCCAAATAATATTAAAAATATCTAAAATATAAGTACACATACACAGGGTCAGATGCTATTAAAGTGAAGTGGCATTACATTATAAACAAAATAACTGGTAAGCTGAAAATATGATAAAACTGTAAGCAAAAGTAATTTATAATACATTATATTTATTAATTAATAAAAGTATCACATATTTACTGTAGAAATAACTTTACAGATACCAAAAATATATATTTTTATTGGGATTTCACTTAACATGTAACAACAAATAATATATTTATTAATTCATTGCATATTGATTATGCTATAGTATTTTAAATAATAAAATAAGAAAATGTAAGAATATCACCATGTTCATAGCATTATTTTCTTATAGCATCAAAACAGCTAGAAAGGATAAATTATTGAATTTTCTAATTCTAATGCAACAATAAGATATCAAGTATTATAAAAAAATTTGTGCAACAAATATTAAAGGAGTACCTTATTGTATGAATTATTTACTGTCAATTGATTATTTTAAAGGATTAATATTTATTAAGGTGTTAGATGAAATACACCCTAATTGAACCTTCAGGCAATTCTTGGAGGGTTGAAATGTCCCACACAGCTGCAGTGGCAAACTTCCTGATGAGAGTATGGGGAACAAACAGAAACCTATCTCTCCCTTTGACTAATAAGGAAGTTTGAAACCTGAGATTAAGATGATTATATACAATAGAAGCAATTATAAGGTACTGTCCAGGAGATGGAAAAGACAAATAACATAAACATGGTTAAACTATAACTAACAAATAACTAACAACATATATCTTAAATATGTGAAATATTGGTAAGTGACAATATATGTGGATTACTTTAAAGCTGTTTATCTTGAATAATATGAATTAATACTTAAATGCTTTATTTTTATCTAAGTTATGTGATTGTAGTAACCTTAACTATCTAGTCTTTGATTCTATCAAAGACCCGAGAAGGAAAATATGTCACCTGAATAAACTGAAAGTATGAGCGAGTAACTCTCTAAATTTAGGAGAGGACAGCAGGAGTCAGCTGCCTGGACAGTCACGTACTCTTTTGTGGGGGGAGGGTAAATTTGGACCATTTATTTTTTCTGGCTAAAGGCCTAGAATATCTGACAGATTTCTTTACAAACAGGGTGTTCTTAAAAACTGTCTTATCTTGCCTTGGCAGCTTTTAGCAGTCTCTATTTTTTGTCTTGCTCATCAGGATCGGACAGTATACTTACTTTTAGTTGAGGCAAAAGCATTTCTTTGTCCAACAGGCCATTATTTGCCAAGGAAGAAAAACTCCTGTGGAGTGTGTTTGATGTCCAACACCATTTTCAGAAAGAAATAGTGTTGTCAGGGGTTATCATGTTTTTTATGACCAAATTTTAAGTAGAAAAATATTAAATGTCATATTTTCTAGGTATATAAAGTGTTTGAAGACACTTTTGTATTTACAATATTTTATTATATAATGAGAAACTTAAGCAACACGACTAGTACATGTCAAACCTAAGAAACTGTGATCTGTAATTCTTATCATCTTAAAGATTGAAGTTTACATTGTAAAAATAGACAATTAAAATAAGTGTACAGTTTTGAATAATGACTTCAAGTATGACAATGATATAAATATTAAACTAAGGTAAAAATATAGTGCAAAGCAACAATAATTTAAATATATATATCACCATACAAAATATCTAAACAGAGGCATACAAAACATCTTGAACAGAGATATGTTATATATATGTATATTATGACTAATATAATTAAACAGACATAAAAATTGCATAGTGTGATTGACAATATGCTTAATATGAATTAATGTGCAAAATATTTAAACAGACGTAGAAGTACATGGTAATTATAATTTTAATTTTTTAGCAATATATAAATTACCTTAGACATATAAAATAATTTTAGACTTGAATTTACATCAAGATAAAAATTATCTCAAACAGACATATAAAATAATTTTACATTTTATCAATATATATGTAATCTGTATTAGTACAAATTGTCTATAACTCATATTTGGCTAATAATTGTTTACAGGTAGTTACAATAATCTACTTACATCCTATTTACTCCCCTTTTAAAGAAACTATTAATACTTGGATTTAATAAAATCCAGATAGATATTAGACTAAAATATTAAAATGCAAAATTAGTTTTATGTATATTTCAGTAAAAACAGAGATACAAAACTAAATTTAAAACGCATTTATTTATTACTGAAACAAACATGCATATAAATATAAGTAAATAAATGGGGATTTCTTTCATTAACTCTGATGTGTCTGTACAAGACACAGTTGCAGAAATTATGTGTAATTATACCCATTTGAAAAGACAAAATTAGTTTTCACCAATAGAAAAACTTCAAGGGTATATTTTAGTTTTTCTAGTATACTATTTTGTTTGAGATATTAAGTTATTAACTAATGTATTGATGCATTCATTGTATTATTAGTCTTTAGTGGTATATTTGGTTTGACTTCTCTGTTTTTATGAATTTAATTGTTTCTTATTTTGTTTGCTTGCTTTTAAAAAGAAGAATAAGAAAGTGTGTGGAGTTAGGGAGGTGAGGGGAATATCTAGAAGGTGAGACAGGACTGGAAAGGACAAAAGCCTGAATATATTGTATAAGATTTTATTTTCAGCACACCACATACACACATGCATGCAGGAGCACATACACATACAACACACACACACACACACACACACACACACACACACACACACACACACACACACACTCCATAGAGGAGGGACTTGTATGGAAGGCAGGTGTAGAAGAACATGAGAGATTAATAAAACATACATTAGATACATATAAGCAATTGTCACAAAGTAAATGAAAGTGATGCTCTATCTAATACAGCCTATAAGAAAAACCAAAGAGAATTGTATTGAATATGTCTAAATTTATGGATTACTAATTGTCATAGGCAGAAATATAGTTTCCCTGTTAAAAATTTTGGATTATTCTCTTTGAATTAGTATATTTTCAAAATGATTGTTAATTTATAAATGAAAAAGTGTATTTTTTAAAATGTGAATTGTGTCTGTGTGTGTGTGTGTGTGTGTGTGTGTGTGTGTGTGTGTGTGTGTGTGTGTGTGTGTGTGTGTGTGTGTGTGCATTCATGACAGAATATATAGGTGTCTACAGGGGCTGAAAGAGGGCATCAGATGTACTGAAGATCAGATGTAGTCAGTAGTAAACAACCTGACTTTGGTGCCAGAAACATATTTCAATCTTCTGCAAGAACAGCAGAACTTCTTAACCTCTGAAACATCCCTCCATCCTCCAAATGCAATTTTCAGATGTCTCTATCATTTAATAATTCAATCAGAGTAAATAATATATTCAGACCTGAACCTTTTACAAGATATTTATTGTAAGTACCTTCAAAACACTTCTTGCTATGAGGCATATAATAAAGACTGTTACTACAAACATTGGAACACTTTATAAAATAAAAAAAAAATCATTTCTATCTGTTAATTTCAGCTATCCTTAACCCAAGCTCTCATATCAGTTTCAATTTAGTAATAAATAATGCATCTAAGTATGTGTGAATCGGATAATTGATGGTATTTTGTTTCTTTTATTCTCTTTTCTTTCCTTGATGATGGAATGAATTTACTGGATATACTTTTTATATAATACAGGAGAAAGACATACTGAAAATAGGTTTTTCTTTATAACTAAATTAAATGAATATTAATCTAACCAATAGATGAAGAAAATATATATTTATATTTTATTTTACTAATATTGAAAATAACTGAAAAAAAGCAATTGACAAAACCCTCTGATTAGATAATTTCTGATAAAAGAAAAAACTCAATGAAATCTATGTATTTACTATAAATTATATATTATATATTTATAAATATAGTAATGTGTTTGTATCTGCGTGTTTAGTTGCTTGTGTGTCTGTGGGTATCTATGTGTCTCTGTATATTTTTAAATATGTGTGCTATAAATTAATGTCTGTCTGTATCTGTGTGTTGGTTTGTGAATCTGTGTGTGTGTGTGTGTCTGGGCCTGTATCTGTGTGTATGTGTGTGTTTCCTTGTGTCTGTGTGTTTGCTTCCATGTTGGTTGCAGTATGCCTGTTCAGATTAGAGGGCAAACTTAGGTAACATTATTTCATTGTGTAATGTGGATCCTCCGGACCTCACTCAGTTCTACAAAGTATGTTTCTGGAGCCTTTAACCTTTTCACCATTTACTTGAAGTGAAATAAAATAGTAATAATTAATACAAAATAAGGTAAATACTGCATTTGACAAGAGTTTAAAGAATGTGACATAATGATTTTTAACATCTTTCAATGTTAATTATTAAAAGCAACCTAATTTTGCAAAATACAATATAAACCATGAGATACAGTTATATTAAAATTGAGATATAGATTAAAATATATATTAAGATACACACAAAGCAATTTACAACACAATTTTTTAGATATCAAATGAAAGAAATTACAGAGTTTGAAGCACTAGACATTTGTTTTTATGACAGTTTTCACACTGCTATGTCTTCTCTCTATTCACCAACATTTGTGAATAGGTGGTTGCATGACTTTATTGATTTCCCAAATGTAACCATCATTAAATAAATCTAAAAATAAGGAGATGATTTTGGTGAACCCAAATTAACAACGTGGCCCCTTCAAACATTTCAGATTTGGATTCAAAAGAAGGCAGAGGTACCAAAAGTACATAAATTAATCTTTTGTAATTTCTCTAATACTAAGAACAGACATTTCAGGGCCAGGAGGAGAAGTAATTGTTTAGTTAGTCAGGTTAGTACCCAACAATATGAGGACCTAAATTCAACAACTCCTTAAAATTTAAAATTAAATTTACCAGTTAAATGAATTATCTTAAAAGCATATCTATTTCAGAGCACTTGAAAAGCTGCTGAAATCACACATATTGTCTGATTTTCATAGCTATTAAATAGACTTATTGATGACATTTGTATCTCAAGTAGCTGTGAAGCATTTGGTGACTAGAGGTCATATTGTCACTTACAAAAAATTTCTGTTTACTTTTAAGTGTAATGATAAAGTCTACTGTGACTAATGTGAAAAAAATCTTCATGTAGGCTAAAGATTGTTAAGTTTCTTGAAGTATTAAACAACAAAATACTTTGTTATACTCAAGTGAAAGTGATATTCATTAAATACATCAGTGTTAAAGTACTCACGCCACCGTGAAATGCAGAACCCAGGAGAAACTAATGAAAATAAGATTTTATATGATGAAAATATTCTCTGACACTTTTTCTGCATTATGACAATAATGTGAAATTGTGGAATACTGGATTTGAGAAAAACATTATCCTTATACAATTATAATTCTTAGTTCTTAAATGAGATGAGCAGCTCTCTCTTAAATGCATAACTATTCATATATAACCTCATCTTGTCTGTATTATGATCCTAGATACTTTTGTTCTATAATTCATTAAAGGTTTATATCCCACAACCTAAATGTTCAAACTATTCACCTCTGTTTATATATAGGTTAAGCCACTAAATAGTCTTGGGTATTGTCTTAGGAATTTGATCCTCATAAATTTTAGAATCATTGTTGTTGTACATACACTTACTTAATTATTTTTGAACTCTTTTTTTAAGGGAATTCGATCTTAATAATATTTTTTAATTTTTAATAAAAAATTATCTTAGGGGTTTTTAGAACTGTCAGATGTACAGCATATAGTATACGGAGGTTTAATTTGAAAAAAAAAAAAAAACAATTCTGAGAACATCATTCAGTAGCAAACACCAAATGACGAAGGACAGAAAAAGAAGAAAAAATATAAAGTACTCTCACTGAGAAATTGTCCAGTTGTGCCCAAACATCACAGGAGAAGGTCAGAAATTATGATAAATTATAAATTATTTCTTACAGATCTTGAAAGATGTTTTTTAAATTTGATACACATCAATAAATAACTGGAACCATTCATTATGAAATGACCTACTTTAAAATCAACCAGGTACAAACTAAAATACCATCCCTAACTGCATTATTCAATACTCCACCCAAATATCTGGGTTAATCACCATTTCATGCTAATTCGCATATTTTATAAATATTCAACTTACCTTCTTTTAACATTTTTCGCTACATATCTATAAATATTTGCATCATATTTTATGATATGGTTGTAATTTGGTTTTCTGTTTTTCTTATAACAAAAAAAAATCTTTCAACATGTTCTTGTTTGCTTAAAGGGTTTCTTCAATATTCATCCTTCAGACTGTATGGTGGGTTTTTCTCACTGTAGTTTCTAGTAACCCATCAGCCTTAGATGAGTTAATAACTTAATTATGAAGATATATAAGGCCTTTCTGTCAGGCTAAGCCATATTTCTGTGCTAATCCCACTCATTGACATTGTTCACTATTACAGATTTCATTTAAATCAGAATAGTTCTATTAAGATATGTATACAGAATTTTAGAAATACACATATTATTTATTAGACAAAAAGTAAAGAAAACAATAGGAATATAAAGCAATATCAATAAGGAAGGCAAAAAAAATTAAAATTCTATTCTATCTTTCCAAACTCTCCAAATAGATACATAGTTCCTCAAGCATTTGAATGCATCTGGTTTATTTCACTCTTTTCCACACATATTAGAATATCTGATAATTTTATTCTACTATGAAAATATGTTAAACTGAGATCCAAAGGACTCTTGTCATGTGTAAAAGTGATGAGAGACTTGGGCATCTGGCAGAGAAGTTAGATGCTGATACTTGAGCATCTTAGTATTGTAAGATTTTTGACAGACTTCAAAAATGTTGTCAAATTATTATCTAGGACGTTGAATGAATACAAGGATTTTAGTTCTAAGAAGGCTTTAATGAGAGGCATCAACCATCATTCACTAAAATACATAAAACTATGGAGCCAAAGGAAAATTGATTTTTAAAGAGCATGAAGAAAAGTACTCAATCTATGTAAGAGTTGTCAGGCTGAGAAATTCTTCATAAATCAGCAAATACATGAAAGGCTTAAGCTTTGCAGGACAAAGATGGAAAAAATAGTTGTAAGCTTTAGAACCAAATGCCCTTGAAAGGACATTAAATATTGTAATTCAGTGCAAATATATCTCATTTTTATCTTCTTCTTTTAGTAAAAGGCAAATAGATATTTTTAAAAGCCAAATATGAAGAGAGATCTTGTCTTTTTCTCGGAGCAATTAAAAATACATAATTGCTAAAATAAAATGAATACTAAATTATATTTATAAGGTCACTTACATGTGTCTTAATGATATAAAAACCACAAACCAGCATGATATTAAATGCACATTCATAAAATAAAATATCTATAAAGCATATAAACCTATTTTTCTTAATTTTGGGCATATGTAAGCCAAAAATACAGAATATTACCCTTTATACACATGGGTATTTTTGAACAAATAGAGAAAGGACACACACAAACACACTCACACACACACACACACACACACACACACACACACACACACACACACACACACATATATATATATATACTTGAGTTGTCACCAGAGCATGAAGTACAGAAAAATAACATAAAGAAATGTTTGAGAAGTACTTATGTTTATTTTAGCAAGTTTTTAGAAACGTTTTAATGTTGCCAAATTATTGCAGATTTCTATTCTCTGAACTCTGTTCTTTTGAGTACCACAAACTAAATATATGGATATAGATGAATTTATAAAACAATGAGAACATTTTTTTAAAAAGTAAAATGAAATTTCTTTTTATTAATAATGAGAAATGCTGAGCAAGCTTTTCTTCCACAGAGTGAATTTTAGGCATTCTTTATGTATTTTATTTTGAAGAAATTGATTCAAGCATGTGTGTTAGTGAAATAAAATCTAGAGAGTCCTTATTAGAGCAACAGAGTCTGACCTTAACACGATATTTAGATATCAGGATCTGAAATATCAGTTATACGTCTGGATGGGGACATCTGATTGAATACTCTTAGCATAAGACTTACATTGATTCACAGCCAGTTTCAGACAATGTAATTCTTTCAGATTGTTCTGTATCACAAAGAACATCACACATCTTCACCTTTCTGTCTATTTTGTTTTTTAAACTGGGAGAATGTGCCTTAATGAGACCAGAAATGTATTTTAGCTGTCCAAAAAATATTACCTGTATAGGACTTGTTCTCATTAACCAGTTATTCTTTATCTTCATGCAATTAAGTAACACGAGCTAATAACTAATGTGTTATTTAAACACCTTAGTTTATAGAAATGCTATTATTATTAAAGATAAATAAAAATGAGCACTTGTCTAAAATGATAAGAAAGACTGTTCTAGACTGTTGTAATGGATTAAAAAGATTTGGTTCAACTCTACTGAATCAAACAAGATAATGTGTACTATGTCTGTGTGTTACATGTGTATCTGTCTAACCATCTGTCTACCTGTAGTTTTGCCTTGCAAGTATGCATTTCTTGTGCTCCTTTTTCGGGGGGGTGGGCCTATTACATTTTTATTATTTTATTCTTGTGTTATTATCTTTTCTCTTCTTTTTTTGAGACAGAGAGTAAGAAGGTTCAGAGTAAGCAGGATAGGGAGTTAGCAGAGGATCCAAGAGATGCTACAGGAGAAGAAACTATTACAAAATTATATCATGAAAAAATAACTATTTTCAATTAAAAATATTGATCTTCAGGCCTAGAGCAAAATTTTTCTTTTTATTCAGTCAATTTTTGAGCCTCTTATTTTCTTTTGTGGGATGGGTGCATAGATATAGAGTATGAGGGCTCAGCTTTCAGGAGCAATTTGAAACAAACATGTTTGATTTATTGAGGAAGCAGCAAGCCCAATATACCCTCTACCACGCCAGAGGGAAGGGCTATGCTTTGCTGGCATCTTCTATTGCATAATGGTTATCTTTTACTGGTCCAATTCATCTTACATCAGGACTCCACCTTTGTTGTCAAAACCTCCAGGTAGAATCTAGGCTGGCTTGTGAGGAAGTACCCACTTAAGGGGGCCTCATAGCTATGAGGAAATATTAGGGGCATATTATTTAAAGCACCTGTTTTAACTGGTTTGAACTGACTGAAGCCTGCTGGCCTCTTCATGCTTAGAGGCTTCTAGAGTTTATATGTTCCACTTATATACCATTTTCTTTTTATTTATGAGAAAAGCTCAGTATAAGCCAGGATGCCTTGCCTGATCTTGTTGGCCATACCTCAGTAGGGCTAAGCATTTGGACCATGCCAGTCTGAAGCTGGCCTGCCAAACAGACTCTTACCCATCTCTGGCTAACAGCCCGGGATTAGCACCATACCTGGAAAACAGTCTGAGTGGTAAACTTAGATAGAAGCCTGTGGGCATTACCTCTCTAAGAGGTCTTTGCTCTGTGTGGCTGAGAGCCATTAAAACCTGAATGGTAGTCTTGGTGGCCTCACTTTGCTGGTGAATATACTGTAGAAAGCACTTAAACAAGACAAGAATTAAAAGTACCACCCTACCAGTTAAAGCAATGATCCAGGAAGACTCAAACATCCTCTTAAGATTGTTCCATACATTAGTCAGAAAATCAGTTTCCAGGGACATAGCTGACACCCTGGTTATATTTAATTGATAGATTTGTTTGGTAATCAGGATAGAACAATTAAAAAACCTTATCTATCAAGGTCCCTTTTATGTATTGTGCCAGCCAGCCAGTTTTTCTTCAATGAGTTTCATAAGCTCTCTATTTACCAGTAATGTTTGAATCATGAAGGTAATAGCATGAAAGTGATAGGCATTAACAACAGGGACCCAAATGGCAGCTTGTTCTATCATCAAATAGCTGTTTCTAAATATCCTTGCCAGCAAGCTGTTAGGAAGAAAATTTCTTTGGAGCAATCAAAGATACTTTTTACAGTAGAGACATCAGTTACGAAAAAGAAAAATGATGGCCAGACTAAACAAACATGGCCTTCCAACTTAAGTTTTGAATTTGTTGTACATTTGCCTTCTCCCAATTTCTACCTTGTTTCATGTGAGAAAAGGTCACATTGTAAGAACTGTGACTCATTAGAAATATCAGGGAATATATATCAAGAATACTTCATGGGCTACACAAGTTTCAGTTGCTCATAATGAGATCATATCTATATTTTATGGGGTATCTACCATAATTGGGGCAATTCTTAAAGCACATTGAAGTTTATCTCCATATGCCAAGTATGTATATATTCCCAAAATTTATCATAGTAATTTTTATCATGTTATCCTAAATGATTCAGAAGATAGAGCTAGATGACAGTGCTCCCAAAGAACAGAAATACTCACGAAAGTAAAAAAAAAAAAAAAAAAAAAAACCTGGGCACATTTGCACATCTAGTTATTGATGGTGAACTTCCTTGGAGGGCTACCATGAGCTCTTAATATATGAAATGGAGAAAAGTACCTCCAGGCTCAACATAGTTCCACTGGTAGAGGTACAATGAAAATCTCCCATGGCCATCCTATATAACTTTACACAGCGATCATTGAAAGAGGCCATTAGTGTAAAACAAAGTATATGTTTTACACTAATACCCTCCTGTTATCTTGTGACAGTTATTATATTCATGAAGGGAAACCCTAAGCAGGCATTAAAGATGAATAGACCTGAATAGGCAGGGAAATGAACAGCCACAGGCAAAAGAATAAGAAGTATCAATACAAGGGCCCATAAATACCTGAAAACTTGGAGCAAGCAGCAATAAAAAGGGCTAGAGTTATATGCAATACCCTTTTGGAGCTAATGTAATAGAGAGGTTAGAATTGCATTGATCCTGGCAATGTTTGTTGTGAGCCTCAATGGTCTTATCAGGAGAGATGGTGAGTAAGATGGGGTGAAGGATAGTTGAAGAGTTATCCCTGTGGTCACTGTTCTATTTCTAATTAGGGACAACACTCTCATCCACAATCTCATTCCTATTTATTCTCTCAGAAGATACATTGGGCCATTGCTGCCTTGGATCCCCCATATCTCTCTGACTCAGCTCTCTTTACACAGAGCAGATCAGAAGAGATTTGAGGGCTCATGTATGAGCGCGGAAATTGCCCATGACTGAAAACACAAGTGGAGACCACAAAGAAAATGTGTGTCGGACACAGATGTTCTGTGGTCAGTTGGGGAACATTCACGTTTTCATAAAGACAGACATAGACAAACGCTAAAAAGAAAAAAGACACCCCTCTTTATTATTATAATTAATAAAGTACTAGATTATGTCTGGAATGTAAAATAAAAAAATCCACAGGTTAATATACATATTTTAATTATAATGTGGATCCTGAGAGAAGAGCTACCATAGTCTACTTCAGAGTAATAAAGAAAAATCCTCAGCATAACAAAGCGATAAGAATGATAGGGTAATTAAGAATAAATCTCTAACTATCTGGTAAAATAAGCAAACACTCAAGGAATCTGCAGCTAGGTTTCTTTTACTTCTTAAAAATGGTCTTTGGCACTCTGTCTCCTCACAGCTACATATCTTCACATTGCTGCATTCTATACATACATCTACATATTTACTTTAATACAAATAGTCATACATCTCTACACACAGTTACATCTATTTTCACATCTTCACATCTTTCTTTTACATACATTGTCTTCTACATTAACATTTATATAATTTCATGTTCCTTGTCTCCACACAGTAACAAATTTCTATATAGTCATAGCTATTCATCTCATATACATAGCTCTCTCACTATATAACATTTTACATTGCTCTTACCCATTCACATTTGCATAGCTTTATCCATACATTGTGGTTGCTCTTACACACTTCCATTCATTACTCCTTACTTTACCCATACATTCTTGCTGCTCCCTGCTTCCTTAGCCACACTTTGGACAATTATATGCTACCTTTTAGGTACCACCCTATGTTCATAAAATCATACATTTTTTCTCAGGCTAGTAAGGTCACATATACTGGCCAGTGTAAATCCTTGGCCTTGCATGCAACATTTTTTTTAGACAGGACATGACACTGAAATTCATGACTAAACAGTAACAGTAGCAGTTTGAACCTTGTTTGGTCAGGGTACATGAAGAAAGTCAACTATTTCAAGAGGAAGGGAGAGATATCTCAAAACAGCCAGGGGTCATAATTTAGCAATAAACAATATCTGGGAATTAGTCTTTGTATATTGTGTTCAGGAGCAGTTTAGTCTGTTTGAATTAGTTCTGAAGTCTAAAATTAGTTGTCTTTGAGACTGAAAATACTGTTTCTTTCTTGTGTCAGTAAAGAGAAATATTCCAGTATTATTTCTAAACATCATGAATCTATCTTCCAGAATATCTATACCTGTAAGTGTGCCCAAAGACGCAAAACACACTACCAAGGAGTGGTGGAGATACCCCCACAGCTGTTCCTATTAGGGAGAAATAACAACGGCAAATGAGATTATTACAGACAGAAAACAACTGGTATCACAGTCAGTCACAGCACAGGATTTGCCTAGTAGGTCCACTACATATATTTTGTTTGATGGAACTCCTCCATGACTTTGCCTAGTGGGGTTCCCCTTAGATTTTGTTTAATGGACATTTTCATGGACATGGCCTAGTGAAAACTTTCCAACACAGAGTTGATAATCCAGTAGTTCATCCTGTAAAATACCAGCTGTTATCTGCTGTAAATTCTTTAGTGGTCTGCAGTACAACTACTTCAGACTAAAAGGCAATAAATAATGATCTTCAAACCATTAATTATACTTAACTGGTCATCTAGTGTGTCTACTGAATGATCTTCTCAGTTTAATATTTATTTTGTTTTCCCAACAACTTTATTTTTATTCTTACATGTTTAGAAACTTCATAAATTTGGAGTTATGGCCTATTATAGTAGACTGTCTGTAACACAGGAAAGAGTTCACTGTATAGAATCTTCTGTCTGGAAGCTGAAGACGTTAATTATCAGTCTTGGAAATGTCACTAGATTCTTTGTATATTTTATAGGATACCAATTCAGAGAATATGGTTTTGGAAAAGAGAATTAGGTCTTTTACCTACCTTTAGTTTTTAGGTTTTAAAAATTGAATTTCTAGGGTTGGTGAAGTATGTCAAGAGTTTAGGTTTAATAACTATTAGTGCAGAAGGCCTGGGGTCAGTTCTCAGTATTCATGCTCTGACTCAAAGCTGCTGTAACTCCAGTTCCATAGGATGTACTTACACTGCCCATCTATGGTATACACACATACTTATACGCAGGTATATATACATATACCAACAGAATAAAATAATCAATTGGATATTTCTGGCAATTCAGGAAGTTAGTTGAGCAAATAATTTACATCTTACAATTACTAACTAAAAGCAAAGGAGAATGGTAATCCATCAAGTGGATTTTTCCATGCATGTTTTGAAAACCACCTATCATTTGTGTTTGATTTCCATTGACTATTTTCCTTTTGTTCTAATTATCATGATTATTACATAGCAAGTGTATGGCACTTTCATGCATTGCACATAAGTATCTTTGCATAAAAAATAAATCAGTCATTGATCCCAAGACATTCCCTGTAAAATATGATGGAATTACTTAAGGCTTAACAATTTTAGAATCCTTTGCCATCACTACAGTACATCTAAATTTTTTATTTAGTGACAAGAAAGTAAACTTGAAGCCTCATATTTTCAGAGTGATTCTGCAAATGTATTTTAAGTCTGACAACATCTTTATTCACCAAAAGCCAGTTTTCAGGCATCTTTAAATGTCTCCTTAAACATGTTGATGTCTAGATTTGTTAGTTTGATGAATTTCTTTCAATCGCGTTTAATTTTCAGAATCTATTTCCACATATTGATAATGGTTTTCTAGGCTGCTTTCTTAATGAGTCTTCCTGCCTCTCTTATATAAAATCCAAATAAACTGTGATCCTAGAGTATTATGTATTATCTCATGTCTTTTCTAAATTAATTGTATGTTTCATTTAGTTCATTTTCCTCATGTGTCCTTTGTCTAGGTAACAATGGAGAAGCAGGAAACTCTCCAGAGACAGGAATGTCTGACCTTTAATGGCATTTTATTTATATGGGATATTCTAAACATTCAAATTTTACCTTAACGGATAATTATAGAACAACATGGAAACCATGTGGCTAATAAATCAATACATGGCCACCTAATAGATATTTCTTATTAGTTTGTTTTATCTGATTTCAAAGATCAGTCCCTCTAATTGACTTGAGAACAAACAGTCTGTATCAAGAAAGCGAAGACACCATTTAGACAAAAATAGTGAAGACACATTTTTTCTTACATTTTTTTTATTTGAAAGTTATTTTTTTTAAATACCAACAACAGTTTCCCTTCCCTGCTCTTCTCCCACTCACCTCTCAGTTCCCCTGACCCACATAATCCACTTCTCAAAGATGATAAAGGCCTCCTATGGGAGTCAACTAATTCTGGGATATCAAGTTGAGGCAGGATGAAGTTCTTCACCCATGTATCAAAGCTGAGCAAATATCTCTCCATAGGGAATGGATTTCAAATGTCAATTCATGCACCATAGAACAATCCTGGTCCCACTGTCAGGCCACCAAACTTCTCAAGCCACACACAAATTAGCTATCACATTCTTAATATGTTTTTTTTTTTTTTTAATCATTTCTTGGCTCCTTAAAAATGATGATATAGAAAATTCCAAAATGAACCATGGAGAAATAAGCAAACACAGTCAAAACATTCTGGTATAGAAGTAGTATGTCAAGAATAACATAGAACAATCTGAAACTTTCTCTAGCTTTCAACTAAAATTTTGCTTTAGTTGCATTAAATAAATAACAGTCCTTCTCTAAAGACTTCAATATTGTATTCTTTTTGTATTTGGACATATGCTGGCATTTTTAGCTTTTACTAAAAGGATGTGGGTCTTCACTTATCAAAGGGAATTTTCAGTCATTTAAGGTTTCTGCTTTTCCTCTCAAAATAGTAAAATGTTACATTTTCTAGTACACTGTTTCTTCTAAAATAAAAAAAAAATGATTAACTTAGGTAAATAGTAAAAATATAAATAAGGACTCTTCATTAACTTATAATAGAGAATCAACATAGCCATTTAATTTCATTAATATACAATCAGGTCTGATTTAACACGTATATGATGAAACTCATCTACACATTTAAAAATATTTTCTTGTATTATGATATAGTAAATATCTTGGGTGTAGGCAAGATTCTGTTTTCCCTTAATAGTTCTTGCAAAAATCATAAAGCCTAGAATTAATCTTTAAACATTGAAGCATACGGAGGACAAGAACTTCTCACGACACATCACTCCTTCAAACTGAAGTATTTATTAGTGTGTGAGTGTATGTGTAAAGGCATATATACCATGATCCTCATATAAAGATAAGAAGAAACTTTCCAGCTCTGAGTTTGCTTCTTCCAACTTTACATGGGTTCTACAGGCTAAACTAAGATAGTGAGGTTTCCATGGCAAATGTCTTTACTCGTTACACCATCTAAATTTCAGGAACAAGCACATACCCTGATGTAAATACATATATGTAATCAAGCACACCCTGAACCATTGGGGATAATGTTATCTTACTTGAAAATCAACTCCCAGCATTTCTGGAAGTTATTTGTCTTTGGGCAAGTGGTGTTTACAGGTTAGAAGCAAATTAATTCTACAATTCCATTTAACAGGGATTTTAAACTTTTAAAATAATATCCACCTTTATGATGAAAATGTATTCCATTATCTAAATGTTTTACTCTTTTTCCTTTTACATTAACTCCTACATACTTAATTTATTGATCTTAGCTACAGTTTATCAACTTTATATGAATTTCTATGCTTTATTTATTATGTTTTGGTATTTTTTTACTGAATTGATTTTGTCAAGGAGCCATTCACATTTTCATTTATTATGTTTAATGCTTCATTATTTTAATCCTAAATTGGAGCTCTCAGTTTTTTTTGGATCTGTTTTTATGCTGTGCTACTCTGAATTGTCCTTTGGACAATGATACCATCTTTCTTATCTGTGATAACTCTTATAATTCTGTACTATTTCTATACAAATGTAGCTTTCTTTGTTTTAATACAAGCTCTTATTCATAATCATTGAAATTATTAATTTTTTTATTATTTTCTTTATCTTGAAGTTTTATGACTGACTAAATCACTATGTTTTGGCATTATTGATAATTGTATTTTTGTCACCATCTTTCACGTCATCTGCTAATTATGATGTGCTTATTTTGTAATGTAAAACTAGCATTTGAAGGCTAAGTTGTATTTTTAACTCATTGTTCTGAAACAAATCTTGAGATACTGAAAAGGAATAGAATTGAGAATCCCTTTGGCAATAGGTTCCTGATATCTACCTTCCCAGTACAATTAAGTGTGGCGATATATATTCATCTCATATGTCACTCTAACCAAAGGCATATATATCTATTGGAACACTTGGCTATCTACAATACCTGTTTATCTCATTCTGTTTGTCTCTACAGTAATCATTGTCATTGAGCATTTAATAATATGAAACCACCTCAATTTCTCTGCATCTCAATCAAACAACAAAGAAAACACATTTCCAAAACCTTAATTGAATTTATTTCAAACAACTGTAGTGTTGCAGTGGGGGTTTCTCAGTCCTGGACGGCCAGAAGCCCAGACCCACAGACCTGCCGCACCAGACCCATGGCACCCGCCTCCGCTGCTCAGGCACCCAGAAATGACACTTATATTTACTTCATGCTGTTTGGTCTATGGCTCAGGCACATTGCTAGCTAGCTCTTACATCTTAAATCAGCCCATTTCTATTAATCTGTCTGCCACGTGGCCTGTGGCTCACCTGTGTTCCTTACATGTTGCTCCTTTAGGCTTCAGCTCAGTCTGCCTGACTCCGCTCTGCTTCTCCTAAATAGGTGTTTAAGGTTATCACCCTATTATCCCTTAGAAAGGCACATTCAAGTGTTGAATTTTCACTTTCCCAGATGAACCTTTGGAAGTAATTTATACACCCTACCATCTACCAATATTCTAGAAATATATGATATACTTGATATAGGTTAGGTTTTGGTTGTAATTTATACTTTATCCTCTCCTAAATACTACCTCATAATAATTCCTATTGTATAAAGTCTTAGTTCAGAACCTTCTTAATTAGACAAAAGGGAGAGATGTGGTGGGATTCAGGTGTTAGCTGATAAGATCTGAGGATGCTTATACAGGGTCCTAGGCCCCTGAAGGGGGCATGGCCAACCCCATTGATAAAGGGCTGCTGGGACCCTGAAAAGCCTGTTTGCCTGGTTCCTGGCTGCTGGAGATACCGGTTTGGAATCCATCGTCCATCGTTCCAGACTCCAGTCTCTGTTCAGGCTCCATTATAAGCTGTTCCCTGTGTCGTGAGTGTTGGTTTATATTTTAATAAATATCAATCTTGGATCGGTGCCTTCTAAGCAAAACTCCACCTACACTGTAGTTTCTTCATTTATAGTACAATGCAGATTATAACTCATGTCTTATTTTTAAGGTAATTAATACTATTTTCTCTTTTTTCTTTTATGTTTTTGTCAGTTGATAATCAATGAAATGTATTCTCTGTTATTGCTGTACTAATGACTCAACTTAATTTATTATGAAATATATTTCAAGAAATAATAGTTACACTGTTTTCTTCTTTTTGAATAAATACAAGTAATATTTTGTTCTTCCCAATCTTTAATCTTATGTGATATTTATGTAAATGAAATATACCTATATTCTGATATATACAATATATGTTATTCCCTAATTATCAATTCATATTGACACACATATAATATAATTTGATTCCACAGAGTTCACATTGTTTCAAACTGAGGGTGACAAAGCTTTCGTTTTAAAAATTGAATTTTTATATACGAATTTTTTACTTTATTTTAAAAGCATATGTAGGTCTCAAATATTTGAGAATGGGTATTTTGGACAGAATTGTTTTTTTGTCATGAAAGTTCTATTATGTTTGTGGTGTTCTTATGGGAAATCGTATTCTAATAAAGCAGATGGAAAAGCTGTAGGTAAACTTCAACTGTCATTAATTATGTATATCTCTTGGAGTTCAACAGCTGGTATCATTATAAATGCTATTAGCCTTAATGGCCATGTGTGTACTATTTTATCAAAAGATGCACCTAATATTTAATCAGTACATAATCATCTTAAGAACTTGATGCAGATGATTATGTAAACTCCAAATGATGATAACTAAATCTGAAACTTTTGTCTAACAACCAATGTTATTGCATCAGTAGGTTCAACACAAACTCAATTTCTTAAAGAAACACTTAAAATCATATTGGCTATCTGCTTGTATCTTTTTTCATTTATTTAAGTACTATTGTATAAAATAACTATAACTATATTTTCATAAAATAATAGTCTTCTATTTCATACTTTTTAATGTATTGTTCCATTTTAATATTTACGTTAAAATTTTATAGTATTGTCTACTAGAGTGCAGTTAAATATTTGTAATGTCAAAAGCCAGTGTTTAATGTGTTGACACAAAATTTGGAAACTATACATTTTGTAAAATTTTAAAAGTTTTACCTACAACCAATCATGTTTATTGCTCCACTGTTCACAATAATTAAACTATGCAATCAATATAATTGTCCATCCAGATATGAATTTAAAATTGTGATATAATTCACAAAGTAAAATATGTCATAAAATGGGTGGAATTAGAATTGGAAATCAATGGATTACTTGGAGTAAGGCACATTCATGAAGATATTACTTGAAATTTTTACCTCATTCGTGCAACTGGGATTTATGAGAAAAAAAAGAAAATCATAGAAGTAGGAACAAGAATAGAAAAATAAAAGAGGGTTTAATAAGAATGTGAGAGGAATTTAAAAGGGACTATGCATTTTTCTAGAGAAGAAAGGTAAACACCAACCCTACTAGAAAGTAGTTCCAATGATGATCACCACCTAAAATGTGATACTTCTAGAATTAGGAGGCACTCCCTTCTCCATGATAAATAAAAAATGGCTTGATTTTGAAAAAATGTGACAGTTCAATGGAGGGACAAAGATTTTGGGAGAAATCAATATCTGATTTACTTAAAGCTGATTCCATAACATTGAACCCATCCTGGCCACTGCTTATGTGTTTAGAAAAATAAGGCCAGATAGACCAAGGACTCAGGGAAAAAAAAAGCCAATAGTACTTTTAAAGAAAGATAGCCATAAAATAATTCATAACATTATTCTATATTCATAGATCAGTTATTTCTCAGCCATTATCAGAGAAGCATTACCCTGCAGTAGATGAGAAAAATAAACCAGACACCTATAGTTGAATATTGTGGAGAGATAGATAGGTAGGTAGATAGATAGACAGAAAGACGGACAGTCGGACGGACAGTCGGACGGACGGACGAACAGGCAGGCAGGCAGGCAGACAGACAGACAGACAGGCAGGCAGGCAGGCAGGCAGACAGACAGACAGACAGACAGACAGACAGACAGACAGACAGACAGACAGACAGATAGATAGATAGATAGATAGATAGATAGATAGATAGATAGATAAATAGACAGACAGACAGACAGACGTCTTAGAAGTCACTGAAATAAATGAGATACCTAACTAATTCTTATCCTCAGAACTCAGGGAACTGGGTAGAAGCAAAGGTTGAAAGATTTTAGAAGTCAAAGGGGGTGAGAGAAAAGTCTCAAAGGAAACAAGGCCCTTCTAAACACACATGCACTCACAGAATACTTGGCATTATGCACAAGTCTCGCATTGATCTGCTTAAGACGGGGTACCAATGCTGAGAAAAGAATTGGATGCATGCAGCCATCTCTAATCCAGAAGATATATCTAACTGATAACCACACATTAAAAAAATTCTCTTCTCTTCAGTGTAGTCTTATTGAGGATACAAACCACTCTTAATGGCAGGCCTTATGCCCAGAAGTTTATGGTCTACACAAAACAAAATCTGGCTTCTTTGGAGTATTTTTGTCTTTGTTTTGCTTGCTTGTTGTTCATTTGTTTATATTAGAGATACTTTTTATATATTTTTGTTTCTGGTTTGTTTTGCCCTTTAGAGAGTTTTTGCTTGTTTTATTGTTATTTTTAAATATTAGATTCCTGTTCCTTTTCTAAAGAAAGAAGGAAAGTATGTTGATTTTTATGTGAGAAAAGGTGTGAGAAAGTTCAAAGAAGTACAGACATTAGAAACCATAATTAGGACACACTGAGTACAAAAAGTTAATTTTCAATAAAGGAAAGAAAAAAATTAGGATATTGACGTTAGAATTCTAAGTTCAGAAAAGTTAAAATTAATGACATTTTAAAGGCATATTTACTGTTTTTATATTACATTAATTTGATTTAATCTCAATAAAATATCAGTTCTAAGTATGTTCTTTCATATAAATTTTGATTATAATTTATAAACTTAATTCATTAAAAAATTTAAAGGCATATTTTATTTTGTGAAAATTATTTGAATATTTTTATTAAACTTAAAATTGATAATCTTTGTTTTAGGTATTTAAATGTTAGTTTATGAGTATGACTGCTTGTTGTATACTGCTGTATACTACACATATTGCTGGTGTGTACAGAAGCTAGGTAATGTCAAATTTTATGGAACTATGCTAATAGGATTAGGAGGTGCCTGGTTGGCTCTGGGAATTGAACCCAAATGCTCTGGAAGACCATTCAGTGCTCTTAACTCATGTAAAATCTACCAGCCACTGAATTGATTTATGGGATAATTCAAAAACAAATATAATCATTATTTATCAATGTTTCTCATTTTGTCATCTTTTAACTATATAAAAGGGCATTTTTTTGTTTGTTCTGGTTTTTTGAAGACATGATTTCTCTTTGTACCTCTGGCTGTCCTAGAACTTGTTCTGTAGAATAGGATGGCCCTGAACTTGTAGAGATCTTCCTTCCTGGATCTCATGAGTGTGGGATTATAGGCACGTGCTACCACCTTTTAAAAGACAAAGTTCTTACTGTATTAAATGTTACTTTAAGTTTTTTTCTTAATCTTATTTTTAAAGCTGTATATTACTTAACTGTATTCAATATTCTTGATATTATAATAAAGTTTTATAATTTGTCCCATATTTTCTACAATTCTGTTATGGACTAAGCTGCTACTCAAAATTGCAAACTTTTTTCTAATGTGTGTGTAGAAGTTCAATATTTATTCTTTGTTTTATTAATTCTTTGGGAATTTCACATCATACGCCCCTAATTCAATTATTCTCCCAGTCCTTGTGCATTTTTTCAAGTACCTGTAATGCCCTTCAAGAAAACCTGAAAAATAAAAATAAAAAATAATAAAAATGAAAACTTGAAGCCTATTTCTGAACACATAAACACCTTCTCAGTTAATACATATAGGTGTTTTCTCTATATGTTTGTTCCTGTAGCACACACGTACTTTGTGCATATAGAGTCAAGAAGAGGTACCAAATACTCTGAAACATTAGTTACACATCTTTGTGAACCAACATAGGAAATCTAAGGTTAAGCACTCATGATTTGATACAGTAACCCATCCTTTTAAATTCTGAACCATCTCTCCATCACTTGCTCTAGGAATGTTTATACATTGAAAAAAAGTCCTAATTAACTTATTTTCACTTTATTAAATTTTTAAATCAAAGCAATAGAACTATATTGTACCATCAATATCTTCAGGACAGATTAGCATAAGTGCAAAATTTTCAAGTGATTCATTTTAAGATTGGGTGAAACTATAATTGAACGTATTTTAATTTTGAATTTTGACAAATGTAGAAAGTAAAATGCAACTCCCCAAAAGTATTTCATAGCTGTGCCATTTTGCAAATTTATGACAGTGTGCTGAATCCATTTAATTAGTCCATCTTTTTTTTTTCACTTCCTGGTGCTGCTACCAAGGCCACAATCACAGAACTGTAAGGAAAGTCAAAGTCATCCTTGTTTGGTAGAGAAGAGAGTGTTTAATTAAGGAAGAACAAGTTTTATTGAATTTTAATCAGGATGAAGCAGCCATAGAGTCTTTTTTAAAATTTATGAGCCAAGGGGAAGTGGGATATATATCAAATTAATGTGTATTAAAATCACCTATTGAAAACATACCTCAGTTAACATTCCCTAGGTTTGTAAAATGCTGGTACTTGTCAATGTGTTAAACTAACTCACACTTGTGTGCAGTGGTGGAGGTGATTTAATTATTGTCATACTGAGAAGACACATGCTATTCTGAGTACATAATGACTTCTTGGGAAGCAAAGCCAATTAGACAGTCACTCCTATTAAGCTTCTGCCTGCACATGCATTGCTAACAAGGTCCACAAGTCATGTCACTAACACACCAAAGAGAAGTAACCTTTTATTTATCTTACTTAAAAATAAGTGCGAAAAACTGTGTCACAACACATATATGTTATTTCTAATTTCAACATGTATTTCTGAAAACTATTGTGTGAAATTCATTTTAGTCTTTAATAAAATTTAAAAACTTTGAGAATTAGAATATGAGATAAAACCTGTATGTAAAACACAATACAAACATCTTAAATTAGAGGTTAAACACTTTAGATTTTTAGTTAATTTAAAAATTAGAAACAAGAAAAATATATTACTTTACATTTTCTTATATTAGAACATTTGAATTTATTTCAGTTTCATACACATAATGTACTTTGACTATATTTTTACCCTTTAATCTTTTATCTCTGAGTTAAAAGCCTTCTTGTCAATAAGTTCACATTCTCATTTCTTGTTAAATGTTGTCAACAGAAGTCTATTTGGCTCTTCATGTTGGCTATTGAGTCAAAATTGAGTTTCTTCTAATAGCATTGTTTGCTATAAGTAATTAAATTTAGTAGAGTTTCTTTCTTGAAAACCTTATCTTTTGCAAAAAAAAAGAAAATAAAAGAAAAAGAAAATCACATTATGCATCAGGGCTCAATGTGAAAAGAAAATTTATCTCAAGAAATAGATCATTCAAAATATATATGTGAATGCATGAAAAATGAAAAATGGGAATATTCATATGCACACACACATCACACACACATGCAAAATCTTGTTGACAAATTATTGACAAAAGCAATAAAACCTTGGCAAATAGCACTCAGCTCCTTCTTTAGCTTGTACTGCTCAGCTCTGTCCATTGTCTTTCTTTTTCCCCAAGAGGTAAATATTTTACAAGTTTTCTTTATTGTATTGAATTAGAAGTTTAGCGACTAAAAGCCTCTTCATCAGTGTAAATATATCACTTTTCAATATGTTCTTATAGATTACTATGATCTTTAAGTAACCTTTCATGTATCATTCTTCAATGTATCTTGCAAAGCTTTTGAGATGATAGTTTTAAATCAACATGTAAATCTGCCTGACACTCTGTACCCAATCTCATGTTATATTATATTTTTATTAAGATCTATTTTTCCTCATGTAATATATTCTGATTATGGTTTCTGCTCCTTCTAATCCTCTCATTTTCTGGCTACCTCCTGTTCCATTTACATCCACTTTTTTGTTGTCTTAACTTAGGAAATGGTGAGTTATGAAGCACAGAGGGTATCTCATCTTGCTGTTATAAAACCTGTGTTATGACCATTACTAGTTTCCATAACAGCTCACAGTGATGCTGTGGTTGTTGAAAGAAATTATCTCCCATAGGAAGTAGCACTATTATGAAGTATTCCTTTGTTGGAATGACGTGTTTTTTTGGAGGATGTGTGTCAATATAGAGTCAGGCTTTGACTTCTCATATATGTTCAAGATAACACCCAGTGTCTCAGGCCCATTCCTGCAAATCAAGATGTATAATACTTGGCTATTTCTATAGTATCATGTCTGTCTGCATGCTATCATGGTTCATCATGATTATAATGGACAAAATCACTGAAAATGTAAGTCAGACCAATTAAATATTTTGTTGTTTTAGTGATAAAATAAACAAGAATCTATGAAGTAGTATAAATTAAAAAATAAAATTTAAAAGTAATAGGAATAGAACAAACAAGAAAAAAACTATCTAAAGAAAAAGCACAAGATTATATAGAAAGAGACATACACATTTACAAAAATCCCGTAAGAACTCCAAACCAGAAGCCATAATATACATTCAAAAAAAAAAACATGTAAGGAAGAGAAAAAACAGAATGTATTAACATTATGTACTAGAGAACCCCCAAGGATAATATTAAATTAATTTTTGATTGGCCAACTATTACAGAATTATGTATTACCATTAAGAGTAGTTTATTTCACAGTGAGACTCCTTTGGAAGAAATTTTTTTTCATATTTAGGGCATTATCAGTGGGATCCTGGTTCTGGGGTGGGAACATTTTTATACTTCTCCATTTTGTTATTGGGCCCTAACTACTACAAACGTGCATAGGCCCTGTTCATGTTTCCACAGATTCTGGCTTTGAGTCTCTATATTTTTTCCATCTGAAGCAGGAGAAAAAAAATCTCTAATGATGGCAAAGCAAGGCCCTGATCTATGAGTACAACAGATTTTCATTAGGAGTCATTTTATTGCCGTGTTCCTTTGGTAGAAGAAGAAAATTTGGTTTTCTTCTAGGTGTTGGCCTATCTAGGCTTAGTCCTGATGATCCAAACAATTGTGGGTATGAGGTCCATCTTATGAGTGGCCCCTTAGTAAAATCAGTTACTCCCATAATTCTTGTGACACTATTATACCAGTGTATCTTACAGGACTATGTAGAGGAATTATGTTGTTCCATTGTAAATAATTGTCCCCACCTATGAGTTTAATAAAAAGTGCTTATTGGCCAAAGGCAGACAGGAAGTGTGGGTGGGACTACCAGACTAAGAAAGCTCTGGAAATAGGAAGAACAGAGCAGGAATGCCAGAGAGAAGCCGGAAGAAACAGAGGACAACTATGCTGCTCTGAGCAAAGATACCAAGCTCCATGGCTGAAGAGGATAAGAGTCATGGGTTAGTGTGGTGGGATTCAGGTGTCAGCTGATAAGGTCCGAAGATGCTTATTCAGGGTCCCAGGATTCTGGAGGGGGTATGGCCAACCTGGAGGGGGTGTGGCCAAACCCCACTGATAAGGGGCTGCTGGGACCCTAGGAGCTCTCTTGTTCGTGGTTCCTGTCTGTTGGAGAGACTGGTTTGGAATCCATCGTTCATCGCCCGATCATTGCTCAGATACTCCAGTCCCTGTTCAGGTGCCACTATAAGCTGTTACTGGTCGTTAGTGTTGATTTATATTTTAATAAAATATTAAAATCTTGGACTGGTGCCTTTTAAGTAAAACTCCACCTACTTCTGGCGCCCAATGTCCTTGGGCCTGTGCCCTCGGGTATACGGGGTCACTTTGTGTTTTGAAAACTGTAAGAGGGCAGGGGACATACAGACTGTTGGGCTTTGGGAGCCTGCACTTCAGTGCCTGGGCTTAAAGCTCCCTCTCACTTGTCTGGTGTGGTTTTCGGCCGCAGTGCTCAGATCTGGATTTAAGCCCATGGCAGGTGTGGTACTCAGCCTGCCTGTTCAGCAAACAGGCAGGGGGGATTTCGGCCAGATCAGCACACAAGCGCGGTTTCCAGCCCGCAGGTCCAGTGCACAATTAATAAGGTGATTCAACCTATAGGCTCCTTACAATCTGGTATTCCCCTGCCTTCTATGCTACCTAAGGGATGGCCTATTGCAGTTATTGACTTGAAGGATTATTTTTTTTTACCATACCTTTACAGGAACAGGACAAAGAGAAATTTGCTTTCACAGTGCCTACTCTTAATAATTCAGGGCCAGCTAAGAGGTACCAATGGAGAGTCCTTCCCCAAGGAATGTTGAATAGTCCCACCTTATGCCAATATTTTGTACAACTACTAGAAATACTGCTCAAGCACTTCCCATAATCTATCATTTACTGTTATAGGCATGATATTTTGTTGGCAGACCCAAACCCAAAGACATTAGAAACATTGTTTTAAGAATTAAAGAAAATATTGCCTGATTGGGGACTAAAAATTGTTTCAGAAAAAGTGCAGAAGGGAGATTCTATCAATTATTTAGGATATAAAATAGGTTTACAAAAAATTAGGCCACAAAAGGTAAAATTAAATAGAGATAAATTGAAGACTCTTAATGATTTTCAAAAGTTGCTAGGAGATATTGCTCATATACGGCCCATGATTGGCATAAAAGGCTATGAGCTAGTTAATTTATTAAAGACTTTGGATGGTGACAAGGATTTAAATTGTTCAAGAAAATTATCTGATGAGGCTGAGAAAGAATTAGAGTTGGTGGAAAGGCAACTTCAAGAAGCACATGTAGAACATGTGGATCCAGACCTAGGTTGCATACTTGTTATTTTACCCTATACACAATCTCCAACAGGAATCTTAATGCAAAGAGAAAGCATTTTATTAGAATGGATATTTCTGCTGCATAGACCAAGCAAGAAGCTGAAGACATATATTGAAAAAAATTTCTGATCTGATTTTTAAAGATAAATTAAGACTTCGCCAATTGACTGGAAAGGACCCTGCAGAAATTGTGCCTTTGACTAATGAAGAAATTGATTGATTATGGGCAGACAGTGAACCTTGGCAAAAGGCTTGTCATAACTTTTTAGGAGAGATTAATAATAAATACCCTCAAAACAAGAGAATTCAATTCATAAAGGAAACTAATTGGATCTTTCCTCATGTGGTATAGGATAAAACCATTTCTGGAGCCCCTACATTTTATACTGATGCAAACAATTTAGGAAAGGCTGGCTACAAGTCTGAAAACTTAATTAAGGTGGCTCAGAGCCCTTATAACTCTGTTCAGAAGTCAAAACTATATGCAATTATTATGGTGTTTTTGGATTTCACAGAGCCTCTCAACATAATTACCGACTCTCAATATGCAGAAAGAGTTGTTTTACATATTGAAACTGCTGATTTAATTCCTGATGATACAGACTTGACCTTAGTGTTCATACAACTACAAGATACCATCAAACATAGGATACATCCTATGTATATAACAGATATTAGGTCACACACGGGTCTCCCGGGCCCTCTAGTGCAGGGTAATGATGAAATAGAGTGATTGCTGACAGGAATCATGCTAGAGGCCACAGAATTTCATGAGAAACATCATGATAAAAGCAAAAGACAAAAGAAGAGTTTTTCTATCACGGCATCAAGCAAATGAAATAGTAAGGAACTGTAAACTTGTTCTTTATATAACCAACCATCTTTACTTGGAGGAAGTAATCCTAAGGGTATACACAGAAATGAGATCTGAAAAATGGATGTGCTTCACTTCCCAGAATTCAGAAAGATGAAATATGTACATCATACTATTGATACTTATTCTGGAATGCAATGGGTGTCTGCCCTGAGTTCTAAAAATGCTGATGCTGTACTTACTCACTTTTTGGAAGCCATGGCCATAATGGGAATTCCCACTCAGATTAAGACTGACAATGCTCCAGCTTATGTTTCCTGAAAAATGAAGCTGATTTTTGGATACTATAATATAAAGCATATTACACGGATACCACACAATCCTACAGGACAGGCAGTTGTTGAGAGATCTCACCACACATTGAAAGAGATGCTTTATAAACAGATGAAAGAAATAACAATACCCAGGGAGAGGCTGCACAGTGCCTTATTGACTTTAAATTTTCTTAACGCTGATGAAAAGGGAACATCAGCTGCTGAGAGACATTTGGTAGTAGAGAAATCCTCCGAGTTAAATCAACCCATCTACTTCAAAGATGTGTTGACTTCAGAGTGGAAGCCGAGATATGTGATTCGATGGGGTAGGCGTTTCGCTTTTGTTTCAACAGGGACAGAAAAGATATGGGTACCTACAAAACTAATAAAAGTCTGCTTCAAAAAGAAGTCCCTTCCTGAGAAGTAATTTCTCATCCCTGATATGACAACTGGATACATGGTAAGGAAAACACATGTAACAAACCTGGGGCAGGGTCTCAATTTTGTTTTTATAGGAAAACTGATACAACTATTTTTAAGACATTGACTGGACATTGAAAAAGTACTCACCTGTGATTGAGGAGAGATTGATGATGAAGGAATGTAAATGATGGACTATGAGACCAACTAATACACATATGCACTACTGGGTAATGTCTCAATTCTTACTGCTTTGCATCTACAGCAAAGCAAATTGTACATCAATATAAATCTGAATCTGTAACTATTATGTAAAATTGAATCTGTAATTGCTATATTTTATATATGCTTCTATTTCTGTTTAAAATATTTGCACATTATTGTCATGTACACTATGCAATTACTACCTTCATTTAGCTATACTAGATATAATGTATGATTGCACTAGTTATGATATATGCATAAGATGTTTTATATACCTCTGTTTAGTTGATATCTATTTATATGCATGTCTAAAATGCTGTGGCCACTTTACATGGTAATATACCCCTGGCTAATGTTTGATAGTTGTACTAAAAGTCATTGTTCAGGAATTGTACACTCCTTATACAGGTATTCTAATTTTTAGTATAGGGTTTATTCCTTAAGACAATAAATACTGCAGTCAACATTACTTAAGGTACCATATCCCAGTCATCTCAGGTACAGGTTAGAATATCATAGATAGACAGGAATCTTCAACCATTTCATAGACCCAGAGAATACGGCATTTAACATTTGAAATTAAGCCACGGGAGACACAATGACTCCTGATGTCACTGCTCCTTTGCTGAGATGGTGTTGAACATCGAGGATACTCCTTTGGAGTTAGTCCTTTTGGTAGAGAATGGCTGGTTGGGTAAGGAACTGCCCTTAACTTGATTGCTGACAGTACACACATGATGTCCAAGCTGGATGAACAAGTTGATGGATGGAGACTGATGAAACCTGCCTGAACAGGATAAGACAGTCCCTCCAAAATTGCCCTGCTTGTGAAAAGATCTGACAGATACCATAGGCCTGTAGCCAATATGATAGATGCTCCAATGGCGCACAAAGCCAGAGGTGATTGTCCAGGTAGCTGTGTTGCTGTCCTCTCCCAAATTTTGGAAGTCACTACTTCTATGTACTTCTGACTTTCAAGTGATACATTTTCCTTCTCAGGTCTTGAAGGGGTTGAAGAATAGGTATTTAAGGTTACTATCTCATAATAATTCCTATTGTACATAGTCTTAGTTTAGAACCTTCTTAGACAAAAGGGGGAGATGTGGTGGGATTCAGGTGTCAATTGATAAGGTTTGAAGACAGTTATCCAGTTTCCCGGGCTCCTGGAGGGAGTGTGGCCAACCTGGGGGTGGTGTGGCCAACATTATTGATAACGGGCTGCTCGGACCCTGGGAGCTCTGTTGTTCCTGGTTCCTAGCTACCGGATAGACCAGTTTGGAATCCATCGTCCATCACTTGTCAATCGCTGGGATACTCCAGTCCCTGTTCAGGTGCCACTATAAGCTGTTACCTGTATCGTGAGTGTTGATTTATATATTAATAAATATTAATCTTGGACTGGTGCCTTGTTAGTAAAACTCCGCCTACAGGTTAGATTAGGGTAAAGAGTTAGCAAGTTATATGCCTGGGCCTTAGGCCAATCAACCTAAAACTATTGAAAGCTTCTGTGTGTCTCTGAGGTTCTGTGGGTCTACAGGACTAAACCTAGAGGCTATGCCCAAAAGTTGAGGCCAGAAACCTCGTACTACAGGACTATCTTATCTATAAGATACATTTATATGTAAGAATGAGATTTCTTGGACATCAGCTTTATTTCTTCATGTTCAGTGAGTTCTGTAGGTTGTATCTTCAGAAATAGAGTCTTACCATCAGTTTTGTAGAGGCACAGATGACCTTGACAATAGTCTGAGTTGTTTGGGTACTTTATTATGGATTTTT
The DNA here is from genome assembly GCA_033318265.1 of Phyllotis vaccarum. NCBI lineage: Eukaryota > Metazoa > Chordata > Mammalia > Rodentia > Cricetidae > Phyllotis > Phyllotis vaccarum. Next base: position 63,641,871 of record JARWLC010000010.1, read on the forward strand.
TGACCAAAAAGTAGATTATAAGTAATGCATTCCTGGTACTGGAAGCTTCCTTTGGTGACAAGAGATGACCACGTAAGACCATTTCTCTCAACTTTTGTCAATTATATTTAGATCTTCTAAATATATATACATATTTTAAAGTTACTATATAAACTTACACAAGACTATTAAATAGCCTTTGATTTATGGTGTCCTTCTATGTCTAACCTCCCTTGCCTCACCCTCTTACTAGCTGTTGTGCATATTGTAGATTTCTTATCAATGTATTAACAGTTTAAATTAAAATATATGTAAATACATAATCTATCAATTTAGGTCTGTGTTACTTAAGATGACTATAAAGTAATGTTATTATTTTTGAAAACATTTTCTTTCCATAGTATTTTTCCTTAAAATTCTTTGGGAACTGATGTGTTTCTGTCTTTCTTGTAGAAAGGTTTAGGCATAAGGGATGATTTTAGAAAACCAGAAAGGTTGGAAAGATATAAGCTAACATTATGCATATGCAAGCAGTTTATGGCAAATCACCCTTATTTCTATAAATATTTTTGTTAAGTTATAAACAATATTATTCTTTTTAAGAATGCATGCCTGTGATTATCATGTTTTAGCTTTGTAAGGGCAGAATGTACCTGGCTTCATTTTTAGCCCATAAGTGATTGTAGGTTTGGTTTAGAATTTGTTTTGATATAAAAGTTTGGAAGAAAAGATATCTGGTTTTTCCAAAGGTTGATTCAAGAGAATGGAAAAAACATATGCTATATTGTAGTATACATCAAAATTAATTCCACCATTGGGAGCCATCCATATATATAACACTCATGTGGAGGAGGCTGGACACTTCATTATTCCTACTGTTCCTACTTATCTCAGGACCTACATGTGGGATGTAACAAGACCACATCATATATGAAGGTGAAAATTGTCTAACAAAATTCTGTGAAGAATTGTGTTGTAATTTGATTTGAGTTATACTAATTCAGTAGTTTGCTTTACTTAAGATTGTCCTTTCTACTATATGAGTCCTATCAATTCATGAGTATGGAACATATTCTCATATTTTCTTCAATGTCTTAAAGCTTTTTTGTTTGTTTTTATCATACAAGTCTAATACTTGCTTAGCTACAGTTTACACACAAATATTTTCTATTATCTGAGACTTTTAAAGGGGGTCATTCCCCTAATTTTTTTCTGTTTCTTTGTCATTTGTGTATATGTATAGTAGTCCTATCCATTTCTATGTGTTCATTTTGTATCCCCTTATTTTCTTATTTTGTTAATTTGGTCCTTTTTGCTTTTTATTTCATTCATGTAAGAATTGTTCAAAATAATTGATTTTCTCAAAAAATAAATCCTTTGTTTCATTTATTATGTGTGCTTTGTCATGGTTATTTATATTTTTTTTTATTTTAGCCTTCAGTTTGATTATTTCTTGACAAGCCTGAGCTATTGGCTAAATATTTGTAATTTGTATTAAGTCTCTGATACAGTTATTGGGAAGCAGCTTCCAGTTAATTGAAAGTAGCATGAAATGTCTGCCTATATTTCTTTGTAGCTTTTATTATTTTCTTGGAAAGAGGCTAGTGAATATGGTTACCTTTATGTGCTTCTTGGCGATATTTTGAGCTGATTAGCTTCCTAATTAAGGATAAATATAGAAAAAAGTGTTTCAAATTTTGAGATAACTTTTAAACAACATTATTATAGAACTTAAAAGTATGCTGTTAAGTTACTGATAGGACATCTTACCAATTTTTTTAATGTAGGCTCTTAGTGATATGAAGTTGCCTTGAGAATCTTTATTGAGTTTCAAGTTTTGAGTATCTTATGATTTTATTATCATTCTCATTTAGAAAGTTTTTAATTTCTTTCCTGTATTGAGACATTTTACTTTTTCTCTATTTTCTGTTTAAACCTATCTTTATATTTAAGGATATTTTGAACATATTTTTCTTCTCCCAAGTTTTTTACAATCCTTTTTCTTTCCATATACACTCAACTTTAAGTTTTTTATTTAAAAATGAAACAAAATATGCAATAAAACAACTCCTCAAAAATAAATAAATAAATAAAAGAAACCTCAGGAAAGAAAAACCTAAAGCCACATTCTTCTAAAAACAATAACAAAATCCCTCTAGAGGCCATTATATATTAGAGAACTACACATGAGCGTGAAACTTCTCCTGGAGTAGTTATCAATGTTACTCTATTGGAAAACACTGATTTTCTCTTTCCCAGAAGGTATAAGTGAGAGTTAAGCTCTTAACATTTATCTTAATGTCTAAGTTTCCATTAATTCATTCATTTAAAATAATAACAAAATATAGCATAATAATATAAAACATATACTATCCCTACAGAGGTGGATAAGTAAATGAGAAGAGAAGGAGTTCAAAAGATGGCAGAAAAACAAGCAAACTACTTTCTTCACTCAAATATCCTATAAAACACTAAATTGGACCTATTTATATTCAGTTGTATTTATATTAATGTTGACCTATTTATACTCAGTTGTTCAATTTTCATGAGTTTGTAAAATTACTGTTATTTGTGCATGTGTAGGTAATATCTGTGGTGTCCACATAGAATGTAGTATATGTTCTCTCTCTCTCTCTCTCTCTCTCTCTCTCTCTCTCTCTCTCTCTCTCTCTCTCTCTCTCTCTCTCTCTCCCTCTCTCTCTCTCTCCTTCCCTTATCTCTTTCTTTCTTTCTTTCTTTCTTTCTTTCTTTCTTTCTTTCTTCTTTCTTTCTTATTCTGAGACTTTATTTGTGTATAAGAAGGTCATCTGTCAGTTTTGGAGAAAATTCTATGATCTTCTGAGTAGAAGGTATATACTTTTGTGTTTTGGTGAAATGTTCTGTAAATATCCATTATAACTATTTGTTTTGTTATATTAGTTAGTTCTAGGATTTACGATTAGTTGTATCTGGATGATGAACATATTGACACAGGTGAGGTTTTGATGTCACACACAGTCAGAGTTTGAAGACCAATATTCAATATTTCAATGTAATTCCAGCTGCAGAGTTGTGTTCTTTTATGATCTTGGATGCCCTTAACTTTGGTGCGTGATGTTAAAGGTTGTAATGTCTTATTAAGAAATGTTGTTGGTGATATGTATTGTCCATCCCCATCTCTTCTAAGTAGCTTTAGTATAAAATCATTTCATCAAATACTAAAATGTATTAATTCTTGGGTCTGTTTCTTTGTACTATATTTTGAAAAATTTTTGTCTGAAATGATAACTAATCTCAATGTTGTGTTTTTTGATTGCAGCAGAAAAAAGTTAATCCTGCTTTAAAACAGTTTGTTGGGCTGTTTTTGTGTTGTTTGTTTTATTTTTTGTTTTTGATTTGGGAATTGAGACCATTTATGTTGAGAGTCTGTGTTTTCTTATTCCTTATGTTTTATTGGGCGTGACTATCCTTTTTAGGTTGAAGTTTTCTTTTAGCATTGTTTATAGGGCAAATGTGTAGGTAGACATTATGTAAATTTGGTTTTATCAATGACAGACTTTACTATCTGTTATGACTGAAAGTATTTGGTATAGTAGTCTTGGTTGCATCTGTGGCTTGTTAGAGTTTAGGAAAGAGCTTTGCAGGCATTTCTGGTTTTTACAGTCTCCATCGAAAAGTCAGATGTTCTAATAGACACGCCTATACTTGTGACTTTTTCTCTTTTGATTGAAGGTTTTCATCCTCTTTGCTACTTACATATAGTTTCAATTATTTCGTGAAATGGGAAATTTCTCATTTGGTTCAATCTATTCAGTGTTTTGTCTGCTTTTTGCGACTTAGTTAAAGAAATTTTTCTTTTATAATTTTGATGAAAATATTTCCAGGGTCTTTGAACTGTGTCTCTTTTCTTTCCTCTGGTCTTATTATTCACAGTTTATTAGTAGTGTCTTAGATTTACTAGGTGTTTTAGTCTGGATTGTTATCTACATTTAATATTTTCTATTGAAATATTTTCTTTTGAAGAATACTGATTACTTTAAAGCAATAACTCTGTGTACATACGCCAGAATTTTATCTAGCTTTCTATCACAAACTATATGTGATATTTCATATACATGTGATTTCTATGAAGAAATCATGTTAGGACACTGTATATGGACACAGGTTAAAAGAAGGTTGTAATTTATTTTCAGATTTGTGTTCAAAACACACACACACACACACACACACACACACACACACACACACACAGACATATTGAATGATTTTTTAAATTCTTTATGAAGTAGAATCTAGAATGACAGAGTGATTCAGCATATACTATTGGAGACACCAACAAAGGCACAGTGTATTCACGAGTGCTGTGTGGGAGCTGGAACAATTTTATTTTAGTTCCAGTATTTTCTAAGAATAACTATCAGGAGACCATATTCTCAGGCAACTGGTGGTACATCTTATTCTACATATTAATTTGCATTGGCAAGAAGTGTTGGAAGACAGCCATTTGTTACTGTTCCAAGTAGAGAATGTTTTGCCATCAATTTTGTAGAAAAATATAGATTATTGGAAAGTTGATATATGAAAAATGACCATTAATTTCTTAGAGCTAGTATATACATAATTTAATTATAAAATGAGAAAAACTTATTTCAGCTAATTAGTCAATATATTAATGAAGTTTTGGGCTATAACATTACAGTTTGTAATTTGGGTCAACATAATACCTGGTAATTTTTTTTTATCAATTTGAAACATTGAGACTTTTAAGGATGTCTTTTGTTTTAACATATCTACCTGTTCAATTGTGTAAAGAATTATTAATATACATTCATCATTACTGGTAGAATCTCCCTAAATGCATTTTCCTTATACTTAAACTGAACACTGTAGTGGTTCAAAATTTGAATGATGAGTCCAAAAGAGAAGTAATGTGATCTTTCTTTATTCCGTTTGAAAGAATAATTTTAAAGTTTATAAATGCATTAAATTGAATCACAATAAACTTAATTTAAAAGATATTTAATTTAAACTTTCCATAACGCTTATAACCAACTTTAATAAGAAATAGCAACTGCTATTGTAACTAGAAAATTATCCAATATTAAATTAAGCTGTTGATTTGCTTGTGAAGTGGAGTAAGGCATCTTTTTTTCCAATCTCCATTGCTGTAACACAGAAAGGAAAACCTTAGGTGCATTTTGAAGTTGAGTTTTTGCTAATTCAAAGGAGGTTTCCATTTAAATGTGTCATGGTGACACAAATATTTATTTATACTTAAGGAATAAGATAAGGTTTTTGAAAAAAATTAAACATGAAAACAAGCGAACATTGTTCTTTAGAGAAGACCTTCATGATAATCTATAAATTTGGTATTATTTTAATATATGGAATAGAGGATTTCAGTAAAGTATTCTTTATTGGTTTCAGGTTCTGATAGCTATAATTATTCTTTCATCAAAAGCCTTTTTGAAATTCACATTTAAAAGCAGCTATACCTATGTGTATTGAAAAATTTAATAACTCAAATATGCAATTGTAAGCTCTCAGAAATTTCTTATAATACATATAATGATATTCTAAAATAGGATTGAATTCTGTGACCATCAGTAACTATTACTGAGCAAATTCAAATATATTTAAAGTTAAAAGTTTTCTATATAATATCTATTTACATATACTTTTTTGTCTGCTCTTAAAGGAAAGTTAAAATTTTGCCATAAGCATATTTTGTTATATCAAAATATTATATCCCTGCTACCACCTGTATTAATTGTGGGATGTAGGTTGTATGATGACAATTAGGGTGGTTATCCATTTTATTATAGGGGAAGTCCTGTTTATGCATTCCCTCCACTACTGGTTGGAGGCTTATTCAGGGATATCATGTGAGTTCTTGGAGGTTTCCCCAGCACCCAGTTGTAGCAGGAGGTTTCTGGCCTGGACTTTTGGGCCTAACCTCAAGGTTTATGCCCACAGACCCACAGACTCACAGACTCACAGACCCTCAGAGACACACAGATGCTTACAATTAGTTTTTAGGCTGATCGGCCTAAGGCTTAGGCATATAGCTTCTAGCTCTCTACCCTTCATCTAACCCATGATTCATCCTGTTCAGCCATGCCACTTGGTACCTTTTCTTAGAGCAGCATAGTTCTCCTCTGCTTCTTCTGGCTTCTCTCTGGCATTCTGCTCTGTGCTTCCTGTTCTCAGAGTTTTCTTAGTCTGGTAGCCCTGCCCACACTTCCTGCCTGCCTTTGGCCAATAAGCACTTTTTATTAAACTAATGGGTGGGGCAATTATTTACAATGAAGCAACACCCAGTCTCTTTCCAACCCTACATTGGCTTCCGCTACCAAGATAGTCATCTCTTTGTTTCTTTCTCTTTGTTGCTCCTCCCGCTCAACCATCTCCTTCTTTCATGGTTTGATAAGTTTTAATGAGAAAGTTCACATTACTGGCCATATTTGCTTATAAATATGGAAACTTGAGAAAGATCATGTTAACCACAAATGAAACACAAAATGAAACTAAGAAACACTACAACAGAAGTCAATGAAAAAGCACACAGAATCAGGAAAATCACCAAATTAAATTCTTTAAATATTTCAAAATACCATAAAATACCATCTATCCATCTACTATCTGTCTATGTATCATCTATCATCTTATTCTCTCTCTCTCTCTCTCTCTCTCTCTCTCTCTCTCTCTCTCTCTCTCCCTCTCCCTCTCTCTCTCCTCTCTTTCTCTCTCTCTCTCCTCTCTCTCTCTATCACACACACACACACACACACACACACACACACACACTACACACTCAAACGATCTCTCTGTCATACTTCCTGTCATATTCTTTCTAAACCATTCCACATTTCCTTCTTTTGTACCTCTTGTTTTTTAATTCACTGAAGCATAAAGCAACATTATTCATCACCACACATTACTAAAGTCAGTTTTCTTTGGCATTTGTCAGTACCTGCTATGATCATGACAAAATAGATGTCAAACTATAGTAAGGCAAATATAATAGTATTTTCCAAACTGCATTCTATATAAGAACATTAAATAGTACTGTAAAAAAAAAAAAAAAGATTGTGAGTGGTAATAAAGTCATTGGAGATCACAGTGATATATTGATCAAACTATTGTACTCTTATTTAAGTTATTTATGTAAATAATCATAAATGTTTACCATATTGAAAACTTTGAATTCAGTCAAACTATGAACATTAAAAAAATAGGATAGTGAAATTTGTTTCATTGAAAAGTTTCTATAATATGTTAAATAAAAATTTATTTTTAAATATTTCTCTTTTATAATATTTTATTAGTTTACCTTGAAAGGGGTGTTGTCAGTATAATCAGTGACAGTCAAACAATTTTAAAAGAGGAAATTAAATGTTTTAAATTATACAAATCCTTATATCTTTTACATGTAATGGATGACACAGTAACATTTCTATCTAGACAAAAAAAATTTAGAGTAAACAACAATTCTATCTACTCCATAAAACAGTCTAATATTCAATAAATTTCAATCTTATGCATCTCACTTCAAACATACAAAACAGTGAATTTTCGCTTTATTTCAGTTACTTATAAGGGATAGAAATTACAGATTAATTATTCTCCACTTTAAAAATTTGTTACATAGGTCCCTCACAAATTTATTTATGTTCATTTATGTTCAATCTTATGACTGAACATCCAACCATTCTTTATCAGGTCAAAAGATACTATAAACGTTAAATAATATAAGCACATCCTATATGTTTCACACTTTTCTTATGTCTTATGTTAAATGTTATTAGTAAGTTACATTATGTAATATAAAACATAATTTTTCCAAGTTAAAGTTGTGTGCCCATTGTTCATGAGCAAAAAAATTTAAAGGCACATTCTTCTCTAGTTTTCTCAACTGTGTTTGCCATAGGGATCTTTTCAATTCAGGTCAGAGATACATCTGATTGAAACAAAGCTTTCTGGAAAAACAAATAAAACCAAGTTGTTGCAGTTTAGAGAATAGAAGGAGACTAAAAAAGGGGGAGCAGATATAAACTCTGATGGACAACTTTCAAGCTGTAGATCTAGCCAAATAGTTACCTCATGAAACCTTCCTTTCCTACTAAGTCCAAACTTGTTTAAAAGAAGTAGAACTATACTATCTCCCTTTTATTATTTTATATTAGCTAAAAACATATTCTAATATTTTTCTTTAGTAAATATTTTGGAAGGCTATTATTTTAAAACACCATAAGGTAATTTTTTCTAGTATTATTTATTACAGAGAAACCTTTGACGAGTGAATGAACCATGCACAGATCAAATATACAACTTAATAATATACCCATATTTTCTATTCATTTTTATATGATAAAATATTCATGTGTATATGTGAACCTATATCTAACTATACCTGTGACATTTCTTATAATTGCAGTTTTCAGAATTAATTTTCTAAAAATTTCAGTAAAATGTATCTGCAAAAATTCTTCAAACTTGATGTTATTAAACTTCATGAAATGTTTACTGTACCATTTCATTATCTTTAAAAGATATTTCCTAATGATACATTTTAAGATGTGAAACAGGATATGTTTACTACCAACTCAAATATTTTAGTTCCTCTGAAATGAGAAGCAAAAACTAGATAAACAAACTTATTCACCAATTAATGCTTCAGTAGTTTATCTAATTTGAAATGATTTTTAATGAATATTTATTATTTAATTTATACTTACTATACCCTTCAGGTTTAAAGTTAACAACAAGATTATTTTTTAGCACATTTTAAAGAAGCATTTAGAAAGCCTGGCTGACATTCAAGTTACTTATATTGCTGATGAATTTTGTAACAGATAATATGTGTTTATTTGAGTGTAAACTTAGGTCAAATAAAAGTTATGTGTTCCACTTGACCTATATAGATTTGAACATTTTTTAATGTTTAAAGGGTGCCAAGATTTTTATTTTTTAACACTTGCTTATCATGTTGCTATAAAAATAACATTGGATAGGACTTAATTTTTAGCTAACAATCTATATAAATATTTATTTAAATAAAAGTCAAATGAATTTTAGCCAATACCATTTATGATTAGTAGAGTATTATATGAGAGAGAAAATTTTTGTAGCTAGAAATAAAATTCTCAGCCTTAGTTTTAAAAGAGAAGGTACCCACTAAATTTCAGTAGTAGAAATACAGTAGTTTCCAAAAGACTGAATGAAATTTCATGTTGAAAGAATCAAAACTGCAACTACAGGTATATTTCTGTTTTCCAGTAAGAACTGATTTAGGGTTGGTATTTTTATTAATTTTACTGTTTTTTTCCTGTCAACTTAACATTTTTTATATATTTATATTAATTGCAGGAAGAGAAAAGACTTAAATGTTTTATCTCATTTCTGGTTCTTAGATGTTTTTAAAATATAATTAAAGTATAGTTACACAACTACCTCTTCTTTTCATCCACTTACCATCACAGTTACTCTCTCTCAAACACTCTGGTGTATGTGTTTGTGTAGGTGTGTGTGTGTGTGTGTGTGTGTGTGTGTGTGTGTGTGTGTGTGTGTGTGTGTGTGTGTGTGTGACAACTATATATGCTAAAACCTGCTGAGTCTTCATTGTTTCTTTGTATATGGTATAAAGCCTGTAAACTTTAAATCACTTTGCACTGGACAACCAGTAAGTGAGCTTATTTCTGAGAGAGGTAAATCATTTATTTTTTCAGTATTTAATTATTATTGGTAGTTCTTCATCTAGATGTGGAAACTCATGAAATTCTTCTTCTACATTAACATGCTCTCTGATATTTATACTGTCCTGGTTGGTTTTGTTTATACAGCTACTTCTAGAAGTGACCATTTCAGAGCAGATTTTTTTGGTACCCTAGCTTTTATAGCCTTCATGTTTTCTTTTTATGTTGACCTCTCAACCATAGGAGAAGTTGTGACAGAGTGATCTATGTTGATCTCTTCATTGTGTAGCCCTGGTGTTTTGGGAATGGTTTCTGATTGTGAACGGGTGGTAGCTATACTTATTCTGTGACTATAAGCATAAAATTCAGAATGTATAAAGAAATTATGCTGGTCAGGCCATGTGACAGAGAGTCTTTTCTATATTCAGGATCTCACTAACCTTAGAAGAATTTTACTTCTTTTGAGAAAGAATCTCATGTAGCCCAGGCTGGTATCGATGATTCTACGTGGAACAAATGAAGACTTTATATCTTCACCTCATTAATGCTATAATAATGTTACAGATGTATATTGCCATATTTAACAAATAAAATCTTTTTAAAATTGTTTTATTTATTTAAAGTTTTTGTTACTAGCAAAAAATATTATATAATATTGCTTCGAAGGTTTTTGATGACCCATGAAAAAGTATCCTAAGATAGTCTATTGTATCTGTGTTAACAGTTGTAAAGTATTTAATGTTTTATTTTATATTACCCCTGAAAAATTAAAATACAGTAAAATCCCAGAGTATTAGACAATGTGGAACATTATTTAGCTGGTTTTACGTAAACTATAGGGTATCCCACTAACAAGTTCATCTTCTTACGAGTTCTGGGACATGAAAGTTTCTATCAAGTATTCACAGGAAATGGTGGGTATTCCCATGATGAACAAGCAAAGAGATGATGAATATCAAAGTCAAGAAACAAATGGCAATAGTATTCAAACCCATTAAGGAAATGTCCTAAAAATTACCCACTTGTCAGTGGAATCATAATGAAATACAAGATTCTTCCTGGGAACCAAGAACAATTTATTCAATGACATCACAAATCTCTCCTTTGACATGAAAACTGGCAAAATAATGCAAATGTATAAGAATTTTCTCTGTATGTGTATGTCCAATATCTTTATTATGGAGGTCAGAGAACAACTTTAAGATAAGAACCAGTTGTGTTCTTTCACTATGGGAGTCAAATGTTCAACCTCAGAACATTGGCATTGTGGGCAGTTGCTTTGACCCAGATTCTTCTAACTAGTCCTATATTTTATAATGAATGTAAATTATTGAGATTTTCCTCTAGTCTGTATGATTATGCTTACTCATTGTCTTTCTTTTGGCACTTATAATATTTCTTTACTAAGTATTATTAATTGGAAAATTAGGGAGTTTAAACCCTCAAGTAGAAAAGGGAGATATACTTATTTGAATATGCAGGCATCATGAAGAGTGAGAGAGATAGTATACAACCTTTAGAGGAGATGAAGGTGAATAATGTTAAGTTCAAAAGTTATAAACATGTAAAAATGATTATATTCCAATAGCATGGTATACCCCACTCATAGGGAAATGCAAGTGTTGATGACAAAGGTATGGTCCATGTAAATTGTAAAGCAGACAAAGTTATTTATTAGATTTCATAGACACTTAAATTTTCAATAAAGTATGATGAAATATTCTAATATAATAAAAAACAAGGTGTATCAATATCCTAAGTATAAGAACCTATGAGGATCATGAGGATCAAACAGATGTACTTGGTATCATTTCTGTTTTTTTGAGGGTTAAGTTTTCAAAGTGATTTATCCATAGAAAAGAATGTAAATATTCTTTAGAAACCAAAAACGATCTTGTTTAATCTTTGTGTTGGAGGTTCACAGGTATAAAGTAGTAGTGGAAGTAGAAATGACAGGGGAGATTAATCCCTGACCAATGAGCATGAACCTTGTATGGCAGATACTGTACTGGAAAGTACCCTGAAGTAAAATGGGGACAGTGAGTTTCTTCTTTGTGTTTTAACTTTAATTATGGGTTAACTCACTTCACAAATACATATAACAAAAACCTATAAGTTATGTCAATCCAGAAATTACTATTTTCCTATATCTTGCATTGAGAACCAATGCATGTAAGACTTTGAATTCTTCGGGCAAATAAGACAAATATAATACCTTTCTATACCATAATATTGAATCAAGAATTCTACATCATGCAGCAAAATACCCATTGTCATTTTCTTTGAAATAATTACACAGCAAATACTATAAGTTTAAAATATTAAGGGTAGTTATTGTGAGTTAAAAGTTATTGCCAATTTATGCTATGAAAACATCTCCAGATTAGATCACCAGTACAGCTAGCCCATGATACTCGCCTTCAAGAATGCATGCCTGATTTCAGTCCCTAAGACATACAAGCAGGGAGGAACAAGAATAATCCCCAACAGTTTGTTCTTTGATATCAACATATCATTTTTGGGACACACACACACACAGAGTAAAAATGAGAAGGGTCTTTTGAAATAGTAATTATTCCTTTTTGTTACATTGATTGGGGTTTGTTATGCCTCTTTTCTTAAAACTATAGTTTATTTGCAAATTTTTCTTTTCATTTTTTCCTTCTAAACATCCCATTTTCTTTCAAGTTCATGTCTTCTGCTTCAAAAATTAATTCAATAATTAGCCTATAATTTTGATATTTTTCCCATTAATGGCCTCCAATTTCAATAATTTTAATAATAATTTTATGCAACAAGTGTTATTTGTTATATAATACATAAATTTATAAATCAATATGCTACATAAAATAATATATGTTCACCTCATACATACATACACCTACATGCATATAAGTACACATATATGTATATATACCTTATATGTTTTCAGGGTTGACTATTTGGTACTAGACCACTACTTTTCCTCATCCCTAGGGAAGACCAACTCTCCAGTTCCCAGCTTTATAGTTTTCTGTAGTTCTGTATGTAGGGCTGAGGCTTAGGTGGCTTTTTCTCTACTCAGTTTGTTTTATTTGCTGGTATCAGAGTTTTTCAGCACCCATTTGGCACTTACGCTGGTGAAAATAAAGTCATAGCTTCTGGGGTTATTAGGAGACATAATCTTCCAGCCAACTCTCCTATCCCATAGTTTCTATGAGCTTTCCACCCCTCTTCCACCACATTCTCTGAGCTTTAGATGTGCTGGTTTGTAAATTTATTCATTGTTTGTTTTTTTTTTTCCATAGCTCTGTATTTTGACTGGTTATAATTTTCTACAGTAGTCTCTGAATGTTACAAAGAGATGTTTTCTTCAAACTGCCCAAGCCACAAAACTTATTCATATTCAGAGGGACTAGTTTGGTCCCCATGCAGGGTCCCCAGCTGTAAATGCAGAGGCAGTGAGCTTTCACGTGCTTGGTAGACGTCTGTGTGGGTTTCACCATCTTGATCTTGACCCCTTTTCTCAGATAATCCTTCCTCTTTCTCTTCCACTGGACTAGGAACTCAGCCCATGGCTTAGTTATGGATTTCTAGACGGACCAGAATGTACCCCTAGTGTATAAACTGGGTTTTGTAGAGCATTCTGTATAGATGGAAACCTTGCTCAGCCTTGATACAGAGGTAAGAATCTTGATTCTGCCTCAACCGATATGCCAAACTTTGTTGGCTCTGCATAGGAGGCCTTATCCTTTTTGAAGAGTGAATGTGGGGGGCCTAGGGGTGAGTGGGATGAGGGGAGGAAAGAGAATTGTGGTTGGTAATTAAAAATTTATGTGAAAATTAAATAAAAAAGTAAAGAAAAAAGAGAGGTTTCCTTAATGAGGAGTGACTGATGATCAGTTATCTGTATACAAGAGAAAATAGAGGAAATTGAAAAAGAGTGAGTGGTTGGCTCCTTAGGGAAGAAAGGCATAGATAAATACAGGAAGAGGGAAGGCAGGGAAAACACAATATGGATTTCTTTTAAAATCACAAGATATCATAATATTTTCTTTTAAAAAACTTTATGCACTTATTTCAATGTATAATTTTAATTAACCATCCTCATCTGGACTAATGTTCTCTCCAAAAAGCAAACATTTCCTTACGCAAAATCTAATGTGAGGCATGAGAATGTTCTTCTTAGAAGTTGGTCAGCGATGTGTAAGAAACTTTCAAATATAGAAACTATTATTGTTGCCTTGGTTAGTTGCCTAGAAGTAGATGGTATGTCCTTATTGTTGAAGGCAAGATGCATGTCAAAAACAAGAACCTGAGGTCCGTGAATGGTAACTAACTTGAATTTTCTCTTTCTAAGAATTACCTTCTGTAGGCAGAGTTTACTTAAAGGTATTTTGATTTCAAAATTTGTGTCTAAGAATTTATTGCTTCGAAAGAGTTCTGCTTTTGTTTCCACAGAAGATGAGAACCTGTGGATTGCTTCCAGGCAAATATGCTTTCATCAACCAAGACCCCCTGAAGAAAACCTCTGATGGGAATAGATGGCCAGATCAGCTTCATGGCTGCAGATTATGATCCAGTCTCAACAATCTGTGAGATTTTCAACGCCCCTTAATCAGCAGGAAGTAGTAATGGATAACTATGCCCAAATCCCCCAAATATTGTTTCTAAATGTTTGTTTTCATTATAAATGGTTAATGATCATAGGTAATCTCTTTCTAAGAAGAAAAAAGGGATATGGTAGATAAATGATTTTTTAAATGGTTAGATTATTGAATTTACTTAGATCTGGAAATCAGCTGTTAATCTCAAAATGCTTTACGTTGTTAAAGATTTTGGTTTATTGATACAAATTTAAGGTCAATTTTGTTATGCTGTATGTGTTTTTCTATTCTTGCTTAAGGTATGTTGTTCATGTAACTGTTTTAAAAATTGTAGTGTATAATTATGAAATGAAGGTTAATAGTCACCTTTGATAATCAAACTTATAGTTAGGTTAGTTAGGATTTTTAGGTATACAAAGATATATTTCAATTAGGTAGGTAATCTTCAAATACTTCTAAGACCTACAGAATATGGCATTTAAAATGTTTTAAGAGCTTAGATTTTTCTGGACAGTGAGACAGGTCTGTTCTCGGCAGCACCAGTCTTCTTCAAGAGAAAAAGGGGCATTGAAGAAACTCAATATGGAGTTTACTCTTTTTGTGACAATGGTAAGCCACTGGAGAAGAACCTGTTCTTATATTGACTGCTTGACAGTATGCAGTTTAAACTGGACATACAGGTTCCATAAGAAAGTGACCTCTGAACTTTGGCAGAACAAGCCGAGATGGTCATTCAGTTTCCTGCTTTGCAGAGAAAACTGTCAGACATTCTTCAGGACTCGAGTAGAAGCAACTGATGAACTGTGCCAGAATGGGCAGAGCAGATTTCCTGCTTTACTGAAATGAAGAGAGATCTGGGCCTGTAGGCTGAAGATAGATGTCCCAACTTTAGAAAAGAACTTTGGGTGACTGTCCAGGCAGACAGGTGTCATCTCTGTCCTTTCTAGATTTTAGAAGTCGCTTGCACTTCTGGTTTACTTGGGTAAATATGTCCTTCTGTGGTCTTTGATGTAGTTGAAGATTAGATAGTTATAGGTATAGTTTTTCTTAAACATCTAAAAGGTATATTAGATATGAAACTTTAGACTCATAAAGATATGGTAGATGATAGAGTATTTTCTTTAATTTTAATAAATACAAATAGACTAGATATTGTAACTGTAATTCTTGCTTGATAGCTATTAAGTTATATGTAATTTTGCCTTGTTAAAATTGAAACCTTCCTTTTTGATTAGACAGAAAGGTGGAAGTGATGTGGGAATGCGCTTATGTATGCTGTGAATCTCAATCTTTAAATAAATGAGCTGTTTTGGGCCATGGCAGGCACCATAGAAGTAGGAGGAGAAATCAGAGCATAGGTAGAAGAAGCAAGGTGGAGTCAGACAGATCGAGCTGAAGCCGCCCAAGGAGCAACATATAGAAACTCAGGTGAGCCATGGGCCACGTGGCAGACAGATTAATAGAAATGGGTTGATTAAGATATAAGAGCTAGCTAACAATGTGGCTGAGCCATAGGCCAAACAGCATAAAGTTAATATAAGCATCTGAGTCATTTTTGGAGACCTGGGCGATGGGCAGCTAAGCGGTCTCAGGTGGCAGGTCTGTGGGTCTCAGACCTCAGGCCGCCCGAGACTAAGAAACCGCACTACAACAACCTCTCATAATAAGTCCTCATGAAACTTCCAAAGGAAGGAGGCCATCTACAAATCAACAGTTCTACCAAGCTATGAGACTTATTAACCACATCAAATAACAGTATAAGATAACAAACCTAGTATTGAGATAGTGGCACATATACTTGGGTAGTAAACAAGAACTCTCTATCTGTACTTAAGAGTCACCCAAGAAGACGAAGACCATGACTGATACTAGAAACCTAGCTATTGAGTGCTAGGTAAGTCATGTTTCCTGGAGGAAAATATACTTCAGCTACTTTATAAAACCAGGGAAATCTCCAATAACAATTTATAAGTATTTATCCTTACAGACATGATATATTTGGATTTCTAAGTTTTTTTTGGAAACATAATCTTATTGTTTGTAATTTTATATATTTTCTATAAAGAATTCACTTGTGATTCTGAAATTTTATGTAATAATTTATGACCAAAAGAATTAGCTGTTAGATGTAGATAATACACTTTTATGAGAATAATTGGCATGAATATAAACATATGTATTTTATGGCTGAAATCCAGAAATGTTAATAATTCTCAAAACATGCATTAATATTTTAATGCTAGTTGTTTTGGTTTGCTTTTATTTCCTAATATACTGCAGTTATGAATGTGTGTGTGTCTTTGCTATCTCTTGTGTTGATCTATGTATTACAATTGTATATCGAACTATTAATTGTAATCCTTTCACAAACTAATACCTCTTCATGAAAACTTCCACGTTTTAACTTTATTTTTTTTCATTTTGAAATACTTGAAACCTAAATGATTTTCTTCATTGTTCTTTCCTATATTCAACATATCTGAAATATTGAGACTTTTTTTCTAGGGTTTAAACAACTGAATTAAATTTATTATTATTTAAAAAAAAAAAAGACGTTCCGATGATGTTTAGGAGATTGCTCAATGGTTGAGAGTACTTGCTGTTCCTGTATAGGATCCTATCATATTCCCCACCATCCCAACATTCTTGTATCTCTGGTCCTGAAATTTCTGTCACCCTTTTCTGGTCATTAGAGGTATGACAGTCATTAGGTGTACAGATACACATGCAGCCAAAACACCCATACATGCATATCAATAAAATTTGAGTGCCTTTTTCTCCTGGTGTATTCTGCCTCTTACTCACAGAGACTGGGGGAGCAAGCATGGGGACTCTACGGGCATGAACCAAGAGTCTCTGCATCTGTACCGTTCACCTCAGTATTTGTACGCGATTCCTGATTGCATGACCAAGTAGGACTCTGATCCTTTCCAGCTCTTGGGACTATGTTTCTTATATGAGGTTGTCTCACCAGCCTGGATTTGATAGTTTGTTTTAACTTATATTTTATTCATCATTTTTTGTTATCTCCTAGAAGCCTCACCCATAAAAGAAGAGGAAGCATAGGAAGAGATGTGAGATCAGAGAAATGGGAACTTCTATTAAGGATATCTTATATGAGAAAATAATCTATTTTCAATAAAAGGAAAAATCAAAAATAATATTACAAAATAAAATAACTTATAAAACAGTAAGATAAAAAATATGAGCAGTAACTAACTATGAAAGCAAGTGTCAGGGTAACAGGCCACTCACAATGAAGGGGCAAAAAAGCCAACATCGTAAATTGGTCATTTAAATCAACTAGATGCCAGTTTTTCCTTTTGTCTACCATTTTTACAAAGAAACATAGACATTTGATTAGAAAAAAACAAAGTCTTATAAAATATAATGACTGCAGATAAGGAGAATAATTTTTTTTTCATAGTGTGGAAGCTGAGTATTTTAAGGCCAGTGTGGAAAAATATCCCAAGCAGTGACATTTGTTTACATAGTTTGATGAATTAAACTAATAGATTTTTTCACTTCCCTTGATCATAAACTCAGGTAATTAAAAAGGCAGAGGGACAGCCAGGGAGCCTGCATGGAACATACTGAGTCCTTCTACATATACATGACAGTTTACTTCTGAGTCTCTTTGCAGTGGGAGAAAAGGCTATCTCTCATACCTTGTCTAGGTTTTTCAACTGGCTTTCCGTGCTCAGCCTACATACAAGAAGGCAAGTTTACCCTTGTTGCAAGCAAGTCTTACTCATGGCAGGCCTGCTCTTCTCTGAATAGAAACAGGAGATGGTTGATTTGGAGGTAGTGAGGTGTGGTGAGGTGACAGGGGGAGAAGAAGACAGAGAAACTGCAGTGGGAATGTAAAATGAATGAATAAACTTAATAAATGAATAAAAATGCAGAGAGAAACATGGGAACATCTATATTGATAGGGAATAGATCAGGGTTCTTTGTTTTAAGTGCTATAGTAAGGATTTTCTTCTTTTAAGATACAGAAATACAGAAAGACATAGTGAAGTTTTGGAAACCTAATGATATTCTAATATCACTATGGAGAAATTCACTTAAGAGTTCATAATTACAAAGTCCATTTCAAAGTAGAATATTAATTAATACATTCTTTCCTATTTCTAATAGAACTTGAACTATACTTATTTATGAATAGGAAACAAACATGAACCAGGTAAAAAGAGAAAACTAGAGAGAGAAAGAGAATAAAGAGGAGGGAGAAAACATGGCAGAAAGAAAATGAAATGTAAGAGTCAGAATGATTTCACAACAAATCTCTGATTGTTCTCAATGGTTTTGGTTTGTTACGTAAATAGCAAATATAACATGAATTTATAAGTGCTATGAGGTATTAATTATATTACCAACCTCTAAAGTAACATTCATTTTTAGTGTTTGAATTTTCAATAAGACAAGGGCATTTTTTTCTTACTAGCATATTTTAGGTTTGTAAATTTAAGATTTTTAAATTGACAATGGAAACTTTATCGTCTGCTATCATTAAAGTGTTTCTTTAAACATAAATGCAAATGGATTCAGACATAAGAGGATTACCACGTTTCTTTTCTCCTCTGTCCCCTATCAAATTTATTATTTTTTTTCTTTACCTGATTTGCTTCTTATGGTCTATAATTAATCTCATATGAACACAAAAATTCCCACCACTCTCATCCAGGAAAAAGTAAGAGATAATTTATTCTGGAGCTATTTTTGAAAATCCATGGCCAGGATGCAAGTTTTTTGTTACCCCAAAATTAATGTGTCAAGATAGGAGCAATTTTTTGATATTTTAAGTTTTGTAGAACAAACTCAAGTCAAGTTTAAAGCACTTTGGAGAGTACATGAGTGACCGAGTTCAATTACAGAAGAGAGAAGCTTTTCTACAAGACAAGATGATATCCAATCATATGCTTAGATTTGGAGTTGGGCAAAGCTAGTGGTAGACTTCAAAGACTTTCATTTATATCCATAAGATATTACTTCCTAAAGAGAAGTGGGCTGAGGCTGGGCCACGATAAGGTAATTAGCTTCTGGAACTATAACAGACCAATTGCTCTAAAACACTGAAGATCTCATCAGTCAATCATTCTCTTCAGATATAGCTTCTTTCCAGAGATTCTCCCATCTTTTAACTTCATAATAAGAAACCACCTCCAAAATCACTTGGTGAGGTTTCATGTTTATCATTTAGTGACTTTATTGGATTTATTATTGATCATTTCCCACATTCAGCACTAACAAAGTTAAAATAAATAACTTCTTAAATAATGGCAAATAAGTAAATTGATAAGTGAATTTCAGTGAACAATCTGTTTGAAATGAAGGGCAAGCAAATGAAATAACTCCTGATTTTATTGATATTCATAAAATTTTCTGTTTTGAAAATGTGATGATATGATGAAACTTGTCTGAGTGAATAAGTACATTGTATGTGAGACAAAATTACATCATCTGATTTTAATATTATTTGAAAGAACTACTATAACAAAATGAAGCTATGTTTTTTTAAACTTAGTCAAAAATAATTAAACAAACTATTATTAAAAACTACAAACAAGTATCTTGTCTTCAAAGCATTGAAAAAAATGTAACAATTTGTCAAACCCACTGAGTACATTGGAATAGAAACAGTAACATGGAACAGGATCATTTGCTACCAGTTCAGAATGCAAAGGTACTATTTTTGACTGTTCTATAAAATAACAGCCACATATTGGTCTAAAAAGTCATTGATAAATGTTTGCTTTCATTCTAACTGAAAATTATAAAATCTGAAGAAAATTATTTTATTCATTGAGTGTAATAAATAATGAACAGTAGCATTTAAAGTTACAGATGACACTGAAAAGGAGAATATCCTGCTAATTAACTTTTTCATTTAAAAAAAAAGATTATTGATATCCAAGCCCTCACCTTGTATGCAGTATATCCATCACTCATTTCTGCTTTTGGACAATGGGTGTTCATGGAATATATTTATTAAGAATAAAATTGTATAAATCATTACTATATCAACATGGAATTTTCTTCTAAAATATGGTGTGAAACTCACATTTTCCTGAAAATTGATCAATGTTAAGCAATCTTGAAAAAATAACTCAGGTCAAGTCATTGGTTTGGAAATTTGATATGCATTCAACAATCACTGTGCCCTTATTTTTGATTTGTTTTTGATAGTTATGAAGTATTACCTTATTGTTTATATAAAATAATTTATTTTTTCCTAGTTCTTGAAAGAAAATATTAAGTAACTTGTCAAGTAAATTTAGTAACAATATTAAATTCTTTTTAGTTTTTAAAATAAAGTATATTTTGTATATTACAGACAATTTTGTTGCTTCTTTTACCTAAGAGATTGTACATCAATCCTTATAACTACCAAAAAGTGAGAGTACTTGGCACAAGTAGTGTGGATCATCCATTTATAGAATACAACAATAAAATGTGACTGGACCAGTCAGTTATTCTCTTTTGTAGCTTTCATTTTATATAAAAAACACAAGTATTTGGATCATTTAATTGTGTGAATTCATGGAACGCAACCTTGCATCCTCATGTGTGTGTTGCTGGGAGACCTAGGTTACTGTCTACAATTTGTTTTTGTTCTGAATAAAGCTGCAGAAATCAAATCCAACAGTTTTTGGCAAGAATGTTCCTTTTTATTATGCACTTTCTCCCTCTGGGACATAAAGACTTCTCTTCTTTGGAGACCAAGAATTTTCAATTCCTCACACCTACACTGGTAAAGTGAGATATATTTTTCCCCAGAATTTCAACATAAAAGTTGGATTGACATTTTCTCACATTATAATTCACACTTCTAATGCTCAGGAAAATAAGAGCCACTTGGTACTGTGGCTGCTGTACTGTGGCTGCTTCTGCTATTAACTCTACAGTAATTAACATAATTTGGTTCAGTTCATGTAACTTATGTTTTTGTAGCTTTCTCCAACAAAACTCCTATTGAATTTGACAGTCTTTCTATATTAAAAAAAAAAACTGTATGATGCCTGGCTTAATAATTATACATATGTTAATATTAAAGATGCCTTTGGGAACTTTACCTTAAAATCTATGGTTTATAGCTTACTTATGAAGATAGTATATAGCTTTACACTATTATCAGCAACGGTCATGTTAATTACATAAACACATTACAGTCAATTGATTATTACCCAGAAACCCAAATTATTTAGACACATATCCTCAATACTATAGAAAAATAAATAGTACAGACAAATCTTTTATACATAATAAACATTTTAAATGTCTTTTTAAAAGGACACTTATAAAATAGCCTTTGAAATGTGTATATTTCCCAGATCCTGCACCAGAATCTGCCAAATGCTTCCTATAAACAGCCAGAAAGTTAAATATTTCAGGCATCTATGCCAAATAATTTACACCACAGCTACAGCTTAGGTTCAGACTTTGAAAGCAGATAAAGACAATAACACATCGTTGTGGCAATCTGCTTTGTTCTATTTCTGGATGTTTGCATAAGTTTTCAATGACTGAAATAGCAAAGTACAATGTAGCAGGTGGTTGAAACAATAGAACTCTATTTTCTCACAGTTCAGAAGCTTAGAAATCTACCATAAATTGTTGGGAATATTGATTTGCTCTGACACCTGTTTCTTTGGCTTCAGATAAGTGATCTTTCCTATGTCCTCACATGCTCTTTTTCCACAAGAATATGTGTCACTTCATAAAGATCTCCTCTTTTCATAATATTACACAGACTGAATTTGGGCTTCCTTAACATTTTTTAACTACTTTTCAGAGGGCCTTTATAAAAATATAGATACACTTTTATGGGTTTTTAACCCCCAATACATTTATTTTGAACAAAAAAAGTTCACAGACTTGAAATTTAAAATATGTTTTTTCAAGTATCTAGATATATTGTCCATATCTTCAATTATTTAAAACTATAATATTTCACATCACTCACACAATTAGAAAAATAATGTAATTTTAATGAAAAGTTTAATTTGCTAGGCATTTTTAGAAGTTTATCCCCTCTGTAAATTCTGTGCTTTTATCCAAATTTTTGAAGTCAAGCTGCATTCACATATTCACACATTAGAAAATTGTAAATTACTATTTAATTAAATATACAAACTTAAATAAATCAATAGATATTCCATAACTTCTATGGCTTTTACATATCTGATCATAGGAGTATATCTCAGTTTTTCAAAATTTGCTTTATTTTTAAAGCCATATGTATGCATATACATACATACATATATACATATACATATATATAATGTTTGCATGTCTTATATTATTGCAGGTGCCTATTCTCTTTTGTTTACTGATATAGCATGTGATAGTCTAGAATTAGAGTTCTTTTAAAAGTTGACTGAGAAATCAACATTTGAATAAATATAATGATTATGCATTTAAGTTTTAAATTCTCAAGTTACACTCAATTTCATGACCTTAGTTATATCTCAGAATAGGATGGTAACACCCTTTTTCGGAAGACACCACAGACTTTAGAATGTTGACTTGGAGAAGTACAATGAGTACTGGCTCATGGCACCCGAAGATCCTATGCAATCTGACACAGGAAAGAAGTAATCAAGAGCCTTATAAAACTGTATTGTGGACAAATCACAATGATCAGAATGTCAAAATATCCTTAAAGGTGCAATAATGACAATTTTACCTGGGAGAGAACCAACAGCTGTCTAAATGGACTTACGACTTAATGTGGGGACAATGAGCCTTTGAGGAAATCCTTTTACTGCCACTTCAATAAACTAGTATAATTCCGAATTGCATTCTAAATGTTCATCCTCATATCCACAGATAAGTACAGTTCTCATTTCCATTATATATGTTTATTTTTGTTGTACACGGAGATCATTATGGATAATCATAACTGATCAAAATGCAGAGAACAAATGACAATGGATTCCCCTTGCCCAGTTGATATAACATCAAAACAAGCTCTCTATTTATGATTCAGGATCATAGTCTATTGGAAAATTGAAACAGCTTACTCTTGAACTACCTTAGTTGCTTATATCCTGTGATCAGAAAGATATTGCAAGTACAAGGTTTGGAACTCTCCAAAAATCCCTGCTTTGTGTACTCTTCTGTTCCCCTCCCTTTAAATATGTATAGAAGTAAAGTGATTTAACTAACATAATTAAGATCCAAGTGAGTGGACTCTCACATATTCAAAAAAGTGCTGTGTGCCTTTGCTAAACTAGATTGTACTTTTAGCAATAGCATCTCCTAGATTCTCTTCAGGGTCTCCATCCCTGCCACACAATGCTAATTCCCAGCTGTTCTCTGTGACCCCTTCATGTTCAGCTGAACATTACCAAGTTCAGCTGCCAGCACAAGGTGCATCCTTGGCTTCTTTTAGAAGTCAGCATGTGTGATAGCCGTGATAAAATACATCTTAAGAAGACTTCATCACAGTGATTCTAGTCTCTTGCTAATCGCAGCTGATACTTCAGCCCCAACTTGCCAGCTTCCGTTATTGCAGCAAAGCAAAGATTTTACTTTTGCTGTTTCCTGTTTCTTATTATTAAAAGCTGAATCTTCAGTTTCTGCAGAAAAGATATCACACAGTTTCCACACAAGAGACCTACTGGAGTCTCTGCTTGCACATAAAACTTCCCAAACCAGGCCTTTATCTACACTACTCCAACTGTTCTTATCTTTCAAGCTCCTACAGAAGAAATAACTCAGCTTTAGTACTCATGACTTTTCTAACCCAAAGTCCAAAATCCTTCCACAATTCTACCACTCTACCCCCCAAAATATGAATTACTAATTTAAAAAAAAAAGTCTCAGAGCAGGATTTATGGAAGCTTTTCCTTTATTACATCAATCCTTTCTAATAACTCTATTTAGTGTCACGTAAACATAAAACTAACCAAGAGAAGCATTATATCCTGAATGCCTGATTCATTAGATATCTTAAAATGGACTTCATTCTTGTTGAGGAAATACATGAGAATTCTGAGAGATTCTTTGCATACAACATGTGCCAAGGTATTTGTTTGGTGGGGCTGTCCTTATAGCTACTAGAAAATGGAATGCTCAATGAAATGTCATATGAGGGTAAATTCTGTCTGCAACTAGAGTAGAAAAGACCTGTTTCTCTAGGAAAAAAACAAACTATAACGTAGAGTTATTTTGGAGCTGAATATAAAGAGCAGCCTTAGAAAACCTGTCCTGGGCTGCTACCCCTAAAATCTTATATGATAAATGCCATGAATACTGTTATACTGTCTTAGGTTCTAACCATGAAACATTGAGATCAAACCAGATTTTTAATTATTTACCCCCATCATATTATATTTTGAAGATACAAAACATGTGTAAGAAAAGACAATTGTTGATAGCCCTTCCTCAGAAGAAACTGCAATAACTCTCTCTGGAATGTTTGCAGAAAGAATCATTTCATAGACACTTGAGAATCAGTATTTTCAGTAAATGGATTAGAATGCTGAAAATCCCTATAACAATTTTTATTAGATATATTTTATAATTTAGGTTTTACTTCTTTAACTCTAAAGGAAAATACTGACTCCTGAATAGGGACAAGTAGTAAAACAGTGTAGATTTTAATATATAAAAAATAGCACAAGCAATATTAAAAAATAGATATATCTAAAAAATGTTTAAAATAATTACACACTCATGTCTTAGTAGATAAATGCAATATTAATTATACATAATTATAAAAATGATACACAGGAACTGAAGTTATTTGCAAACATTCTTTTTAACAAAACAAGTCATTGCATGTAGCCTGTGTCCTAATTACAGGATGATGTAGAAAATTATATAAATCACAATATACCAATAAAATATAGTTCTTGATGAACGACTTGTTATGAGTATGCATTATATAAAGTTTATGAAAAAGATATTTTTGACACCTGAAAGATTACTATGCATAAAGTTAAATGTTGCCAGTGTGGTACTAGGAGGCACACACCATTGTACCCATGAATAAGATTTCATTGTGGACTTTATTTCTGTGAAATCATAGAATTTTTCATGACATGCTCAAATTAATAGGTTATACCTTAAGCACCTGTAAATATAACATATGCTAGAATGTTTCCTGTATTTTTTCAACATTTACAAGGTGGCAAAAGTGCTAGTTATGTAAATCGCATAACAGATGAGATTACATAAAAGGCTCTATCTCTGATCATCTCTATTGGAAATTAACAATAATAACAAGCTTAAAAGGAGTTAAAAAAGCAATGTCTTCTTGATAATTTATATAAATATTCCTAAAAGTAATCAAAATTTAATAATAGTGAGAAAACATAACTGTACACCATGGCTTTGATGATATTTCTTCTGCTTATTTATTAATAAATATACAATTTTATAATTGCTTGAATTAAGATAAAGAATTTTAGGAAAGATATGAACATGGTCTATTGTATTTTCCTATGATTTCTGTCTTATTCATTATGAAAAAAATAATCTGAATCATCTATTCATGGAAAGTTTACTACCCCGTAAAGAAAGCACTTGGAAGAACTCTGCCTGATGCATCCTCAACATCTTCCCTCTGCCTTAAAATTCTATTTATTGTTTGGGTATTATTATTTCCTTTTCTTGATGCCAACAACAAAAAGAAATGGCACATTGACTGTGGTATTTATTTATTTTTTGATTATTAACAGCATACAAGTTTTATGAGAATATAAAAGTAAAGATTATTATCCATGTAGTGGCTATGGCATTAAAATGGATATTAATTATATTACAATAATCAGATTCTTAAACTATAAATGATAGACAACAGATTCAATACATTATAAAATAGAATAATAAGAGGATGTGATCCAACATGCTCCTAGTGATTGTTTTCTAAATAAAATTAACAACCTATATAGTTTTCTTTATTCTACAGTCTTTCTAGTAACCACAACTTAAAAATGGAATGCAGATCAGGCAATATCAAAAAAATATTATATAGTTGAGTCTATAGCTAAGAACAAAGGAATGGAAAATAATGATACAGTGTGGTAAAGAGATGGGTCAGCAGATAAACACAGTGGATCTGCAAACAAGAGCTGAATTTCAAATGCTCAGAATCCACATAAAAGCTAAGTAATCTTGTGAGTACCTTTAATTTCAAGATTTCAGGCTCTGGTTAGCATGTCCTGAAAGCTCATAGCTCATTGCTCTAGTTAAAATGGCAAGGAAAAATAATCTAGAATTCTGTGAAAAATACTGCTTCTAGGCATTAAAGTAGACACTGATAAAAGAGGACACTAGACGTTCCTTCAGAGACTGTGCATGCACCAGATTGCTCTGGTATCATGTGAACAAAACCTGTGTGCATGGTAAATACAATATACTCAATATTATAAAAGTTAATAAAAAATCTCTTCTGTTATAGACTGTATTTGTATTAGGAATATGAGAATGGGTTCTTAGGAAGTTCTGCTTACATTACAAGAGAAGCCCCTCCCATCACTCAGAGAGTAAAAGATGACATATTTTAGTTTGTTCATGAAGCACATAGAAGATATTAGAATAGGACATTTTCCTGAAAAACAAAGACAAAGAAAACATACCCCCAAAGTATATGAACTTGTCAAGGTATATGCACACGAAATTAAAAGTCTTTTTACTCAAACTGCCTGATTATTCATATAAGAAAATAAATAGCATATTATCCATAATATATGTTAATTTCAGTAAGATTTACATAGAAGGCACAAGCTATTAAGTCCCAGGAAGTTTGTCAAAGTATAAATGCATGACAAGTTAACAATAAGTTTGTTACAAATGTAATCTTAAGAGCTGTTCTAGCTAATAGGCAACTATTAATTTATCAAATAAGTCCCAAAGAGTAAGGAAAATGAATTGAAACTTATTCTATAAAATGAAAACACAACTCTAGTACTAATGCTTATAACACTATTAATTATTTAATTCATTTAAGAGTTGTCTTTCAACAATATGAAAGAATGGAAAGTAGAATATTTAATGATTACTTGAAAGTGTCTATCTTGAAGAGAACTTAGACAATAACTTACCACAAACAGTTTAAGTTAAATTATTTTCCAAAATACTGTTAGTAACCTTTATTCTGGAAATGATCCAAGAAGTTATTCAGAATTTTGAATGTGTGTATGTGTGTGATGTGTTCTGTGTAGTTTATATGTGTATGCATGGTGTATTTGTTTGTGTACACTAATGATATCCTGTGTGTCAATACAAACATGTGTGCATTCATTCATGGAAAAATCCAAACATGATGTTGGCATTTTCCAAATCACTATTGGTCCTTTTCAGATAAATTCCCTTGTAAACTCAAAACTTGCCAAGATAGTCTACTTGCGTATATCTGTTCAGTTTTGCATATATCCTGTGAATCTAAACTTATTCTTCATTTTTATAGGACTAATAATTAATCTGTTGTGTCAGCTCTCTACCACTAAAAGCCAAGTTTGGGTATTGAAAATAAACTATATCATCATAAAAATAAAGTCTAAGAACATAATTTAACTAATAAGATGGATTGAAGGAAAACAAAATCGCTGGGCTTCAGGGCAAGATAGGAAAATATAGACATTCAGACAACAATAAAGATAAACAAACATACCAAAGAAAGTATGACAAGAACACAATATAATAAATAGCGATCATACAGGTATAATTGATCCCTGTTTTATTGTCATGAGTTTTTTTTTTGTTAAGAATAGTAAAGCTGGGTGATATGACAGTTTTATTCTTAGTATATGAAAAATATCCCCTTACTGACTTATATGGTGGCTGCAGTGAGTAACATTCCAACTATCCTGAGAAAATGCTTCTTCTTCCCCTTATAAAACTGACAGTTCTGTCCTAAACTTTTTCAGATGCTAGTCTTACTAAGGCAAGATAAAATTTTTATGTCATTTTCATTTATATGGTAACAAATTAATATAAACATTTAATAATCAATTATAATATACAATTTAGATGAAATACTTTAACCTTTAATTTTCAAATATTATGAAGAAATTTTTGTTTTGACATAATTATAAATAATCTACTAAAATTAAATTAAATATTAGCCTGAATCTTACAGTTGTTAAAGTTTACTCTTGGAATTATTTTTTGAGGTAATACAACACTCTGAAAACCTTATATTTATATTCATAAACTATTTGCTTATATCTTGCTTGGAGTGCGAGTGAAAGTCCCAGAGACAATCCATAAGAGAAAATTTGTAGTCTCTTCAACAGGGTTATAGGGTTAAGATTGGGACCCTCTGCCCATTCCCTCTCCTCTGTGCTGGGATGGAATGTTGCTTGAAGTTGTTCAGAACTTGTATGAATTAACATGTGCATAAAGTTCTGTACTGTCTGGAGTATGCTGATTCTTTGGTGTTTTATACCATCCACCCTTACAAACTATTTGCTTCCTCTTATTATAGATTCTTGATCATTAAAGTAAATGGTCACATAAAGAAATCTCATACAGTAGTAGATGTCCCAAAGTTCTCATCATCTGTGCACCGCCCAGTTGTGAGTCTCAGTGTTAATTTTCATCTATTGGTTTATAAACTTTTTCTGATGAGGTTTTAGTGACATATAGCTCTGTAGGTATAGCAATATATTAATCATGTAAATACTATGGTTATATTCTTTCAGAATAATTATAGTAAGTCCAGCAACCTGTGTAGTCTCAGGATCTGGATCTTTAATAGCATCAGTTATGGATTACATCTCATGACACAGACCTAATACAAATATATATAGAGAGAGATAATTTCTATAACATTTATGCCAATATTTATTTGAAAGTTTTTCAAGATAAAATTTCTTAAAGAAGAAGAATGTTTGGTGCAATGAGCTATAATATGAAATGCTGAAATAATCAATACAGCAGTATAATATGATTATTGCTTTCTTAGAGTTACTTTTATTATAGTCAATTGATATATTTAAAAATATTATTTTAATTTAAACAATAATTAAATAATCAAACTGTCTTTTTTAAAACCTGGAAATTTAAAAAACTAAACATAAATTGGAAAACATAATACATACTAAAGTTGAAAATGTGTGAGAAGGAAGATTTTAATTGTCATTGCTTGACTTATGGCCCCACTTTTGTATTGTTTTCTGTGAGTAGTTGGTGTAAACTGTTTTTTTATAACTAAGATATTTTGCCCTGCCTTCAGTGTGGGCGAAAGTGAGATGAGAAACTTCAAACTGATTCTGAAACCCCCAGTTCAAATGCTCTGGGGTGATACTGCGAAGAGACTATTTCTTAAAATAAATGATTTCATCTTCAATCAAGAAAAGTGTTAACTTCCTGGAAAGTTTCCAGTTTGCTCCTCAGAAGAACTCAATTTAGCAGTTTCATCAGCTTCCACTTAGCCATTCTATTGGAGAAGCAGCCCTGGCATGAATAATCTAAAAGTGCAGTTAATTTTGAAAGAATTTATATGAAGTGATTTTCTGTCATAGATTTAACTTTCTAGTTGTGTTGTACCTAAGCTAATAATAAAATTAGTTTTTCTATCCTCAGGGCATGATAATTGGAAGCTGGCTCAGGAAAATAATATGTGATAAGGGAGAGCTAGGTACCTTTGTTAGTGAACATGAACAATTTCTTAAGCAGTATATCCATATATGTAGAGAATTGAAAATCATAGATAATAAATGAAACTTGCTCAGTGAGAAAATCCAGAGTACCAAGTCAACTGGCTGTACACTGAAGGATACTGATCATAACATATAAATATCCACAACAGAAGTAGATATTCTACTAAATGAAACTCCCATAATTCAGTGCATAATAAAAATATTCTGAAAATCTGTCCAGCCTGTGGGACCTACACCTAAAGGCACAACCTGTTCCACCTCACCCACACTCATTTCTGCCCCAGTTGCAACAGAGCAGGCATCTCTACCAACAATCCAATTAGACCTTGCAATCTTTAAGTACCACACCTTTCCTCAAAGCCACCCATCACCATCTTCACCATCTTAGGGGGTCCCTGAGACATAGAATTCGATCAAGTTCTCATGGAACCAAGAGTGGCTCTTTGAGACACAGAATCTTCCAGCTCTGATTGTATCAAGAGCTCAAACTGTGCGAAGAAAGGCTCTCTGAAACACAGAAAGTGACACAGCAGAGCTGACTGAACCAAGAAAAGCTCATTAAGACAGACACGACTTACAGCAATGGAAGTAAGAAATCTGTCTGCTACATAAAAGAAACACACCTTCACTTCAAAGACAGACACTACTACCTCAGAGAAAAGGGTTGAGAAAAGATTTTCTGTGGGGATGTTTTGTAATATAATAAAAACATTAAGAGATATCAGAGGGATCTACCCACAGTCACTCTAGGAAGATCAGACAGTAACTCACACCTTTAATCCCTGCACAGGGAGTATCCTGGGAGTGGTGACCTAGACAATTAATCCAATATGAGTTGAGGTCATTTTAGTTTACAGAAGAAGTTCCAGGATACCAGGCAGGTAGTGGTGGGTCCATGCCTTAACTGAGCAAAGAGAGTATTTAAGGCAGGCATAGAAAGACAGAGTAGGCAGAAGAAGCCAGGAGGAGCTGGCTGAGGAAGCTGGAAGACAGCTGGGTGAGATCTGACTGTAGGGTTTCTTCTCTAATATCTCCAACTTTCCCAGAGATAAGGCCCTGAGTTACCTTTATTCATGCAACAACTTTCCAATCAAATGGCCCTAAGAATCAAGATTTTGTAGCCATCCTAATATCCAACAAAATATACTTCAAATTAAAATCAATCAAAAGAGCAGGATAAGGACATTACCTATTCATCACAAAAAAGAAACTATCAAGATGAAGTTTCAATTATAAACATTCATACCCTGACTACAAGTGCACACACACACACACACACACACACACACACACACACACATACACACACACACACACACACATATATATATATACAAGAAACATTATTAAAGTTGAAATCACACATCAAACCTCACATATTAATAGTAGGAGACTCCAACATCCCATTCTCACCAACGAATAGGTCTGCTTGACAAATTTAACAGTGAAATGAGAAATCTAACAGATGTTATGCCTCAAATGAACTTAACAGATGTGTACAGAACATTCATACCAAAACCAAAATAATACACCTTTTTCTCAGAACCCCAAGGAACCTTCTCTGAAATTGACCACATGATCAGTCTTAAAGGAAGTATTAATCGATACCAAAAATTGGAAAAAATGTTTTATATCTTATCAGACTACTATGATCTAAAGTTAGGGTTCAACAACAAAACTACAAAAACTCCACAAACTTCTAGAAACTAAAATATTCTCAACTGAACAACCTCTGCTTAAGGAAGAAATAAAGAAATTAAAGATTTCCTAGAATACAATGAAAAAAATCCACAGCATACCCAAACTTATGGGACTCTATAAAAGTAGTGCTAAGAGGAAAGTTCTTAACCCTAAGTGCCTATATAAGAATTTGGACAAACCTCACACAAGAGACTTAAGAGTATACCTAAGAACTCTAGGACAAAAATAATCCAAGTCACTCATGAGGAATAAATGACTGCAAATAATCAAACTTAGGGCTGAAATCAGTAAAATGGAAACTAAAAGAGCAATATAAAAATCAATGAAACAAAGAGTTGACTCTCTGAGAAAATCAACAAGACCAAAAACCTTTATCCACAAGGCAGAGAGACTATCCAAATTAACAAAATCAGTAATGAAAAGGAGGACATAACAACAGACACCAGGGAAATCTAGAGAAAGAGTAGGTCATCCTTCAAAAACATGTACTACACAAAATTGGAAAACATATAAGAAAAGGACAATTTTCTGAATATGTACCCTTATCAAAATTAAATCAAGACAAGATAAATAATTTTTTTAAAAAAATATAGAATCCCTAAGGGGAATAAAAAGAATACCAGGGCCAGATTATTCCAGGGCATAATTCCACTGGAAATTCAAAGAATAACTAATCCAATATGCTTCAAATTGTTCCACACAATAGAAATAGAAACAGAAATAAACATTGTCAAACTCTATTATCAAGCTACAGTAACCTTTATATCCAAAACACAAAGACACAACAAAGAAAGAGAATTACAGATTATTCTCCCTCATGAACATTCATACAAAAAAACTCAATAAAATGCTGAAAAAAACCAAGTCCAAGAACACATAATAATATTAATAGTCCTCCTATATACAAATGATAATTGAGATAAAAAAAATCAGGAAAATATTAATTTTTACAATAGCCACAAATAACATGAAATATCTTGAGGTAAATCTAAGCACACACTTGAAAGACCTATATAAAAAAAAAGAAATTGAAAGAAATATTAGAGAATGGAAAGATTTCCCATGCTCTTGTATCAATGGATCAACAGTATAAATAGCACTCATACCAAAAGCAATGAACAGATTTAATGCAATAGCCATCAAAATCCCAATGACTGTACATTTAATTTAAAACTATGTGAACCTCTGCTACAGTTAAGGTCTAAAATTATGATTTTGTATTTTTTCTGCTTCTTTATACTAATATGAGTCATAGAGCATATATCTTTTGTGCTATATTTCTTAGAGTGTGTTAACATATTTATGTTAAGTTATGAAATAAATAATATAACAGAGAATTCCAAATATATTCCAATTCAATTCTTTACAGATCTGTTACAAAAATATTCAACTTTATGTGAAAAAAAAATGAAAATCCCAGGATTGCCAAAAAAAATCTTGTACAATAAAGGAACATTTGGAGGCATCACCATTCTTGACTGCAAGCTTTACTATAGAGCTATAGTAATAAAAACAACTTGGTATTGGCATAAAAACAAATACATGGATCAATTGAATTGAGCTGAAGGAACTAACATTACTTTACACACCTATGAAAATTTTATTAAAGACAAGGAAGAGAAAAAATACAATGAAAAATAGAAAGTTTATTTAACAAATGGTGCTGGCATAACTGGATGGTGGTATATCCAATAATACAAATAGACTATGTATGTCACTCTTCACAAAACTCCAGTCCAAGAGGATCTAAGACCTCAACATAAATTCAGTTACACTAATACTAATAGAAAAGACAGTAAAAAATAGCTTTAAAGTACTGGAGACCACTTTCTAAATATAAGACCAGTAGCACAGACACTGAGAGAAACGTTTACTAAATAAGACCTCTTGAAACTGAGAAGCTTCTGTAAGGCAAAGGCCATGATCAATAACACAAAATGGCAATAAGACAATATTTTACCAAATAGGAAAAGTTCTCCAACAACTTTAAATCTGTCAGAGGGCTGATCTCTAAAACATATAATGAACTCAAGAGATTATACTCAAAATACCAAATAATTCAATTTAAAAATGGAGTACAGATCTTAGTTAAAAATTCTGAACAGAAGAATTCTCAAATCAATATATACTTAAAGAATTGCTCAACATCTTTAATAATCAGGGAATGCAAATCATGACAACTCTGAGACACTATCTTACACCTGTCAGAATGGCTGAGATCAAAATACTGAGGGCAGTTTATGTTGGAGAAGATGTAGAGTAAGGGAACACTCCTCCATTGCTGGTGGGAGTGTAAACTTGGGAAATGAGTATGGTGGTTTTACAGAAAACAGAATCAATCAGTCTCCTGATCCAGCAGTTCCACTCTTTGACATATACTCAAAAGATGTACATTCATACTGTAAGGATATTTGCTCATCTTTGTTTGTAGGAACATTATTCATAATATCCAGAATCTGGAAAAAAAACAATCTAGCTGCCCTTCAATCAAAGAATGGATAAAAATAATGTGATGGATTTATACAATAGAGTATTATACATCAATTAATCTGACATTTTGACATATACAGGGAAATAAAAGAAACTAAAGAAATAATCCTGAGTGTGGTACAGAGACCCAGAAGAACAAACACATACAAATTTTGGTAAACCCAGTTCTAAATGTCTCAGAGCTAACTCATAAATATATGGAAATATAATGCATGATATGGATGGAATCAAAAGTATATGTAGAAGAAACAGATTGTTTATTAGATATTGTTGGGCAAATTGGCTTATTATTTTGAGATAAATAAGCTTAGGTCTTTACCTAGAATGGCATAAAAATGTGTACTCTAGATGGTTTGAAAACTTAATGAGATGTAAAACTATAAACTCAATAAGCAAAAATGTTAAGTGCTACCATCGTTACTAGCATACGATGATAAGTTCTTAAACAAGAAATACCAAGTCTGAGACAAACAAAACAGAATGAAAGGTATTTATTCTATTAACATAAAGTTTTAAAGGGGAAAGAAAAACTGAGTTTTTAAGGGTTAATTTTTATCATACAAATGTATAATAAATAAATTAAGGCTTATAAATCAATGATTAAAACAATGTGAAATTAGCAAGAAAATTAGATGCATGGACACAGTGTCTCAATGCAGGTAGCCAAAATTTAGTCAT
Organism: Phyllotis vaccarum; assembly: GCA_033318265.1. Lineage (NCBI taxonomy): Eukaryota > Metazoa > Chordata > Mammalia > Rodentia > Cricetidae > Phyllotis > Phyllotis vaccarum. The sequence goes on from JARWLC010000010.1 coordinate 63,676,596, forward strand.
CAGAGGCAGAAGAATCGATAGTCATTTTGAGACCAGCCTGGTCTATAATATGTCTTCCCCAAAAGCTTAGAATACAGATTGAATTTCTGACTCATAAACCAGACAATAAAATTAAATAAAAAACAAGAAGCAGAAAGGAACTTGAGTCCAAGAAAGATACAGAAGAATACATTTTTAGCTGGAAACAATACGAAGCTATCTAGAAAGTTGTTCTGTTATCAGGTCAAAGGAAATGAAAGTAAGCCTACCTTAGTGAGCTGATGACTGTCCTGTTGTGAGGCTGTAGATTTCTTGATATCCTGCCAGTATAGCCAAAGTAGTCAGGACATAAATGGACAAATAAATACAGGTTTGCATAATGAGTTACATCATGAGAAATACCACCAAAATATGTGTACATTGAGACATTTTTATGCTATTAATGAACTTTGTAATACTGTATGATTAAAACATTTAATGCAAATAGTGAAGTAGCATCAGTTCAAAGTAACTATATAGTTATTAATACAGAAATATTGTTAATATGAAGAGGAACTAATTGAGAAATGTTAAGTATATAGCATAGTATTATGATTATGAACTGTAGCTGTATGCATCTAAAACCACAAGAAATATGCTCAAAGCAAATGACAGTAAATACTATATGCTTACACTTTTTAGAATAGATGAGATAGAAAATAGATTTATATGAATAGTGGGAAAAATTAATTAAATTGATACAACTGATATATGAAAACTGAACTGATTTCTGAAAGATATTCATCCTTCATTGACTGCCTTTTCCATTGCCACCTATCCCCATTTGTTTTTATATATTAACTAGTAAGGAGAATTCAGAGTTTTTTGTTTTGTGTTTTTTTGTAATTTGACCACATTGATAATAAAATGGCCTGGGTATCTTATTGGGATTATATCTTAGGCCATTGTAATGTAAACTGTGTAAATTCACAAACAGTTATCTACCATGAAAAATGTGGTGTGTGTATGTGTGTGTGTGTGTGTGTGTGTGTGTGTGTGTGTGTGTGTGTGTGTGTGTGTGTGCCCACGTGCATGCGCAAATGGTAGGTTTATATCTAGAAGTGATGAGTAGCAATGGCATAAACTGACAGAAAAAAAAACTCACATTGGATTTTTGAGCATCCAGTGTCAAATGGGGTTGATATTGCCTTAGACTAACATAATATCACAATAAACACAATTAAATATCATTGATCTTGTCTTATGTTAATATATAAATTTCTATAGCATAGTAATTCAGAAGAGTGGACAAGGAAATAAAAAAGTCACAATATTTACTATTGAAAATGCCAAAGTTAATTTTTATACTTGTGAGTGTGTGTGTGTATGTGTGAGTGTGTGTATGTGTGCATGCATGTGTCTACCTAAAATTAGTGTTGTTGAAAATTTTGTACAAAGATTTGGACAAATTAAAATATGCTTTTGTAATTGTAAATAATGTCATTAACATATTAGAAAAATAAAAAGTTAGAGAGATGGTAGGATTGTATAAAATTTAAATTCAGAATAAAATCAGATTATGAAATAAAAAGTTTGTAAAGAGTCATTGTTTTGAACACTTGACAATTAGATTAATACTCAGAATATTCAAAGTTTAACACAGCATATTTTACCAGACAATATTTTCTATAATTTTCCATCAATGTCAAAACAATCTATAGGAAATTATAGAGTTTTGAATAAAGTTACATGAGGACATCACAATAAGAACATAGCCTATTATCATAAATAATGATAAAAGAGAAGAATAAGATGGAAGTAATGTTCATAGGTTTGGATTCTACTAGTTACATACTTTCAAATTCTCTATCATTTTTAATATTCCCTATAAGTTCCCTTACAATTTATATTTTTGTTCATGCTTTAGAAACAAATAAACTTTGTTGTAATAAAATAAATTCTATGATTTTTTAAAATATTATTGATTTTTAACCATTATTTATGTAAAATAACCATCACTAATTTTTAGTGAATAATTTCATGAATTTTTAGATATTACTTTAAAAATTATGTATTTTATATGCACTGGTGTTTTGCCTGCATGTACATTTGTGTGAGAATGCCAGATTCTCTAGAACTGGTGCTACAATATTGAGCTGCCACACTGGTTCTGGGAATTGAATGAATATTCTCTGTAAGAGAAGCCAGTGGTTTTAACCATGGTTCCATCTCTTCAGCACTAAATACTGTTTTTGTTTAAGAATTTTGAAACCATATGTTTTTATTTTATTTTTCCCCTTCTCAAATCCTCTAGGATCCTTTTTACTTCTCTATCCACCTAACTTCATGTTTTTTCTCTGAAAGAGAGCATAACAAGATAAAGCGCAGAAACAAAAACTCCAAATATTCTCCACAAAAGACACACACACACACACACACACACACACACACACACACACACAAATAGGAAAATCTAACAAAACACACGAATAAAAAATAGAAAATCAATTTGTCAAAGGTACTGACATTAAAACAAGAAATCACAGGTTCCATTTTGTGTTGGCTTACTAATTCTGGCCACTGAGAATGCCCTGGAGTATGGTTAATATATCCAGTGACACTCCATTAGAAAACTGGCTTTAGTTTTCCCAACAGACATCATTTGTCCAAAGCCTCTTGGTTAGGAGAGGTACTTTCTGTTCACTTCCCTATTACAGTGTTAGGATTTTATCTGGTTTGAAACTCAGCTTTAACATTCTTGTGAGTTCCATTGTCTATTTGTCTAGTTATGGCTTAGTAATTTTGTTTCCTTGAATTCATTCAGTACATCTGGCTTTTACAATCTTTCTGCCCCATTGTCTCCATAGATCCTTGATACTTATGTAGGGGGGTTGTTAAAAATATTCTATATAATACTGTGTACTCCAAAATCTCTGGCATTCTGCACAATGTGGAATTGTGGACACTTGTGTTATTTCCCATCAGATACAAGAACAAATATCTCTGTTGATGACTGAGTGATGCTGTAATCTATTGGTGCAGTAGTATGACTTTAGGAATAATTGTATTGATAGGTTTTTCAGCAGAGTAATAGTATGAGGTTTTCTGATAGTCCCATGGCATATCTAGTTTCATGTTATTGGACATTTTAGTAAAAACAAGCATGACTAAGTATGCTAACCTTTGTACCACTATTGCACCAATACCTGTTGCAGGCATCTATCTGTTGCTATTTATGGAGTTTGTACATAGCTGGCTGATTTTGGGGCTTATGTTTATCTCTAAGTATCTTCTGAACTATGTATGCTAGCCAACTGGGGTGAAGCTTCTAGCTTGGCACAGATCTGATGTCTTAACGCTCCATAGCATAAGTAGGCTCTGCCTTCAATGATGGAGTTTAGCATCAGATTGTGGAGAGTATAAAATAGTCTTGGCAATAAACTGTGAATTTTTAAAGTGTCTTAAAATTGTGACTTAACACAATGAAATCCACTTCTGAAATTGAAAGTTATACTTCGTGACATAAATTTGCCAGAGGAACCATTAACTCCAACATTATACGGTGACGTCTTTTATCTACTTTTCTCATCTGTCTATTTTTTAGATAGCTTCAAGTGTAGTAGGTTTCCTTTTCATATTTCTGAAAGATGTTTAGAGTTAGTTATTCATTCCAGTATTTTTTAATTTACTCTGTCCTCCCTTCTGTTCTACACCATTTAACCCCTCAATTCTAGTTTCTTCCTGTTCTCTTAATAACACCATACACTATTCTTCATCATTGGAACAATCCCTTCCAACATGGTTCCTTCTTTATTTGTTACCTAACCACAGTGGTTATTTGGATTGAAAAATGCATATCAAAAGCTTGAAAGAGGGTGTCAATTATCTAATAAGAGATAACAAGCGTGATCTGTGTTTTGGAGTACTAGTTCCCTCACTTAGCAGTTTTGTTGTTATTCCATCCACCTGCCTACAAAATTCGTTTTTTCTTGACAGATAAATAATTTTTTATTATGTGAATGTACTATATTTTCATTACTCATTCATTAGTTAATTAACATTTTGTTGTTTCCAACCTGGCTATTATAAAAAGACCAGCAACGAATGTGACTGTTTAGGAATCTAAGACGGAAAGTCCTCTGTATATATTCTCAAGAATGGATAAGTAGATCTAGTGGTAGATAATTTTCTGTGTTTATGTTTCTTTGTTTTTTGGGAAACTCCACACTGATTTCCATATTGATTGTAACAATTTGCAGTCTCATCAGCAATGGATAAATGTTCTACTTTCCCTGAGTCTTTAACAGTTTGTGCTTATTTTGTTTATTTATTTCTTGATCTTAGCCAATTTTACCAAGTTAAAGGAAAGGAAGGGTAAAAAATTCCTGTGTTTGTATCCATGTTTATTTTGAGTGCTGCAGTCAATTCGTAGAGAAACTATTGCGTGCTTGTACAATCGTGAAGAAAGAGAGATGGGCTATAAAGAATGACTGAAAGAACTGCCAAGATGAACTAGAACAGCCTTGTGTAGTGGGATTATGTTGTTACATTGTAAAGAATTGTCCCACCTACTGGTTTAATTAAAAATGCTGATTGGCTGAAAGCAGAAAGGAAGTATGGATGGAACTACCAGATTAAGAATACTTAGGAAACAGGAAGAATAGAGTAGAGATTCTGTAGAGATGCCAGAGAAGCCAACAGATGTAGAGGACAATTAGGCTGCTTTGAAAAAGGGTACCAAGCCACATGGCTGAACAAGATAAGAATCATGGGTTAGTTTAAGTGTAACTAGCAAGTTATATGCCTGGGCCATAAACTGATCAGCATAGGATTAATATATGCATCTATGTGTCTCTATGGGACTACAGGTATGCAGGTATGAACCTTGAGGCTAGGCTGGAAAGTCCAGGCCAGAAACATAATACAACACTCTTGATCTTACCCAAGAAGCTGAGTCCCTAGGGAATATAGATGGGATTTAACAAAGAACTTTTTGTGGGAGGCTCTTAAAGGATTAGGGAGAAAGTTTGGAGAGATCCACAGGAGTTCAAGAAGGATGACACAGTTCATATCTTAATCTTATTAAATTTGAGATGTATTTCTTATTTTAAAATCTTAATATCATGTGCATGGTGTGCATGTGTATATGTGTGTCTCTGTCTCTCTCTGTGTGTGTGTGTGTGTGTGTGTGTGTGTGTGTGTGTGTGTGTGTGTAATGGAGATCATATTCCTGTGGAAGAATGTGTGGGCAATACATATATGTGTGTTCAAGTGAAGAGCAAAGTTCAAATTTTAACATTTACTTAGGAGCCATCCATATTATTTTCTAACACAAGGTATCTTAATGACTTATAGCTTTAAGCTTGCTGATTGGTGACACTCAAGAACATTTTGAACACTGGCTCATAAGCATTGAGAATTCAGTTGCATACTACCATCCCCTTGTCTCTGTGCTTAGGTTCAAATGATTTAATTCACATATTCAAGCTAATAAAACATGTTCTTTGGTCACTGACTCTTTATCTCCTGTGGATCCAAAGTATTTTAGAAAAAATAGGGAATAGTATGCTTGTCTATGTGTGTAATAAAATATTGTGATTCATGTTAAGCAAAGAATGCTTTAGAAAGACACAAGACTACCACAAATTACAGATTAACAAGAGGCTTTAGTCTGTGATAATCCCCACTGCTGAAATTTGCAGATACGTATTACTTTAAGCTTCTCTTCAGTTGATGAGTTCTGAAGGCAATAGAAGGCCACACTAGCTGACCTAAATAAAACCCAAAATAAAACACACAATATTACTAATTAGGCAAAAACAGAATTCTGTGGAGGGATTGGGTTAGAAAGATAAAAATAATTTTCCCAATATCCAAATAGCAAGCAAATGGAGAAAAGAGGGTGAATATTTTGGATTTGTCTATAAAATGTTCTTTAAAATTTGTTCTCATTTTCATGTCAACACATACACAAATATTGCCTTCTATTCACAATTCAAAATATCTGGAGTGCATAGGATGTTGGGGATCCTTGCATCCTATGCTTAGGTTATCCATTATTATGTGTTCATCCATGTTTCATTATCATTAAATTTAGTACATGCTTTTATTGCAAAATATCAAAAATGACCATTGCATACTTTTCAATATATCCTCAAAAAGTAAGATAGAATTTGAATGTTAGTTCAAGTAGCACATTTAAAATCAAAGATTATTTTTTCTCAATGAATACTAATTAACTACTGATTAATGAGTATAAACATGATAATATATATACTTGTACTCTTATGGTCATTATTTATTTTGTCATTCATGCAAAACCATTTTTCTGGTTTCTTATGATTGTATTCTACGTTGGTTTCTGCATCTTTTTCTGAGTACAACATCCTTGAACATTTCTCTTCCAATACCAAAAAGTATATCTTTTTTCCTGCCATAATCATGGAATCAACCATTTCCCAAGGAGAAAGCTGCTTTTATTAATGAAGCATATTTATGGATATCATTGTTAACAGTATGTGCTATTATCTTTACTGGATATGCAGTCAAATGCATGCATATGATAAGTACACAATAAGTGTAAGTGTACAATAACTTCTGCAAATTAACAGTAATATTTCATGTTTCATTATAATATTGTAGGGTTTATTTCAATTTTTTAACATTGAAAATGCTTTTTTATTTTCCTGTATGAATCTCACTGGATCCCAGTTACATATGTTTCAAGAAATTTAAAAATATTAAAAGGAAGAAATAAAAACAGAACAAAAGAAAGAATGGGAGAAAATAATTTCTGACTGATATATATTAATGTAAATTTAATTTCAATTACAGTACTTAATATTTCACTCAATGGTTTATGTCATATTCTTTTTCAGTAATTCTTTGTTTCTAGTTTTAGTGGAATTTAATTCTGCCAGCATATCTTAATTTTGCCTACTATAGAAATTAATTTTGATTGGATTAGATAAGCTAAAATTCATTATACTTGTCTTCTTATAAAAATATTTTGAAATTGGTCATAGGGATATGATTACTCTTTCATAACCTCTGAGTTAAGATAAGGAGAGGATTGATTTTTTTTTTCATCTTAAAACCCAAGTTGTTTGTTGTGGTAAGATATTATGTACAAAAACTGGTGTAATCATTTAGAATATTCTTGTATTTATGTTATTTCTTTGGTTCTGAAGGACAATATATGCATAGTCTCACATTAAAAAATGTAGAAATCTGTACTTAATGTGGTTGGATAATTTTACACTATTACCAATGTATCTAGTGACATTTTTATGTGAAATAATATTTTGAAAACTACTTTTATTTCAGTGTTTCTTCTTTTTTCATTTCTAACTCACCCTCTTCTCAAACAACTAACATGAAGGATTAAGTGACCAAAATATCTCAGTAAAATAATTTTCAATTAGATACAATGTTCTAGTAAAATGTTTATTGAACATGAACTTCAATTTTGCATAAATACCTTCATTTTTATTCCCAGAGTAAATTTTTTTCTTCACTCATTATTTCTTTCAATGGTCTAATAGAGCATCATGTAATGTGGTATTGAAAAGTTTTATTTTCTTCACTTCTTCACCTGAGCCTCAATTAACTGATTTGTTGCTATGTTATAATAAACCTGTCTTTTTGATGAGGCATGAACTATAAACTCATTTTTCTATAATTGATAAAGTTAGGTTAATGGTTTTAAAACACTTAAATTAATTTCACATGATTACTATGCAAATCTTTAGTTCTGTTTTGCTTCTCACACCTTGCAAATTCAGCACGAAAATCATTAAATAAAACTGCAGCAAGATTGGATGCTATAAATGTTCCCAAGAAATAGCAACATTTGCAAATAAATATTACTTATAATGCTGAAAATTTTAGTTATGTAAAGCACCCAAACTGTTAAAGAGAGAAATGACCACAAGAGTATTAATTTTAGAAATAAAGATACGTACATACATATGTACGTACATATATATGATACTTTAAAATTATTTATCCAGAATAATTTTATACAGAATTAATATGAGAAATGGATTGAAAAGAACACACTAAAGATGATGTAATGCTTATGCATTTGTTAAATTAGAAGTAATTTATTTTCTATAATATGCTTTTGAAATATATTTAGCAGCTTTGATTTTAAAATGGTATAACAATGACATTGAATGAGATTGTAAAAAATCATTTGATCTGTATTCTCTCTCTCTTAATTAATGCAAGAATAATTATATTAATTTTTACAACAAATACTAGACATTAGTTTGATGATGATTATTAAAAAATACTACATAGTTCATAGTTCTCTAGAAGAACAGGAATTATAGAATATATGTGTAATAATATATATATATACACACACAGAGTCTATACACACAAACACTCACACACATATACACATGTGGCTCTTTTCTATATATGTGGTGTATCATGCTGAATCTATTTAGTGTAGCATGAATGTATATGTGTTTGAAGCTGACAACTTAGTAAATAAATAGCTTTAATTTTCCTGGAGAAAACGGATCCTTCTCTCAACAACTTTATTTTCTATATAGATTTCTCTAGGGATAGGGTCTTGTGAAATATTTTTTCCATCAATCCTAGGATACCAACTGCTATTGATACCAAATTGTTTTCATTTGTGTCTTTTTGTAATAAAATTGTTGAGTGTTTATGATAAAGCTTCCCAGTCATATATAGGTGACAATTTCCCTTCTCTTCTCTCTTCCCTGTCCCTCCCTTAATACCCTCTTTGCTCACTTCCCTCATCCACTCTTCTTTCATTTCTACTTAGGAAAGAGCAGGTCTCTCATGACTATCAATAATACATAACATATCAATTTTCAGTAAAATGAAGCATCTCCTCTTATATTAAAGCTGGGAAAAACTACCAAGTCTGAGAAAGAGGATCCCCAAAGGCAGTAAAAGTGTCAAAGACAGCTCCTCCTTTCTCTGTTCGAAGCACCTGAAGAGAGCCTACCTATACAACTGTAACATATATACAGAGTGGCTAGTTCAGACCCATGCAGGCTCTCTAGTTGTTGGTTCAGTGTCTGTGAGCCCTTATGAGCCCAGGTTTGGGGGGATAATGTGTAGTTCGAGGTTTCTGGCCCGGACTTTCGGGCCTAACCTTAAGGTCTAGGCCCGCAGACCCGCAGACCCGCAGTCCTACAGAAACACAGTCCCACAGAAACACGCAGAGGCTTACTATAGTTTTAGGCTGATCAGCCTCAGGCCCAGGAATATCACTTGCTAGCTCTCTACCCTTCATCTAACCCATGTCTCTTGTTCAGCCATGTGGGTCGGTACCTTTCTTTAGAGCTGCATGGTTGTCCTCTGCTTCCTGTGGCTTCTCTCTGGTGCTCTGTCTGGCACTCTGCTCTCAGAGATTTTTCCTAGTCTGGTAGGCCCGCCTACACTTCCTGCCTGAATTTGGCCAATCAGCGCTTTATATTAAACCAGTGGGTGGGACAATTATTTAAAATGAAACAACACAACCTCCCACATATCCCCTTTTCTCTTCTTAAAACAAAAAGAACTCCAATTCTAAAATTCTTTCCCCCCCCCCTTATCTATAGCAGCTTATAAGCAACACTGTAAATAAACACAAACATCCATAATCCATGTTTTGGGAATGTGGGCGTCATTCTCTAGGCTACTTCCTGCTGTATGGGGACGAAGGGAATCCAGAGAAAAATGTAGGATTATGGACAAGTCTTTAGTGGAGTAGTCTCTAAGGCTGGGTCATCTCAGCCAGTCTCCTTGAAATTGTTTTGGATTCAGAGCTCTGGAACTTCAACAGAGGTGCTCTGAAATGCTGAATCATCTGGTCCATTAATTTCCATTGGAGATTTTTCAGGGGGTCTTCCTCTATCAAACTTTATGTTCTCTATCCAGGAAGAAATCCACAGTCTTTCATTTTTTGTAAAAATAACAGGAAAACCTCTTCTCCAAAGTAGCATATCTTTGCATTTCAATTTTAAAGAAAACTCATTTACAAAATATATAGGTTGAATTAATCCAACAACATTTATAATCAACTGTCTTTTAGCAGCTTTTGCTAAGTCATTTTCAGTCAAGAAGCTTAAAGATAAGACAATAACATACAGTATCCAGACACTCTTTGTATTTTCCATCTTTACTTGGCTTATTTATTTATTTATTTTTAGTCTATGTATTTCACTCTCTCTCTCTTTTTTTAAGGGCTTTCTTTCCCTTTCTCTTCTTTCTCTAAGCCTATGTATATATATTTTCAAAACACTCTTTACCACTTAGACTTTTTTTTTTAAACTGTCTTTACTGTATATTTATTTCTTAACTTTTTCTGTTTCTGACCACACCTTTAATCTGCCACTGTCTCTGTCTCTGACCACACCTTTGCTTTGCTAGGGTGATTGACTCCACCCAGATTCTTTTATTTCTTTCTGTTTCTGAACACACCTTTAATCTGCCAGGATTAAAGGCTGTTATGGTGGGTGGATGGCTCTACCCAGCTCTTAGTCTAACTTCATAGAATTTATCTTTTTAGCCCAGGTACTCTGGGAATTTTAGGGTCCATATAATGACCACCATCTGCTGCTCACTAACTCTATTTAAGTATTAGGCAGCAGGGCCTTTTAAAAGACTCACAAGTATTTTGCCTTTAAGGCTGAATCAGGAAGCTTCTCTTAAAAAAGTCAAGCTTCGGTTTGCCTCAGGCAAACAGAGCTGATCATGAAAACATCAACACTAGAAAGCCATCTTTGATTCTGTTCCCTTTTTCTCCTTATGAAGGTAAACCTTAAATAAATCATTCATAACCTTTTGCTTATATTGAGGCTCCTGTGAGACTTGAGGAACCAGCCATTTTACACCTTAAGCTGCACTCTAAAAGACCACCATTGTAGTTCAAGCCTATGTGCTTTAGCAGGGCGTCTCTGTACCACGGCTCACATGGGAGACATATTCAGAGGCTGCTTTGGGCTCTAGACCATTTTTTAAGTTTTTTATGGCTCTTTGTGGGCATCATTGCCCCACATTGGGCTGCCATTTGTAGTTTGTGGTTTCTGGCCCGGACTTTCGGGCCTAACCTCAAGGTCTAGGCCCGCAGACCCGCAGACCTGCAGACCCGCAGTCCTACAGAAACACAGTCCCACAGGAACACGCAGAGGCTTACTATAGTTTTAGGCTGATCAGCCTCAGGCCCAGGAATATCACTTGCTAGCTCTCTACCCTTCATCTAACCCATGTCTCTTGTTCAGCCATGTGGGTCGGTACCTTTCTTTAGAGCTGCATGGTTGTCCTCTGCTTCCTGTGGCTTCTCTCTGGTGCTCTGTCTGGCACTCTGCTCTCAGAGATTTTTCCTAGTCTGGTAGGCCCGCCTACACTTCCTGCCTGCCTTTGGCCAATCAGCTCTTTTTATTAAACCAGTGGGTGGGACAATTATTTAAAATGAAACAACACAACCTCTCACAATAATGCTCTTGTACACTGTAAAGATTTGTCACAGATATTGTTTTAATGAAACACTAACTGTCATTAGTCAGGCTGAATTATAGTCAGGGAGCCCAGATTAGAAGAAATTTGAGGAGAGAAAAGCCAGAGAAACAGATGCCAGCCATTCAGAGGAAAAAAAGAAGGCAATGTTGGACTGAGCAAAGATACTAAACCGTGTGCCTAAACAGAGATAATAATTATGACTTTACCTAAATGTAGGAGATAGATAATAATATTCTTGATCTAGTGCCCCAGCAGTTACTATAATACTGTGTCTTTAAGTCAGTTATTTGGGAACTAGCTTCCAGGCACTTGACTGTTTCTGGCTGGGAGAGAATCTTCCAATGAACTACCCAGGTTAGTTGGTTGTATAAATTTTCTTATAGTGTCCTTTACCCACTGGCTCATACAGCCCTTTCTCCCCATTTTCTGCAGGATTCCCCAAATTTCCCCTAAAGGTTTGGCTGTGGGTCTGTAACTATTTCCTTAAGTTTCTAGATGAAACCTCTATGATAATAAGTGGGGTTGGCACTAATTTGGTCACAGGAGATGGCCAATTTAGGCTATGCATCCACTATTACTAGGAGTCTTACCTGTGGTCATTCTTGTAGATCCCTGGGAAATTCTCTTGTGCCAAATTATCCACCTGTTTAGCAGTCTCTTTCTGTACTCTCTCTTCCTTAAAATCTCCCAGCCTGATTGTTCAAGTTTCCTATCCCACCCACCTTCAGTCCACTCACAAGTCTCCTCTAATCTCCTTTATTTTTTCCTCCTTGGGAGATCCAGATTTTCCTCCGCTAACGTTTCTTGATACCTAGAGTCTCTTGGTCTGTGTATTGTAAAATAGCTGCACTTTATTTTAAATACTCACTTATGAGTGAGTATATACTGTTTGTTTTCCTCTGGATTACCTCACATAGGATGATTTCTTTTCTAGTTCCATCTACTTTTCTTCAAATTTCTTGGTGTTCCTTTTTAAATAGCTGAGTAATACTCCATGGCATAAATATACTTCATTTCATCATCCATTTAGTCAAGTGTCTAGATACAAGATTAACTGAGAAAGAAATCAGATCAAAACTGATTATAATATTCTCAAAAATGCAATATCTTGTAGTCACTGTAACTAAGAAAATTAAAAATGTATATAAATAGAACATCAAATCATAGAAGAAAGAAATTGAAAATTTCAAAAAATGGAAAGATATATGCTCATGTATCAGCAGAATTAACACTGTAAAAATTACTATCTTACCAAAAACAATATACAAATTCAGGAAAGTCATCTTTAAAATTCCAACATAATTATTTAAGTACCTAAAAAAAACTTAAACTTTATATAGAAAAGCAAAAATTCAGAAAAGCTAAAATAATCCTGTACAATAAAAAAAATGTGATTGTAATAGCATCCCTGATTTTAAGTTCTACTACAGAGCTATAGTAAGAAAAACCACATGGTATTGGCATAAAAAGAGACAGATGAATTGATAAATTTAATCAAAGTCCCAGATGTAACATCATACACTTATGGACACCTGATCCAACAAAAAAATCAATATTTTACAATGAATAAGAGAGAAAGTGTCTTCAGCAATTTCTGACAGTCTAATTGGATCTCAGCAGGCAGAAGAAAGAAAATAGGTCCATATCTCTTACCCTGAAAAAAGTCAACACTGATCAAAGTCTTTAACCAAATTCAAATACACTGAAATTAATAGAACAGAAAGTGGGGAATAATCTGCAAGGCATTGGCACAGGCAACAACTTCCTAAACACAACACCAATAGCACAGGAACTTAGAGCAACAATTCATAAATGGTACCTAATGAAAGTGAAAAGTTTCTGTAGGCAAAGGACACAGTCAATAGGACAGTATTATGCAGAATGGGAAAAGATTTTTACAAACCCCATATGCAACTGTGGCTGATTTCCAAAATATATAAGGAACTCAATAAACTTGACATCAACAAATCAAAAAATACAATTACAAAATGGAGGACGGAGAAAAAATCCAGAGAATTCTCAACAGAATGGTTTCAAATGACCAAGAAATGCACACGAAGATGTAAAAAGAAGTTTTTCATTGCTTTAGTTTTAAGGTTTAGACTTGTCATTGTTTATTTGGGCTAACAATTTTAAGGTTCTGAAGAAATATATAGATGTTTATATTAATTTTATGTTGTTTGGCTTATGTTTTTAACATATTGTTAGTTCAGTTTTTATCTTAATTAATTTTTATTAATTTGTTTATCTATGTGGCTTATGGTTTATATTATGATTTTTTGGCATCCCAACTGTGTCCTTTTTTTGTTTGTTTGTTTGTTGTATGTTTTGATTTTTTGCCTATTTTTATGGTGCCTGTCATGGTCAAAACAGTCTCTATTTCATAACATGTAGAAATACATTCAATATGCTTAGTCATCAGAGAAAGGCAATCAAGTGATTCTGCGATTACAGTTTACATCCTTCAGGATGGCTAAGATCAAAAGGAAGACAGCCCATGCTGGCGAGGATGCAGGCTGATAGGAAATCAAACTTATTTGGTAGTTGGTAAGTCAATTTAGAAATTCCTCAGAGAATTTGGAATCAATCTATCTCAAGATGCAAACATACCACTCGAGTATAAACCCAAAAGATGCCATAAGGACATTTGCTAAATAATGTTCATAGCACCTTTATTTATAAAAGCAGGGCCTGGAAATATCCTAGAAATATTTATTTCTAAGGCTATTACTATTAATATTTCCACAATTCTTTCAGTGCATCTATAATCAAAATAAATGTAACATTTATGTAAGGTATTTTAAATTTATTCAAAAATTATGTACAAATATTTAAACTCCCTTCTTTACTGATATTGTGAATAGTTCTTTGCTGTAGCATCTAAACATTAAATTTTTGTTGCACTATGATTAATTGATTCAGGATGGCTCTGTCAAATAATTACATTCAAGAAGAATCTGTCAATACCATTTGTTTTCAATTGTCATATTAAATCAAATATAATGGGTACAGGTGCGCCCAGTGAGGTACGAAATGGTGCTACTAAGTGAAAAATTCAAATAAATGTATATGCAGTGATGAACTAAAAATAGCTTAGTTAAAATAATAGATTAACTGTGATTGATTGCCTTCAGGGTTCTGAAAAGTCAAACATGTCTGCTAATGATTTAAATGTTCCACTTAGTAGCCTGAATGTATTCCCTAACCATACTTCATAAAATAAAGGGTCATGAGGCATAGATAAGGTCACAGAGTAATTCAGAAACTGGCACAAATGAGCCAAAACTTCAAAAATCTACTGTGCTTTCAAGAAGAACAAGGTTAATAGTTTTATAGAGTATCAAATGTAATTTATCACTTAGAAACTGTTTAATTAGGGTGAAGTTAATACATCATTCAGTTGAAATTCCCCATATCCTTCGTCTACACTTCTTACAAAAATGATTTATTCATATTAAAAATTCTATACTTGTAAAAATATGCTCTTTAAATATAATAAACATGTGTTCCTTGGTAAAAGGTGTGAAAATATCAGTTATGCTATACACATTAAAATGTAGATATACAATCTCAAAATTTTACTACACATATGATGATTTCACTTATCTAAATGTTTTTAAAAATATACAAATATACATTATTCTAATAGCATTTTTGAAACTTGTGTGCAATACTTTAATAAACAAGAAAATATTTTACCTTTTAGAATACTGAATACCTAAAATTAAAACCTCTGTTTTCTCCTAAAATATGATTTGAGGGTCATTTATTATTTACTAATTTCCATGTGATGGTTCTTTGAAATATTGGATTTGAATAAGCATGTTAAGTGTTCTCCATTAAACAACATTCACTCTTTATAGAGGACCAGCTCAGTGAAGTTCTACCAAAAGCAGAATCCTCTGATGCACTTATTTCTTATGTGTAAGAGTAACATGGTGTTAGTATTAATTTGTATCATTTTTTGCTTCCCATGAGACCTCACTTCACTTTAAACATCTGTAAGCATAGTAGTTAAGATCCATAACAGTTAATAAAGAACAGAGAGACATTTTTCCTCAGTTATACTATCAGAGGCAAGTTGCTGATTATTGAAGAAGACATACAGATTAGGCTAGAAACTTGCATCCCATTGCTTATAGATGTGTGAGCAGACTATATGAGGGCTTCAGAGTAACACTAGAAAAAAATATTACAAGACCCATCTGAGAAAGAGCTAAAGATATTCCTGGTAATCTCAAGTAGGCAGAAATAACATCAAGACTGCTGAAAAGGCTTCCCTGTAGGCAGACTAGAAATGGCAACTGATAATTTTAGAAACAAAGTTAAGTTTATCAAATTGGAGACCATCCACACATCTGTGTAGCTTGACCTAAGATAATGGATATCGACTCCCATCTAGTTCTGTTATGTACTGCCTTCTAACCCTTAGTTACCCCAAACCAAATTATTTGATGTCGTCCTTGAAACTGAGAGTCTCCCTTATACTAGAAAGGTGCTTTCCAACTTTGCCATACTGTCCACATTTTCCATTAAGTTGTCTGTGCCTCATTTGAAAGCTTTTGCCTTGGCTAGAGACTCAGATGCTTTCAGGATCATTGAAGAAAAGGTCAGTTAGGTTCATAGTGTTTTAAAGGCCTGTTGTACACACATCCATAATTGCTTTTTTGGGGGGACACATATAGACCATTTATACAATATTCCAAACTGTTCCACTTTTTACTATTGGCATTAAGCTGCCCTGGATACTATATACTTTTGTGATAATTCATAGCATGTGGGCTAGCAGGTTTTTTAGATCTTCCCAACCTCTTCAATCCTCAGTTTCACTTTACAAGTCTGTGTGGTCCTTAAGGTTTTGTTTTGGCTTTTTTTTTTTTTTTCATCTTGTTGGCTTAAAATATACTGTATTTTTCTTGTATTTCTCTGAACACTAGATGGGAGAAATTATAAAATAATTCAACTATTCTTATTCATACATGTCTATGATGGACTCAAACAATTTCACAGAACTAAATTTTAGCAGACCTTGTTTACATTAACCCAGCTTCAGTGAATTAAAATGAATGCAAAAAAAAACAAAACAGAAAAACAACAACAACAACAAAATGGTGTAATGTCTGTCAAGAGACTCCTTTTTGCTTTACAGCTATCTCCCATCATCTGGGCTATTACACTCTATGCCTTTTATATGAGGTGAGGCATGTGTGAGCTGGTATAGATACCTTTATTACTGCCAAGCACATCATATTCTATGATTAGATTTCTATATGGTCACTCTGGTTGAATTTATGTAAACTTTATGCTTTTTCTGGATTTGCATGCCATGTTAATGAGAAAATAGACTCTAGAAGTAGTTAAAGTAAAGCATTTTGTTTTATAGACTACTGTTCAGGGCACCAAGCTATCCTCAGAACTTCATCACAAATTGAATATTCTTTGCAACTATACTGTTGATCTAGAACTAAACCAACAGTGAAAACAGAGTGGTAGGTGAGTACAAAACGGCCAAGTCCCTCAACACAAGTTGTTTTGGGGAGGACAACTTGTACATCCATTATTATGTGTATGTGTTGAGAAAAGAAAAAAAGAAAAATACAAATCACTGTAGGCTTAGTGATTACAGTTATGTTTCTACACAGGAGAGAATTACATACCTCAGCATTACATACATCAAAACAAAAACAGAAGAGGTGAATATAAGAGATAGGATGAGCAGGTATGTGACTGTAATTAACATATGAAAAACAGACAGATGGTCAAACAAGACATAGAGTGTCATCCATCCCTTAGAAGATTAAGTCAAGGGGACTGTGTAGAATAGGGCAACCTGAAGTCTTTTATTAAGTTGAAAAGTGATGGGATGTAGAGATAATAAGCAGAAAGATAGAAGGACAAAAGTGGATTGGTAAGGTCACCATTATTATACAAATGAGAAAGATTAGGGAGAAACAAATATTGGGTAGAGATTTGTTGTAGGAGTAGATTTTACGAATCTTAAGTAAACAGAGGTGGAGTTGAAGTGCTCACAGACCTCAGGTGATGGTTTCATACTAGGGTCAAGGCAGCAGTGAACTCTATATCTTAAGAGGTATTGATGTCAGAAGCAAACATTAGACCTACAATTTTATTTTGACATGCCTTCTAGAACCCATTTAACTTTAGTGTGTTTAGAATATCAAACAGAATCAAATTATCTATATGTTTTAACTGTATGTTTTTATACCTATTTGTAAGTGTGTTACAGCAGTTCATTCTGACACATATGTGTAGTATGAGGTTTCTGTCCCAGACTTTCAGACCTAACCTTAAGGTTTAGGCCAGAAAACCCATTGCCCCACAGAGACAAACAGATTCTTTCATTAGTTTTAGGCTGATTGACCTAAGGCCCAGGCATATAACTTGTTAACTCTTTACCCTTAATCTAACCCATGGCTCATCTTGTTCAGCCATGCGGCTTGGTACATTTTCTTAAAGCAGCATAGTTGTCCTCTGCTTCTTCTGGCTCCTCTCTCGCGTTCTGCAATGTTCTTCCAGTTCCTAGAGTCTTCTAGTCTGTTAGCCCCACCCACATCTCCTGTCTGCCTTTGGCCAATCAGCACTTTTATTAAACTCATAGGTGGGGTATATTACGATGGAACAGCATAATCTCCCATACATCCCCTTTTCTCTTTTTAAAACAAAAAGAACTCCATATCTAATATGCTTTTCCCCTCTTATCTTAACAACTTATAAACAAAACTGTAAATAAACTCAAACATCCATAATCCATGTTTTGGAAATGTTGGTGTCATTATTTAGGCTACTTCCTGCTGAATGGGGGTGTTGCCAATCCCATAGGAATCCAAAGAAAAATGTAGGATTATGGACAAGGCGGGGTCATCTCAGCCAGTCTCCTTTGCCTTGTCTGGCTAAAGTGCACCAAGTCAGGTGAGGGACGTCGAGGTTAAATCAGCACTCAGGAGTCGTCAGGTTCCATCATCCAGGATCACAAGGAGACCCGAGCTTTATTCAACACACTCTTTTATACCTCTCAATACTTCCTCCTAGTAACTTCCTCCCACATCCGAGGTCACAGAAAGTCCCATGACTAATGACCCCTGGGGTTGGCAGCAATAACAGGAAAAACTCAGAGCAGAAAAAACATTATGTTTATCCCCCTTGCTGTCACAAGGTTCAGTTCTCAGGAAGGAGGGGGCTGCAAGGACCAAGGCAGAATTTTCCACAGGCAAATATCTATGCACTCAATCCAGCCTGATGCCAGGAGCCAACATCTCACTCACTTTTATTTAAAAAAATGGAAGGAAACCCCTGTCTTAGGTCGACTCCTAGCCCCTGCTACAGAACCCGTCATTGGATGTACCAACTCCTGTCTTAGGTAAATGCAACAGGCGGGGAAGTTGCCTGTCATTGGGAAAATCCTTCCATCATTGATATCTATATTTGAGCATCAGTCAGAGGTCGCAAGGCCAGGAAAGCCTGCTTTATAGCTGCCTGCTGATGGCGTTGCTGCTTATGGCAGTGTACCAGAATGAAAAAACAGCATGCCAAACCTCCAAGGCATAATATTAAAAGGGAAATAGATCTGGACCATCGGGCCATACACCCAACCGCCTTAGCCAGGGTATTTCATAAATCACTAGCCTCAAGGGGTGTTACTCAGGTATTATTAATCAAGGTAATGGTATGTGCTAACTGCAAGGTATAATTTATAAAGGTTGCATCCCAGGGGCCCCAAAGATACTGTTTTAATATATGCAATTGCTGACTAACATTTTCTACCTTACTTGAGGTAACACAAATATCAGAATATCCAAGGTCACACAATAGCCGTTACTGCACATGGAAAACATCAATTTGTTCTGTAGCAGGGCAGTTTGTTGGTTGAGGGATAAAATCCCAAAATGTATTTGTCCATTTAAAGTCTCTTGAATTTCAAAGGCAGATGCCACCCTGGCTGATAGTTGGTTCACCACAGATGCGGCTCGGGCTGTCTGGGTCAATGCAATTCCTGAGGCTGTAGCCCCAGTGGTGGCAAGCGCAACAGCAGTAACAATTGCAGCAGTTATTCCAAAGTCTCTCTTTTGCCGGTATAAATGTGCTGGGAAATGATCTTGGTCTGGCAAAATGCCCACCGGCATCATCACTGCAGCTGGAACGCACACCAACAGGGCATTTTAATGTTCCTTACCCCTACAGTTGCTTAGGTTGCAAGTCAAAGCTGAACAATTTAAAAAACCCTTCCACCCTCCAGGGTCTGATTCTGGGTCTCATTCCATAAGACAAAAAAGGAAGAGGCCAAGAGGCATGGAGAAGAAATAGAAAAAACTTTTTTGCAAGAGTTATATTCAATGTCTTTTGTAATTCTACCTTAACTTGTTCTCAATCAAAAACGTTAAAGCCCCCTTCTGTCAAGAACCATGGACTAATCTCCCCTATAGTTTTCACAAATATGAGTGAGGTCTGAGCTTTTGTTGAAATTCCCTGTTGTCTTAGTAACTCTTGAATTTCGGAAGCCAGCCAAACTTGCGAGGTTGAGTTTCCAAAATTTCTAATTTTATCTTTTAGGTGCCTAGTTTCCTGGGTACTCCCAGATCCTCCCCCCACCCTCCTGTCCTTACCAGTGAGCCTCGTCCATTCTTCACTTGTTCCTGGATCTCGGTGGGACCTCCACTTGCCGCATCTGGCTAAAGTGCACCAAGTCAGGTGAGGGACGTCGAGGTTAAATCAGCACTCAGGAGTCCTCAGGTTCCATCATCCAGGATCACAAGGAGACCCGAGCTTTATTCAACACACTCTTTTATACCTCTCAATACTTCCTCCTAGTAACTTCCTCCCACACCCGAGGTCACAGAAAGTCCCATGACTAATGACCCCTGGGGTTGGCAGCAATAATAGGAAAACTGCAGAGCAGAAAAAAACATTATGTTTATCCCCTTACCTGTCACAAGGTTCAGTTCTAGGAAGGAGGGGGCCATAAGGGCCAAGGTGGAATTTTCCACAGTCACATATTTATGAACTCAATCCAGCCTGATGCCAGGAGCCAACACTCCTTGAAATTTTTCTAAATACAGAGCTCAGGAAACTTCACAGATGTGTTCTGAAATGCTGAATCATCTGGTCCATCCATTTCCATTGGAGATTTTTCAGGAGGTCTTCCTCTATCAAACTTTATGTTCTTATCGAGGAATAAATCCACAGCCTCTCATTTTCTATGGAAATAAAAAGAAAACCTCTCCTCCAAAGTAGCACATATTTGGATTTCAATTTTAAAGTCAACTCATTTACAAAATATATAGGTTAAATTAATCCAACAGCATTTATAATTAACTATCTTTTAGCAGCTTTTACTACTTCATTTTTAGCCAAGAAGCTTAAAGATAAGACAATAACATACAGTATCCAGATACTCTGTATTTTCCATCTTATGTGACTTGCTTATTTTTTATTTATTTATTTAACCCTATTTCTTGTTTAAGTACTTTCTCTACCTTTTATTTCTCTAAGCCTATGTATATATATTTTCAACACATTCTAAACCACTAAGACTTAAAAAAAAAACTGTCTTTACTGTATTATTTTTTAACTTTTTCTGTCTCCAATCACACCTTTGCTTGGCTAGGGGGATTGAATCCACCCAGAATTTCTTTCTGTTTCTGAACATACCTTGAATCTGTCAGGATTCAAAGTTGATAGGATGGATGGATGGCTCCACCCAGCTCCTAGTCTAATTTCATAGAATTTATCTTTTTAGCCCAGGTACTCTGGGAATTTTAGGGTCTATATAATTACCAAGTACAGCTTTGCCCTCTGCTGCTCATTAACTACACTTTAAGTATTTGGCAGCAGGGCCTCTTAAAAAACTCCTAAGTGTTTTGCCTCTAAGGCTAAATCAGGAAGCTTCTCTTCAAAAAGCCAAGCCTCATTTTGCCTCCGGCAAACAGAGCTGATCCAAGAGAACATCAACACTAAGAAGCCACCTTTAATTTTGTTCCCTTTTTGTCCTTATGAACAGAAATCTTAAATACACCATTTACAACTTTTTCTTATATTGAGGGTCCTGTGAAACTTGAAGAACACACCATTTTACACCTCATTCTGCACTCCAAAAGCCCACCATTATAGCCCAAGCCCACATGCCTCACCAAGGTGTCTCTACCACAGCTCATGCAAGAGACACAACTGAGAAGCTGCTTTGGGCTCTACACCTTTTTTTTTTTTTTTTTTTAAAAATCTTTCTATGTCTTTATGTGGGCATATTTGCCCCACAATGGGCTACCATTTGTAGTAAGAGGTTTCTGTCCTGGATTTTTGGGCCTAATCTTAAGCTTTAGGCCTGCAGACCCACAGTCCCACAGAGACACACAGATTCCTTCAATAGTTTTAGGCTGATCAGCCTAAGGCCCAGGCATATGACTTGCTAACTCTTTACCCTTACTCTAACCCATGACTCATCCTGTTCAGCCTGGCGGCTCGGTACCTTTTCTTAGAGTAGCATAGTTGTCCTCTGCATCTTCTAGCTTCTCTCTTGCATTCTGCTCTGTTCTTCCAGTTCCTAGGGTCTTCTAATCTGTTAGCTCCCCCCCCACTTCCTGTCTCCCTTTGGCTAATCAGCACTTTTTATTAAACTCATAGGCAGGGAAAATTATTTACAAAGGAACAACATAATTTCCCACACATATATAGACTGTGAGTGGTATGTAAATTACACAAGTGTGTGTGTGTGTGTTTGTGTGTTATTTTAGAATAAATTTTTTTTATTTAAAAGCTCATTGTTTTATATAACAATAATTTTCTATGACATGTTATATTGTAAAATAGATATACACCTTATTAATTATGATGTAAATGCAAACACATTTATAAAATCAGTATGGCTGTTTCTGTTTACTTTTAACTGGATGTTATAAGCAAGAGAATCTAAGAGAACCCCAGATTCCAAAAATTACTTAGCTTCTTTGTTATTCAAAGCTTCTGTCTTTATTCTCAGAAGATAATTCTTCATAAAATAGTTTTATGTCTTAGTAAAGTTAATATGTATTTTAAATATATTAAAAAATTCTTTAGATACATATGACTATTATAGTAAAATGTTAACATAAAGCAACAATATTTTGATAAAAGATTTAGTTTTAAAATTTTTAAGCTATAATTTATGTGAACAAAGTTTTTTAGGGTGTAGTAATATACTACTTAAGAACATTGTTTAGAGGATAACTGAAAGTATTTTCTTCCCTTCAATAGAATTTGACACTCAGTTTGTTATCCTTTAATCAGATAGATCTAACAAGGAAAGATTGTCTTACCTTTTCAATTTATAGGTCTGTGTACTTTAATCTTTTTGAATTGAATGATATCATAGTGCTGATATAATCTTATAAGAAATTGGAGGATATTTAAGACAATTATCTGATTCATAGTTGTAATTTGATTTTTCAAGATATGTCAAATGAAATTGGTTTAAAGGTTTGCTTGTTTTCTCTATAGTAGTTCGGTTGCTCCTAGTGTTATCTGAGTGACAAGAAGTCGAATAGGAGGAAAATAATAGTTACTGCCATGTGAATTTACAAGATAAAAACCCATTTTGTTTAAAGAGACTAATAATTCTACATAAGAGCTTGAAATACTTTTGTTATTTATATATTCATAAGTGTTCCTACTAAAAATCATAGTTTTAGGAAATTGTTAAATGACCTTGCTCATTTCAATGTTATATTCACGTAAACATATGTAAAAAACATGTTTATTTAGTTCCAAATAGAGTCTTCTGTATAATATATAATAAGTCTACCTCATATCACATGCTAAATAAATGACATCCTTAGCAGTTCAAAACATATTCAATACCTGCTCTAGAAGCCTAAAATAAGAGCTTAGGAAAAATCAGTAAATTTCAATATGCTTATTTTTCAAATTTATAAATGTCATTCTAATTTTTTTAGTTATCTCTAAACAGTTTACTAAATATGTTTCTGTATCCTCAAATTGGGAAAGAAAAAGATTTCAACATGATAAATATCAATAAATATAACAATATTAAATTCTGGGGTACAAAATTGTAGAAGAACAAAGTTAGAAATTTTCCGGCTCATAATGACATAATATTCTTCACAACACATTTTTATAGCTAATAGTAAAGCATTACTATTAATAAGGCTGTGACATGTATTTTTGCCTTTCTATTTTTGGTATATTAAAGGGGTGGTGAACCTTGACGCTTCTTGTGTGATGAGAAGTTCTACAAATAAGAAGTGCCTCAGTATCAGATAAATACAAAAATGAGAGAAATTAATAAGCACTGGCCAGGAAGCTTCATTCTTGTCAGCTTGCTTATGTTGAAGGTGCTATGAGGGCTGCTATAAGGATGTACTGGAATCTTAACTGGCTTTCAATATTTAAACCACAGTAATGACTGGTAAGCAAGATGCATCCATGACTGCCATGGTGGGATGAATGTTATTGGATTAAACACCTCTTTTCCAATTGGATTTAAGACCAACCAGGAAACACAGGCTAAGTGCTAAAAATGTGGTCAATACTCTTTGCCTGGTAGTGGATATCAAGACCACAAAATAGAAATTCATTATTAGTAATCTGCTAAGTGGACAGTGTATCAGATTGAATTCTAAATCCATGTCTTTTAATCTATAGGTTATTTTAGCTCACAGACATTTACAAAGAAGGTTCTTTGTATATCAGACAATAATTAACAGCAAACAACTGCTCAAGAGAGGTACAGTCAATGTTATATATATGGAGAAGATATGAAGGATGATGAACACAAAGAACTGATAAAGTTTAAACAATCACTTAAAATATAATAAATTCATACATATCTGTATGTATACATATAAACATGAAAATATTTTAAGTTTCATCATTTCAGTGATTATAAAGCTTTAAGATGTAAGAATTATTTAATAAAATCCCTAGAAACAAGAATGGGAAATCTTTCTTCAAGATCTAGGTTAAAGTGGGGACCAAGAGCCTTTACATTTAAATAGGCTATTGTCTATCAAAACTGCCTATGAATTCTCCCTTTAGAACTAGAATGTAGCATATCTTTTCAGATTCTGGCTTTCTCACCATTTTTAATAGTGTTATATCTACAGTAGAATTTAATAACAATAAAATCAACTTTGTTTCATTGTGCTATATATGCACATTGCTACAACACAAGACCCTTCTATATTTTCTCTCAAGGCATTTTATAGAGTTAATTTTGCATTTTGTGTCAATATCTAGATTAAAATTTTGCCAATGAATATCCTGTCATTGTATCAGATATGCCCCTTTGATTAAAGCTCACTTGAGTGCTGTTTTGCTCTACTTTGATGGATTTATTTATTTCCATTACTCTTTCACAAATCGTGTCCTATTCTCATTATTGCAATTTTGTGGGAAGTATTGCCAACTTGTACTTTCTGCAATGGTCTATTTATTTATTTTGCCTTTATTTCCAGTTTTATTTCTCAAGGATGTGTTGGAATAAGTATTTCAAAAATAAATTAAGTAATATAACCTGGGAAGAAAAATATTTCAATGAGTTTCTTGCTCGTTGTGATTTAGAATGAAATGTAAAATTTCACAATAATGTAAGACTCTCTTATATCTCACCATTGCTTTTATCTCTAGCTACATTATAACTCACTTTAGTATTTCTTCCTAATCCCTTTGGTTTCCTTCAATATTTAAGATATGTGGAAACCATTTTTCTCTTTAGGTCTTTGCAATTGTTCTTTGAGTTTCCAGACTTATTTTCTTCTCTTATTAGAGAATCAAAATTCTTTTTATGTATACTTCAGGCTTGTAATAAAGATGTGTATAAATTTCAAATAATCTGGTCCCTGCCTGTATACAAAATAAGTAAATATATAGAGAGATATGTAAATATATAGATAAGGTTTAAACAATCACTTATAATAAGTTGATACAACCTAGATGTTAAGTAAAACACCTTAAAAATCATAAAAAAGCATAATAATTATTTAAGAGGAAATTTATGATTTATAATATGAGCTTTTATCAATGGGTGTAATGAATATTTTTAAATTATACATATTTTTATTATTTTGATTATATGCTGCTGCTGCTGTGTGTGTGTGTGTGTGTGTGTGTGTGTGTGTGTGTGTGTGTGTGCTTGAAAGTGTACACAAGTGGGTATGTTATACATAATGAAGTTACCTACAGATAATAGAGGTATCAGTTATGCTGGAACTAAATCTACTGTTTGCTGTAAGTAACCTGAAGTGGATGTTAAGAATTTTTGCTGTTTTATTTTTACAATTTATGAATATTATTTAAAATTCATTATATTATCACTTACATAAAGTGAAGTATCAATTATCTTTTATTTGTTTGTTTTTAATATGCATTACATTTGCTAGTTTAGACTAAGTGGGACCAGAGTATATCTCTAAAAACTATTCTCAAACTTGTAGCCTGTAACTGTTAACCCTTGAACATCTTAGATTACAGGTTCTACTACAAACTACTAAATTTGTTTTCCCATTGACTTCAAGTGGCTGCAACATAAGATAATGAACCTCATATTGAGTTTAGTGTAAAAATCAGAAAATTGTATATATGTGTATAATGTAATGTTATTATATATGTGTGTGTATATTTTAAATTGCTGCAACAATCTTCAGTATTTTCATAAAATTTCTCCATAAATGCAGTCTGAAGAATGTAGAATGGTCATTATCAAATTTTAGGAGTTGAGCATAGGGGCATTATGAGGTCTCTGCATGTCTTACAAGCAAGTAGAGTGATGTCTTTGAAAAGGTGATTATTTTTCTATTCAAAGTGTAAGTACATTATTGTTTGTAAGACTCCAGTTTCTTGCTTTTATGAAGGTGATGAGACCCTTGGCAGTTTCTTGGATGGTATAGCATTTCTTAAGTTCTAACAGAAACAATGATGATTTCTTTATTAATTCTTATGAGAAACTTTCTGCTCCCCAAACAGTATAAAATTTAATCCTTATTGTATTAACCTCTACTTTTATGTAAGTGTGGAGCACATTATTTAGATTCTAAAGTCCTAATATGAATGCTCTGTGTGGAAGCATACCACTGAAAAGATTCTGTTGAAATCACTCATTGTTTTATAGCATATTCAAGGCATAATATTTTTTTGAGTGCCCAGAGTGTGGGGAAAAGGAAAGGGAGAAGAGTTAATTGAGTTTTTTCCTCTTATATCTTAAAATACATTTATAGCACGGATATATTATAACTTATTTTCTTTCCTTTATTGTTTGTTCTGAATAGCAAATACTTTATTTCATTTATATTAAAATTTATGATTTATTTTCACACTATTGGTTACAGATTGAATAGAAGATACTTTATGTCTATTAAAATATTGTGGTTTTTCTCTGCAAGTTTCAATGAGTAGGAAAAAACCAAGAGAGATCTAGCCAACTATTGTGCCTATGAACCAAAACAAAGAATAGTACAGCACAATAAACCTAAAGTTTTGTACTGACACACACATATTTATTTTTGTTCCCATTTAGGCTAAGTGAGTGTGGAAGGAGTGTGATAATTTTAAGGGACTAAGAGCCTAAGTATCATGGAGATCCAGTAACTCTATATATCCTAATACTATCAGAAGCTACACTCAATCCCTGGGATGACTGCCTAATGATGAGCTGAGCAAAAATAGAACTACATATAATAACGTAAACTAGGAAGCCCACAATATCAAAGCTTGATAATTACTTTTATATTTTTTTTATTATTTCTCTCTGTGTGTTTTTAGAATTTCTAAGTTTTTCTGGATCCTCCTCCAAAACACTTTTTATATCCTTACTAGCTCTCATTCTGATCATCTCTTTTATATTTTTCTCTTATATATATGGAGAGGCGATATAAGTAATCTGTGAATTTATGGAGGCAGGATCAAACATATGTTCAGTGCTTTTTTTTAAACAATTAATTTTGATTGTTTATAAGTACATATTTTAATGATAACAAAATGGTAATGTAAATATTTAAATATTTAGAATTTTTTTCTAACAGTTTCCCAAATTCCCCACTGGTTTAATTGTATAGATAACAAAATAATAATGTAAATATCTAAATATTTAGAAAAAATTTTTCTAACAGTCTTCTAAATTCACTGATTTAAATTGTATAGATGGAACTCTTCTCTAAACATATTTATTCTTCAGATAATCTTGTGTGGTATGTGTGCCTGTATTGTTAGAGATGTGTATATACACGTACTCTGTAAAATATGCATAATATTAATATGGATATTTACTTCGTAGTACGATCATTAATCCATTCCTCAATTCCAATGTCCTTCATTTTCTTCTCAGACTTTAGTTTCAAGCCCTGAACTTAGTAGTTTGCCTTGAAAGAAACATATGCAATCTGAATAAAATACTGAGTAAATAAAAATATAAACCATAGATATATACCAAATATTAGAACCAAGAACGAAATTAATCAATTGATGATAGGGCTGTGGAGATGAGTTCATATTTAAGAGTACATTTTTTTAAAGATGATTTTTTTAAAAATTTTATTACCAAATGAGTTTATGGATACCTGAGCATCTCAACTCAGGTTTTGTTTCTTTAAATAAATTTGTTTAAATATTTTTTATTTCCATTTATGTACCTGTACGTATATTTCTGTGTTAGTATGCTTGTATGGTTACTGATGGAAACAAAAAGAGGATTTCAGTTCTTGTAGAGCTGTAATGACAGACAGTTCTGAGCTGCCCTGTGTGGATGCTTAGAATCAAATGCAGTTGGGGTTCCTGTAAGAGCAACAAGCACTCTTCACCACAGAGCCATCTGTATACTTACTGATCATTTCTTTATTCTTAACTTTGGTGCTAATATTTGATATGTTTGTTTAACATGTTGTTTCCATTTAGTTAAGAATATATTCATCTTAAATTACTATTAAAATATTCCTTTAGATTTGAGGTAGCTATGCAACCTTTATGAAGTGTCAAGATGTTAGACTGAAGGTTAATATCACCTTAAAAAATCATTGTCTGCATTTGTTTTTCATATGTACTTTATTCACTAATCAGGCAGATACTTTGGCATTCTATGAATGAATGGATTTAATATACATTTAGTTGAATATTAAAATTATTTTCTGAGTCAATATTCATCCACTTTCCAAATAAAGCACAGACTTTGCCAATTACATCTGGATAAGCAATTGTATATGTGGCACATGGACATGAATTATGTTCATTACATACACACAATATACATATATAAATATATATTCTAGATCATACATTTTCTAGAAAAATAACTTCTAAGTTGAATTCTTCTAAAGCAAATGTTATTTTCAAAAATTTGTAATTTTAAAGAAATTTCTAGTTTTATTTAATGCCTCTGTCTATAGCACCCACAACTTATCTTCTTAAAAGTTTCATTTCTATACTATTTTCACTGAAATCATTGCTCAGATACTCTTTTGCTACAAATGTGAGTATAGATGTTTTAACATTGTTCTTTATACATCATTCAATAAGGTAGAAATTAACCAGAGTTGTATACAAAAAAAAGCTAGGAAAGTCTTACTCTTCTATATTGAATATCTGTTGTTTTCTTGTTTTTTGTTGCCAACTGCTGCATTACGTGGGCTTGGTTACTTAATTCTTAAATTCTTAAAGGTAAAGCAATTTGTCCATGAACATTGAGCTTAAGAATGACAAAGGATAATTTAATTATTCTATCTCCTTAAATAGATATTTGTCCTGCACTTACTGTGATTACTTCTATTTATTTTCTGCTTAATTTATTTACAGTGCACTTAGATGTGTCTCAAAAGTTATACAGTTTCTATATGCTTTAATACCATTTAAGTTTTGCCCATAATAACTCTTTTGGCAAACCATTATTATGATTTCTTTAGAAATAGTGATTCTGGGGACAGAAATGTTGAATTCCACAACATGCCATACTTTATAAATATGTTCCTCTTACTTAATGTTTGATATAGACTAGAGAAAGAATGCTTTACATTCAATACATAAGCTTATATGCCTTTGTTTAAGTCTAATGTTCAAATCAATAATGTGCTATTGTTTTAAATCATTAAACTGTTAAAAGTCACATTGAGATTTAAAAAGTTCTTATTAATGAGTAGAACTTTGTTGGTTTTGTTTTATTTCTTGTATCAATTATCCATACTTGAAATTTTTTTATGTCTCTGTAACTCTAATTATCATTATCACTGCTTCATTTTGGCAGTTGATAGACTTTCAGGTGAAAAGATGGGGATTAAATATGATTTCAAGGATAAATACATTAGAAATATGTTATATTTCATTGATGACATGTGTTGTATTTCCTTAGTACCCTTCACTTCAGCCAAGGCTTTCTGTGCCTGAAAGTAAGTTGTACTTTGCAGAATCTGCAAAACAGCAGGCTGCTGACAAGGGCTATTAACTACTTTATATTTAAGTGTCTATGGAATAGCTGGCTAGACCTACTACAGCACTGCCATGGTATAATAAAGGTTTCCATCTTTCAGTCTCTGTTCTGCCTTTTTTGTAACTCTCCACATTAGCATTTAGTACATAAGAAACACTGTGTGTATGTGTTTACATGTTGTGTGTGTGTGTGCATATCTGTGTCTGTCTTTGTATATGTGTGTCTATGTCCTCGAGTGTGTATATGCTTATACTAACAGTTGGCATTGTTTGAATAAATATAAATTTTATTTTATTTCACTAAGAAGATACTTCTCTCAAACACCCAGCATTAAACAAATAAAAATAAGTATGCTGGTTTTTGTTATATGAATCTTTGTACTGTTATTTGGTGTGATATTGAATGTGGTAGTTTGAAAATAATTGACCCCTATCACCCCATATTCTCATAAGGAAGGACACTATTAAGAGGTATAACTTTGTTGGAGAGATGTGGTCTTATTGGAAGAACGATGTCACTTTGGGGGTTGGTTTTAGGGTTGCTATGTCAGGATACTTCATAATGTGTCAGTTGATTCCTTGTTGCCTGCAAGATATAGCAATCTCAGTTCTGATACCACCACTGCCTGCAAGCTGCCATGCTCTCTGCCATGAAGATAATTGACTGAACCTCTGAAATTCTATGTGAGACCACTTAGTTAAATGTTTCTTTGTAAGAGTTGGTATGATCATGGTGTCTTTTCACAGTAATAAAAATCCAAACTAAGACAGAAGTTGGTACCAGGAATGGGATATTGTTGTAATAGCTCTGACTGTGTTTTTGTTTAGAATGATATGGATCTTGGTACTGGGGATGTGGATTATAAAACAGTTGAATGCTCTAATTGCTGCTTAATGGGCCAGCCTACTAGGAGCATGGAAGACAATGGTTCTGATAATGATTTAATGTTAGGGAGTTGTACAGTAATAAATTTGTAATATAATATAAGAATGATTAATATTTATTTAGGGGTACATTTTACTCAAGATACAAATTAAACCTAAATAAAATTCTTGGAGAGAGAGTAATGGTACCACAATTGATCCAATCTACTCCTCAGAACACAGGTAGGAAAAGAGCTCCTGGAACTGGTGGCCCCAAGTTTTATTCTGCCATGCCCTATAGGGATCCTGATTCTCAGGGTATACTAAGGGTCTCTGAATAATGCCTAAGTCCCACTACATCCCCCCTTTTGTATAATTAATAAAGTTCTAAAATAAGTATGAGACTATGTACAATAGGAATCATTATAAGGTAATGTCTAGGGGCAGGAAAGGCAAAACATAATCAAAGAAAAACTACAACTAAGAGACAACAAACATAAGGTACATCCTACATGTCTATTATATTTATTAGTAAGTGGTAAAGTAATTTATCAAAGCTGTTCATCTTGAATAATAAAATCAAATTCCTGAATGATCTTTGCTAAGACATGTTAGTAACCTTAACTCTCTAGTCTTCAACCCAATCAAGACCTGTGGAGAAAATATATTACCTGAAGGTTGTGAGCAAAAGAGAGTAGCTTCCGAGATTTAGGAGAGGACAGTGAAACTCAGCTACCTGGACAGTCATCCATGACTTTTCTATGCAGTTGGAGCATCCACCATTTTGGCTACAGGCCTGTGATATCTGATAGATATCTTAAGAAGCAAGGCATATTTGGAGAAACCATCTTATCCTGTCCAGGCAGGTTTCTGTCATCTATATTCTTCATCCTGGTCATCTGGACTGGACAGCATGTGTACTGACAATTGAGGTAAGGACAATTCTTTACCCAAAAGGCCATTGTCCACCAAAGAAGACAAACTCCTAGTGGAGTGTTCTTGATGTCCAACACCATCTTAAGAAAGGAACAGTGATGCCAGGAGTTATCATGCCTCTCATGGCCAAATTCTGAATAAAAATGTGTTAAATGCCACATTCTCCAGGTCTATAAAGTAGTTGAAGACTTCTGTAAATCTGATATATTCTAGTGTGTATCTGAGAAACCTAAACAACATAACTATTACATGGCAGACCTAGATAATAGTGACTGTGATTCTTATCATCCTAAAGACTGAAGCTTACATTGCAAAAATGGGTAATATATAAATGGGTCCACAGTCTCTGAATGATGACTTCAAGTATGACACTCATATAAAAATTAAGTAGAAGTTGATGCACCTTGCAAAATGGTAAGTATTCTAAATATATATTATATACAAAATATCTAAACAGAAGTCTACAAAACATCTTATGTATATATAATTCCTAATATGATTATATATATGATTATATATTATTAGTAATATAATTAAACAAATAGAAATTGAATAATGAAAATGACAAACATATGCTTAATATGCATTAATGTGCAAAATATTTTAAACAGAGGTAGAAGCATGTGCAAAATATGAAAACTGCAGATTAAATTTTGTATCAATATACAAATTACCTTAGACAAACCTATTAGGTCATTTTATAATTTGATATCAGGTTTTTAAGATATTAGCTATTGTCATGCACTATTCTGTCTCAGATTGTACAAAAATCCTTACATTGCTTGAGAAAAGTTTGTAATCCAGTTTCTTCTATATAGGTACTGATTAGCATCATTCTTAAATGAAAGTTACTTTTTATATGAATATAATGATAATAAAACAATCAACAATTATGAAAAATGTCAAGTTAAGTTTGGTGTATTTTTTTACAAAATTATTTTTAAATTCACAGTATAATAATTAGAAAGTAATATATAGATTATTTTTAAGTAGTTATGTACTGAAAGTTAGCAAACCAGCTAATTTACTGTGCTTTGTAGATAGATGTCTATAGGTCCTGAAACTGAAGGATTTTAGCATAACAGAAGTTATCTTCAAAATCCGATATTTGGACATATTGATTATTTTGAAGCCAATTATAAAATAACATAATGACTGTTAAAAAACAGTAAAATAAAAACACACATGTTCTACAGAATAATGTGCTGAACATAGTTAAAAATAATCTATTAATCATTTGTCATAATTAGAATTTTTCACGGCTTATAAAGAAAATAACAATAAGTAATTATCCATATATTCTCATTAAACTTTAAGTGCTCATTGAGATAGCAAACTGTGATTCATATATAAAAATTTTAAGCATAAAAACATAAAATCATTTATTATATTAAGATTATACTAATTCTGAAAAGAGAAAATCTTTGTCCTTCATATACTTTCCTCTATGTATGGTGAAGATTTATGATTGTGTTTCCTGACACTGTCAACTAGGTAACTAAAAAATAATATTTTAAGGTAATACTAGACTTTTATGGTGGATTAGGATCCTATATTTTATACTATAATTTTTAGTAATTATTTATTATATGTTATTTTCTCAATGATATTTCCAAAGTTTTCTCTCTAAAAACCACAAAGTACTTTGATTCAGATAGTTAGTATTTTAAAGCTGTATTTTTTGTTATAAACATTAAAATTCACTTTTATTAATAATTAATGTGAAATCATGAACCTTTCTTCATTGTATTTGTAGTATATTATTGGAAACAAAAAATATTAGATGGAAAAATGTCTTTTCCATTCTTATCGGTTGGTTTCGGTTTGGCAAATCACTTCATCCTGTTAGCACTGTCTTAACAATAGGGAAAAAAATAAAAGCTTCTTTGACTATTTTTTTTCTGAGATACTTTGTTTATAATTAAAATGACTGACCACAAAGGATTATTTTAAAAAGCTTATTATGCCATAAGATTGTTTCAGATGAACTTTTAGGTACAATAAATTATTTCAAAATTAAAAGCAGATAAAGACAACAGAGTGGGTAAAAATACATTCTAATTCATTATTACCATAGTCTTACCTGTTAAAGGTACTATGTAAATCAGTGTGAATGTACCACAAAAACTCAAAATAACAGTTATAAGATCCAGATATGCAAATTTTGGGCTAATGTCCAAAAAATGCTATACCTACCATATAAATAATTTCTTATTTATGTTCACTGCTCACCTTTTACAATATCCAAGAAAAGGAATCAGTCAAGAGAGAATTAGTCGATGAATGTATAAATATTGAGTGGTATATAAACACAATGGAATTTTATTTTCATATAAAAACAAGTGAAATTATATAATCACAGGTAAACATAGAACTGCTTATTTTATCTAGATGCAAAAAATGGTGCTCGTTCTATATCATTTGTATTTACTTTTTAAAATGTATTTTCTGTATGTTTGACTTGGAGTACAGATAGAAACCACAAGAATAAAAAGTTGTCACTTGGTGGTATTAAGAGAGAAGAATTAGCAGAATATTGGTGATACAGACAGACCTAAAAAAATGGGAATGCTAAATATAAAAAGGGTGAGCCAGACATTCTGCAGGGCACAAGGGGAAGTGACTGATGAAATGTGCTAGAATAGGTGAAGCAGTTTTTCAAATTTCCTGCTTCACTGACAAGTCTGCCAGAGACTCTAGGCCTGTAAGTTAAAGATGGATGCCCCAATGTTACAAAGGAACTTTGGGTGACTGTCCAGGTAGTCAGATGTCTCTGTCATTTCCTGAATTTGAAAGTTGCTTGCAATGCACTTCCAATTTAATCAGGTAATATATTATCCTTCTGTAATCTTTTATGGAGCTGAAGATTAAATAGTTATAAGTATAGTTTTTCTTTGTTATAATAAAAAGTAAATTATATATGAAACTTTGGACTCACAAAGATAAAGTAGATGAGAAAATATTTTCTATAATTTTGTTAAATACAAATAGATTAGAAATTATGCCTGTAATTCTTGCTTGATAGCAGTTTTGTTCTTTGTAATTTTGCTATTTTGAAATTAAAACTTCTCTTTTTAATTAGACAGGAAAATAAAATGTCAATTTGCTTAAAACTTTCCACTTTGATGAAGCAATAATGTCCAACATCCTTTCCTGTTTAAAAGACTTTATATAGTATTATAATTAAATTGTACCTGATTTTCTCCATTCTCTATAATATTCATGTGCAATCCCAAAAAATGGAACAGAAAGAATGGAAAATCTGGATGATATTCTCATGGCCATCAAAAATTTATCTTTGGAACATGGCATAGCCATTGAAATTATAAATTCAGGTAACCTGTCATTGTCAGTTCTAGGCCTCAATAAAACTAGATATTTTAGCTAATTAGCTTTGGGAAACTACTGGCTATGAGAGATTTTGTGGAGGAGGAGTCTTTATTTTCAATTATATACACACAACCATGTGAACCTACCAGTCTCTGTTGGACAAGTTCTTGTCTATGATCTTTCAGAAGTAACTGGTTAAACCCAGTATATCAGAAACCAAGTAAGATTAATAAGCATCAGAAAGGTAGTAAAAGAGTCTAAAGTTTAGGTCAGGTTTTCATAGGAGTAGAGAGAGGTAATAGAAAATATTTGTTATATTCACTTGACTTTTGTAAAGTTCAACCTTTCATGGTGACCATCAATCAGGGGAGTGATGATTGTTCCATAATTTTGCTATGATATTTAAAAGACTATATCATATTCACTGAAAAATATTCTCTTTCTTATAATACATTGTGACATGAGAAAAAGCACTGATTTATTTCAAAATATAAGAAGAAAAAGTAAAATAAGAGTGTATTATATCATTTTGTAGCAAAACAAGATTTATTGAACTTTAGCAGTTTTCCATCAATATTTTATTTTATATCCAGGTTTTCCAAGAAAAACATGTAAAGTTTTGGTGTATTTTAAGACTATTATTTAAGCATGACTTCCTCAATATTTGAAGATGAAAGAACACTGTTCCTACAGATCCTCAAGGGAGGAAAAAAGGAAAGATGGGAATCTGGAGGCTGTCACTCTGGTTTCCAAACCAAGAGAACAATACAATTCTGTGAAAGAAAGAACAGAAGTTCAAGTAAAACATATAAAAAGCACTCATCCATTTTACATAATATGGGCCAAATATTATTGGCACATCTTAAATTCTATTGTCTACCAAAAGGGTTGTCAAAATCAATGTTAAAGTTCAGATAAGTTACAGACAAGAAGATTTATTACACCTCAGAATTTAGTCAAGTCATTCTTTACAGCTTCTAAGACTTTCATATGAATCAACTGCTTGATAACATTTATTTGGATTTTTAAAATAAAGCTATTAATTTGTTGGTATTTTAAATAAAAAATTTAGTGTGTGATTTTTAAATATTATCCCACTTATAAATTTTTATGCAAAAGAATAATTAATATATAAGAACCTTCTGAATGGGCTGTAACAACAAGGTAAGAGAGTGTTTAAATATGTTAGTGTAACAAAGGCTTATGTTTCTCTTCTTTGTCGTGAAAGGAACAGCACAATTGCCTTAATTGCCAGTGAATCTCCGAGTTCTAGGCCAGTCTTAGAGACCAAAGAAGGAAAAAATATTAATTTGATAAACAGGACATGCAAGCAAGCAGCTTCCAAAAACTGTGAAAAATAAAACAGCTACCTGTATAGACAGTCATCCGAGGTTCCTTTTCGTTTCTAGAATATTTGGTGTACAGGCCTAGCATATCTGACAGAGTTCTCTATGAAGCAGGATTTTTTTTAAAGATCTTTATAGCTTGTCCTGGGAATGTTTGACAGTTCTTTTTTTGTGTATATCCTGTTTGTCCACTTTGGTCTTCATATTCTCAAGAGTCAAGACAAGGGCACTTTCTTGTCCAGTGGCTAACTTTTATCACAAAGAAGGTCAACTAAATATGGAGTTTCTTCAATGCTCATCTAATGTGGAATGTCTTTCTGTATGATGTGAATATCATAGGTTTCAAAAGAGACTGTCTTGACATATAGCAAAGCAGCTTAGCAGCAGGCAGGAAATTCAAGCATAGATAGAGGTGAAGGAGGGTGAAATCATTTAGATGTAATCTATCTGCTCAGGTAGCAATATGTAATGGAGTACAGGTAAGACATGGGCCACATAGCAAGACAGATTAATATAAATGGGTTCAGGTAAGATGCAAGAGCTAGTTAATGATAGATGTTATGGATCTGCCAAAGTGGACATCTCATTGTCATAAAAATAATAAGGACCTATGTTATTAAAATATTTTAAATGTCATATTTTGTAGATCTTTGAAGGGTTTGAATAAGACTTGTCTATCTAAAATAATTATTTGACCTTGAAAACATCTAATATGATTATAAGTTTGATTTTAATGTCTAATTACTAACTTGATATTTTTATATTCTAATTAGTTGATAATAATAACTTTCAAGGACTAGTAATGCATATTACATTGTTAGATGAACTGTACAGATACAATACTTTGAACAAGCATAGTAATGAATGTGTAGTGAGAAAATGAATCTTGACTTTACATCAATATACACATTTGTATACAACATGCAAAAAATCAAATTCAATGTAAAATATTTAAAATTAGTAATTGGTTCTTAAAAGTATATTTAATAATCTACCCTTATATCCTATCACATCTGTATCCCCTTTATTTTTCTATAAGATCTCTGAATATAATTTTTGTTTAGCTTTTTTTAATTAATCATAACCAATAACAACTTACAAACAATTACTCTAAACACTGACAATTATCCATAACCCATTGAAAGACCCAGACCTATCTAGCCCACCTCCTGAGAATGTGGGTGTCTTGTTCTTAAATTTACCTTCTGTTGTCTGGGGTCACAGCATCTTTAAGGGATCCTGATAAAAATTGTTAATGGTCAAGACCTGAAATGAGTAGCTGTGTCATTTGCTGTCCAGTCAACTCTGCATAACAGCAAAGTGCAGGGCTTGTCTCAGTTCCTAGGTAGAGTAGTCTGTGAAGCTGGTTTATCTCAGTGGGCCATGGTGAAATTGTCCACAGAAATTGTAGTCCAAATTGGACCATTGTTTAGAGCTTGTCAGCCTAGTGTCTTCATTATGGTCCATGCAAAATCATGTTTGTGGGGTCACATCTTACTTTTAGAGACGTCAAAGATGGTTAACTGCAGAAAACTAATAAAAGACTCAAACCCAAAACAATGTACAGGATGATAGATAAAGCCTTTTTTTCTAAAATTGATTAGAACCAAATATGATCATAAATATCACAACAAAATATTTAAATATATATTATTTTAATATAAAATGTATATCTAATGTTAGTAGCAAAAGAGTAGTCCCATAATTTTGGTTTCTTATGTCCTATATCAGGTGGCACTTCTGATATGATACAGAGATTTAACATTTTTTGTTAACAAGCATACTTCAGTATGGAGTAGGAAAGGGCCACACTCCAATTCCAAAGCCAGTTTTAATTTAGAATTTAACTGGCACTTCAATTTTTCTCATAAAGAGAAATATATGTTAAGTAGTGAGACTATGCCCTGTAGAGAATACATGTCAAGTACTCCTTTGCTTGCAATTTTTTTGGACATCCTTCCCCTCTGATTTAGACATATGATGTCCAAGGTCTTTTGACTTTTTGAAGATGAATATTTCTAGTTTTCTGTAAAGACAGAAACAAAACCCTGTCACAACTCTTGTTTGGTGAGTTTTCCTTACAACTTAAAGAATTGTCACATAGGTTGATGAGTCATTATTTCTCTTTATTGCTAAGTATTTCCAGTTCAAATCAAGTCTCTATTAATTATGATGGTATCCATAGATTTTCTTCACCTGCAGAAACATAAATAAAACCCCTTCCCCAATGTTGTACATATCCTGGTTTCTATTCTGAGGTTTGTACATCCTTGAAGTAGACAGTCTAGTTTAGCTCAACCATTTTTTCTGTAGTATAATGCCTTTCAGCAGCTGTTGTTTCTTTCTCATTAGCATTAAGAAAATTAAAATTTAATAAGCATTATGTAGTCTATTGCCCATAATTAGTCAATTTCTTCATTAATTAAAGGTACAACAATTTCAGCTTGGCCCATTTCTGTCAATTGATGTAGTCCTAATTTTCCTTTAAAAATCAAATCAGAAATCATTTTCACATATGTATTTAATTTCTTACTAATTTTTTTGTGGCAGAAATAGCCATTCCAATACAATATTTTCCCTTGGCATTAATTCATGATTTTTGTATCTCAATAGTTGTCTGTCTGTAAAATGAAAATGTTTCCTAGCAATCTTTGGAAATCATTAAGAGTTAGCAATACTCTTTCTCCTTATTTGCAACTTTTGAGGTCTAATTTTTTGTTGATCTATTTTATATCCTAAACAACTAATGGAATGTTATCTGTTTATTTTTTTCACAGGAGCAATTTTTAATCCCCCAAGCAATAAAATATTTTTCTGCTTTTTCAGACATTCTTCTTAATATATCTGTATTTGAGTCAGCCAACAAGATATAGTCCATGTAGAGGTAAATGATAGATTTATGAATTGCTTACATATCACTGTTAATGGCAGTTGTACAAAATTTTGCACAAAATAGGGCTATTTAACATTTTCTTTTAAAGAACCCTCCACTGATATCTCTTTACAGGCAAGAATTATTTTAAGTGGGTAATAGTAGAGCAGTTTTACTCTTTATCCTGTTATTGTAGTGGTTTATTAAAGAAACAGTCTTTTAAGTCAATAAATATAATAGACCATTTTTCAGGTAACAGAGAAGGCATAGGAATTCCATATTGCAGAGAGCCCAATGGTTAAACCATCTTGTTTACTATATTAGATCTGTTACCATTCTCCAGATTTCTTTTTGATAACGTATACAGAAAAATTCTATGGACTGGTCAATTCTTCAATATTATGAGCACTTAACTACTACTGTACCAGCTTTTCTAAGGCCTAAAATTTCTTTTTCATTAAAGACCATTTCTGAATATATATGGGTTTGTCTGTTAACCATTTTAAAGGTAGTGCTTTGGGTGCCTTTGCAAATTCAGCCACTGTTCTGTCTTGTTTTTTTACAACCTGAATGTTTGGTGAGTGTTTCTAATAATACCTTCTAATATTTTCCCCAGAAATATATGTAAGTTTAGAGATCATCTCTGTTATTGGAAGCAAGTTAATCTGAGTAGTGCACTGTTGTAATAAGTCTTTTCCACATAAATTTATAGCAATGTTAGCAATGTGCTAAATTTTCTTCTGTACTTCTGGACCTATATATTCAAGCCATCTTGCACTTTGTCTGAGAAAATGTTCCAGTTTCTAAATGGTGAACATTTATCCCCTGTAAGGGCCAATATAGATGTGAAGAATTTTGTGAAATTTTGTTACATCCACCTCTATGTCTACCAAACCTTCAATGTCAAAATCATATCTGCATTTTTTAAAAACTTTGAGCTTTTTTCATTTATCTATTTGCTTTATTTTTCTGAATTTTTGTTCTCTTTTCTATAGCTATTCTATTGTCCAGAGTATTATGTTATTTTTAATAGATTTTTGGCTTTTTTAATTGCTCTAGGAAGGCTTTCCCTCAACAATGCCAGAATAAGACTAACTTAGATTCAATAAGAGTGCCTAAAAACCCCATTAGGGCATTTCCCCAAAGCAAAAAGTTACCTATTAACCTATACTTATTAACCTATACTCAATGGTTTAATGCTTGCCTTTACTGCACCTTCTCTGTACTCCCAGAGGAAGTGATGCTCTATTAAGGTTATTTTTTAGAAGAGTCTCTTTTTTATGTGACCTTACATTCCACAGTTGTAATATTTGATATTTAATTTTCCTGGTACCATTTTGTGTACCACTTAAGCAAATCTGTAAAGCAGAAAATCTGTAAAGCTTTCCTTTGGTCCTTGAATCACTTTTGTTAAGAATTTTATCTTCTACCCATTGCTTCAACTCTATCACATGTATCCAAGGTTGCCATTCAACATAAATATAGAGTGTGATTATCATATAATGATTGCCCTTCTACTTTAGCATAAAACTGTCTCCCAAAGAAGTCGGCCTTGGGAGATTTTTTTTGCCCCTATCTCTGCATCTTTGTTATTGTTTTAGCTTCATCCTTCTACCATGTCTTTCATTGAAAAAGTGGCCTGGTCTTCAAAAAAATAGTAACCATATCTTACCAGTCTTTAGGAAACATTTGGTTAGAGATTGACCAAGAATTTAACTTTGTTTTACTAATGGTGAGTGCATATTATAGTGATACTTTATTCTTTAAGTCTCCATAAATCTATCATTTGTAATGGAGTCTAATTAGATTTTGAACAATTTTTATCATTTTTTTTATTTCTTTAAAGTTACTGAATATACTAATGTTGGCTGTTTGAAAGCCTTAGGGTAATTTTATATAATTTTATTAGATCTTGTTGAGATTGGTTCTTAAATTTCCTCTGTCTAAGTATGAATATCTCAGTGTTCTCTTTTAACAGGCTTTTCTAGGACTTTCTCCTTTGCACTCACATTAACTGGCATATAGATTAGTTGCAATAAGAGATAGTTAGAAACAAGCAAAAGCTATAGAACAAGCATTCATAATTAATAAATATCTCTGCATCATTTGGGAATTGAATAATGGGAGAGTAAAAGTCTCATTACATATATTATTTCAGTATAGTTCTCTGTAGTTTAAACCTGATTATGTAGACCTGAAGGTGCAAATCTCTTTTAAATTATACCAATCCAAGATTAATATATATTGGAACATAAACCAATATTCACAATACAGGTAACAGCTTATATAGGCACCTGAGAGATTGGATTATCCACGTGATGGATAATGGATGCCCAACCAGTCTCTCCATCAGGCAGGAACAAACAGGCCCTCAAGAGCCCAGCAGCCCCTCTTGAATGGGGCTGGCCATATCCCCTCCAGGAGCTGGGGACCCTGGATAAGTGTCTTCTGACCTTGTCAGCTGACATCTGAATCCCACCACATAGACCTAACTAGTCCACAGGTATTACCCATACTACTTTTGCTTCCAAACAGATGGGATTTAAATGAGAACTATCTTGTTTGTGTAACATTTATATTTCAAATAAACTTTTTAGCATCACACATCTCATGATTTTGCAATGTAAATAATGATCAGAGTTTTTTGTGATTTAGAGATTTGAGAGGCAGGATTTTGAGAGAAGCC
Source organism: Phyllotis vaccarum (assembly GCA_033318265.1). Classification (NCBI taxonomy): domain Eukaryota; kingdom Metazoa; phylum Chordata; class Mammalia; order Rodentia; family Cricetidae; genus Phyllotis; species Phyllotis vaccarum. The sequence continues at coordinate 63,718,489 of JARWLC010000010.1, forward strand.
AATCAAATTTAAATAAAGGAGAAATAAATGAAAACAAATCAATAATAAAAATAAATTAATTAAAATAGCAGAAGGAAAAGCAAAATATTAAAATAAAAATAAAAACTGGACAAATAAGGAGAACTTGTATTTGGAAGGTAAACATTTTTATTGGTGTGGTTTGTTAAGAACACAATGTTCTCAATAAATGATTACTACATACCAATTACTTTTGGTGAAATATTGTTGTTTTATGTGAAAAGTCGATGTCACAATGAAAGATCTGGAGGTCAGTAAGTGAGGGGAAAGGGATTTCGTTTGCTTGTTATTTTCTAAACTAGGCAACCTAAATGAGTAGAAGTAACCTGTAAGAAAGGATAAAAACAAGCAATTATTAATTATAAATATGTGAATAAAATAATGGTTAAAAAAAGAAACAACAACAACTTGTTGAAAGTTTTGAACACAGTTTCTGCTTGAAATCAAAAACACCTTTTATGTGGAGCCTACATGAGGAACTCTGAAAAGTTGTTTTCATGGGATGCCCTCATGTGAAGTGCTCACAGTGATCTTACATGGAGTTGTTAAGCAGTGCTTATACAAGGTGTTCTCAATGCTACACTCACACAGTACTCTCTCCCAGATCACTCTCGTTGGCACTCTCACATAAAAATCTCACACAGCATTCTCCTGCTGTATTATGTCTGGGTTCTCCCATGTAGTATCTCAGCACTCACATTGTGCTCCCACATAGCATTCTCAAGAAGTACTATTTTGTGGTGTTCCACATGGAGTGTGTTTAGTACTGTGCTCTCTATTTGCTCTGCTTTGATTTTCTTCCAGTGTTTTCATATTATTATGTCCATTGAAACTAAGGGCTTCAAATAGCATAATGTGTAGATGTCCACCAGGAGAAAATAAAGGACTCCAAGAGCCTTTTACATTTTATCTTAACGAAGCACTAGTAAGCTCCCCAAAACATTAAAAAAGATATTTTTCAAGAAACTTCCGAGAGCCAATCCCCCCTCAAAAATACTTTACAATAACAATCAATGAAATACAGAAGACATAAATAGTGGGAATTTAAAGGCTTCAATCCTGTAGTTTATCCACCTTAACATGAATACTAATTCACTAATTATTCATAGATTACTTCTTTAATCCTTTAGTTATTTTTGAAAAATAAATAAGAAATATATATATATATATATATATATATATATATATATAGAGAGAGAGAGAGAGAGAGAGAGAGAGAGAGAGAGAGCAGGACTTATTTTAATTCATTTATGTAAAGCTCCTCTTCCTTAAAACTATACATTTTTTTACTTCACTTTTATGAGTATAGTTAAAGGTAAATCAAGAATTAAATTAAGTATACATGGAGAAACATAAATTAATGAGAATATATCAATTGGAATTACTGTCTAACATCTAATTTAAGAATATACTAGAATTTTAGTAAGTTAAAAATTTTAAATATGAAATGTTACACAATGAAAAGTTCATATTTAATATGTATATTTCTACTACAGCAGAAATGAAGAAGAAATAAAGTATTATGATTTAAATTAAAAATTGATATAGGCTGAGAACTGAGAACTTCTGTGCTGAAATTATTAAATCTGATATTTCCCTTTTCAAAACTAAGGTCAGAAAATTTTGTGAACCTTTCATTATTTGTCTTTTATGGTGTATAATTAATTCTTAGTGCATACCATAAATAATCCCTTCTATTCCAGTGTAGAGAATGAAGAGAAATTACAGCTTACTAAATCATTTCTAGTAGAAAAGCCATTGTCTTTCTGTGAAGGAATCGAAAGAGAATTCTAGCCTGGTTCTGGATGACTGCCTGCCTGTTGATTGCCATGCACCCAGGCAATAGATAGCAAGATCCTTTCTTTACAGAGTCAGCCATGCCCATTATCTCCTTTCAGGAGATTCACTCAAAAGACACGACCATAACATTTTTCAAACTCTCTAGGGTCATTAGCACACCATCTTCTCTTTCAATTCTCTTATCTTTCCTCAGTCTTCAGAGATTCAATTCACTTTTAGGTAAGTTGTTAAAACCCTAAGTACTTAGCTTTCACTACTTACATGCAAAGAATATTTTTATAGCATCCAAGAATATATCAGTTGCTTTCTAAATTTCCTTAGATAATTTAAGTGTTCAACAGAATAGTGATGATTGACATGTGAATAATAAAAAAATTATGCAATCCATCTGCAAAAACATTTAGCTCATGACTAATTTCAGCTTCAAAATGCAATGTATAATAAATATTATTTCCTAATTTTTCATGTAAATTCTTGACCAAAGAATTAATGATCATATATTTGACATAGAATGTAATCACATGAATAAGATGAAAATGATTGATTGTGATTGAAATTGGGAAAAAAATCTGAATTTAAGTGATTGGTTTAGAGTCAATAAATACTAAGGCCAAAATAGAAAATATTTTTCTGTTTACTATCATGAACATTTGTATACTATCCAATAGTTTTTTTCATGAAGAGAATTTTAAGACCAAATAAACCTCTGTAATTATTAGCAGTTTTTTCTTTATTGTTTCTCTAAGCCTTTCAAAATTGTAAACTCCAACCTTAAAAATATTACTATTTTTCTTTGCCTATTTTCTAAAAGACTTTCAGTTTTTCTACCAGTTTCTACTACTACTACTAATAATAAAATTGACTCAACTATACTCTTGTCTTAGTACAATCATCACTATCAACTGCATGTGTGGCTTTGTGCATGCACAAATGTGTCTTCTCATACTCAGGTGCTCATGCTAGATTATATGTACCTATGCAGGAGTGTGTAACTTGTGTGTGTGTGTGCGTGTGCGTGTGCGTGCGCGTGCGCGTGTGAAGAGAAAGAAAGAGAAAACCACAAATGTATATATGCACACAGAATCCAGACTACCACCTTGGATATTGTTTTATTTTTATTTTTTTTAAAGAAATGGTCACTTACTGGGTCCCCAGGCTCCTCCCTGACTTGACTAAGCTAACTGTCCAGCAAAACATGATTTGGGAGACTTTTAGGTGTTGAAGTCATATCACCAGCCTTGCATGACAAGTGTCTTGTAGTATGAAATTTCTGGCCTGGCCTTTGCAGACTAACCCTGAAGTTCAGACCCACAGATGCATAGTCACACAGAAAAACACAGACATTTATATTAATTTTATGCTGATTGGCCTAGGGCCCAGGCATTTAACTTGCTAACATTAAAATAACTATGATTATTATCTTGTTCAGCAATGTGATTCTGTACCTTTTCTCAGAGCAGCATTTCAACTTCTCTCCTTTGGATCTGCTGGTGTCTCATCATGCTGTCCCTGTGGTATATCTCTGGCTTCTTTCTCTGGGTATATTCCTGTTCCTAGAGTTTTCTCAGACTTATGTTCCACCCACACTTTCTGTCTGCCTTCAGCCAATCAGCATTTTATTAAACTGGTAGGCTGGACAATTATTTACAATGTGATTTAATTGATTTAAGGTTTCTGTTTATATTGAAAAGGGAACAGAGTCAAAGACAGCTTCTTGGTAGGAGCATTTCCTTGGGTCTGTTCTATTTTTTGGTGCTGAACAAAGGCCCCTTTACTAAAACATAGTGATTCAGCTTCATTGACAAAACTGTGTCTCTTTAAGAGAATTCTAGGATTTTAAAAGCTTCTAGTTAGAAAATGATTAAGAATGCACAATAAAACAGATTCAGGTTTAAAAAAAAAAAAAAACCTGTACTCAGGTTACAACGTATGCAAAATGTACATAGGCTTCAGAGAAAAATAAAGAGGGTAGAGAAAGACTCTAAAAATGAGAAATATAGTAGAAAATATATAAGCTATGTGAAAATGGAAGATAGACACAGTCAGGGTTATGGCTCTTATCATGTTTTCTTTTAAATTTTTAACTGTTAATAAGCTAACTTCAGAAAGACAATTGATTGCAAAGACTGCTAAGATTCACAAACCTATATATACATATTAAAGGGATCTTGACTTTGAAATTTGTGTCTAAGGATATGTTGCTTTTCAAGAGAAGTTCTACTTTTGTTTCCTCAGAAGATAGAACCTGTGTAATATTTCTAGGCTCTTATGGTTTCATCAACCAAGCCACCTCAAAAATTTTATGATGGAAAGAGATGGTCCCATCAGTTTCAAGGCTACAGACCAAGATGATCCAGCCTCAAGACCCACAAAAGATTGCCAGGGCCCCTTAATCAGCAGGAAGTAGTAATAAAATGCTATGTACAAATTACCCAAATATTGTTCATAAATGTTTGTTATCATTATGAACAGTGACTGGTCATAGTTAATCATTTTTTTTTTTAGGAAAAAGAGGGTTATGTCATATGAATGATTTTTAAAAATTAGATTATTGAATTTACTTTAATTCAAAATTCAGCTGTTATTCTAAAAATATTTTAAATTGGTATGGATTTTGGATTATTGAAACAAATTAAGGTCAGTATTTTCTACTCATGTTTAAGATATGATGTTCATGTAACTCATTTAAAGTTGTAATGTATAACTGAGAAATGCAGATTAAGTCATCTATAATAACCAAAATTATGGGCCTTTTAGTTAGATTTTTAGGTATACAAAGATATATTTTAGTTAGATATGTAATCTTCAAATACTTCACAGACCTACAGATTATGGTACTTAAAATATTTTAAGACTTTAAGCTTTTCTGGACAATGTGATAGGTCTGATCCTGGCAGCACCAATCTACTTCAAGAGAAAAATGGGCATCAAAGAAACTCCATATGGAGTTTACTTTCTTTGCAGCAATTAGCCCCTGGACAAGAAACTGTTCTTGTGTTGACTGTTTGATAGTATAATGTATAAGCTGGACATGCAGGTTTCATAGGAAAATGACCTCTGAACTTTGACAGAATAAGCCAAGATGGTCTTTCAGTTTCCTGTGTTTCAAAGAAATCTGCCAGACATTCTTCAGGACACAAGGAGAAGTGCCTGAATGCCAGAATGGGCAGGCAGTCCTTAAGATTTTCTGCTTCACTGAAAGGTATGGCAGAGATTCTGGGCCTGTAGGCTGTAGATGGATTCCCCAATTTTACAAAGGAACTTTGAGTGATTGTCCAGGAAAATGGTGTCATCTCTGACATTTCCAGAGTTTAGAAGTTTTTTGCGTGTACTGTTTCCTTGGATAATATTACATCCTTCTGTAGTCTTTAAGGTAGTTGAAGATTAGACAGTTATAAGTAGTTTTATTTAGTCATTATAAAAGGTATATTAGATATGAAACTTTAGACTCACAAGTATAAAACAGATGATATAATATTTTCTTTAATTTTGTTAAATACAAATAGACTAGATTTTGTCACTGTAATTCTTGCTTGATAGCTGTTCTGTTATATGTAATTTTGCTATGTTGAAATTTAAACCTTTTTGATTAGATAGAAAAGGGGAAGTGATGTGGTAATGTCTTTCTATATGCTGTGAATATCATTTTTTTAAATAAAGAAACTCTTTTGGCACTTGGATGGCACAGTAACAGTAGGCAGGAATTAGAAAATAGGTAAGAGGAGGGCAGAGTCAGAGAGATCAACATAGCTGCTCAAGGAAGCAACATGTAAGGAACACAGGTGAGCCATGGGTCATGTGGCAGACAGATTAATGGAAATGTGTTGAATTAAGATGCAAGAGCTAGCTAGAAATATGCCTGAGCCATAGGCAAAACAGCATAAAGTTAATATAAACATCTGAGTCATTTGGCTAGAAATGATGAAGAACATTTCTACACTGAGGTATGGCACAACATCCCCCATTGAGGAACAATAGGCAGTTAATAGGTGCTGGGTGTGGAATAATATTCCACATGTAACAGACACTGGTAAGTTGTACTTCATAAGTAAATGACTTTCTCACCCATTCTCATACAAGTGATAGCATTTATACCCATTGATTAAAAAATATTAAAGAGTCAGTACGGTAATTTTGGAATAGAGCATGCTGTTGGGTATAGCACAAATGTATGATCAAGCTGTATTAAATAAATATATATATGCAAAAATATATAATGATATTTCTAAAAGTATGTAGTAAATGTAGTATATTTCCAGTCTCTAAATTTTGCAGTACAAGTGACTTTATTGTTTGACAAAAACTATAGTCAGTCACAGTAGTGCAGACATATAATCTCATCACTGGTGGGGGGGGTAGAGACAGGAGGATCAGGAGTTCAAGACCAATATGTATAGTGATTTTGAGTTCAGCCTTGGCTAAATGATAACTTGTTGTCAGTGATAATCAATGTAAGAGACTTTTAAAAGTGTCGATGTTCAGTCATGACAAGTGGTCAGATACCAGTCCATACATGGTAAGTTCATTGTCCAGCAAATATCTAAAATTCTGTTCTGAGGTAGATTTTATCTTTCTTTTTAAATTTATTTGGTGTTTTTAAAACATACCCTCCACTGTTCTTCCTCTCTCCCTTCTTCACAGTCATTCCCCAATCATTTCTTCTGTCCTATTTCCCCATCTATTCCTCACAGAGGGTAAGGACTTTCAGGTGAGTTAATGTAGTCTGGCTTATCCAGCTGAGTAAGGACTAAGCATGTTGTCCCAGTATCATGTTGGAATAAGGTATTCCTCTGTAGGGAATGGAGTCTAAGAAGCCAATTCATGTACTATACATAAATACTGGGTCCACTGCGAGAGACCCCATAACTTTCCCACACCATTACTCTGTCATCCACATTCAAATGGTCTAATTCTATCCCCTGGAGGTTTCTCAGCTTCAGTTCAGAGTCAGGGAGCTTCAAATACTTGATAGCTTGGATAAGCTGTCTCTAAAAGTTTCCTCACTATGATCCTGACCCCTTTGCTCATATAATTCCTCTTTCATCTCTTCAACTTGTCTAGGATCTTGGTCCTATCCTGAGCAATGGATCTCTGCATCTGCTTCCATCATTTATTGGCTGAAGGTTTTAGTACAATTAGAATGGTAATCGATTTGATGATAGAAAGTTTAGGAACCCTCCCCACTATTGCTAAGAGTCTTAGCTAGGGTCATCCTTATGATTCCTAGAAATTTCCCTAGCGTCAAATTTCTCCCCAATCCCTAAAGACCTCCCTCTATGAGGATGTGTCTCTTTTCTCTCCGTTTCTGTCTGTTTCCAACTTAATCATACCATTTTCTAATGTTTTCTTCCCAACTCCTTTTACCCCACCACAATACTATCAGTTTATTTATAAAATCTTATTTATTTTCCCTTCTCTAGGAGATACATGGATGTCTCTTTTAGGGTCCTCCTTATTACCTAGCTTCTCAGGAATTGTAGATTGCAGTTTGATTATTCGTTGCTTTAAGTATGATATCAACTCTTGAGTACAAACTATGTTATTCTCTCTGGGTCTGGGTTACCTCACTGAGGGTGGTTATTTTTACTTCTTTCCATTTGCCTGCAAATTTCAAGAGAGCATTTCATTTTTCTACTGGGTTTTTTGTGTAAATGGACCACATTGAGACATCTAGGTAGTTTCCTGGTCTCTCTATTACATAGTTCTGCTCTGAACATAGATGAGCAAATGTCATTATGGTATAAATTTGCATCTTTTGGGTATATGATCAAGAGTGGTATTGTTGGATCATCAGGTAGATTAATTCCCAGTTTTCTGAGAAATTGCCATACTGATTTTCAAAGTTTTTAAACAAGTCTAAACTTCCACCACCAATGAAGGAGTGTACCCTTGATTCAATATCCTCTCCAGCATAAGGTAGCATCAGCGGTTTTGTGTGCATGTGTGTGTGTGTGTGTGTGTGTGTGTGTGTGTGTGTGTGTGTGTGTGTGTGTTTGTGTGTGTCCTTACTGTAACAAAGCCATATCTCAAATGTAGAGTTGGTGGAGGTCTTTTCCATTCTGTAGGCTGCCAGTTTGTTTATTGACCACGTCCTTTGTCCACAGAAGCTTCTTAGTTTCAGAAGATCCCATTTGTTAATTGATACTCTCAGTGTTTGTGCTACTGGTGTTATATTCCGAGAGTAGTCCCCTATGCCAATGCATTCAAGGATATGTCCTACTTCCTTTCCTATCAGTTTTAGTGTAAATAAATTCATGCTGTGACCTTTGACCCACTTGGACTCAAGATTTTTGCAGGATGATAAATATAGATCTATTTATATTTTTCAATATATTACCCTCCAATTATTCCAGCACAATTTGTGGATTATGCTTTCTGTTTTCCTCTTTATATTTTTGGCTTCTTTGTCAAAACTCAGGTGTTCATAGTGTGGTTTACTGTCAGGGTCAGCAATTCAATTCCACTGATATACCTGTCTAGTATGAGAATACCAAGTCATTTTTATTAATATAGTTGTTATGTTGCCTTTTTAATTTCTAATTTTGTTAATATGGGCATGTTTTCTCTGTCTTTTGATTAGTTTGGCCAGGGTTGTTTATTTTGATATTTTCAAAGAAACAATTCTGTTTTTATTGATTCTTTGTATTGTTTCCATTGTCAGTTTTAATCATTTCAGCTTCAAGTTTATTTCATGACATCTACTTTTTTTTGATGAGTTTGCTTCTTTTTGTTCTAGAGTGTTAGATGTACTATGAAGTTGCTTGTCTGAGATCATTCCAAATTATTTATGAGGGCATGAGTGCTATTATCTTTTCTCTTAGCACTGCTTTCATTGTATCTCATAGGTTTGGGAATGCTGTAAATTTATTTTCATTGAATTTTAAAAGTATTTAATTTATTTCTTTATTTCTTCTGTGACTGAATGTGGTTCTGTTGATAACTGTTAAATTTCCATGAGTTTGTTAGCTTTCTGTAGTTTATGTTGTTGAACTATGCCATGGTGATCTGATAGAATCAAAGCAGTTATTCTAATTTTTTGTATCTATTAATATTTGCTTTTGACCATAGATGTGATCAGTTTTAGAGAATGTTCCATGGGATGCTAAGAAGAATAAATTTTCTTTTATGTTTTGTGGAATGTTCTGTATAGATCTCTTAAGTCCATTAGAGTCATAATATCTGCTAAAGACTTTATTTCTCAGTTAAGTTTCTATCTGGAAGACCTGTCCATTGGTGAGCAAGGAGTCTTAAGATTTCCTACTATGTTTTGGAGTTTGATGTGCAATTTAATTTTATTTTTTTCTATATATGAGTACCATTGTATTTAGGAAATAAATGTTCAGGATTGAGACTTCATCCTGAACATTTCATCTTGATGGATTTTTTCCTGTGATGAGTATATAAAGTCCTTTCTCATCTCTTTTGATAGATTTTAATTTTAAGAGTATTTTGTTAGATATTAGGACAGTTACATCAGTATCAGCTTGCTTTTAAGTTTATTTAATTAGAAAGTCTTTCCTCAACAATTTATTCTGATGCAGTGTTTCCCTTTGAAACTGAGGTCTGTTTCATGTATGCAGTAAAAATATGGATCCTGTTTTAATATTCATTCCATTGGCTTGTGTCTTTTTATAGATAAATTGAGCTCATTAATAATAAAGGTCATTAATAACCAACTATTAATTCCTGTTTGTTTGTTTGTTTGTTTGTTTGTAGTGTGTATGTGTTATCCTTCTTTGCATTTTTTGCTGTGGAATTATCTGTTGATTGTGTTTTGCAGGATGCATTTAACTTTTGGAGGGTGAAGTTTTGTTTTTGTTTTTGTTTTTTTTCTTTTTGACATGGTTTACTTACAGTTTTTAAACATTCCAAACACAATTCCTCTTCCCTCTCCATTTCTGACTCACCCTCCAGCTTTCCCCATCCCACCTTACTGTCCATCTTTCACAGAAGATAAGGTCTTTCATGAGGAATAAACAAAGTTTGGGATACCAGTTTGAGGCAGAACTAAATTCCTAAATCCCTTTCCCCTGTTTCAAGGATGAGCAAGCTATCCCTCTACAGGTATCTGAATGTGCATCCTTTTGCTATATGCCTAAGAGTGGTATTACTGGATCATGAGGTGAATTGATTCCCTGGTTTTTAAGAAACCTTGGTGGGGGACAGAGAGGGAGAACAATAAAATATATATCTTGACAGAGGAAGCCATTTTTAGGCTAGGGATAATCCAAGTATTAAAGAAACTTCTAGGAAACTACAGTGATGACCCCAACAACAATGGCAGCCAATAGTAGAGATGGTGCCTGAACTGGTATGTTTCTGTAATCAAATATTACATCTTAACTGTTATCATAAAATCATTTAGTTTTCACTTTCAATGTTTGGCAGAGATGTATAATTCTAAAACATCTTTAGGACACAGGACAGAGACATAATATACCTAAAATATGTTGAAAGAAAATCATCCATATTTAAATTTAAAAATTTAAAAATAAAGCTGAACTTCTTCTAAAATTATAATACATATGCATATAACATATATATGGTATATGCACAAAAACCATGGTCACATATTCATATACATGTTTGTACACACAGATGAAACAATATGATAATTATACATAATCTACATATAGTTCTGTATATGTCTAAATATATATAAATTCTGATATAACAAACAAGTATTATATTGAATTTTTTCTAGAATCAAACATATAGACAGACATAAGCATATAAATATTAGACAAAGAAATATTTATAGGTCTGAAGAGTAGCAACACATTTTAATTTTTTATATCTATGATTATTTTCTATATTTGTTATACCTTATAAAGATTGAGTACACAGAGGAACCAAGCTACAGTTAATACTAAAATATCAGATACCTTTTCATTTAAATTAACAATTAGACAAGAAAGCTAAACTTGTCCCCACAGAGTATATGTATGCATGTGTATAAAATTGAATAATTTGTTATTTCTCTTTAAAAAATTAACAAATAGTTTCCTTAATCAAAATTTAGGTTATTGATTATCTGGAATTATAACATAATAATTACAGTTGTAAAACTGTTAAAATTATGACTGAATCCAGCAGGATTATTTCTTAATTCTTATGTGAATTTTGGGAATTCACATAATATACTATTTTGGTCTTTCTGAACTCTCTTGTGGGAACTGTTTGAATTTTTCCTTGCATAATTAATAAATATGAACACACTACATACACACTGTAATTACTTGTATTGCAAAGTTCTTTGCTTTCTAAGCATAGAACTTAGTACAATAAATTATGTCTGGAGCCTTCATTAGTATCTTAGTCTAATAAGTCTTTGTTTTACTCTTAGCATTTGAGGCTCTTTATGCTTACTTTTTTGTGAATATATATGCATGTGATTTTGTGAGTGTGTGTTTTTCTAAAAAGATTTTTTTCTTAAAAGCCATATGTACTTGTTATACTATCCCAAGACACTAAAATGAACAACAGGAAATGTGATAGCTTTGAGTACATCAGTTGCCTGACGTCTTCAGCTTGATTGTGATCAGAAGTCAACACCTATATATGTTTTTTATGTGCTTTATATATGAACAATTTTCACACTACTGGACAATTTTCACTTGGCATAAACGTCATCACTTATCTTTAACTAAGGAGAACAGATGTCATGTTTCTTCACACTTGGTTATGTATTTTATGAATTTTGCCACATCTTAGATTTAAAATTGAATATCTGTTCCTATAACAATTAAATTTAGAACACATTTTCAGCCAATATAAATGGTGTACAACAGACCTGATGACATCCCACTAGAAAATAAAAAACACTGTCTGGTATATGATATAATAATTGAAAAATAATACATGTAATAATGGGTTTATAAAGATAAAAAAAAATCCAGTCACATTAAAATTACTATAAGATTCTTGTAATTCTGACACATATACAACTTGAGTATAAAAATTCATCTGTACACTTCGACAACTAGAGAATCCTAAGGCCTTCATCACAGTCCAGAGCTAACTAAGAGGTTAGTGGCACTCTGACCCTTTGGCCAAACAGAGACCATGGTCTCCAATCCCAGGCCTGGGGATACAGTACCTGGAACCTCAACCACATCCAATCTACTCTAAACCAAAAAAAAAAAAAAAAAAGCTGGCAGAGAGCCCCCCCCAAGCTCCATCCCCAGCAAAACACAGTGGGAGGGACATCCCATGGGCCAAACCTCACAGATACCAAAATCTGCGTCATCACCCTCTGACAACTAGAGACTGCAAAGCCAACTAATATCTGGTTAAGAACAAATCTTGTGACACTGGAGACACATAGCTCCTTGGAATACAGCCAACTAAGAACCAAATAAGAGCATCCCCTGCAACTACTGGAGATGCTCAGCCCCCAGGCTCACTAATTAAGAGCCAATGAAGAGGTAACTAAGAGTAACCAAGGAATCAATGGGGAGGCTCCAGTTCAAGAGTACATATAACAATATAAAGAACAAAACACCACCAGAAAAAGCAGAACAAGCTGGTGGTTCTACAACATCAAGAACTGAGCATAATAATGAAGATGAAACAGAAGGGAATGACCATAAAAACAACCTTATGAGATAATAGAAGTTTTAAAAGAGGGTATTAAAAAACTCCCTGGAAGAAATAGAAGAAAATACAAAATAAAAAATTGGAAGAGATGAACAAATCCCTGAAAAAAAAATAAAAGAAAACCAAGGAAAAGAAAACAAACAGGTGAAAGGAACATTCCAGGAATAAAACTGAAATAGAGACAATAAGAAAGGCACAAACTGAGACAAAGCTGGAAATAGAAAACCTGAAGAAACAAACTGGAATTACAAATGCAAGCATAACCAACAGATTGATGGAAGAGAGAATTTCTTGGGTGGAAGATTCAATAGCAGAAATAGATACATCAGTCAAACAAAACACTAAAACCAAAAAAGTCATAACACAAAATGTCCAGGGAATCTGGGACAGTTTGGAAAGATAAAGCTTGAAAATAATTGGAATCAAAAAAGCAGTGCAGGCAGAGTTTCTCTTAAAATGCACCAATCTAAAATTAATATTTATTAAAATATAAATCAACACTCACGATACAGGTAAAAGCTTATAGTGGTGCCTGATACACTGGATTATCCAAGCAGTGGATGATGGATGCCAAACCAGTCTCTCCAACAGTCAGGAACCAACAGTCAGGAACCAGGAAAACGGGCCTTCCTAGGGTCACAGCAGCCCCTTATGAATGGGGTTGGCCACTCCTCCTTCAGCAACCTGGGACTCTGGATAAGCATCTTTGGACCTTATCAGCTGACATCTGAATCCCACCACATCTCCCCCTTTTGTCTAACTAAGAAGGTTCTAAACTAAGACTATATACAATAGGAATTATTATAAGGTAGTATCTAGGAGAAGGTAAGGCACAAACTACAACCAAAACCTAACACATAAAACATACATAATATAATTCTAGAATATTAGTAGATGGTAGGGTGTTAAATTACTTCAAAATGTTCATCTGGGAAAGTGAAAATCCAACACCTGAATGTTCCTCGCAAAAGGATTGTAGTATGTGGTTTCTGGCCCAGACTTTCGGGCCTAACCTCAAGGTTTAAACCCACAGACCCACAGACCGGCAAGACACACAGATGCATGCGATAGTTTTAGGCTGATTGACCTAAGGCCCAGGCATCAACTTGCTAACTCTGTACCTTTAATCTAACCCATGACTTCTGTCCTGTTTAGCCATGGGGCTCGGTACCTTTTCTTAGAGCAGCATAGTTGTCCTCTATTTCTTCCAGCTTCTCTCTGGTGTTCTGCTCTGTGCTTCCTGTTCTCAGAGTTTTTCTTAGTCTGGTAGCCCCACCCACACTTCCTGCCTGCCTTTGGCCAATTAGCACTTTTTATTAAACCAGTGGGTGGGACAATTATTTACCATGAAACAACACAATCCCCTACATATCCCTTCTCTTTTTAAAGCAAAATGAACTCCAAATCTAATATTCTTTTCCCACTTATGTATAACAACTTATAAACAACACTGTATATAAACACCAACATCCATAATCCATGATTTGGGAATGTGGATGATGTTCTCGAGGCTACTTCCTGCTGAATGGGGCACTGGCAATCCCATAGTAATCCAAAGAAAAATGTAGGATTATGGACAATCTTTAGTGGAGTAATCTGTAAAGCTGGGTCATCACAGCCAGTCTCCTTGAAATTGTTCTGGATAGAGAGCTCTGGAAACTTCAACAGAGGTGCTCTGAAATGCTGAATCAGCTGGTCCATCCATTTACATTGGAGATTTTTCAGGGGGTCTTCCTTTATCAAACTTTATATTCTTTATCCAGGAATAAATCCACCATCTTTCATTTTCTGTGAAAATAAAAAGAAAACCTCTTCTCCAAAGTAGCATATCTTTGCATGTAAATTTTAAAGTAAACTCATTTACAAAATATATAGGTTGAATTAAACCAACAGAATTTATAATCAACTCTCTCTTAACAGCTTTTACTAAGTCATTTTCAATCAAGAAGCTTAAGATAAGACAATATCATACAGTATCCAGACATTCTTTGTTTTTTCCATCTTTATGTGGCTTATTTATTTATTATTTATTTATTTATTTATTTATTTATTTGTTTATTTTTACTCTATTTATTTTTTAAAGGCTTTCTCTACCTTTTATTTTATATTTATTTTCTTGCCTGTGCGTCTATATTTTCAACACACTCTAAACCACTTAGACTTTTTATAATATACTGTCTTTTCTGTATATTTATTTCTTAACTTTTTCTGTCTCTGACCACACCTTTGCTTGGCTAGGGTGATTTACTCCACCCAGATTCTTCTTATTTCTTTCTGTCTCTGAACACAACTTTAATCTGCCAGGATTCAGGATTGGTAGGATGGGTGGATGGCTCCAACCAGATCCTAGTCTAATTTCATAGAATTTATCTTTTTAACCCAGGTACTCTGGGGGATTTTAGGGTTCATATAAATACCAAGTCAAGCTTTGCCATCTGCTGCTCATTAAATCTATTTAAGTATTTTGCAGTAGTGGGAGGGGGGCTCTTAAAAGACTCACAAGTATTTTGCCTCTAAGGCTGAATCAGGAAGATTCTTTTCAAAAGGCCAAGCCTCAGTTTGCCTCAGGCAAACAGATCTGATCCAAGAAAACACCACCACTATAAAGCCATCTTTGATTCTGTTCCATTTTTGTCCATATGAACAGAAACATTAAATACATCATTTACAATGTTTGCTTACACCTAGGCTCCTGTGAGATTTCCGAAACCAGCCATTTTACACCTTAAGCTGCACTCCAAAAGCACACCATTGTAGTTCAAGCCCAGGGAGTCTCTGTATACCATGGCTCACAGGGGAGACACAATTCAGGGGCTGCTTTGGGCTCTAGACAATTTTTTAAGCTTTAAGCTTTCTATGACTTTATGTGGGTATTATGCCCCACGTTGGGCACCATTTGTAGTAAGAGGTTTCTGTTCTGGACTTTCGGGCCTAGCCTTAAGGTTTAGGCCTGCAGACAGACAGACCCGCAGAGACACACAGATGCATATGATAGTGTTAGGCTGATCGGCCTAAGGCTCAGGCCCTTCATCTAACCCATAACTCTTATCCTGTTCAGCCATGCTGCTCAATACCTTTCTTTAGAGTAGCATAGTTGTCCTCTGCTTCTTCCAGCTTCTCTCTCGTGTCCAGCTCTGTGCTTCTTGTTCTCACAGTTTTCTTAGTCTGGTAGCTCCACCCACACTTCCTGTCTGCCTTTGGCCAATCAGTGATTTTTATTAAACCAGTGGGTGGGATAATTATTTACAATGAAACAACACAATCTCCCACAATTGTCTTTAGCTTACCCATATATTCAGCTAAAAATTGTTTATAGGTACATAGAACAATCTACTTTTATCCTATCTTTTCCCCTTTCTCTTCTTTAAAAGAGATCCTTGAGGCTATATTATTGTTCTGTCCTCAACCCAATTTGAACCTATAATACCCACAACCCTCAGATCACAAACCTTATTGGGAAAGGGGGCATAGTTTTTCATAAAGTTGCTTCCTGCTAACTTAAGGGTGAAGGCATCTCTTTGGGATGCTGTAAAAGCTAAAACAATAGTTAGATCCTAATGGACTGACTATACACATCTATAACCATTCTTGGAATAATTTGAATAATATATTTTCTAAAAGCAATCACTGATTGGTGTGTACCAGGTTCTTGATTTCCCTATTTCTGCCTGTTTGTCTGTCTGCCTGTCTTTCTCTCTCTCTCTCTCTCTCTCTCTCTCTCTCTCTCTCTCTCTCTCTCTCTCTCTCATACTCTCCCTTTTATTCCTGTTTCATCAGTGGAAGTTGTTGTGGTTGGGGCCCCATCTCAGTTTCAGATTCTTTGTAGATAGCTGATAGGAGGAAATGTTATTTACAATGGAAAATTTAAGCATTGTTGATACCCAAAGATGATATTTATATCCTTTATGACTTAAGAAGATTGTATGCAGACAGGATGTTTGGAAGGTACAGATACAAAGAGAAACAAGGTTCAGGATGAAGTCACAATAATATTGGTCCCTAAACATTCTGTCTTCTTTCCCACACCAGGTGGCTTTTCTGATACAAGACAGAATCTCTCACATTTTCTTTACCAATATGCTTGGGTTTAGAGAAGGAGAAAGTCACTTGCTCCCACTCCAAATCCAACCCTATAAATAGTCAAATCAGGACCACAATTTTTTTTAGAGGTGTACATGTAAGATGCAAAGCAGTAAGAATTCAGAGATTACTCAGTAGTGCATATTTGTATCAGTTGGTTTCACAGTTCGTTGTGAGACATCTTTCATCATCAATCTCTCTTCCATTGCAGGTGATTAATCATTCAATGTCCAGTCAATGCCTTAAAAACAGTTGTATCCATTTTCCTGTAAAGACAAAGTTGAGACCATGCCCCAGGCTTGTTAAATGTGTTTTCCTTACCATGTTTCCATTTGTCATATCAGGGATGAACAATTACTTCTCCCTCTCAGGAAGGGACTCCTTTTCAATGTGGACCTTTATTAATTTTGTCGGTACCCATATCTTTCTTTTCCTGTTAAATCAAAAGCAAAACTCCTACCCCACCAAAGCACATATCCAAGCTTCCATTATGAAGTTAATACATCCTTGAAGTAGATGGGTTGGTTTATTTTGGAAGATTTCTCCATTAACCAATGTCTCTCAGCAGCTGATATTTCCTTTCCATCAGCGTTAAGAAAATTCAAAGTCAATAAGGCACTGTGCAACCTCTCCCTGGGTTTTCTCATTTCTCTCTTCTGTTTATAAAACATCTTTTTCAAAGAATTATGAGATCTCTCTACAATTGCCTATCCTGTAGGACTGTGTGGTATCCTTGTAATATGGTTTATATTATAATATCCAAAAATCAGCTTCATTTTTTGGGAAACATAAGCTGGCACATTGTCAGTCTTAATCTGAGTGGGAATTCCAATTTTGGCCATGGCTTCCAAAAGGTGAGTAAGTAAAACATCAGCCATTTCAGAACTCAGGGCAGTTGCCCATTGCATTCCAGAGTAAGTATCGATAGTATGATGTACATATTTCATTTATTTCCGAATTTTGGGAAGTGAAACACATACATTTGCCAGATCTCATTCCTCTGTATACCCTCCAGATTGCTTCATGCAGGTAAAGATGGTTGATTATAGAAAGATCAAGTGTTACAATTCCTTAGTATTTCTTTTGCTTGATGTCAAGTGATAGAAAAACTCTTCTTTAATAATTTGCTATTAACATGATGTTTCTCATGAAATTCTATGGCCTCTAGCATGTTTCCTATTAGCAACCAATCTATTTCATAATTACCCTGCACTAGAGGGCCTGGGGGACCTGTGTGCACCCTGATAAGTGTATGTACATAGGACGTATACTATCTCTGAAGATATTCTGTAGTTATATGAACAGTAATGTCAAATCTGTATCATTAGTAATGAAGTCAGCAGTTTCAATATGTAAAACAACTCCTTCTGCATACTAAGAGTCAGTAATTATGTTGAGAGGCTCTGTGAAATCCAACAACTCCATAATAATTGCTTATAGCTCTGAATTCTGCACAGAGTTATAAGGGCTCTGAGCTACCTTAATTAAGATTTTCAATTTGTAGCCAGTCTTTTCTAAGTTGATAACATCAGTAGAAAATGTACAAGCTCCAGAAATGGTTTTATCCTGTACCACAGAGGAAAGATCCAATTAGTTTCCTTTATAAATTGAATTCTCTTGTTTTGAGGATATTTATTATTAATCTCTCCTAAGAAACCACTACAAGTTTTTTTTTTTTTTTGCCATGGTTCAATGTCTGCCCATAATCGATCAATTTCTTCATTAGTTAAAGGCACAACAAGTTCTTCAGGGTCCTTTCCAGTCGATTGGCGAAGTCTGAATTTACCTTTAAAAATCAGATCAGAAATTTTTTTGGTATATTTTTTCAGCTTCTTGCTTGGCCTATGTGGCAAAAATATCCATTCTAATATATGTTTTCTCTTTGCATTAAGATTCCTGTTGGAGATTGTCTAGAGGGTAAGATAACCACTATGTAATCTACGTCTGGATCCACACGATCCATATGTGCTTCTTGAAGTTTCTTTTCCACCAACTCTAATTCTTTCTTGGCTTCATAGAAGAATTCTCTTGGACTATTTAAATCCTGTTCACCATCTAAAGTCTTGAACAGATTAACTAATTCATAATTTTTTTAAACCAATAATGGGCCATATATAATCAATATCCCCTAGTAGCTTTTGAAAATTGTTAAGAGTCCTCAATTTATCTCTATTCAATTTCACCTTTTATGGCCTAATTTTCTGTAAACCTATTTTATATCCTAAATAATTGATAGAATCTCTCCTCTGTACTTTCTCTGGAGCAATTCGTAGTCCCCAATCAGGCAATATTTTCTTTAGTTCTTCAAACAATGTTTCTAATGTTTTTGGGTTTGGGTCTGCCAACAAAATATCATCCATATAATGGTAAATGATAGATTGTAGGAAATGCTTTCACAGTATTTCTAGTGGTTTTTGTACAAAATATTGGAATAAGGTGGGACTATTCAATAAGGACCCTCCATTGGTACCTCTTAACTGGACATGAATTATTAAGAGTAGGTACTATGGATGCAAACTTCTCTTTGTCCTGTTCCTGTCAAGGTATGGTGAAAAAAAATCCTTCAAATCAATAACCATAATAGGCCAGCCCTTATGTAACAGAGAAGACAGAGGAATACCAGATTGTAAAGATCCCACAGGTTGAATAATTTTATTAATTGCTCTTAGATCACCATCCTACATTTTCCAGTTTTCTTCTTGACAACAAAACCAGGTTGATTCTTCGATATGCTGAACCTGTAACTGCTCTTGTACCAACTGTTCCAAAGCCTGAAATTTTTTCTCTTGTCAAAGGCCATTGTTTAACCCAAATAGGCTTTTCTGTTAAACATTTCAAAGGCAGTGCTATGAGTGTCCTTTGAGGTTCTGTGGTTATTGGGCAATTGTTTTGTACAACCTGAACAGGTGCTGTGAATTTTCTTCACAGCACCTTAAAATATCACTTTTGGAAACATAATTGAATCTCCAATTGATATCAGAACTGGGAGCGATTTTAGTCTGGGTATTCCATTGCAGTAGAAGGTCACAACCTCACAGATTCACCGCTATGTCAGTCATATATGGCTTCAACTGTCCTTTTTGACCTTTTGGTCCTATGCATTTGAGCCATCTTACACTCTGTTTTACCTGAGATATTGTTCCAATACCCAGAAATTGGATATCCATTGCCTGTAAAGGCCACCTTGGATGCCATGATTGTGGGGTTATGATTGAAACATAAGCCCCCATGTTAACTAAACCGTGGATATAAATATCATCTACTTGTATTTTCAATTTTAGTCTTTGTTCATTTATTGAAGTCTACCAAATATTCGTTTTGTGATTCTTCTTGGAACTTCTGATTTTTCTCTTGAATTTATTTTATTATCCAAAACCATATGATCTTCTAGATCAGGCATTGGATGCCCTACTTGTCCTGAGGATGCTGGTCTTCCACTGTGAATGGATATGATCTTACCTTCCTCGATTTTGTAGTCTGATTTTTGGGGGCTTCCCAGGGGAAGCCCCGAAAGGCATTTCCTGATGGTAAAGGTTTGCCTTCTTTGTCCCTGGTAGATCTACATTTGTTGGTCCAATGTCATCCTTTCCAACACCTTCTGTATAACCCAGAAGGCAATGGCCTTCTGTTCGATTCAAACCTAAATTGGGTATTATTTACAAGAGTACCTTGTGTACAGTTCCATCTTACATGGCCTGGTTTACCACAGTTGAAACAATGATGCCTTGGTTTCTCACCCTAACATTAGCAATGGCTTGGTCTACCCAATTCTCCTCATGGAAATGGAGAGATTCAGCATTGATTACATATTGAATTCATTCTTCTATTGGTAGAGATCTGATCTTTAAAGGCTAAGCATTCTTTTATGTTCCAAATTAGCATGATCAAAGGTCAGAGAAAGTATTAACTGCTTCTTAACTTCTGGATCTGATAATGCTTGCTCTATGTACAGCCATGGTAAGCCTCTGTAGAAAGTCAGTATATTTAATCCTTCTTTGACCTTAGTCTAAGGCTCAATTTTTGACCTGAGTCCAAAATCTTTTCCCAAACATTCAGTGCAGCAGTACGGCATGCAATAAATTATTCTTGTCATAAGTAGTTTGGCCCCCACATCAGCAAACATGCCTTCACCAAGGATTTGGTCCTAAGAAGCAAAGAAACCCCGAATTTTTCCTAGTTGTTCTAGGGCCTTAGCCTCCTCCCTAAACCAGCATCTCCACTGTACATTTTGACTTTGGTCCAAGACAGCATCCATTAGCTGAGCCAATCACATGGTAAGATTCGATTTTTTTTGCTGACCATGCATTTAAGAGATGCTTTACATAAGTAGAGTGTATACCATATACTGATATTACCTCCTTAAAATCCTTGATGTCTCTCATATGTATTGGTTCATAACTATACTCTACAAATCCGTGGACCACCCCCCCATGCTTTCTTTGTCAGAACAGTTACCAGGAATAATAGTGTTGCGGAAGGGGGTAGCCCTGTTATGCTTACCACTTTAGGTAGAGTATCTCCAGTACCATAATATCCCATCGGGGATTGACCTGAACTATTCTGAACATAAGATGCATTACTACTCTTTTCCAGTATTGTAATATGGTCCTCCCGTTCCTTAAACTTAGATATTACCGGTTCCCATTCCCGGATTTTGAATACTACTGGTTTCCATTCCTGGAGTGTAGATACTACTCATTTTTCAAGCTTGATTTTCCTGATGAAGTAATCCTTCCAAGGACCTCACAGAACCAGCAATTTTTCGATCCATATCATTAACATAATTAATGATTTTCTTGTTCTTGTCATTAAAGTAGCCAACAAGTTTCTTGCTTTCATCATTTATATAGACCCTATAATTTTCTTGTACAGTGTTATCCCTATCCAAAGAGGAAGCCTTATCTGAAAGCTTGTTGTAACCAGTTTCCAGAGAGTTACTCTTATCTGCCATTTTAGTGTTTGAAAATTCCACATCACACATCCTGTACATCAATTGTTCATGACAAGATTTCACCTCTTCCATCATGTTTTAATTTGAAACACAAAATAGAGAAACAAGGCAAAAAATAATAGGACTGGGGTATTGAAAGATTCAAGATATTCATTTGAAAATTTCTCAATCGCCATGGAAAAATATGACCTGAAGTCATTAATGGAATAATTGTCAGCCATTACCTCAATCCAGGTGCAATGATGGCATTTGATCCACAGCTCTGGCAGTAGTGTTCAATGGTTTGCTTGCAATATGGCAGATGCAAGGACTCTCAGCAGCAAGAGGCTATCTACAGACCCTATGTGGTCTTAAAGGGCCCCAGACGGCAGAATACAATCCTTAGAAAAGCAAATTCTCACAAATTAAGACAGGATGTTAATCACAAAATAGAAGGGTTTTTGTTTTGTTTGTTTTCTTGCACGTGCACAGAGGAATTACACTTCCCAAGGTCACAATCAGCAACCACTTGGGCTGGCTGGAGGATGGGGGGGTGACTGCACTTAAGGAGAGGAATTGCAACTGCTCTGTGCAGGCAGGGCGAGAAGACGGGGAACCATAGGGCAAGCATGCCTTGCCTGCTTGGTCTGGTTGGGGGGGGGGGGCAACTGCCTGGCACCAGCAAGGCAGGCGGGGAACAATGGGGCAAGAGGGAGTTATCTTTGCGCCCATGCACTGGAGTGCAGGTTCCCAAAGCTGAACACTCTGCCTGTCCTCTGCTTTCTAATAATATTCAAAACACAAATGGACCCCCTATGCCCATGTGCAAAGGCCTGAGGATGTTGGGCACCAGATGCAGCCCTAGTTTCTCTTAAAATGAACCAATCCAAGATGAATATTTATTAAAATATAAGCCAACACTCAACACTTATATTTGTGCCTGATAGACTGGATTATCTGAGCGGTGGACAATGGATGCCAAACTGGTCTCTCTAGAAGTCAGGAACCAGAAAAACAGGCCTTTCTAGGGTTCCAGCAGCCCCTTATGGCCATGACAAAATCAGTTTTAAACAATAACTATTCACAAATCCAGTCCTACAGAGCACTAGAGAAAGAACTCTAACCTAAGGACCAGATACACCCATGAAAACACAATCAATAATCTCACAAAAGAAAAACCAAATAAAGGGAAATATACGTAATCTACCAGCAAAAATAACATGAAATAATAACCACTGATCATTAACATCCCTTAATATCAATGGACTCAATTCACATATAGACACACTCAAACACGATAGATACAAAAACAGAAGATATCTGTAGTACTGGGGTTTCTCGGTCCCGGGAGGCTAGAGGCCCAGAGACCCACAGACCTGCTGCCCGAGACCCCTTAGCTGCCCGCCGCTCAGGCCCCCAGAAATGACACAGACGCTTACATTAACTTCATGCTGTTTGGCCTATGGCTCAGGCACACTGCTAGCTTGCTCTTACATCTTAAATCATCCCATTTCTATTAATCTGTCTGCCACGTGGCCCATGGCTCACCTGTGTTTCTTACATGTTTCTTCTTGGGCGGCTTCAGCTCCATCTGCCTCTGACTCTGCCCTGTTTCTCCTACCTATGCTCTGATTTCTCCTCCTACTTCTTCTATGGTGCCTGTCATGGCCCAAAACAGCTCCTTTATTTAAAGATTGAGATTCACAGCATATATAAATGCATTCCCACATCAGATATCCTTCTGCTGCATGCAAAAAACACACCTCAAACTCAAAGAAAAATAGAATCAGAATAAAGGGTTGGAAAAAGAATTTCCAATCAAATGGTCATAAGAAACAAACTGGTATAGCCATCTTAATATTCAACAAAATAAACTTAAAACTAAAATCAATCAAAAGAGACCAAAATGCATATTATATATTCATCTCAGGAAAAATCAACCAAGATGAAGTCTCAATCTTGAATATGTATGCCCACAACACAAGGGCACCTACACATGAAAAAGAAAGACTACTAAATCTTAAACCTCACATCAAACTCACACACTAATAGTGGGAGACATAAATACACCACTTTACCTTTAAATAGGTTAACAGGACAGAAACATAACATAAAAATAAGGGATCTAACAGATGTTATTACCAACATGGACTTAATAGATATATACAGAATCTTCTACCCAAATACAAAGGAATGTACATATTTCTCAGCACCAAATGGAACTTTCTCAAAAAATGACCACATACTTGGTCATAAAGCAAATATCATTAGATACAAAAACTGGGAATAACTTCTTGTATTTTATCAGACCACCATGGTATAAAGATAGAGTTCAACAACAACAAAAATCACAGAAAGCCTACAAATTCATGGAAATGGAACATCTCTCAATTAAACCATCTCTGGGTCAAGGAAGAAATTAAGAAAGAAATCAAAGACTTCCTAGAATTTAATGAAAATGAATCCACAACATACCAAAACTTATGGGACACAATGAAAGCAGTGTTAAGAGGTAAATTCATAGCACTAAATGCCTAAATAAAAATCCAAGAGAAATCTCATACAAGAGACCTAAAAACACAGCTGAAGGCTTCAGAACAATTAGAAACAAACTCACTTAGAAGGAGTAGATGGCCATAAATAATAAAACATAGGGCTGAAATCAATCCAATAGAAGTTAAGAGAACAATACAAAGAATCATTGAATCAAAGTGTTGGTTCTTTGAGAAAGTCAACAAGATAGATAAACCCTTATTCAAACTAACCAAAAATCAGAGAGAGTGTATCCAAATTAACAGAAACATAAATGAAAAGGGGGCATAACAACAGACACCCAGGAGATCAAGAGAATTATCAGGTCATACTTTAAAAATCTATACTCCACTAAAATGGAAAACTTATTGAAATGGACAGCTTTCTGAACAGGTACAATGTACTAAAATTAAGTCAAGTTCAGATTAAAGACCTAAATAGACCTATAAACCCAAAGAAAATTGAAGCTGTTATTAAAAGTCTTCCAAGTAAAAAACCCAAGACCAGACAGTTTCAGAATTCTACTAGACATTCAAAGAAAAACTAATATATCAATACTCCTCAAACTGTTCCATACAGTATAAACTGAAGGAATAATGCCAAACTCTTTTTATGAGGCCACAATGATTCCAAGGCTACTCAGACATGCAACAAAGAAAGAGAATTACAGACCAATCTTCCTCCTGAACATTGATGAAAAATGCTAAATAAAATTCTGGCAAACCAAATTCAACAGCATATCAAAAAAAAAAAAAAATCATCCACCACAATCAAGCAAGCTTCATCCCAGAGATGCAGGAATGGTTCAACATACGAAAAACTGAATGTCATCCATTATATAAGCAAACTAATTTAAAAAAACAACACATGATTACCTCATTAGATGCCAAAAAATTCTTTGACAGAATCTAACACCCCTTAAAGATAAAAGTGGAGAGATCAGGAATACAGGGAAATTACATAAACATAATAAAGGTAATATACAGCAAACTATTCAATATTACCAACTGAAACTGAGAAGCTTCTGTAAGGCAAAGGAAACAGTCAATAAGTCAACAGCCCCAGAATGGAAAAAGATTTCACCAACCCTACATCTACAGAGGACTGATCTTTAAATTATATGGGGAACTCGGGAAAATAGAGCCCCAAAATCAAAAAAAAAATTGAAAATGGGATTCAAAGCTAAAAATAGAATCCTCAACAGAAGAATTATGAGGCACTTAAATTTGCTCAAAATCTTTAACTATCAGAGAAAAGAAAATTAAAACCATTTTGAGATACCTCCTTACACCTTTCAGAATGGCTAAGATCAATAACACAGATGACAGCCTATGCTGGGGAAGATGCAGAACAAGGAGAACACTCCTCCATAGTTTTGGGGAGTGTTAACTTGTACAGCCACTCTGGAATGCAGTATGGCTGTTCCTCAGAAAACTGGAAATCAATCTCCCCAAGGATTCAGCAATACCACTATTGGGCATATACTTAAAAGATGCACATTCGTACCCCAAAGGCATTAGCCCAATGATGTTCATAGCAGCATTATTCATAATAGCAAGAACCTGAAACAACCAAGATGCCCCTCCACTGAGGAATGGATTAACAAACTGTGGTAAATCTATAGAATGGAGTGCCACTTAGCAGAAAAAGAAATGACATCCTAAAATTTGTAGGCAAGTAGATGGATTCGGAGAATATCCTCCTGAGCAAGGTATTATAAGCCCAGAAAGATAGACATGGGATGTACTCACTCATAACTGGGTTTTAGACACAAAGCAAAGAATACTCAAGATGCAAACCACAACCCTTGAACAGCTTGGCATAGAAATAACTTAAGAGAGACATCCAGACATTCCCTTAAGAAGAAGAGAAAATAGAGAAGATCACCTTAGCAAATTGGGATCATAATGGGCTCCAACCAAGAAGGTGTTGAAACAAATCATGAGAGAAGGAGGTAGTTAAGTGAGAGGAACAACAAAGAGGGAGAAAAAAGAGATTGATATCTCAATAGAGGAAGACAATATGTGTTCTTGGAAAGATACCCAGTGCTAGAAAAACTTTCAAGAATTCACAGAATGTCTCTTGGCTAGGTCTCCAGCTAATAGTGGAGGGGGTACCTAAACAGGACTATCCCCTATAATCAAATAAATAACCAACCTAAGTTTCATCACAGAACCTACATCCAACATGAATATAGGTGGAGGCAGAAATCCATGGCTGAGCACTGGGTCAAGCTCCTGGTTCAGCTGAGAGAAGGGGAAGAGAGTCTGTATGAACAAGGGGATAGAGATTATGAGGAAAATTTCTGCAGTGATGGCTGGATGGAGTTTTGGGATCCTCAAAGAATTATGAACAGCCACTGGGGAACCATCAGGACCAGGAGCTGAACCCTCTAAGGGTCAGGTAACTGTTGGTTGACATGGGGAGTATGTGGTGTCCCTTGGGTGGGATCTGACTTTTTTTCTGTGCATGGGCTGGCACCTTGGAGCTCATTACCTGCAGAGTTACACCTAACCCAGTCTTGATTTTTGGATAAGGAAATTGGACTTGCCTGGAGTGGATGTGCCAAGCTGAGCTGACCCACCTTGGTACTTTTTGTCTTTTGGGGGGTGAATGGGGATGGGAGAGTCTGAAGGCTGACTGGGAGGGATTAAGTGGAGGGAAGGGAGGTGAAGCAAGGTATTCATGGATAAAAAATAAATTTTTATATAAAAATTAAAATGAATATACAAAAAAGAAAGACTAAAATACTAAATGGTTGTATCAGAATTAAATATTTTTCTGTAGTTTTCTATAACATATGCCTTGGGTGTGGCGGGATTAAGGTGTCAGCCTATAAGGTCAGAAGACTCTTATCCAGGAGCCCAGGACTCTGGAGAGGGTGTGGCCAACCCCATTGATAAGTGGCTGCTGGGACATGAGGATGCTCTCTCTTCCTGGTTCCTGGTTGCTGGCTGTTGAGAGACAGGATCGGAATCCATCATCCTTCCATCGTGTGCCCATCACTCATCCATTGCTTGGATACCAACTGATTGGATGCAGCTAACAGCTGCTGTCTTGGACCAGAGTCAGAATTTACAGTGGAGAGGCTGGTTTAGAGAGGAGGCCAAGACCTTAGAACAACAAGGAAAAATTAGGGGTTTCTTTGCTTCTCAGGACCAAATCCTTGGTGAAGGCATGTTTGCTGATGTGAGGACTCAAACTACTTATGACGAGCATACTTTATTGCTATGCCGTACTGTTGCACTGAATGCTTGGGAAAAGATTTTGGACCCAGGTTAAAAAATCTAGCATTATACTAAGGTCAAACAAGGCTTAAAAGAGCCTTATACAGACTTTCTACAGAGGCTTATCATGGCTGTTCATAGAGCAATATCAGATCCAATTAATACTTTCTCTGGCCTTTGATCATGCTAATATGGAATGCAGAAGAATGCTTATGCCTTTAAAGATCAGAGCTGCACCTATACAAGAATGGATTCAATATGCAATCAGTGCTGAATCTCTCCATGGCAACAAGGAGAATTGAGTAGGCCAAGTCATTGCTAAGGTTAGGGTGAGGAACCAAGGCATCACTTGTTTCAACTGAGGTAAACAAGGCCATATAAGAATTATACACAAGGTACTCTTGGAAATAATACACGATCTAGGTTTAATTCGAATGGAAGGCCATTGCCTTCTGGATTATGCAGATGGTGTGGCAAGGGACGGCATTGGACCAATGAATGTAGATCTACCAGGGATAAAGAAGGCAACCCTCTACCATTGGGAAATGCCTTTCGGGGCTTCCCCCGGGAAGCCCCAAAAAATCAGACTCCAAATTCAAAGATGGTGAGATCATATCTGGTCATAGTAGAAGACCAGCATTCTCAGGACAAAAAGAGCATCCAAAACCTGATCTAGAAGATCATATGGTATTAGATAATAACATAAATTCAAAAGAAAATTCAGAAATTCCAAAAAAATCACAAAACGAATATTTTGGCAGACTTCAATAAATGAACAAAGACCAAAATTGGGAATACGGATAGATAATATTTATATCCAGGGTTTAGTTGACATGGGGGCTGATGTTTTGATCATAACCCCACAATCATGGCATCCAAGGTGTCTTTTACGGGCAGTAGATATCCAGTTTCTGGGTATTGAAACAATATCTCAGGTGAAACAGAGTATGAAATGGCTTGAATGCATAGGACCAGAAGGTCAGAAAGAACAGTTGAAGCCATATATGGCTGACATAGTAGTGAATCTGTGGGGTCACAACCTTCTAATGAAATGGAATACCCAGATTAAAATCCCTCCTGGTTCTGATATCAACCGGAGACTCAATTATGTTTCCAAAAATGATGCTTTAAGGTACTATGGAGAAAATTCACCAGCCATTCTGGTTGTACAAAAGAATTGCCCAATAACCACAGAACCTAGAAGGATACTCACATACTTTGAAATGTTTAACAGAAAAGCCTATTTGGTTTCAACAATGGCCTTTGATGAGAGAAAAACCTCAGGCTTTGGAACAGTTGGTACAGAAGCAGTTACAGGCTCAGCATATCGAAGAATCAACCAGTCCATGGAATTCTCCTGTTTTTGTTGTCAAGAAAAAATCTGGAAAATGGAGAATGGTGACAGATTTAAGAGCAGTTAATAAGGTGATTCAACCTATGGGCTCTGTACAATCTGGTATTCCCCTGCCTTCTCTGCTACCTAAAGGATGGCCTATTGCAGTTATTTATGTGAAAGATTGTTTCTTTACCATACCTTTACAGGAACAGGACAAAGAGAAATTTGCTTTCACAGTGCCTACTCTTAATAATTCAGGGCTAGCTAAGAGGTACCAATGGAGAGTCCTTCCCCAAGGAATGTTGAATAGTCCCACCTTATGCCAATATTTTGTACAACAACCACTAGAAATACTGTGCAAGCGCTTCCCACAATCTATCATTTATCATTATATGGATGATATTTTGTTGGCAGACCCAAACTCAAAGACATTAGAAATATTGTTTGAAGAGCTAGAGAAAATATTGCCTGATTGGGGACTACAAATTGCTCCAGAAAAAGTACAGAGGGGAGATTCTATCAATTATTTAGGATATAAAATAGGTTTACAAAAAATTAGGCCACAAAAGGTAAAATTAAATAGAGATAAATTGAAGACTCCTAATGACTTTCAAAAGTTACTAGGAGATATTCCTCATATACAGCCCATGACTGGTATAAAAAACTATGAGCTAGTTAATTTGTTCAAGACTTTGGACGGTGACAAAGATTTAAACAGTCCAAGAGAATTATCTGATGAGGCCGAGAAAGAATTAGAGTTCGTGGAAAAGAGACTTCAAGAAGCTCATGTGGATTATGTGGATCCGGACCTGGATTGCATACTTGTTATTTTACCCTCTAGACAATCTCCAACAGGAATCTTAATGCAAAGAGAAAGCATTACATTAGAATGGATATTTCTGCCACATAGGCCAAGCAAGAAGATGAAGACATATATCGAAAGAATTTCTGATCTGATTTTTACAGGCAAATTGAGACTTTGCAAATTGACTGGAAAGGACCCTGCAGAAATTGTTGTACCTTTGACTAATGAAGAAATTGATCGATTATGGGCAGACAGTGAACCTTGGCAAAAGGCTTATAGTGACTTTTTAGGAGAGATTAATAATAAATATACTTGAAACAAGAAAATTCAATTCATAAAGGAAACTAATTGGATCTTTCCACATGTGGTACAGGATAAACCCATTTCTGGAGCCCCCACCTTTTATACTGATGCGAACAATTTAGGAAAGGCTGGCTACAAGTCTGAAGACTTAATTAAGGTGGCACAGAGAGTCCTTATAACTCTATCCAGAAGTCAGAACTATATGCAATTATTATGGTGTTGTTAGATTTCACAGAGCCTCTCAATGTAATTACTGACTCTCAATATGCAGAAAAAGTTGTGTTATATATTGAAACTACTGACTTCATTCCTGATGATACAGACTTGACTTTACTATTCATACAACTACAGGATATCATCAGAGGTAGGATGTTTCCTATGTACATAACACATATCAGGGTGCACACGGGTCTCCCAGGCCCTCTAGCGTAGTTAGGGTAATGATGAAATAGATTGGTTGTTGATAGGAAATGTGCTAGAGGCCACAGAATTTCATGAGAAACATCATGTTAATATCAAAGGGCTAAAGAAGAATTTTTCCATCTCTTGGAATGAAGCAAATAAAATAGTAAGGAATTGTAACACTTGCTCTTCCTATAACCAACCATCTTTACCTGTAGGAAGTAATCCTAAGGTTACACAGAGAAATGAGATCTTGCAAATGGATGTGTTTCATTTCCCAAAATTCAGAAAGATAAAATATGTACATCATACTATTGATACCTATTCTGGAATGCAATGGGTGACTGCCCTGAGTTCTGAAAATACTGATGCTGTACTTACACACTTTTTGGAAGCCATGGCCATAATGGGACTTCCCACTCAGATTAAGACTGACAATGCTCAAGCTTACGTTTCCTGAGAAATGAAGCTGATTTTTAGATACTATAATATAAAGCATATTACACGGATACCACACAATCCTACAGGACAGGCAGTTGTTGAGAGATCTCACCACACATTGAAAGAGATGCTTTATAAACAGATGAAAGAAATAAGAAAACCCAGCAAGAGGCTGCACAGTGCCTTATTGACTTTAAATTTTCTTAATGCTGATGAAAAGGGAACATCAGCTGCTGAAAGACATTGGGTAATAGAGAAATCCTCCGAGTTAAATCAACCCATCTACTTCAAAGATGTGTTGACTTCAGAGTGAAAGCCGGGATATGTGCTTTGATGGGGGTAGGGGTTCCACTTTTGTTTCAACAGGGACAGAAAAGATATGGGTACCAACAAAACTAATAAAAGTCTGCTTCAAAAAGGAGTCCCTTCCTGAGGAGGAGAAGTAGTTGCTCATCCCTGATATGACAAATGGATACATGATAAGGAAAACACATGTAACAAAACTGGGGCAAGGTCTCAATTTTGTTTTTATAGGAAAATGGATACAACTGTTTGTAAGACATTGACTAGATATTGAATAGTTACTCACCTGTGATCAAGGAGAGAATGATGATGAAGGAATATAAATGACGGACTATGAGACCAACTGATACACATATGCACTACTGGGTAATCTCTGAATTCTTACTGCATTGCATCTTGCATCTACACCTGAAAAACAAAAGTGGTCCTGATTTGACTATTAAAAGGGCTGGATTTGGTTTGGGAGCAAGTGGCTTTCTCCCTCTCTAAACCCAAGCATATTGGTAAAGAAAATGTGAAGAATTCTGTCTCATATCAGAAAAGCCACCTGGTGTGAGACAGAAGACAGAATGTTTAGGGACCAATATTATTGTGACTTCATCTTAAACCTTGTTTCTCTCTGTTTCTGTACCTTTCAAACATCCTGTCTGCATACAATCTCATGAAGTCAGAGAAGATAGATATGAATATCTTTTTTGAGTATCAACAATGCTTAATTTTCCATTGTAAATAATATTTCCTCCTATCAGCTATCTACAAAAAATCTGAAACCAAAATGGGGCCCCCACCGCAGCAACTCCTACTAGTGAAACAAGAATAAAAGGGAGAGTATGAGAGAGAGAGAGAGAGTAAGAGACAGGTAGACAGACAGACAGAGGCAAAAGTAGAAAAAACAAGAACCCAGTGCACACCAATCAATGATTGTTTTCAGAAAATAGAGTATTCAAAAATGGCTGCAAGATAGCTCTCTATGATTATCCTCCAGATTACACTTCTAATTAGAATTCCAGATGGAGTTAACCACTATTCTTAGAATGGTTATAAATGTATATAGTCAGTCCATTAAGATCTAACCATTGTTTTAGCTTTTACAGGATCCCAAAGAGATGCCATTGCCCTTAAGTCAGCAGGAAGCAACCTTATAAATGACTACGCCCCCTTTCCCAACAAGTTTTGTGTTCTGAGGGTTGTGGGTAATTCTTATTCTGTCATAATAGTTTTAAATGAAAATTGGGTGGAGGACAGAACTATAATATAGCATCAAAAATCTCTCTTGAAGAAGAGAAGGGGGATAGATATGATAGATAAAAGTAGATTGTTCTACCTACCTATAGACCATTTTAGCTGAATGTATGGGCTAAGTTAAAGACAATTTGCATTGGCATAGGTCTTTGTATATTGATACAAATGTGAAATCATTTTATATATTTAATTGTGAGAATTTGTACATTGGTACAAAGTTTAATCTGAAATTGTTTTATATAACCAAAGCAGCTTGTACTTCGATAATAATCTGAATCTGTAACTATTATGTAAAATTGAATCTGTAATTGCTATATTTTATATATGCTTCTATCTCTGTTTAAAATATTTGCACATCATTGTCATGTACACTATGCAATTATTACCTTTATTTAACTATACTAGATATAATGTATGATTGCACTAGTTATGATATATGCACAAGATGTTTTATATACTTCTGTTTAGATGATATATATGTATATACATGTCTAAAATGCTATGGCCACTTTACATAGTAATATACACCTGGCTAATGTTTGATAGTCATACTAAAAGTCATTGTTCAGGAATTGTACACCTCTTATATAGGTATTCTAATTTTTAGTATAGGGTTTATTCCTTAAGACGATAAATACTGCAGTCAACATTACTTAAGGTACCATATCCCAGTCATCTCAGGTACAGGTTAGAATATCCTAGATAGACAGGAATCTTCAACCATTTCATAGACCTTGAGAATGTGGCATTTAACATTTGAAATTCGGCCACGAGAGTCATGACTCCCAGTGTCACTGCTCCATTGGAGTTTGTCCTTTTGGCAGAGAATGGCTGGTTGAGTAAGGAACTGTCCTTACCTTGATTGCTGACAGTACACACATGGTGTCCAAGCTGGATGAACAAGTTGATGGATGGAGACTGACGAAACCTGCCTGGACAGGATAAGACAGTCCCTCCAAAATTGCCCTGCTTGTGAGAAGATCTGTCAGGTATAGGCCTGTAGCCAATATGATAGATGCTCCAACTGAGCACAAAACCAGAGGTGATTGTCCAAGTAGCTGTGTTGCTGTCCTCTCCCAAATTTTGGAAGCCACTACTTCCATGTACTTCTGACTTTCAAGTGATATATCTTCCTTCTCAGGTCTTGAAGAGGTTGAAGAATAGGTATTTATGGTTACTAACTCATAATAATTTCTATTGTCTTAGTTTAGAACCTTCTTAGTTAGACAAAAGGGGGAGATGTGGCGGGATTAAGGTGTCAGCTGATAAGATCGGAAGATGCTTAAGGAGGAGCCTGGGACCCTGAAGGGTGTGTGGCCAACCTGGAGGTGGTGTGGCCAATCCCATTGATAAGTGGCTGGTGGGACATGAGGAAGCTCTCTCTTCCTGGTTCCTTGTTGCTGGCTGCATTGCTTGGATATGCCAGTCCTTGTTCAGGTGCCACTATAAGCTGTTATTAATATCACAAGTGTTGATTTATATTCTAATAAATATAAATTTTGGACTGGTGCCTTGTAAGTAAAACTCCACCTACACATGGGCTCTCCCTTTATGTTGTTACCCCTTCCCTTTAACATAGATGTCTTGTTGGGTAGCAGTCCACTGGGGTATACTATATTAAAATGGCTTTCACAAGCTCTGAATAGCCAGAGACAGATTATATGAGGTCACCATCCTCCCATGAAACTAATAAAAATAAGGAAGTTTTTCACAATTTTAGACCTCACAAAATGAGTTGCAAGGTCCTCTGGTATTTCTGTAAGGATTTACTCTTCGGGTAATATTCTGTTTTTAATTATAATTGGTACAGTTCGTGGAATTTTGAACCACATATTTGAAGGGTAGAGAGGTTTTGTTTGTTTTTTTTTTTTAATGGAGGAAACACGATCATAAAGCAAGATTTCAAAAACAAACATAAATACTTGCCTAAACCAAGAAGCAACAACAAATTATTTTACTTATTTCAGTTTTGTTTTCTTGATGTGAGGACTAACTATGTAGTCCAGACTTAGCTTAAACATATGATCTTCCTGCCCTACCTTTCAGAAATCTTTCATTGTATGTGTTAGCACATAAGACTACAAATTAATTTTTTATTCTTTTATTTTGCTATATATGCATGGTTGTTGTGCTTGAATGTATATCTATATATAAGTTAAATGCCTGATGCATCTGGAAGCCAGAAGAGGGCATTGAATTGCTAGAACTGGAATTACAAATGGTTTTGCACCTCTGTGTGCACACAGGGTATCAAATCCTAGTGTTCTTAACCACTGAGACATCTTTCCAGGTCCCTAAACTACAATTTAAAAATGCCACAAGCCAGTAATTCTTTTTAATGGTCTGAGGCTTCTGACAATTTTCCAGCATTTTTCAAGCATTCACTAGGAAATTTCCTTTTCACTACACTTAAAGTTTTATAGGGTCAATAGTATAAAAAATAAAATTAATCTAAAAGAGTTACTCACTTTATTTTTTAAATTGCAATGTATTGTATTGAACTTCATGGACATTGTTTATTCTTAGAGTGATTCACTGAACTTTTATTATTGGCTTGGCAAGAAATTGCACATGAAGGGACCCAGAAAACTTCAGCTATAGCTTGATGTATCTCATGACCCTTAGAATGTCCCTGTACATCCATGAAGCTGTGGACAGGTTCTTGTCAATATAGCAGAAGCTAACTAAGATTACCATGTGAGAGGTTTAACAAAGGACCTTCATACCTCATTAGCTTGACTTCATTATAGTCATTTCCATTTGTGTTGTGATGTGTGTTCCGCTCACATTAGATTTTCCCAGAGATCTTCAGAAGAAATACCAAAAGAGGGAAATCCAGTCCACAAGGATTTGAGAGAAAAGGAGTCACATTAACATAATGAAAAAGCCACACAGCTTATTAAATGCATTTTAAATTTTCCTTTAAATGTATAACAAGGATGAAATGATGACTCAGTGGTATACTCTTTTACAGAAAATCTGAGTTCAGTTCCCAGTACCCACATCAGGCAGTCTGCAAACCCTCTAACTACCTCTAACTTCAGTGGATCCAATACCCTCTTGCAGTCTCTGTGGCTACCTGCATTCATGTACACATATTCCCACAAAGAGACACACAGACATACACAGAAATACAAATAAATGTTAGCCAGCACAGTGGTGCAAGCCTCTAATCCCAGGTCTCAAGAGGAAGAGGCAAGCAGATATGTATGTTTGAAGCCAGCCTTGTCTATATGGTGAGTTCTAGGTCAGAGATGGCTACAAAGTGTGACCATGATTTTAAGATTAAAAACAAAAACTAACAAAAAAACAGAACCCACCATGTTGTTGTCCCTGCATTGCTAAATAAACTTTAGCTTAAAATATCAAAAAGTAAAAATAAAAGCCTTTTTGTTAATGAGTATTTTCAATGAATAATTCCAAGAAATAAGTAAACCAGAAATTTTGATTATGAAAATTCACAGATCATTACAAGTCCATGTAATTTTTGCTATTTATATGCATTACTACAATAATTACCATATATGTAAGAATTATAATTACACAAAACATACAATTTTAAGTAGTTGAAGTCTAAACAAGATAAAGAAGAAAAACAATTACAGTATTATAATTACTTTTGGCTAGTATCCTAGGTTTAAGAAAGTAATGATCTATACAAAATTCAAAGTTCAATTATAAATATCAAAATGACTGTTAAAGCTTAAATGTGTACTCAATATACTATTACTTATTTACTAGTATAAGAAACACACAAATTAGCTTTTAGGAATTATACATTATTAATTAATCACATTCTGGGAAGTATGTACAAATGACTATAGCAAATGTTAGCACCACGTATATAATAAACATATTCTATGTCATGTATTTTATCTTAAAGAAAGTACTTAAAACAGTTTCAAATTTAGAAATTGAGGAAGTTCTTCTTGGAGCATTGAAATGTAGTTATCTAAGTATAACTATATTTTACTCATTAATATTTACATTTGTTTACTTGATGTTATAAATTACTATCAAATTTACTTGTATTTTATATTCCTGCTTGCACTAGATATTTATATAGAAAATAAAGTTTATTTTTTTGGTGTTAGGTATTGAATCAAGGGTTTCACAAATGCCTGCTGAGCACTCTGTCACTGGATTATAATTCTAACTCAAATTATATTTAAAATATATTATTTTAAATTTAACAAAAAAAGAACTACACATCCTACATTTGGATAATTTTACAAATATGTTTTCTTCAACCTCAGTAGGAACATGGAAACTATAAATTAAGCTAGTACCATTATTATCCTAATTTAATCATAAAGGATTTAAAAGTGAGAAATTGAGAGCTCAAAGCATATGATTAAGTGAGGATTTCAAACCAGTCTGAATCCAAATGAAGATGTCTTCAACCCCAGTTTACATTTTTTAAATATCTACTTTACAATTGTACCTTTAAATATAACCTCAAGATTTACAACCCACATCACAAGTCACAGTGAAGCATGCATTGACAAGGTAGATTTGTTTTATACAGTTCTTTTACTGTACTTCTTTATTAATAGCTACAAAGCATATGTAGAATAGACTGTACCACACAAAGTTTGTAGTGTAGAGGAATGAGAAAATCAGTGTACTACATGTCCTTATCACTACATTGAAAAGCCACACTTTTTAAATTAGAGATAAAAAAGTGAAAGGCATAAACAAAAAATGGAAGGAACCTACAGGTGTATTCACAACTAGGAAATATCTATTTCTAAATGTTTATGTCTATTTATAGAAACTTTTCTTGGTTTCTGTGTAGACTCTCACTGATATTTTCTTTTAACATAAAAACTCATGTATGGTCCAAGAACATTTTCTCAGTTTCTGTGTAGACTCTCACTGATATTTTCTTTTAACTTAAAAACTCATGTATGGTCCAAGAATGCTCTCAAATTACTGCTGACATTATTATTTCCAAATAAATTGATCATGGTTTCAAGATAACAATTTGTTTCTTGCTCACATTTGTGTATGGTCTTCATTTATTATTGGTACCCAGTAAATTATCATTTTATGCTGTAAGTACAGCATCTTTAATTTTTATATTGTGCTTTTAATTTTTCAAGATTCAAATCCCCTCCTGGTGCCATATTTGCTTTTTTTATACTATACCTGTCATATGATTTTAATTACTCTTTTATTAAATGCCAATATCCCTATGTATTTTCTTCTAAGCATTCTGTGTTATCAAAGGGCTGTCCTACAACTACCTAAGCATGTAGAAGTTTAAGTGCACAGTACTTGTAAGCATTAAGAAAAGTTCCCATGAGTACCAGCATCCTTACTTGAACACAAACATAATGCTTTGTGCAATGCAATGTTGTCCTCTAGTGATCTCCAGCTTCAAACCTGTATCAAGTGGATAATGTTAACTTAATTATTTCTTTATAGTCTTACGTCTGAATTCATTTAAATATTTTGAAATTACTTCATTAGATTTGCCTTATTGTTAAACCTACCTAAGAATATGTTTTGGAATGAAGTTTTAGCTATGGATTAAACTGTTTCTTGGCCATCTTGATCAGCAGTTGGCTGTAACTTTTGTTATTTCTCAGCATCTTATTTTCCAGTGTTGTTTTACTTTGGTCAATAAAAGCTTCACATTTTTTATTTTATTACTTAGTAATTTTAATTACCTTCTGCCAACAGATAATAGCAAGTGTGACAAGTCTCCCAGCAAACAGCTTACGTGTTGACAAGTTTATTTTCAAACTTCTAAAACCAACCTTTCTTTCTTCATCTCTGCCTCTTCCTCCCTTCCTCCTTTCCTCCTCTCTGTTAGCCTTTCTCTGTCCAATACTTTTTCTTTACTTTTTGTTATTAGGATTGAAATAGGTGGCTCATGCATGCTAGGCAAGTGCCTCACCACTGAACTACCACAAGCTTTGTATTTTTATTGATCCTTTAGTTTACAAAATAAAATGTGAGGCTGCAATGCTGAGTTGCTCGGCTGTTTATAGACAGCTCTATCATCCAGTAATACCATAAACTTTTATTGCTCCTCTATCAGGGTTTTCAGTGTCTGCAATCAATATCCCACACTAAAAGAACCTGCTCCTTAATATTTTTAAAGAAATGACTGTACAGATATATCTCTTTCTGCTTAATTTAGAACTTTAAGCTACTAATTCCAGAGAGTATAAATAGGATAATTCCTGAGCTTGACATGCTTTGATTTCAAGCATTGTATATGTG
Organism: Phyllotis vaccarum; assembly: GCA_033318265.1. Taxonomy (NCBI): domain Eukaryota; kingdom Metazoa; phylum Chordata; class Mammalia; order Rodentia; family Cricetidae; genus Phyllotis; species Phyllotis vaccarum. Next base: position 63,756,741 of record JARWLC010000010.1, read on the forward strand.
GTTGTACATATTGCATATTAATGAATAGCACTAGAAACAATATTTATTATTAATTCTTCACTTTATAACACCTGTAAAGATAAATGGACAAATAACAGACATTTAAGAGATTATGTCCAATCAGCTTATCAAAATTTTTGGGTAGTTGACAATGATCATATGTAGTCCTAAGTTGATTGAGGATTTATTTTAATTTTTTCAAAATTTAATTTATGAACTACTATTAAAAATGTTAGTACTTAATAACTGATGGCTAGCATGAACTTGTGGTTTACATAAAAGTATGAATAAACATTTAAAATGACAAAATTAATACTTTGGAAATGCTAGGGAATTCATAATCTGTGCAGAATCTTAGCAAAAGAAGATAGCAAAAAAGAAAATCCCCCAAAAAAGTAAGACTCCAAGACACATGGATTAATTTATAATGAACCAACTATTATAAATATTCCCAAACTCTAGGCTCTACTTTGTGGGGAATATGTAGCTATTGGATTTATTGGAACAATCAAGATACATCAGGTTCAACTTGATGTCATCAACTTTCTCTTTGAATAAGGCAGACCAATACTCATCTTCATAAAGTATTTTCACATTGTATCTGGCCATCTGAGTTTGTAAGAGTCTATAATAAAAATACTCTAACTAGTACAAAAATATATTTATCCATATATTTTCAAAATCCAATGTGAGAAATAAGTGCATGCTACAGTTGCATATTGTTATGTATTCTCTTAAATTTCTTACTGGTCAGCAATTAAAAGCAAAAGTTAAATAGAATTTTCAATGACTCTATAAAGAACTGGTATTAATTTGATATTATATCATTTCATATCATTGCATCATCTATGGGAATTTAATGTGATTTAATGCCAAGATCAGTTAATATAGACAGATAAGTGTATATACACCTAAACAAAACCTGCTTAAACACACAGAGATTACCAACATATTCCATCAATTAATTATTAATATTTTATGTTTAAGCTGAATCTATGCTTAAAGTTTTAAAGATTTGAATCCAGTATAATTTCCCCAGAAAAGACATTCTGCTTCCCCTTGAGGCAGATTAATTTGAGCAATGGTGGCTTTGGAAAGATAGAAAAAGCCTTTCTGCCTGACCCCTGAGCCAGAAACTGAATCCTACATGTGCCGATTTAGCTGTCTTACAGGAATGCATAAAAAGGACACAGCTGCATATTTTAGAATACAGTTTGGTCCTTTTTGACAAGCTATATTTATTTCAGTGCTACCAACTGGGATTATCCTCTAAAATTGTAAACTTTATAATATTTATATATGCATGTTGGAAAAGTTCATATAAACTGTTTATATATTCCCTGAAATAATTTGGTATTTAATAATACTAGAAATCATCTTCTTAAAATTAGAACACTGTAGGAGCAATTGGATATGTATTTAAAAAATACAGAATGATTTATTAATACACTAATATCATAATTTTATAGAATAAGCATAAGCAGTATGAAATTTATTTTCCCTTTGCAAATCTTTATATGACAGCATTTATTCTATTTCCATCTGTTTTTTCTACTTTTCATGTATGTTTGTGGCATGTGCATTTGTGCAGTTTAGAGTCCAAGGTAAAGGTTAGGTGCCTTCTTTTTCTCTTCACCTAATTTGATTAAGTTTCTTATAGAACCTGGAGTTCACAATTTCCTTTATGCTGACTAGCCCCCGAGCATCCAGGACACATATTCTGTCCCTCTGAACTGGGATTAGAGAAACATACACCTACACTTACTTTATATTTGGTTGCTGTGGAGCTGAACTTCAGTTCCCATGGTTGTACAGGAAGCATTTTTTTCAGCGAGGCATCTGACAGCTCCAAAGATAGTTTATTTTTATCGTGCCAAAATTTATTTGGCTTTACTTTCCTTCAGAACCTTTAGAAAGCATTAGATTAAAAAAGACATACATAAACTTAGAACTTGTACTATAACTTTATAATTCATTGTGATCTCAAGTGATTGATATTAAGAAATAGGAGTTAAAATTGACCTTATAATTTAAATTATTTTATAGAACAAGGGTAAGTATCAGAAAAATAAAAGAAAAACTAGTAAATAAAATTGTAATATTACTAATAATACAAATAATTAACAAAATTATTTACCTAAGTAATATTGCATATAGTATTTTTGAATTGAATTTATGCTTTTACTTTTATTTTATGAATTCAGACCATGTTAAACAAGTTATTAGTTATTAAACATTAGATAGTAATGCCATGTACAAATTTAATTTTTATTGAGTAACTCTTTCAAATTGATCATACAGGATTTGAATGTCAATACCATCATGTGACAAGATCAATTTAATTATCTTTTTTGTTTATAAAAGGTCATACTTGTACAATTTATTGCTTTCATTACTTATGTAATATATTCCCTGATTTTAAAATGTAAAATGTGCCAAACTGTAGTTGTTACCTCATTTGTATAAACTGTAATGTGGTAAATGCTGTCATTGCCATAGTAAGTAAAATAAAATAGATATAATCAGACCATTAATGAATTATTTTACTTATTGCTACAACAGTACATTATTTATAGAATCAATTAATAATGTAATATTCATATTTCTCTCTGTATATACATGTTTCCTGATAAATATTAAAAAAATTTCTAAACATTTGTAGAACCAAAATATAACTTTAAATATACAAATATATAAACAATGAAATATTGAATATAATAAAATAAAAACAAGATGTAATAAAATATTTATTAAACATCATCATAAGATTCATTAAGTAAATGTCATTACAAAGTATTACAATATTTAATGTATATTTAATACAGACCTCAGAACTAACCCTGTATATCATGAAGTTATAAAAGATTCAGTCTCTGGCACAAGAGTGTTATGTGTAAATGATTTATTTACCAAAGTAAAAAATAAATATATCGTAAAGGTTTTATTCACATCTCTTACTTATAGTTTGTAAAATTTGTCTTGATTTTTAGATTAATATATGTAAATATCATTTTTTTCATTTTGTGTAGGGTAAAATTTACAACTTATTCTTCTTTGCATTCAAGATATTTTATAGAGAATTGTTAACCATCTTTCTTCAATAACTTCTCTAAACACTAAATACACAGAAGATAAAATAGATAAACAAATCTTCATTTTTCTTTAAGAGTTGTTTCTATTTTGAATCAATGAACATTACCTGAGCCTAAGAAGATATCAAAAATCTCATTTCCTCACAAGGCCATCAGTAAGATGAAAAATACTGTATTTGATGGATCTAATCTTGAAAATGTAGGCTATGTTGTCTTCAGGAATCATTTATAAAAAGAAATATTTTAGTTGATGTAAAAAAACAGCTGATGCAGAACCTAAAAGTATATTAATACTACTAATAAATTGGTAGAATGAAGAGTGAGTAAACAAGTATTTTCAAATGTAGCAATTATAAATGAGAGGAAATTGACTTTAAATACTACCAGAATAATGTTGCTTCTATTGTTTTTCAAGTAATCAAATAAAAATCAAGTATCATTATTTTAAAAGCATAAAATCACCACAATACTTTGAAACACTGACTATCTTGTTTAATTAGATAAAGTCTCATAGCACACATTAGCCTTGAACATCTAGTTTTTATAGAAGAACTTTAATTTATAATTTTCATGTTTCTTCCCATCCAGGAAAGATAAGAACTGTACATAACCATGGCCATTTTAAAATAGCAAATTTGGAAAAAGCCATGCTTCTGAAATTTTCATTTAAATCTAACTTTGTCAAAAAGGTAATTACATCATAATACTTCGTGTACATTTTAAATACATGAACTATTTTTTTTGTTATGCTCTTACTTTTTCAACATAATTTAGTTCTCTCATTTATGTATCTTATTTCAAAAACCCCTCCTTACATAAAAATTTTATATTCTGTTTCTTGTATCTTTGCTTCCTGTATTTATTCTAATGGGACCGAGAGCTTCTAATATGTGCATAAATGGAAGTGATTTTCAAATATTTTAAGCAGTGTGAAGACAAAAATCTTGATGTTCCCTTGAGAAGCTGGATTATAAAATAAGCGGAAGACAGTCCAAAGTAGAGCTGAACTATGTCTTAAAAATTTATACAACTTTTGTATAAGAAAATGTCTTTCATCATATATAAATATATTTTTAGACTATATGCAAATATTTAGTTCATGTTAAATAATTTAAATTGGAAAATGGATTCTGTTATATAAAGCATTTTAAAATGAGATATCAATTCTACCTACATAATCTGCCATTTTATTTTATTGTTTAATTTTATCTTTGAAGACTGAATAAAACTTTCATTTTTTCCATCTCCCAATATAATGAAAATATTGCCGTGTACATAATTTTCTAGTCCTACACATTATTTTGTCAATAAAACCTGCTTAATTACACATTATACACTCAAATCCACACATGTCATTTCAGTGGATGACAGGATAATTAATTGTAAAATTCTCTAGAAAGGGATATAAAATAATAACAAACAATTGGTTCTCCACTTATTATTGTAAAGAGTTAATATAAATATGATCAGAAAATGTCATTTTTGATATTTTATATATTTATATTATGCACACATTTATATATATATATATATGTGAGATGAATATTAGCAACAGCATGTGTGAAAATTTGTAGAATTTAGTCATAAAGTACAATTTCCACAAAGCAGTGAACATTTTGGTAAATAAAACTCCTTTGTGCATCTACAATACATTTTATTTATCTACTCATCAATTGATGGGCATCTTAGCTGTTCCCTTTTCCTAGCTATTTTCAATACAGCAGCAATGAATATGGATTAGCAGATATCTCTTATAGAAGGGTACAGAGTACTTGAAGTACTTGTCCAAGAATGGTATATCTGGATCAGATGGTAGATATATTTTGAGATCTTTGAAGAAATTCCACACTTATTTCCATAGTTTCTGTACCAGCTTACATTCCCACCCATGCTCAATTAGTGTTCTTTTTCACCCACATCCACAAGGCCATTTCTTCTCATTTGTTGTTTGTACTTAGCCATTCTGACTGGGGTGAGAAGAATGGACTCAGCACCATTTCCACCAGACTGTCAAAGAACTACTTCCTTCACACCTCATATTATTGAGTAAAATAGAAAATAAAAAATAATTACAAATTATTTTCAGGACACTGGCATTACCCTAGTAACAAAATTCAGACAAAGCTACATTTATACATATGTGTGTGTATATATTGAATTTAAGAACACCAAAAAAGATTATCCATTGTGGGGATATGTTTCAAATTTAATAAACACAGTCTGAGATATCAGAGGACAGATCCACCTCCTCTAGTCTTTGTTTGTTTTTTTGTTTGTCTTTTGTTTGTTCCAGAGTTTTCTGTGTTACAGACCTGGCTGTCCTGGAACTTGCTTTGAAGACCAGGCAGGCTTTGAACTCACAGAGATTCTCTTGCCTCTGCTTCCCAAGTGCTGGGACTAATAGTATGAGCCATGGCTCCTTCTGCCTGCTCTGTCTTTCTATGCCTGCTTTAAACACCTTCTTCCCTCAATTAAGGTATGGCACCACCACTGCCTGCATGGGAGCCTGGAACTCCCTCTGTAAACTAAACTGGCCTCAAACTCAGATTTTCTGGGATTAAAGGTATAAATCACCACTCTCTGAACCTCCTGGATTGACTGTGGATAGATCCCTCTGATGTTTCAGACTTGTTTTATTAAATATTGAACGTATCCCCAAAAATCACCTTTATTTTTATTTCATAATAGCCTTCAAATGAATAAAATATATTGAAATATAACTAATAAATAAGTGAAAATCTTGACAACTTTAAGACACTGAAGAAATATAAACAAAGACCATAATACAATAACACCTCTAATTTTGCTGGGTTGCTATGATTAATATTTTGAAAAATTCTCAACCTACAAAAACCAATATACAGTCTTATAGCAAACTTATAAGAATAAAAAAAAAATCATTTGGAAACAAAAATCAGGCCAGCCATGCAAATTTGAACAAAACCACAAAAAACAGACCCTGAGATACATTAGCACTCAAATTTCAAATAACAATATAGAGCTATAGTTAAAAAAAATCAGTGGAATAAAAAAGTAAGGTTCCACAAAGAAGGCTTTAATAATCCTACATAGACACATAGTCCAGACATTTTTAAAAGAAGCAAATCAATACACTTGGTACATTTTGGAGAACGTATATTACCCTCCATGTTCACTGCTGCTCGAATCCAAGTGCTAGGATGGAAAAAAATTATATTGAAAAGGTTTGTTTTAATTTTGTATATGTTTTTCACAACATTGATGAATTTTCTACCAAAATTTTCCAATGTAGTTTTGATTTTCCTTCCTATTTCATCGTGGTCATTAGTGTTTCTATAATTTTCATCTGTGGCATCAATAATTTCTCTCTTGTTTCCTACTTTTCTAGTTAGAACATCATTATTTTCTGTCAAGACATCTACTTTTCAGTGTTGTTGAGGTTGACGATGACTTTTTTGTTTCATTTGTTATCAATCTTGTTTTCTATTGTTAGTGTACTTTTCTTTGTTTTCTTTGTATTTAATTTCTTATTCTAGTTTGTTAAGTAAATGCAGTTATTTATATTTTTTAATTTTCAAATTTTCAAATAGATCCTTTTCTCTTACAATATATCCCAATCAGTTTCCTTTCCCTTCATTCTTCCTGGTTTCTCACTACTTCCTATGATGCCAATATCTACTCCCCCTCCATTTCCTTTTCAGAAAAGGAAAGATTTCCAAGAGATTTGGACAAACACATCAAAACAAGATTCAATAAGACAGAGCAAATGCCCTCATGTTGAGGCTGAGCAGACAACCCAACATGAGGAAAACATTCTTAGGAGAAGACAAAAGACTCAGATATACACCAACTGATACTGTTATGAACCATCCAAGCCAACATCCATATCATATATGCAATAATCATACAGATCTATGCAAGACCTTTGCTTGCTACTTCAGTTTCTGTGGCCTATATGAGCCCTGTTAGGCTGTGGGACATCATTTTATGACATTCTCTATCCCCTGCCTCCTATAGTCTTTCCTCCCCTTCTTCTGTAGGACTCCTTAATCTCTGATAGGAGGGACTCAATAAAAGCCTCCAACAATATATATACATATTGTTCAAAATTTCACTTTGTTCTCAGAGTTACTCTCAAAGATCCTAGGATGTTCCTGATGCTTAGGTTTCCACATTGACTCCACACTAATTACCCCTATATTTAAGGTGTCTCTCCACTCTCTTACTCCCTCTCTACCAAACTCACCTGACGCCCAACTTCCTTCTTTATTGACTTTAAATGACTCTCTAAGACATGCATCATACAAATTAATGTTTTTCTCTAAGAACTGTTTTGACATCTCATACTTATTTTCCTAGTTTAGCTCAAGTTATGTGAAATTTTCCTGATACTAATATCTCTTTATTGATGCTTTAAATGTTCTCACTGAGCTGATATTGAAACATTTGTTTGGCATTTTGAAGGAAGGAAAAACAGTTGCCTTTTTCCCACTGATTTTCTGAAATAAACTGTTTTCAAGATAGAACATACATAGTATTATTTTAAATTTTTAAGATTTCTTCATTATGCCTACAGTTTTCTGCCAGAAGAGAGCATTATAGATGATTGTGAGCCCCCATGTGCTTGCTAAGAATTAAACTCAGGACCTCTGGAAAAAGAGCCAGCGCTTTTAGACTCTGAGCCATGTCTCCAGATCCTATTATTTTAATTTGATAAAGTTCTATTTGTAATCCAGAATTTGACCTATCACCTAGAATATCCTATAGAGCTAGAAACAAGTCATCTTATATCTTCATGGGATGCAGGAATATATAGGAGTTTATATCCAATGTTTTCTTCCTGAAGAATACAATTGTTTCCTCACACTATTTTATTTACCAGATTTAACTATTTGTGATGACAAAATGCACTAATATTAATTGTGATAATGCAGTGTATATTTAATAAAAATAGTCTGGAATATCAGGACAGAGCCACCCACAGAACCAAGAAATGAAGGTAAGGGAGTGATGACCGTGCCGTTAATCTCATCACTCTGGAGGCAGCGATCGTCTGGATCTCTGAGAGTTCAAGGCCAAACAGAATCAAGCAGTGGTGGCATCCACCTTTAACCCTAGCACTAAGAAAGTTGATTCAGGAATTTAAATAGCTGGGTAGGAGAAAGCAGAAGTTCTTCCCCTTCCCCTGCCAGCCCAGTGAATATGAGAACTCCTAGAAATAGGACCTAACTCTGTTTGGCCTGAAAGGCTGGCTGGATAGGAATGGGCTGTGATTTGTTCCCTGTGTCTCTGATATTTCAGCTTCCACAATATCTTGCTCCAGGTTTTCTTATAATACAAAATAGAATTAATACAATAATTAATGTTTGTGATTTCTTTTTAGAAGATCGGCTCCTATATCATTGAGACGTTGTCTTATTTATTTATGGTAATGATCTTTACCCTGGTCTGCTACACTCAAATTACAGTTACTCTTTTTAGATAGTATTAGTATGCTCTATCTTTATTCATTTAATTTACATATATTCATGTTAAAAATTGGTCACCTTGTAAACAACATATATTTGGATCTTGTCTTTTGATGTACTCTGACATTCTCTGTAGCTTAATTGGACCATTTAGTTTAATGATAATCAAAATGAATATTAACAAGTTTAAATTAATGTCTATCGTATTTGTTGATGTTATTCCTTGTTCTTATTTTTGCCCTCATTATTTTCTAACCTTGATAGCTTTGTGTATCCTATAGAACTATTTTTGTTTTCTTTATTAACATATCATGAATTTTTATCACATTTGATGACCTTGGTGTTTGTAATATGCATTTACAATAAAAACAAATATATTTTTTATGATCATTATTGATGTGGATACTTCTTCATAATGCCCTAAAATTCAAGTAGCGATATGGACCATAAGAAAGAAGTTCTTGTAGTGAAAGCTTGATAATATCAGCTTGATCTGGGGAATCTCTGCTGGAGGACGGATTCCAATTCAAAAAAAAAAAATTCCTTTAGTATCTTCACATACAAGTCATAGCATTGTGCACCCATAGATACCAACAAAATACATGTACACTCACATACACACACACACACACACACACACACACACACATACATACATAAATCCCCCCACAGAGAAAGATTTACAATCACGTATTATATAATAAATTAAAAATTAAAATAAGTTATAAACTTGATTGATTATCCCATCCTTTAAAAAAATTGTTTACTTATAATAATATGCAAACTGTATAGTATATCTAAACTTAGTTTAATTATCTTTTAAAAGATGTACAGAGCTTTGCTGACTCCCCATGGGAGGCCTGATTCTTTAGAGAAGGGGATGAGGGTTGGTGGAGGGGGAGAGGGGCAGGAGAAAGGATGAGAGAGGGATCTGTGGCTAGTCTGTAAAGTGAATTTTAAAAGTTAAAAAAATTGCTCTTTCAATTTTTTTATAATATGTTCTGATCCTGATTCCCTTCCCACACCATACTTGTCTCACATCCTCTCACATCACTTCCCACTATGCTTTCTTTCTTTGCAAACAAATAAGCCAGTGGGAAAAACTCAAACAAATGGCAAATTACAGTAAAAGAACAGAATCATTTCTACGTCTTCAGTCAATAGACAATGGATTTACACATGCATAGAAAGCTTTCTGTACTTTTATACATCCTAGCATTTTTTTTTTTACTTAGGTAATTCTGCAAACTTCACTGGGCAGATCTTTTAACCAGAATTAATTTATTGAAGATTTCTCAAAAATGGCAATAGTTCGCAAGTCTGATGACCTGAGTTTAATCCCCAAGACCCAAGTTGTCCGGAACAAAGCTGATTTTCACAAGTTGTCCTCTGGCTTCCATACATGCTTTTTAGCATGTACATTTTCCCCTTTAATAAAAGTGTTAAGCAAAGGTAAATTCTAATATGCTTTTGTATATACAAGCTCTTGGCCAACTCTAACTATGTTTGATTCTTGAAACTCAATTAGTGGAGAGACATTCTGAATATAACATGTTTTCTGTATTCTCCATAGGTGTTTCAGTGTAGTGACCCTCCCATTCATAATTAAATAATGTAAATAAAGAAATAGATAATCTTGAACAGACATAGCCAGAGGTAAGGTGATCCCAACTTCTGTCAGTTGACATTTTAACACTAATAAGTATAAAGTTTATTTATGAAAAAAATTGAAAAATGAAAGAAAGAAGAGAAAGGAATGAAAGGAAGGCAGGAAGGAAAGAGGGAAAGAAGAAAAGAAGGAAATAAATCTTAGTTTTATAATATTACTCTTGTTAAAGTTATTGCTGTTGGTGTCTGTCTGTGTATATGCGATCTTGCCAAATATCAAACTAAACCAAAACAAGGATGTTTTTCCTTTAAAAAATTACCTGAATTACTTATTGGATATTTTCTTCTCTTAATTTCTTTTACCGATTTATATATTTCATATTTCAGAATGCATGTGTTGTGGGTTTATAAATATATATGCATATGTTCGTATATGTATATACACATGTACAATATAAAACAAACTCATTTATATTTATATGTAATACAACCCTTGTTGACCTAATCAGTTCTTATATAACATGTTCTTTTTCATTTTCCCAGTGGAATGTGTGTTTTCAATGTCACATATGAAGTAAAATATATAAGGACTGAAGTCTAAATGTTGTTTTGTTAGAAAGTGGATTTCCACTTCCCTGGTTCTTTCGTTGGGACATAGCTATTGCCTTTGCTCTTCTCATTTGTCGTGTTTTATCTGGAATGAATCACATTTGGTGGTATAAAGTATTTTTTGGAGAAAGTTAATATTAATGAAGTCCAAGAATGAAAATAAGTCACCCAAGAGAGACCAAAGACAACACTTAGTGTTTTCAGGCTTAATTTCAGATGTGAAAATGAAGACCATACTAGGTTTTTCTTAGAATCACCTGAAACTTTTTGCTATGGAGTCTTTCCTAGAAGCCATAAAAATTTAGTTCATGATGGAAGATTTTTTTGCTAAATCATTGAATAGGTAGGCATTAAGAAGATAATGTCACTTTCCATTTAAACAATGTTTAATAACAACCATCTAATCAAATTCTACCTATCACAGTGCCCGTAGTAAAGGTAATTTTTCATGTATTCATCCAAAGTGTAATTTTCAAAGGAAAACATAATGTCACTGAAGAAGACAGTGCATTGGCCAACATAGTTACTGCTTAGTTTTCACAGGATGTTAAATGTGAATGTCAGTACAGATATATTTGTCTTACTTTTTCAAAGTGCATGAAAAATGGTGAAATAATTTCAACTGCTTATTTGTAATGTAAAAAAATCTGTAGATTATAATAATTATTGTTATTAATCATTAAACTACCTATTTCATTATTGTCTTTTACTTTGCAACTAGTAAGCATTCATAGTTTTGTTTAAATTCTATAAAAGACTGTATATCTTATTTCTTAATTTATGAGTAAAGAACTCATAAAATTCATGGTCTAACTTAGATAAATAACCTCCCAGATAAGTTTTTATTATTACCACAACATTCACATTAAAAATAAATAAAAATTTATGAAAAATAGCAAGAGAATTATTTGGGGTGAAAATCAGGATAAAAAGGTTCACTGTAAATATACAAGGAATAATTTGGGATGAACATGATCATTGAACATGATATACACATAAGAAATACCACAATGAGACCTATTAAAAATTACTAAAATACATAAGATAAATATAATTCTTACCTATTAGAGACATGTCCTTTATTGCTATTAATAAATAGATTGTGACTTGTGACTTTTATATATATTACTTATTTTAATTTTTTGGGGGGGGAGAGGGTCATGTTACATTCTCTGGATTGGTATGTACTATGTAGACTAGGCTGACTTCAAATTTAGACTAACCCCTTGGGGGATTATGTTGTTACATTGTACATAACTGTCCCATCTACTAGTTTAATAAAAATGCTGATTGGCTAAAGGCAGACAGGAAGTGTGGTTGGAGCTACCAGACTAAGAAAACTCAGGGAACAGGAAGAACAGAGCAGAGATGCCACAGAGTTGCCAGACAAGCCAGAAGATGCAGAGGACAACTATGCTGCTCTGAGAAAAGGTACAGAGCTGCATGACTGAACAGGGTAAGAATCATGTTTAAGGGTAAAGAACTAGCAAGTTATATTCCTGGGCTCCAGGTCAATCAGCATACAATTAATACAAGTGTCTGTGTGTTTCAGTGGGACTGCGGGTCTGTGGATCTGAAAGTCTGGGCCATGAGACAAGACCAGAAAGTCCGGCCAGAAAACCAAAGCAACACTCACCTCTGCCTTACAGGTGCTGAGGTTAATGGGGTACCGTACCTTATAATTCTCTTAAGCACAACAAACAAAACAAAAACATGGAATTTTTTATACTTATTTTTAAAAATTTGTTATTATTTTTAAAATTCCTTCTACATTATACAATGGTCTCTATTCACTACATGTTTATTAATAAAATTTAGGTGAATACCTGTAATTGAGTTAATTGATATGCAGATAAAAAATTAATATCTTTCTGTATATGTTTAAATAAACATTTATTTAGTGTAGTGTTCTTACCACATAAAATGAAACATTTTATAAGAAAAGTTATGTGGTATACTATTTGTCAGTTTGTGGCTTTCAAACAAGACATATCTGCACCTGAGAACTTGTTAAAGATGTAAATTTTTAGATTCTAATTTGTACTTGTACATTTAAACACAAAATATTAAGATACATCCGTTGTAGTATGAACAGGCTAAAGTAGTTGGCAGATGGGGCCTTAGCCCAGAGCAGGTGTGCCATATAGGTGGATGGTGAAGGGGGTTAGTGTAGGGTGTGTAGGAGTTATGAAATAGGTAACTCTTATAGGCTACACTCATGTGAATATATTTTATTAGACTGATGGGAAAAGAGAGAAGAAAGAGAAGTTAGAGCCAATAAAGAAAGGAGAGGGAGCAGGGGGGATCATTTTCTTAAATGTAGCTTGATATCAGGATACTACACAGGCTAAGTCATTGCCTATTGTACTGGGCTCCAGGAATTGTGTCAGGACATTAACATTTCTCCCCTTTTGATTTTACAAGAAGGTGAGTTATTGATAGTGGTGGAGAATGAGGTCACAGAATTCTCCAATCTCCAGATGGCTTCCAGTGGATTTGGGATGATGTAGGGAAACAGAGTCAAACATAGTATAGGTGTGGGTGAGGAGGCATTCAGTTAGCTGTTATCCTGGAGATCTAAGGCACCTAGGCAGGTTGCTAAAAGAAAAAAAAAATATTATTGCACCAGCCCTGAGGATGGGCCTAGCTATGTAAAAAGTGATAGCTTTCAGAAAGAATGGAATAAAAAAAGTGCCCTGATAGTACATAAGAGGCTAAATTCCATTTGCTGGGTGTGTACCTGCTTTATTCTGGAGAGATGCCACCAGCGGTAAAGTTCCAGGAGCTTGGAGAGATGTCAGGTCAAATTAAAGAATGATGTGTTCTAAGAATAATGGAGTCATTGCATTGGCTGTTTTCCTGTTGTCTGGCAGGATGGTTCAGCCTATGCAGACATCTGTAAGTATCTGTAAAACAGCTGGAACAGATGCACATTTTCATGTGTCACTGCAAAAGGTATGACTTTTGTTAAAGTTATGAATTATTTTTTCAGGGCCTGGTTACAGCCAAGTGAAATAAGTCTTTAAATCTATAAGCAGAAGAAATTTACCGAACGGAAGTGGTTGAGTGAGGGAAGAAGGAAGAGGGAGGTTTCCATACCCTCTTTACAGCTGTCTAGGCTTAGCATTAGCTCTAAGAGAACGATGTCTGTGAATATATAGATAGATCTAAGAAGGCAGCTGAAGCAAAGCATAATTGTCAAATGGTATCAGAAATCTGAGAAGGATAAATTACACATGAGTTAGTAATTAAAAGTGGCAGAGATTTACCTGCTGGATTTACCAGAGACCTCTATGCTCCTTGAGGGCATATGTCTCAGGGGAAAGTGTCAGTTGTCATTCTTGGCTGCCAGGCCTTAGAAGAGCCAGCAGTTTGGGGGGCGGGGTATACATTTGTGGGGAGTACTTGCCTGTCTTGTATAGGCAAGAATGAGGCAAAGGATTCCACAGAGTTGTGTTGTCTACCATCTGAAGGCCTTGCCCTCACTTTATTTATGGAACTGGGTCTCTGAAATGTCATTTATTTTACCTTTTTCTGATGTTTTAAAATTAGTTTAAAGCCCCAAAGTACAGTGGCATTTGTTCCTCATTATTCAAGCTTTAAAAAAATAACTATCTTACAGAAAGCTGCTCATTTTATTTTTAAACATTTCAGTTTTTCTCCTCTTAAATCCTATAGCTAAATCATTTGCCTTATTTTACATTTTTATTATTATTTAAAAAGGTCTTTTTTTCATAGCAAACTCAGTTCTCCTTCCCTTCCATCCTCCTCACTCTCCAGCTTTCCTCTAAGCCACTTCATCTCCATCTACTCTTCAAAGAGAGTAAGACCTCCCATGGGGAGTCAACAAAATCTGGGACACCAAGTTAAAGAAGGAACAAACTCCTCTGCCCCAGCATCAAGGCAGAGCAAGGCATTCCTCCATAAGGGATAGATTGCAAAATGCTAGTTCATGTACCAAGGATAAATCTTGGTCCCACTGCCAGAGGACCCACCAAAAGCTTAAGCTATACAATCATCATCCACATTCAGAGAGCCTAGTTCAGTCCTGGGCAGGTTCGTAAGTGGTCATGCTGGGGCACCCCACAAAGCAAGCTGATAATTTGCTTTTAGGTATTAATTGTTTTGTCTTTATATGAAATAGTCTCATATTTTTTGATTAAAAAATTTTGTAATTATTAATTCATGTCAAAATTTTCACTCACTCTACAAACATGTTGTTTTTCAGGTAGAGATTTATTTAGGTAAAATAATCCCACGGCAGATTCAATTTCCAAATGAAATAAGATAAAAGCATATGTTATTTTATAGTTTTCTCTCTTAGGCAATGTTTTAGCTATTTCAACCAACACACCAATTAGCAAACCTCTGTTGTATTCCAGCATATAGTTCTGCTTGCATTGCAGGAATGAGAATTGAAATGCTATGCTGCTTAAGAAATATAATCTTAAACTGTCAGAAATCTGTACAAATTTATTCTATATTTTAATGGTATTTGTGCCATAAATGACTAGGTCAACTCATTCTTACTAGTCTGGTATTAAAGAAAATCAGTTTGCCAGACAAATTTTAACATCCACAAGTGTATGAGAAACAGAAGCACCTGGGGATAGGTTTAATTTTGATTTACTGAATGATAGAGGGTTTTGACCATGGCCCTGTGCACTGCAAACACAGAAGTGGGCTTTGAATCCTGACGTGCTTTTATGCATACTCTTCTAAGTGAGATGTGAAATTTATGAATGGTGAAAGTGGCAGAGAGACAGGAAAGGGGAACGAAGGATAAATATTAGGGATAGCCAACTGCTTAGTTCCATTAGCAGACAGAATCTTTCTTGTCTTTTGTTTCCATTTTGATTTATTCTTGCAGGTGTTAAACCAAAGCAATAATCACCTTCTACACAACTAAAATGTTATTTAAGAGCAGCCAAAGAACTTCTGATTAAAATGCATTTATTTATAAATTTATTTCAAAAAGTAGTACCTACTATTTTTATGAATGGGAGAGCAGACAAATAGTGAGAGAGACAGAGACAAAGATGGATAATGTGATATTTACTGTGTGATGCTCAGAAGAAAAGTCCATGTATGTGATTCCTTCCTTTAAACAATCCATGGGTCTGAACATTGAACTCAGGTCTTCACCTTGAACAGAAAGTTCTTTTACTCACTGGGACATCACAGTATACACAGTAAACAGTCCTAAAGTCTTTGAACACTTGTGAGAAGTTATTCTGCCCTTGTTGCAGAATGTAGAAGAAAAACTATTCTGCTAAGTTAGAGAATACAATGATGGAGACACATAAATAGTAGATGGTAAATGAAACCTTAAGATGGCTCAGGTTACTGTCTCTTCCAAAGTCACCATTTAGAAAAACCATGGGGAACAGTAGAATTTGCTAAGACCAAGGGTTTTAATTGCTTTGTAATTTGATCATATGTAAATGTTACAAACACTAAAAATCCTTTTAACTCTATATTTTTAATAGTCCATGATAAAAATATTAAAAAATTTGTTTTATGAAATTTGAATGGTTTCTTACCATTCATGAAAGTTGCTGAAAATTATTTTAGGTTGAATGTGGCTGAGTTATAAAATCCTAACATACAATTCAATTAGATTTTACCTGGTTTCCAAAGAAAATTAAAAACCATTGAAAAGTAAAAATAATAAACAAAAAAGGGTGAACTCACTGAGAGTTGTGTGTGCTGATCTTATTTCAGATTCTATACATTTCCACATGAGAATATTTATAGCTGTACCAGATTTAAGAACACAAGTAGCAAATACAGATCCATAAAGATATCAAGAATTTCCCACCAATTTTGACAGTAAGTTGTATCAGTAGTGATCAGGAAACATGCAGATGGATTTCATCTTACAGAGAGAATGACATATTAAAAAGTTCTTTTGTGTTAATAACTCAAACCTACTTAGATGATATATTCATCTCAACATTCAAAACCTGTAAAAGATGTGCTACTCTTCTTACCAACCAGGTAGGTTCTTATGGCCAGTGACCTCACAGAAAAAAATAAAATAAAGACTAAATATAAGAACAACTTTCATTATGTTATCTAAATGATAAGAATACAGGCAAAAACATCAATATTTTAACAGTGGAACAATTTACTTACCCTATAAGTAGTTGTCACCATTTTGTGTGACTGGGTTTTGGACTTCAGAAAATAGAGAAAGCCAGCAAGCTTGCCCATCTATTTCTCTCTTTTGTGATAACTATGAATATAATATGACCAGCTACCTCATGATCCTGTCTATGAATTCCTTGGTGAACTATATCATTACACTGTGAATAAAAATAAACTCTACACAAGTTCATTTTCTTTCTGTAAAGTGAAATCTATCTTCATATGTTTCCTGATCACTGAGGGTGCAACTTACTGTCAAATTCATTTTCTTTGCTTGATTAATGAAAAGGAAAAGTAATACAACCTGGATTTAAATCAACTTAAGGGGCTTCTTTGTTCCGGCCCTGTTTGAAGTTCATACAAAATTTTAGTTCAGTAAATGGCACTCATTGCTTAAATTAGCTCCAAGACTTTCCAATACATAGTCTTTCAGTACCAACCTGTTAAAGTAACAATGATATAATCTAATTATAGGTACCACTAATACAGAATACAAATCCTATATTAAAATCATCCATCAACCCAAATCCTAAATGGGTTTGTGCTCCATTTAGAGTATTGTGAAAGTTAATGGATATTTTTCCATCTCCAATAAACATATATTCCAAAGGAAACATGTAAAATTCCAGAATTTAGTGAATTTCTGAATGTTATCTAAGAATCTTTATTAGAACAATGCAATTTTTTAAATTCATTTAGTTTAATGATACTTCTTTATTAAATAAATATTGTTACCAAGTGAATTAGAAACAGAGAATCCTTTTTAATTTTTAGGAATAAACAGTCCTTTCCAAATAGCTTCAACACCTCAATTTGTTTCTAGTAAGACATTCTTAAATTTCTGGTGAATGTACTATGAAAGAAAGAATGTGTTCTAAGATTTGTAGTAAAACTTTTCTGTATAAATCAGTCTCTTGCAATCAAAGGGACACTGACAAAAGTAAACAAGAGAGCATTGTAACTTTGACAGATTCTACTTAAGACTCAAAAATGCAATGCCATTCTGTTGTTGATCATCATATTAAAAGCTAAGAGTACTAAAAAAAAAAAAACAAACCCAAATCCTATTCAGTGAATTTTAAAACAGAAGCACTATCAATATCCTTAAACCATTCCGTTAACCTTTTAAAGATATTTTTAATCCTCTTTATACAGCAAACTTAACAATTATTATTGTGAATAATAAATTGATTTATAAGACTCTAATGTAATTAATTTTCTTATGAAATAAAAAGACAGATGTTAGCAATAATGAAAGTTTTGTGATTATGTACATATATAATTCATTGTTTGATTTAAAACATAACACATACAAATTATAACATTAAAAAATCAAAGAATAAATAAATAACAGAATGTCTAAGAACAGATTAAATATATTACAGTTTGTGATAATGTTTATATTTTGTATTAAAAATGCTGTGTAAAAGATAAGAAACACAAAAATTGCTAAGAGCATACTAGAAAATGTCAGATACTAGTTTAGAAAATCTATTTGATATGTGATAGCACGTCTAATTTATATATCTCACTTATAGAGTCATATCAGTTACAAAAAGTTAAGTATTCAAATATCAAATTAATTTCTGTGTAACGTTAAAAATACTACATGTAAATCACAACTAAAGTAACACTAATTGAAGATTGTGGAAGTATTGTTATGGTACACAAATGATCCAGCTACAGTTTATTTCTTTCTTTGTTGAAATATTTTCTAAATGTTCTGTACATTTTTATAAATTTAACTTTATTATATCACATTTATTTTAATATTTTAATAGATGCTTATGCCTTGATATGTATGTAGATTAATAATTAATTTGAATTTTGAATTTGAATAGGATTTTTAGTCATTGCGATTTTTATTCTTGTGAAATATAAGTATTGAATTCTCCTAGAGTTTATTCAACATGAAAAAGTTCAGTATAGGAGGATTATGTTGTTCCATTGTAAATAATTGTCCCACCCATTGGTTTAATTAAAAAGCTGATCGGTCAAAGGCAGACAGAAAGTTTGGGCAGAGCTAAGTCTCTGGGAACAGGAAGAACCTGGCAGAAATGCCACAGAAAAGCCAGAAGATGCAGAGGACAACTATGCTGTCCTGAGAAAGTTACTGAGCCATATGGCTTAACAGGATAAGAGTCATGGGTTAGTTTAAGAACAAGAGCTAGCAAGATATATGCCTGGGTCCCAGGTCAATTGGCATATAATTAATACAATGTCTGTGTGTTTCAGTGGGACTGTGGGTCTATGGGTTGGAAAGTCTGGGCCAATAAGCTAGGCCTTAAAGTCCAGGCTAGGAGGCTAGGCTGGAAATCCGGGTCAGAAACATAATACAACAATCCAGTTTAATTTTTAAGACACTACATAATAACTCTTATAAATAACTCTTACAATTATTAATTATATTTTTATACATATGATAAGCATATTGTTTTCAATGTAATGAAATATTTTCTTATACTGTGTTATACATTTTTTCTTGAGTGTAACATTGATATTTTCTCTTGAGTGTAACATATAATATTTTGATAATTTTTATTATGTTTGTTAGAAAATGATATAAGTAGTATCTTGACTTCATAAATAATTGGGGGTCTCTATGTTGTGCTAAAGAAAGTTCCTACTAGATGTGTTCTGCCTAAGATGGGTTCACACATAAATTGACTAGTCTATTGATTTTTTGAGTCCTAGAAATGTTGAAGATTGGTAATTTACTGAGATTCTGATTGAATACTGTAGTAATGCTTATTTGTCCTTCTTTTGTAATTTTACTTACAACTTTATGTGTACGTGCTATAGTGACCTTTTCATATTGCTAGCCTCTGAACATGTATATCTAAAGTTTGTTTTTAGAAACAGACACCTTTTTGCTTCTTTTCTATTTTAAAGTATTCTTACACATAGTTTAAACTAATCACTTTTATATTTTCTTGAAAAAAAAGTTTCTTATGAATTTCTCTCATATAATATACATTTTATGTATGTTATAGAATACATATTTATTATTTTTTATCATTGGTTTTTTATTATTCTACTTATCTTTTTACATTCATCTGTTGTCATCTTACCTCTTAATGTTTATCATATTCTTCTTTGTTCTTTCCCTTCATTCCCCATTCTTGGTTCATTAATTCTACCACATTATATTTGCTATTGTTTTATTTTGTTGTTTTCATTTTTATAGAATACATATTGAGTATGTATGTTATCTTACATTATACAGAATATACATACATATATTGAAATATATGAGATAAAGAATATAGACTGTATTCTTTAACTAGTGAACATTTTGATCAAAAGCAGAAATTATTTGTAACTAAATATTAGACAACTTTTAATTCTTAAAACTTTTAAATTCTCTGATCTTGTGTCCTTGTGTTTTTTTGGATTTCATTCAAGTAAAATAACATATAATGTTTATTCCATATTATTTATCTGTGATATACTTATATAGTAATTGTTCTTCAATATTTTAACTTTATCTTTCACATTGTTAATCTTACATACTTTTTGAGTTTCATTTTTTAAGTTTCTTTTTTAGGAAGTTGCACTGTTTTTAAGGGGGGGGTGTATGCCAAATACTCATTTACACAATACCAATTGAAGACCATACATTTATGTATACATGAGTGGCAATAATTGGACTCTGGTTTGTGAATTAAAATTTAAAGAGGATATGTACATGGGAGGTGGATTATTGGATGTACTACATGAGTTGGAAGGACATGATTATATATGGATATGATTTAAAACTGAACAAACAAAATTTTCAAATACATAATATTGTTTTGAATTTTTGTTGTTTCATATACGTATAATTATTAAAACTTGTTATGAATCTAAATGCATTCTATCATCTTAATAGACACAAATACATTGATCCATGTTTGTCTAAAAATTCTCCCATCCTTACTTATTATTTAATTCTTTTTTATTAACATGTAAAAGAGTAAATATATTAAAAACAGTAAGTAAAACTTTTTACATTAGAGATAAAGAAAAGTAAATATAGCACATCTGACTCTTAAAGAAATCAAAAAATAACATCGTTAATAATTTTTCAAATACATTACTTAGTATTAATTCTGAAATAACAAAATACCATAAATTTGTCCTGTTATCTATTAAAAGAGGACCTTGGCCCTGTTTGATAAATTTGTCACTCTGAATCTACTAATTCAAGGTGAAGTCTTGGATGATAAATTGAGGTTAGCCTTGGTTAATTTGAGGTCTTAGTGCAGAAGCATTTACACAGCCCCTGCCCTTGTCCCATAGGGAGACAGTTACACATATGTTCTTTAAAATACCTACACAGAATCTTATAAAGCCATGAATATCAAATAAGATCCATTTGTCCTCTAAATATCAAGGACCTCTGTCTTCATATTGTCGAATTTGCTTTTAATCACAGAATCTCAGAAAGAAAGGTGACATTGGGTTATGACTCCCTTATTGTTATTACAGCTGAATTTAGTTAGCTTAAGGTGGGAAGAAACAAGTCCTTTATCTCTTTCCATATTTACTATTTTTCCCTCTTTCTAAGCCATATATCACACATCAGGACAAAAAAAAATGCAAAGTAGAATGTGATTATACAAGTTGAACTCAAATCCTTATAAAGACCTGAGAAAATTCCAAATTTAAAACTGGTCTTATCATAGTTAGAGAAACTGCCTAGCACAAACTTCAAACAATAACAATGACAATAATAAAATATAAAAGCTAGGTAAAAGAAAGAAGTGTGAATTCTACAGATAATAGCATTTTGAGTCCTAAGGTAAACCAAATTCAAGGCAAAGTGCAGGCTTGGAAGTAGTTAATATAAGAACCAATCACAGTTGGTTTTTGTTTTTGATAAGGAGAAATAATATATTCTAGTTCTAGGAAAATCTACCTATGGCTCATATAAAGCAGGTACACATTTTAAGGTGTATGGTACAAAAAAAAAATAGTGTTTCCCTTAAGTATGTCAACTTCACTAACACAAGACTTATTATGTACTACTTAATAAGGCACCACAATTTTGAAAAATGTGATTAAGAAAGGAATGTAAAATAAGTAATATTTGGTTTTCTGAATATGCCTAATATTATTACTAAGATTCTCATATTGGTAAAATTTTATGCTTCCTCTTAAGCTTAAAAGATATCTTATGGTAAAGATAGCTAACTTCATTCCTGTTTATTATTAAATCGGCTTCTGAAAATCAGACAAGCCCCAAATGTAAGCTTCACCACAAATGGTCCTGTTCCATCATCCAGGAGATAAAAGTCATGCCTGTTATTTAAGGAGGTTGTTATGACCAAATTTCAAATTTACCTTTGTTTCATGATGTTGTTATGACATCCTTCCTATGATTACCTTGTTATGAGCATCTTGCACTCATGCCTTTGTTGCAGCATGTTGTTATGAGCAACTCATTATGCATGTGTATGTTCTGATTCTGTATCCCCACCCATTGGACTTCCAAATGCCTTATTTTGAAATAATAATAATAAAAAAAACTTTATGTTCCCCGTGTCCAGTGCTGATCTCTGGAATTTTGTCTTTGACAGGGACAGCCCACATATACAAATAACAAAAGCTTGCTTTAATTAATTTGTGTGGGTGGTCTTTCTGTGTTCATCTGTAGGAGTATCAATACATGAAAAGTGTGACAGTAAAAGAAGAATAAAGATGGAAACATTTTAGAATTAAGGGACAACATATTCACAAATTTTATCTTTAAAGGGAGCAAATGGAAGTATGGAAAGAACATGGAAAGTGACTATTTACATTGAAATTACAAGAAGAATGTGCTTCTAGTCACAAAATAGCTTTAGGATGAAGAGGCCTATATTGTCTGAGATACAGAAATGTGCTACTAAAAGCAAAATGTTTTAAGATATGAATTATGTAATTTTTTGCACATTAACAGTAGATAAACATTATAACCACAAACTGGGTGTGAAACATTTCTCTAATTAGTCAAAATATGTGGACAACTTTAAACAGGGTAATAATTACAGGCAGATGATTATGAGCATGAGAGAATCTGTTTAGATTCACTTTCTAACAATTGATTATCCAATTCAAAGATGGTAGGCACTGAAAAAATACAAGTAACACTATAAAAACTGATTATGTCATGCTTATATATTGATAAACATACATGTACATGTATATATTAATAGGGAATTCATAAATAAATGCATTAATTTAATATAAACTTATATATGCATATGTAGAGACATATACATAATGAGAAGAGAGGCTAAGTAAAAGCATTCAATGGATTTGAAGACAGGAAATATAAAGGAAATTATATAATTATAATTTTAAGAAGTAAAAAAATATTTTAAAACACTGTGTTCCACAAAGATTTACATTGTTCTCATTGAATTTTCCAAATGAAAACATGTGATAGTGTCAAAAACACAATACCATACACAATACTTGAGTCAGTGCATGTTGATTTATATTGTTATTTTTATTAAGAATTCTAAGGGATTTCAGAAGATCTATTAGAAATAGTAGTGATATAAAAAGTTATTATACGAGGAGATTATTTAAAAGGTCTCTGTCTTTAAGTTAATGAAAAGTGAAACCTGTTAACAACTTCATGAAACATTTACATGTGTATTTTGAAGTAAAATATCAGAAGTAAGTATGGATTACCCACTAAGTGATGATTCTAGAAACTTTTAGTATGTGGATTACAAAAGACACCAAGATTCTCTGACAGTAATGTTTAAATTATGTGAAAGATTCAAAGTATGACTATGAAAACCTTTGTTAATATCTTAGGAATTATAGTCATTCTTTCTCTTTTATTTGAGGAACAGATTTTTTTTTACTACAGCAAGAAGTCCACTTGCAATAAAGCTATGCAGAAAAAAAGATACTCACCATTATCTGTGTCATGCTTAATTTAGAAATTTTTGATGACATGAATTCAATTTTTCACCTCATGAAATATACTTTGATTGGATCCAATAAGAGTTGAACTTTTTGAAAACTCCTGTTGAGTAAATTTACATGTAGATACAGCACAATTTTTAGAAGACAAGTTATAGCCTGTGATCAATCCTTAAAGATTAGAATCATAATTCTCAGAACATACTGTGTTTGAAATTCAGGATATTGAATAGATGATCAAGTTAAAAGTGGAAGAAAGTAATTAACCAAATCATAGGAAATGTGATACTATGAGTCACTGAGATAATAAATGTAGGGATTTTGGAATATGAAAAGTGGGCTTATAGAATCTAGGAAAAGCAAGGTAATAAACATTTTCCTCCACTTTTCATAATAAATGTACTTCGTAATGCCATCATTTTAGCATTATTAAATCTAAAATTTGTCTGGCCTAGGGATACATGGTAATTAATTTGTTGGATTGTGTATAGCCATTAAATTCATAGTAATTGGTAGTCTTTTATGGTTAGTAAATTTATTGACTTATGATCATTCTACATCTATCCTTGCAAATTCTGAGTGCCTAGTTAGACTTGAGGACCACTCAGTAGGAGATCATGCCTGGTATGTAAACCTAGCAGGTTTCCAAAGGATAGCGAGGTCATGGAAATTATAGAAGTATCTACTACCAATATTTGGCTTAGTGAATTTTAAATCTTATACTGATGTTCGCAGAAATATGTAGTTATGACAACTCTTCTAAGAAACTTCCCATTACAGCCAATAGAGACCATCACAAAAATTCACACCTGGACTTCAGGCATAAATCAATAGATCACAGGGAGTCAATCCTTAAAGATATCCTCTAGTTCATGCCTTCTGTTTATATGGTTCAGGAAACGTTAAAGAAAAGGAGGTGAAATGTTTGTACAGAATGCTAGGAAATCTGCTGTGAAACAGTCTTTCCAAGAAATGGCTGCATATATTAGACTAGAACAGTGACAGTAACAATGGATAAAATAACATGGAAGAAAAAAAAATTCCACAGTTGATCCCTACAGAAAGAACATAAAAGAAATAATATGAAGAGAATTAGCCTAATGCAGTGTGATCAGCCTGAAAACTGTTTATATACAAACAATAACAGAATCACCTTGTTGCATTTCTATATATTTGTACATATACGTACGTATTTACATACATACTTACATATATACATATATATGTATGTAAGTAATAATAATTATAAAAGAAAAAGTGGTTCTCAAATTGAGCATGGGAAGGCATATGGTCATAGCTGGGAAGAGCTGAAAGGAGAAAATGGAGGGGAAAAAATTATAATTCTATTTTAACTTTCAAAAGAGAATTTTTTTTTTTAAAAAAAGGCTAATTAAATTAGAGTTCAAGGAAACAAAGTATGCCTCTAAGTAATCCAAGGGGACAAACTGGGAAAGGAAGGAAGAACCTGTTACTACATTGTAGTGCATTAGGTTGTTACATTGTACATAATTGTCCCACCTACTGATTTAATAAAAATGCTGGTTGGCCAAAGGCAGACAGGAAGTGTGGGTGGGGATACCAGACTTAGAAAACTCTGGGAACAGGAAAAACAAAGCAGAAGTGTCAGGGAGACTCCAGAGTTGCCAGACAAGACAGAAGATGCAAAGGACAACTATGATTCTCTGAGAAAAGGTACCGAGCCACATGGCTGAACAGGATAAGAGTGATGGGTTAGTTTAAGGGTAAAGATTTAGCAAGTTATATCCCTGGGCCTTAGGCCAATCAGCACAAAATTAATGCATCTGTGTGACTCTGTGGGACTGTGGGTCTGTGGGTCTGTGTATCAAAACTTTGAGGCTAGGCCTAAAAGTCCAGGCCATTAGGTTAGGCCCAAAATTCCAGGACAGAAACCTCATATAACACTACATATTTTTATGTTGAGATTTTTATTAACCATAAAATAAGTATTCTTTACAGATTGACCTGAGCTTTGTCAATGAAAATTTGTTCCTAGTTCCCCTGTTCCATTAAACTGAGGAAGAAATAATTTAATCTGACATTGTTTATTTAAATTTGCTTCAAACTCAATAGGTATTTAAATAGGAGTAGGCCAAATAAATTTATTTTCATAAGTTTAGCATTCAGATTTATTTTGTTTTATTTTATTTTCATAAAAAAGTCATCTTCATCAATGTATTCTCTGCTCCCCCTCCACTCTTCCAATCCCTCCCAGCCAGCCCTGAGCCTTGCCTCTCCCAATCCACATTTCCCATCCCCCAAAAGTTGTATTTTCTTACCTGTGTGTTTCATATTCTATGCCATTGAGCTGTGTGTCCTTTTCCACGACTTCCCTGATTTAATATCTTTAAATATCTGCAGTGCAGTTCAGGCCAAGCTATGATAATGCCAAAGCTCTGTTCTTTTCTTTGGGATTAACTTGGGTATCTGGTGTCTTATTTGCTTCTTTGTATATTTTAATATTCTTTTATCTATGTGAATAAATATGCCTGAGATTTTTATTGGTATTTATTTGTATCTTTTTATTGATTTGTATAGGATAAAGATTTTCTTAATTCAAATTTTATTAGTATACATGTGAGATCTTTGCATATCACAGTGTTTTCCATGATTTCTTTCTTCGTGTCTTAGAATTTTCATTGTATTTCACTTCTTTAGTTAAGTTTATTGTGCATGTGTGTGTGTCTGTGTGTGTCTGTGTGTGTGTGTCTGTGTGGGGGGGTGTATGTGTTTGTGTGTGTGTGTGTGTGTGCATTGTTAATTGAATACGGCTCATATTTCTCTTTCAATATGCTTATCATTGATACAAAGAGAAAATGCTTGTTTCTGTAGTTTGATTTTGTATCATACCAGTTTGTCAAGTGCTGAATATGTTTTTCAGCACTAAAGGATTTTTCAGACAGAGTCTGTGTGTTTTTATGTACTGAATCAGATAATCTTAAAATGACATATTTCAAAACATTATCTTTTCTTATTTGCATCTCTTTTAAAATTTCTCTTTTTTCTTTGCCTAGACTTCAATTATTCAGTAAGAGTAAAGGGTATGGACAATTTGGTCTTTGAATGGGGTTGGCCACTTGGGAACCCGGATAAGCTTCTTTGGAGCTTATCAGCTGACATCTGAATCTCACCATACATCTTGTTCTTGATCTTAGTGAGAATGTTGTGGGTTTTTTTTTTTCTATTTGGAAAAACGTAGCATGTTCATCATAATATTATGAAGTCATGTTGTACCATGAATTCTCCATGTCAAAGGTCATTTTAACATCTATTAGCATGACTAATTTATTTTTGTCTTTGCCTTAATTTATGTGACATATTTAATTTATTGCTTTATGTATTCTGAACAATCTCTAGAATAAAGCTAACTAGATTATAATGATTTTTTTGATGTGAGCTTAATTTAATTTGCTAGTATTTTATTGGTCAACTTTCTCCATTAATTATGATGTTATACATCAGGATAATTTTTTTTGTAGTGACTGTATCTGGCTTAGGTAAGTACTATTGGAGGTAATTCTATGACATGCTGGTAAGTACTTCAGCAAATCTATGTGGTCATAAAATATTTGTGGTTTGGAGTTTTTATACAGCTATTTACAGTACAACATACTCCCAGTGTAAATTTGTTATCAACTATTTATGCATATTTCACAGTTCTCTGTTCCTTCTTATAGATTTCTGTGATTTCCAATGTATTTTTCAGTTTGTGTTAATAACAAAAATCAATCTGTTGTTATGTATTTTCTACTTCCTAACTCTTACACTGGGTAATGTAAGATAAGAGTGTTTATCTCATATCTTAACTAGTAGTTTGCTATTAGATGTACTTTCACAAATATAATTTGGAACAAATGTAATGCACCCATTGTGAGTCAATGCCTCCAAGATCCAGCCTATATTTATATCTTATTTCCCATTACTGTGAAATGCTTCTGAAAATAAGTATAAGAGCCTAATAATATGCCCACCTACTCCTACCACCTCAATTATATATAATATAACATCAAACTACAAAGTAATATGGAATTACATGATACAGTTCATTCTAGGTGAGCCTCCTTCTAGCGTTTCAAATATCCGACAACAAATTTATTAACAAAGCCCATCATAGAAAGAAATAATACGTAGTTTCTCTCATTCATGAATGAGATTGATTAATTAAATTGAGCCACAAAAGAAAAATAGAAAACAAAATCATTACTTTAATAATATTGCTTTTTTAATGATAGTCCTGGATAACTGATACTTGCAGAATTTTTATCATTTGCAATAGCCAATAAAGGTACAAGAAGAATATTGACAATCAGGTAATTTGACTTGAAATGAAAGTCACCTGACACATAATAATCAAAACAATAGACATACAAAACAAAAAAAATGATATAAAAAGCTGCAATTGGAAATGCAAAGCAACATACAAGAGGTTCTATTAAAATTGTATCTGAATTCTAAAGGAAACACTAAAAGCCAGAAGATAATGGCTAGATATTCCGCATTTTCTTCAGATTGTAAACACACACACACACACACATACTCCTATACCTAGAAAAACTATAGATGCAGAAAAGAAGTTAAAATATAATAAAGTCAAATTTAAACAATATCTTTCTGAAGATCCTAGAATGAAATATCTAACCTAAGGAGGTTAGCTATGCACCTGAAAAAAGAGACTAATTTCATAACAGCAAAATCAAAAGAAATGAAACACACACACAAAATGAGAGAGTCATGTACACACAACCAACTGCCACCACCAAAACAAAATAGCAGAAATCTACAATCATTTGTCATGAATATCTCTAAATATCAACAATCTCAATTGCCCAATACAAGGAAACAGACTAAAAGAATAGGTTTAAAAAACAAACAAACAAAACCAGATTTGTCCTTTTGCTCTATCCAAAATATACATGCCAACACCAAGAACTGATAGTACTTCAGTATAAAGGGAGGGAAAGGATATTCTAGAAAACAGGACCAAAAATTTATGCTGGTGTAATCATTGTAGTATCTAATAAAATAGAATTTAAGCAAAAACTCATAAGAAGAGATTAGGAATATTACTATATACATAAAAGGAAAAATATAGGATGACATTTTAATTCTTAACATCTATACTCAAAACAAAGACAAATAAATATTTTAAAAATACTAAAATTAAAATAACATATTGATCCTCCAGTGCTGACAGTTTAAAACCTCAATACACTAATTTCACTAATGAACAGATCATCCAAACAAATATAAACAGAGAACTACTAGAACTAATGCATATCATAAGCTTATTGGAACTAACATATACTTGCAAATATTTTACCTAAACAGAAAAGAATTTATTTTCTCTGCAAATCATGAAACTTTTGATACAACAAGCCACCTACTCAGTCACAGAGAAATTCTCAGCAAATAAATGAATTTTAGAATAACTCAGCAGAAGATATCAGAATCCTTTATATTAAACCCTGATATCAACAAAAATAGAAAATACAGAAAGCTTAACACCTCATGGAAATTAAACAACTCCCAATTGGAAAGGAGGTCAATACGAAAGTGAAGAAAGAAACTGAAGACATTTTAGAACCCAATGAAAATACTCAAACATAAGATTTACTGTAAGCAGTGCTGAAGAAATTTCATAGTACTAATTGTCTACATAAATTAATAATTGAATATACCTCATATTAGAAATGTATAAAGCTTTAACTCAGGTGTATTTAATAGGATACCTAAAATCTAGAACAAAAAGGAGTAAGAACATTCAAGAAGAGTATAAGGCAAGAAATAATCCAACTGATGGTTGAAATCAGCTAAATAGAAATAGAGAACAATATAAAGTATCAATAAAAAATAGCTCTTTGAGAAAATCAACAAGATAAACAATCCCTTATCCAATATAAGTAAAAGTCAATTTAAAATATCAAAAGTAACAAAATCAGAAGTTAAAGGAGGGACACAACAGACACCAAAGGGATCCAGAAAATTACAAGAACATACTTTACAATCCTGTAATCCACCAACTTGTAAAATCTAAAAGAAATGAACATTTTTCTCAATAGCTACCACTTGTGAAGTCAAATCATGACAAAACAATTTGCATGGTACTATAACCCCTAGTTAAATAGAGGTGATCATTTCAAGTCCCAAAACTAAAGAATAAGTTCAGGGCCGGATGGTTTTAGTACAAAGTTCAATCAAATATTCAAAGAAGAGTTTTTAACAATACTCCTCAAATTATTTAACAAAATAGAAACAGAAGGGATCTTATCCAACTGATTTTCTGAGAATGTGGTTACCCTGATACTCAAACCACATAAAGATTCAAAAAAGAAAAGGAATTACTGACCAATTTTTATGGACATATATGCAAAAATATTCAATACAATACTTTCAGAAGAATCCAAGAAAGAATCAGACAGATCATTCACAATGATCAAGTAGGATTAATACCACAGATCTAGGGATTATTTGACATACAAAAATGGTAAAGGCAATTCACATAAAAAATATAATGAATAAAATATGATTATCTCATTAGGTATCACAAAAGCCTTTGACAATATCCAACATTCCCTCATGATAAAATTGTTAGAAATATTATTTATGCATTCATCATGCAGAAACGTAACAGTTTTGACCGTGCTTATACAAATATCAAATTAAATGGAAAGAAAAACTAAAGCAATTTGACTAAAATAAGGGAAAATATATGGTTCTCTACTCTTTCGACATTTATTCAATAGAAGGGAAACGTCAATTGATTTATTAGCTATAGCAATAGAACAGCTGAAATGGTCAGTGTGGTATAAATTAAAAAGGAAAAGTAAGTTTATTATATCTTACAGATATATGATAATATACATGAGTGACACTAAAAATTTCCTAGAAATAAACATTTTCAGCAAAGTAGTTGGGTATAAAATTAAATTTAAAAAATCCAATTTCTCCCATGAGAGCTCTTGGGATCCCATGTAAAAGGAAGCAAATAGAGTGTGATCTCCAGGAGTAATGGAGATCTAATGATTCTAAGGCCCTCTGAATCAAAAAAGTAAGACACTTAACAAGATCCAAGATGCAAACCTAAGGCCTACGTGGGTCTCTTTAGATAAATAGTATACCTAATAGCTTAGTGTTTTTATAAAAATCTAACCTTGAGAACTAGTGGGTCTTTGGCACTTTTGCCTACACTTGGAAATTTTCTTCCATTTTTGTTGCCTGGTCTAATATTGATATGAAACTTTTTGCTTCATTTTTTTAAATTTTAATTTGTGATGTTTAATTGTTATCTGTAGTAAGCCATTTTTTTAAATGATGAGGGCCATAAAAGGGGATGGATCTGAGGGCATTGTGAAATGAAGAGAAACTGAGAAAAGAAGCTGAGGAGAAAGTATAATCAGTATAAATTGGATAAAGAAAATCCACTTTCAATAAAAGAGATATGTAAAATATTATTTCTAAACTACCTTGGATTTGCTGATGCATCAGGGCATGAAAATACTTAAGTAATATTTCATGGAGCATTCACATACTAACATATATCTAGCTAAGTAACAATGTATATGTGATCATTAATTTTAAGCAAAATTATAATTTTCTTTCATTTTAATTTTATCTTAAAACAGCAAAGAAACTGTTACTTGTTATCTATAACATCACTACTTTTAATTAAAAGTTTGACATTAAGAATTCCTTTCTGAATTTCTTTTCTCCAAGATTTCAATTCTTACAAAAATAGTATTAAAATGTAATCTAGTCATATATCTAGTGACTCCATAAAATATATAAATATGAATAAATAATATTTTTAATTATTACAAATTTAAATACTTTAAATTTACATATTTATTAAAACATTTTATCAAAAGGATATATAACACAAAACATTATTTTAGAGAATGACACTCAATATCATTTACATGTACATTGATATTAATTTTATACATCTGACTTAAAATTTCTGCAATATTTAATAGAACTCTTCCATCTTTTAGTCTTTATTGAGTAGAGTCTAGTTTAATTATTCTCCAAAAATCATATGAATATTTTATCAAATCCTAGATTAAATGTGAACATTTACATTATACTCTTTGTTAGGCTTTTATAATAAATTATTTGAAGAATATTTGGCCTTTATATACTTTTAAATTGTAGTATTAATGACTCTCAACTGTATTTTTTATTGATTTCATGGGATTTTTTAGACTACACTGTTGTAATTATAACATTAATTCCAAATCATATTTGAATCATGTTTCTTGCATTCATCCATACAATATGCCTGAATATTATCTTAATATAAATACTTTTTACGTGCAGGTAGTTAGTTAAAATAAATTACAAAGTCCAAAACTTTATGGTACTTTTATTGTTTAAAACACAATTTATTAAATCTTTATTAACCATGATCAATGAAAATTTTCAATTCCTTTAAAATATTTTTTGAATATCAGGTTTTTGGCATGACTTTATTCATTATTCCAAATAGTCCCATTAAGAAACTAACATTTTTAATAATTATATACAAACTATATGTTTGAAGTGTCTTAATTTATTTCAGGAAATAGAAGTTAACCAAACTACTAATTGTCAACTCACTAAAAATCTGAAATTAAACATTATATTTTATCAAGTCATATGCACATTTAGGAGAACGCCTCAAGGTTCTGATTGATATGGGAATGCCTTTCTGTATGTTGTGAATATCAGTCATTAAATAAAGGAGCTGTTTTGGGCCATGAAAGGCACCATAGAAGAAGTAGGAGGAGAAATCAGAGTATAGATAATAGAAGCAGGGCGGAGTCAGACAGGTAAAGCAAGCAGCCCAAGGAGCAACATGTAAGGAACACAGGTAAGCAATGGGCCATGTGACAGACAGATTAATAGAAATGGGTTGATTTAAGATGTAACAGCTGGCTAGCAATGTGCCTGAGCCATAGGCCAAATATCATGAAGTTAATATAAGCATCTGAGTCATTTCTGGGACCTGAGCTGTAGTGGTGGGAGGCTGGGCGGCTAAGGGGTCTGGCGTGGTAGGTCTGTGTGTCTGGGCCTCTGGCCACCCGGAACCAAGAAACCTACTACAACATCGCATACCAACATAGATAATACATTGAAAATCACCAAGGAATTCTTTATAATATATATGTATTTATTTAAGGTTTTGTGGGTGAATTTTGATCTTTGGACCATACACTGGAGTAAACTGAGTTATAATAATCCAGATTCTAAACACATTTTAAAAGAAAAATAAATTGACTTTAAGATAATTAAGTAATCAAAAGTATTTAAAATATTCAGTTATATATAAGCTACTTTTAAAAATAAATTCATTTTACTGATTTAATGTTTAAAAATAATGTTAAAAATAAAACTAATTATCATGATAATATTGTAGTTGCATTTTTATATGTAAAGTCATATATTTTTCCTATAGGAGAAGTTATTTTCTCACTTTTACAATGTTTATTAAGATAAAAAATTTATAAATTCAAAGTCTCAGAGTTCTATAGTTTAAAAGGTAAATAACATGAAAATAGTAATAAATATGACATAGAAGAACATGAAGATAAAAATGATTACAACCAATATAAGATTAAACAAGAGATTTAAATATTAGAATTGTGAATTTAATTATTGATTGATTGCTGATTTTACTAGACACACTCTTTGGTAATTTCTTCCTTCCTTTGTTCTGCCCGTGTGTCCTTTCCCGTTACTCCTCTCTTTGTTCTGCCCATCTGTCCTTTCCCGTTACTCCTCTCTTTGTTCTGCCCGTCTGTCCTTTCCCGTTACTCCTCTTTCCTGTCTTTTATTGTGACTCTACATCCTCTTCTCCTTCTTCCCTCCCGGGGTGTTTGTTCCCCTTCTTCCTTTCTGATTTTTCTTTCCCATTTCTTTAAACTTTGGCTGCTATCATCTTCCTACAATAGCTTTCATTTATCATTCACATGCATCTTCAAATTCAGCTCCACATATACTGAGAGAGATCCTATTATATTTTGTATATGGATGTTCTAAATGTTGTAAATAATTGATGAGTGGGCAAAAGTTTGAAAGCATGTCTTTGCCAAAGCAAAATATTCAACGGCAGATCTTTTGAGAGGAAGAGATGTCACAGGATCTAAATTTTATGATTCAGTACTGTCCAGTTTTCAAATCAATGTTTAGAATTGTAGGATTTTAGAATTTGTAACATGTAGCTTATTCATTAATTTTAAAGAATCTGTCTTAAGAATGTAATAGTTGTAAAATTATTTGAAAAAGGGACAAAATAACATAAGACAGTGTTCAATAAACACTTCATAGTTTAATAAGATTTAATATAATTCACATGGACAATGATAAGTTCAACATAAAAATAAATGCATATCCTAATACTTGGGTGATCTTTCCAACTTGTAGATATTTCAATTTACTGACTCTAAGAGTTTAAAAAAAAAAACTGCCATACTTTCAACACATTTTGTCATTTGTATCCATGTTCAGAGGCATGTATTAAAACAAATTTTATTTATTACACAACTTTTAACTGAATGCATTCTTTAAACTCCTGCTTTATTTTAAAAACACGACTAAATAGAAGTCCTAAAATCATCATCATTACCTCATATACTATATAAAATACAATGTATTTGGAAAGCCAAATTCACTCAAAAAATCTTTTTTTAATGTTACACTACTTGCTAAATATTATAAGACAATTATCTTAAATTATACCTAAATATAGTTTATAGAAATATAGCATATACTTCTGTAAGTATACAGTAATCTTTATAAGTAAGATTGTTGGTTTTACAGGTAAGATCAGACACATACACACCAGATGCCACTGTTTCATTGGGGTTTCTCAATCCCAGGTGGCCAGAGGCCCAGAACCTGCTGTGCCAGACCTCTTAGCCGCCCAGCCACCCAGGCCCCCAGAAATGACTCAGACACTTATATTAACTTCATGCTGTTTGGCCTATGGCTCAGGCACATTGCTAGCTAGCTCTTACATCTTAAATAAACCCATTTCTATTAATCTGTCTGCCACGTGGCCTGTGGCTCACTTGTGTTCCTTACATGTTGCTCATTGGGATGCTTGCTTGAACTCCTGACTCCGCTCTGTTTCTCCTAACTATGCTCTGATTTCTCCTTCTACTTCTTCTATGGTGCCTGTCACGGCCCAAAGCAGCTCCTTTATATAAAGATTGAGATTCACAGCATACAAAAAGGTATTCCCATATCACTTCCCCCTTTCTGTCTAACCAAAAAGGAAGGTTTCAAGTTTAACATAGCAAAATTACATATAACAAAATAGCCATCAAGCAAGAATTATAGTTATAATATCTAGTCTATTTGTATTTAGCAAAATTAAAGAAAATACTCTTATCATCTACCTTATCTTTATGAATCTAAAGTTTTATATCTAATATATCTTTTAAATGACTAAGAAAAACTATGCCTATAACTATCTAATCTTCAACTACATCAAAGACCACAGAAGGATATAATTACCCAAGTAAACTGGAAGT